>CM042695.1:44942615-46142615 GCA_023614405.1 Avena insularis
TCATCGCTTTCGTGGTTTTATGGTTGTTTTCATGCGCTATTGCCCACGCTTTTCTGGTTCAAGGACATTTGCATGGCCTATAAAGACATGATACATAATTGAGAGTTATGACCTAATACTCATCGCTTTCGCTTTTATGGTCGTTCTCATGAGCTATTGCCCATAGTTTTGGGGTTCTAGGACGATTTAAACATCTCGCACCAATCGATACATGTTTAAGAGTTATGAGCAAAACCTTGTATTTTCGGTTTTATGGCTGTTTTCATGAGCTATTGCCCACACTTTTGGTGTTCCGGGGCTATTTGCAAGCCCCATAAAACCCAATACATGTTTGAGAGACATGACCAAAAACTCATCGCTTTCACGCTTTATGGCTGTTTTCATAAGCTTTGCCTACAGTTTTTTGGTTTCAAGGGAATTTGCATGGCTTATAAAGACAAAATACACGTTTGAGAGTTACAAGCAAAAACTCGTCGTTTTCGCGTTTTATGGCCGTTTTCATGAGCTATTGCCCACAGTTTTGGTGTTCCAGGGCGATTTGAACGCCCCATAAAACCCAATACGTGTTTGAGAGACATGACCAAAAACTCATCGTTTTCGCTGCTTATGGCCTGTTTTGATGAGTTATTGTCCACAGCTTTGGGATTCTAGGTGATTTAAACAACTCAGAATAATCTGATACATGTTTGAGAGTTATGAGGAAGAACTCATCGTTTTCGCATTTTATGGCTGTTTTCATGAGCTATTGCCCATAATTTTCGGGTTCCAAGGGTATTTGCATGGCTTGTAAAGATATGATACATATTTAAGAGTTATGACAAAAAACTCGTCGTTTTTGCCTTTATGGACGTTTTCATGAGCTATTGCCCACAATTTTGTTGTTCCAGGGCGATTTGCACGCCCCATAAAACCCAATACGTGTTTGAGAGACATGACCAAAAACTCATCGTTTTCGCGTTTTATGGCTGCTTTCATAAGCTATTGCCCACAGTTTTCTTGTTCCAAGGAATTTGCATGGCCTATAAAGACAAGATACATATTTGAGAGTTATGACCAAAACTCGTCGCTTTCTTTATGGCCGCTTTCATGAGCTATTGCCCACAGTTTTGGTGTTCCAGTATGATTTGCACGCCCATAAACCCAATACGTGTTTGAGAGACATGACCAAAACTCATCGTTTTCGCTTTTATGGCCATTTTGATGAGCTATTGTCCACGCTTTGGGATTCTAGGGTGATTTAAATGACTCAGAATAATCGATACATGTTTGAGATTTATGAGGAAGAAATCGCTTTCGTGTTTTATGGTTGATTTCATGAGCTATTGCCCATAGTTTTCGGTTCCAAGGGCATTTGCATGCTGTAAAGACACGATACGCTTGAGAGTTATGAGAAAAACTTGTCGCTTTTGCATTTATGGCCGCTTTCATGAGCTATTGCCCATACGCTTTGGGTGTTCAGGAGATTTGCACGCCTCTAAAACCCAATACGTGTTTAAGAGACATGACCAAAAACTCGTCGTTTTCGTGTTTTATGGTTGTTTTCACGAGCTATTGCCGACAGTTTTCGGGATCCAAGGGTATTTGCATGGCCCATAAAACCCAATACGTGTTTAAGAGACATGACCAAAAACTCGTCGTTTTCGTGTTTTATGGATGTTTTCACGAGCTATTGCGCTTTTCGGATCCAAGGGTATTTGCATGGCCTGTAAGGACATGATACATTTTGAGAGTTATGACCAAAAAATCGTTGTTTTCGCGTTTTATGGCCGTTTTCATGAGCTATTTTCCATAGTTTGTGGGTTTCAAGGGCATTTGCATGGGCCTATAAAGACAAGATACACGTTTGACAGTTACAAGCAAAAACTCGTCATTTTCGCGTTTTATGGCCATTTTCATGAGCTATTGCCCAATTTTGTTGTTCCAGGCATTTGCACGCCCCATAAAACCCAATACGTGTTTGAGAGACATGACCAAAACTCATCGTGGCTGTTTTCTTTGAGCTATCGCCTAAGCTGGTTTCCATTCAAAGGTATTTTGTATGGCCTCAAAACACTACACGCTTGAGAGTTTGCAAAACTCGTCTGTTTGTTTTTACATGTGCTATTGCCCACATTTTTGGTGTTCTAGTGCGCACGTTGCACCTAAAAATACGTGTTTGAGAGACATGACCAAAAACTCATCGTTTCGCTTTTATGGTCGTTTTCATGTACTATTGCCTGGTTTTCTTGTTCCTGTGGCATTTGCATGGCCTGTAAAGACATGATACATATTTGATAGTTATGACCAAAACTCATCGCTTTCACGTTTATGGCCGCTTTGATGAGCTATTGTCCAGTTTTGGGATTCTAGGGTGATTTAAACGACTCGTAACACCCGATACATGTTTGAGAGTTATGAGGAAGAACTCGTCGTTTTCGCGTTTATGGCTGTTTTCATGAGCTATTGCCCATAGTTTTCGGGTTCCAAGGGCATTTGCATGGCCTGTAAAGACACGATACACGTTTGAGAGTTTTGAGCAAAAACTCGCTTTCGCTGCTTTATGGCTGTTTTCATGGGCTATTGTCGACAGTTTTGGTGATCTAGGGAGATTTGCATGCCCCACAAACCCAATACGTGTTTGAGAGACATAACCAAAAACTCATCGTTTTCGTGTTTTATGGTTGTTTTCATGCGCTATTGCCCACAGTTTTCTGGTTCGAAGGACATTTGCATGGCCTATAAAGACATGATACATAATTGAGAGACATGACCAAAAAATCGCCGTTTTCGCATTTTTTGGCTGTTTTCATGAGCTATTGCCCACAGTTTTGGTGTTCCGGGGCGATTTGCAAGCCCCATAAAACCCAATACATGTTTGAGAGACATGACCAAAAACTCATCGTTTTCGCGTTTTATGGCTGTTTTCATAAGCTTTTGCCTACTGTTTTCGGGTTTCAAGGGAATTTGCATGGCCTATAAAGACAAAATACACGTTTGGGAGTTACAAGCAAAAACTCGTCGTTTTCGCGTTTTATGGCCGTTTTCATGAGCTATTGCCCACAGTTTTGGTGTTCCAGGGCGATTTGCACGCCCCATAAAACCCAATACGTGTTTGAGAGACATGACCAAAAACTCATCGTTTTCGCGTTTTATGGCCGTTTTGATGAGTTATTGTCCACAGTTTTGGGATTCCAGGTTGATTTACACGACTCGTAACACCCGATACATGTTTGAGAGTTATGAGAAGAACAAAACCTCATCGCTTTTTTATGGTTGTTTTCATGAGCTATTGCCCATAATTTTCGGTTCCAAGGACATTTGCATGGCTTGTAAAGATATGATACATATTTGAGAGTTATGACAAAAACTCATCGCTTTTATGGACGTTTTCATGAGCTATTGCCCATAATTTTGGGGTTTTAGGGCGATTTAAACATCTCGTAACACCGATACATGTTTGAGAGTTATGAGAAAAACCTTATATTTTTCGCTTTATGACCATTTTCATGAGCTATTGCCTATAGTTTTGTTTTTCTAGCGATTTGCAAGCCCCATAAAACCCAATACATGTTTGAGAGACATGACCAAAAAATAAACGTTTTCCCATTTTATGGCTGTTTTATTGAGATATTGCCCAGAGTTTTGGGTTTCAAGGTAATTTGCATGGCCTGTAAAGACAAAATACACGTTTGAGAGTTACAAGCAAAAACTCGTTTTCGCTTTTATGGCTGCTTTCATGAGCTATTGCCCAAATTTTTGGTGTTCTAGGCGATTTGCACGCCCATAAAACCTAATACGTGTTTGAGAGACATGACCAAAACTCATCGCTTTTCGCATTTTATGGCTGTTTTCATGAGCTATTGTCCACAGCTTTGGGATTCTAGGGTGATTTAAACGACTGTAACACCCGATACATGTTTGAGAGTTATGAGCAAGAACTCATCGCTTTCGGTTTTATGGTTGTTTTCATGAGCTATTGCCCATAGTTTTCGTGTTCCAAGGGCATTTGCATGGCCATAAAGATAATACATGTTTGAGAGTTATGACAAAAAACTCGTCGTTTTTGCGTCTATGGCCGTTTTCATGAGCTATGGCCCATAATTTTGGGGTTTTAGGGCGATTTAAATGACTCGTAAAACCCAATACACGTTTGAGAGTTCTGAGCAAAAACTCATCGCTTTCACGTTTTATGGCCATTTGAGCTATTGCCCAGAGTTTTGGTGTTCTAGGGCGATTTGCATGCCCCATAAAACCCAATACGTGTTTGAGAGATATGACCAAAACTCATCGTTTTCCCATGTTTTATGGTTGATTTCATGAGCTATTGCCCATAGTTTTCGGGTTCCAAGAGCATTTGCATGGCCTGTAAAGACACGATACACGTTTGAGAGTCATGAGAAAAAATTTGTCGTTTTTGCATTTATCGCCATTTTCATGAGCTATTGCCCACAGTTTGGGTGTTCCAGGGAGATTTGCACGCCCCATAAAACCCAATACGTGTTTAAGAGACATGACCAAAAACTCGTCGTTTTCGTGTTTTATGGTTGTTTTCACGAGCTATTGCCGACAGTTTTCGGGATCCAAGGGTATTTGCATGGCCTGTAAGGACATGATACATTTTTGAGAGTTATGACCAAAAAATCGTTGTTTTCGCGTTTTATGGCCGTTTTCATGAGCTATTTTCCATAGTTTTTGGGTTTCAAGGGCATTTGCATGGGCCTATAAAGACAAGATACACGTTTGAGAGTTACAAGCAAAAACTCGTCATTTTCGCGTTTTATGGCCATTTTCATGAGCTATTGCCCACAATTTTGTTGTTCCAGGGCGATTTGCACGCCCCATAAAACCCAATACGTGTTTGAGAGACATGACCAAAAACTCATCGTTTTCGCGTTTTATGGCTGTTTTCATGTACTATTGCCCACGGTTTTCTTGTTCCCAGGGCATTTGCATGGCCTGTAAAGACATGATACATATTTGATAGTTATGACCAAAAACTCATCGTTTTCACGTTTTATGGCCGTTTTGATGAGCTATTGTCCACAGTTTTGGGATTCTAGGGTGATTTAAACGACTCGTAACACCCGATACATGTTTGAGAGTTATGAGGAAGAACTCGTCGTTTTCGCGTTTTATGGCTGTTTTCATGAGCTATTGCCCATAGTTTTCGGGTTCCAAGGGCATTTGCATGGCCTGTAAAGACACGATACACGTTTGAGAGTTTTGAGCAAAAACTCGTCGTTTTCGCGTTTTATGGCTGTTTTCATGGGCTATTGTCGACAGTTTTGGTGATCTAGGGAGATTTGCACGCCCCACAAACCCAATACGTGTTTGAGAGACATAACCAAAAACTCATCGTTTTCGTGTTTTATGGTTGTTTTCATGCGCTATTGCCCACAGTTTTCTGGTTCGAAGGACATTTGCATGGCCTATAAAGACATGATACATAATTGAGAGTTATGACCTAATACTCATCGTTTTCTAATTTTATGGTCGTTCTCATGAGCTATTGCCCACAGTTTTGGGGTTCTAGGACGATTTAAACAACTCGTACCACCGATACATGTTTAAGAGTTATGAGCAAAACCTTGTATTTTTCGGTTTTATGGCTGTTTTCATGAGCTATTGCCCACAGTTTTGGTGTTCCGGGGCGATTTGCAAGCCCCATAAAACCCAATACATGTTTGAGAGACATGACCAAAAACTCATCGTTTTCGCGTTTTATGGCTGTTTTCATAAGCTTTTGCCTACAGTTTTCGGGTTTCAAGGGAATTTGCATGGCCTATAAAGACAAAATACACGTTTGAGAGTTACAAGCAAAAACTCGTCGTTTTCGCGTTTTATGGCCGTTTTCATGAGCTATTGCCCACAGTTTTGGTGTTCCAGGGCGATTTGCACGCCCCATAAAACCCAATACGTGTTTGAGAGACATGACCAAAAACTCATCGTTTTCGCGTTTTATGGCCGTTTTGATGAGCTATTGTCCACAGTTTTGGGATTCTAGGGTGATTTAAACGACTCGTAACACCCGATACATGTTTGAGAGTTATGAGGAAGAACTCATCGTTTTCGCATTTTATGGCTGTTTTCATGAGCTATTGCCCATAATTTTCGGGTTCCAAGGGCATTTGCATGGCTTGTAAAGATATGATACATATTTAAGAGTTATGACAAAAAACTCGTCGTTTTTGCCTTTATGGACGTTTTCATGAGCTATTGCCCATAATTTTGGGGTTTTAGGGCGATTTAAATGACTCGTAACACCCGATACACGTTTGAGAGTTATGAGAAAAAACGCGTCGTTTTCACGTTTTATGACCATTTTCATGAGCTATTGCCCATAGTTTTGTTTTTTCTAGCGATTTGCACGCCCCATAAAACCCAATACGTGTTTGAGAGACATGACCAAAAACTCATCGTTTTCCCATTTTATGGCTGTTTTCTTGAGCTATTGCCCATAGTTTTTGGGTTCCAAGGTAATTTGCATGGCCTGTAAACACCCGATACACGTTTGAGAGTTCTGAGCAAAACTCGTCGTTTTCGTGTTTTATGGCTGCTTTCATGAGCTATTGCCCAAATTTTTGGTGTTCTAGTGCGATTTGCACGCCCCATAAAACCTAATACCTGTTTGAGAGACATGACCAAAAAATCGCCGTTTTCGCATTTTATGGCTGTTTTCATGAGCTATTGCCCACAGTTTTCGGGTTCCAAGGGCATTTGCATGGCCTGTAAAGACACGATACATGTTTGAGAGTTATGAGCAAAACCTTGTATTTTTCGGTTTTATGGCTGTTTTCATGAGCTATTGCCCACAGTTTTGGTGTTCCAGGGCGATTTGCAAGCCCCATAAACCCAATACATGTTTGAGAGACATGACCAAAAACTCATCGTTTTCGCGTTTTATGGCTGTTTTCATAAGCTTTTGCCTACAGTTTTCAGGTTTCAAGGGAATTTGCATGGCCTATAAAGACAAGATACACGTTTGAGAGTTACAAGCAAAAACTCGTCGTTTTCGCGTTTTATGGCCGTTTTCATGAGCTATTGCCCACAGTTTTGGTGTTCTAGGGCGATTTGCACGCCCCATAAAACCCAATACGTGTTTGAGAGACATGACCAAAAACTCATCGTTTTCGCGTTTTATGGCCGTTTTGATGAGCTATTGTCCACAGTTTTGGGATTCTAGGGTGATTTAAATGACTCGTAACACCCGATACATGTTTGCGATTTATGAGGAAGAACTCGTCGTTTTCGTGTTTTATGGTTGATTTCATGAGCTATTGCCCATAGTTTTCGGGTTCGAAGGGCATTTGCATGGCCTGTAAAGACACGATACACGTTTGAGAGTTATGAGAAAAAACTTGTCGTTTTTGCATTTATGGCCGTTTTCATGAGCTATTGCCCACAGTTTGGGTGTTCCAGGGAGATTTGCACGCCCCATAAAACCCAATACGTGTTTGAGAGACATGACCAAAAACTCATCGTTTTCCCATTTTATGGCTGTTTTCTTGAGCTATTGCCCATAGTTTTTGGGTTCCAAGGTAATTTGCATGGCCTATAACACCCGATACACGTTTGAGAGTTCTGAGCAAAACTCGTCGTTTTCGTGTTTTATGGCTGCTTTCATGAGCTATTGCCCAAATTTTTGGTGTTCTAGTGCGATTTGCACGCCCCATAAAACCTAATACCTGTTTGAGAGACATGACCAAAAAATCGCCGTTTTCGTGTTTTATGGTTGATTTCATGAGCTATTGCCCATAGTTTTCGGGTTCGAAGGGCATTTGCATGGCCTGTAAAGACACGATACATGTTTGAGAGTTATGAGCAAAACCTTGTATTTTTCGGTTTTATGGCTGTTTTCATGAGCTATTGCCCACAGTTTTGGTGTTCCAGGGCGATTTGCAAGCCCCATAAACCCAATACATGTTTGAGAGACATGACCAAAAACTCATCGTTTTCGCGTTTTATGGCTGTTTTCATAAGCTTTTGCCTATAGTTTTCGGGTTTCAAGGGAATTTGCATGGCCTATAAAGACAAGATACACGTTTGAGAGTTACAAGCAAAAACTCGTCGTTTTCGCGTTTTATGGCCGTTTTCATGAGCTATTGCCCACAATTTTGGTGTTCTAGGGCGATTTGCACGCCCCATAAAACCCAATACGTGTTTGAGAGACATGACCAAAAACTCATCGTTTTCGCGTTTTATGGCCGTTTTGATGAGCTATTGTCCACAGTTTTGGGATTCTAGGGTGATTTAAATGACTCGTAACACCCGATACATGTTTGCGATTTATGAGGAAGAACTCGTCGTTTTCGTGTTTTATGGTTGATTTCATGAGCTATTGCCCATAGTTTTCGGGTTCGAAGGGCATTTGCATGGCCTGTAAAGACACGATACATGTTTGAGAGTTATGAGAAAAAACTTGTCGTTTTTGCATTTATGGCCATTTTCATGAGCTATTGCCCACAGTTTGGGTGTTCCAGGGAGATTTGCACGCCCCATAAAACCCAAGAGACATGACCAAAAACTCGCTGCGTTTTATGGTTGTTTTCATGAGCTATTGCCGAGTTTTGGGATCCAAGGGTATTTGCATGGCCACGCCCCATAAAACCCAATACGTGTTTAAGAGACATGACCAAAAACTCGTGGTTTTCGTGTTTCATGGTTGTTTTCACGAGCTATTGCCGATAGTTTTCGGGATCCAAGGGTATTTGCATGGCCTGTAAGGACATGATACATTTTTGAGAGTTATGACCAAAAAATCGTTGATTTCGCGTTTTATGGCCGTTTTCATAAGCTATTTTCCATAATTTTGGGTTTCAAGGGCATTTGCATGGCCTATAAAGACAAGATACACGTTTGAGAGTTACAAAAAACACGTCGTTTTCACGTTTTATGACTATTTTCATGAGCTATTGCCCATAGTTTTTTTTTCTAGCGATTTGCACGCCCCATAAAACCCAATACGTGTTTGAGAGATATGACCAAAAACTCATCGTTTTCGTGTTTTATGGCTGTTTTCATGTACTATTGCCCATGGTTTTCGTGTTCCCAGGGCATTTGCATGGCCTGTAAAGACATGATACATATTTGATAGTTATGACCAAAAACTCATTGTTTTCACGTTTTATGACTGTTTTGATAAGCTATTGTCCATAGTTTTGGGATTCTAGGGTGATTTAAACGACTCGTAACACCCGATACATGTTTGAGAGTTATGACCAAGAACTCGCCGTTTGCATTTTATGGCTGTTTTCATGAGCTATTGCCCATAGTTTTTGGTTCCAAGGGCATTTGCATGGCTCAGAAGACACGATACATGTTTGAGAGTTATGAGCAAAACCTTGTATTTTTCGGTTTTATGGCTGTTTTCATGAGCTATTGCCCACAGTTTTGGTGTTCCAGGGCGATTTGCAAGCCCCATAAACCCAATACATGTTTGAGAGACATGACCAAAAACTCATCGTTTTCGCGTTTTATGGCTGTTTTCATAAGCTTTTGCCTACAGTTTTCAGGTTTCAAGGGAATTTGCATGGCCTATAAAGACAAGATACACGTTTGAGAGTTACAAGCAAAAACTCGTCGTTTTCGCGTTTTATGGCCGTTTTCATGAGCTATTGCCCACAGTTTTGGTGTTCTAGGGCGATTTGCACGCCCCATAAAACCCAATACGTGTTTGAGAGACATGACCAAAAACTCATCGTTTTCGCGTTTTATGGCCGTTTTGATGAGCTATTGTCCACAGTTTTGGGATTCTAGGGTGATTTAAATGACTCGTAACACCCGATACATGTTTGAGATTTATGAGGAAGAACTCGTCGTTTTCGTGTTTTATGGTTGATTTCATGAGCTATTGCCCATAGTTTTCGGGTTCCAAGGGCATTTGCATGGCCTGTAAAGACACGATACACGTTTGAGAGTTATGAGAAAAAACTTGTCGTTTTTGCATTTATGGCCGTTTTCATGAGCTATTGCCCACAGTTTGGGTGTTCCAGGGAGATTTGCACGCCCCATAAAACCCAATACGTGTTTAAGAGACATGACCAAAAACTCGTCGTTTTCGTGTTTTATGGTTGTTTTCACGAGCTTTTGGGATCCAAGGGTATTTGCATGGCCCGCCCATAAAACCCAATACATGTTTAAGAGATATGACCAAAACTCGCTGCTTTCGTGTTTTATGGTTGTTTTCACGAGCTATTGCCGACGTTTTCGGGATCCAAGGGTATTTGCATGGCCTGTAAGGACATGATACATTTTTGAGAGTTATGACCAAAAAATCGTTGTTTTCGCGTTTTATGGCCGTTTTCATGAGCTATTTTCCATAGTTTTTGGGTTTCAAGGGCATTTGCATGGGCCTATAAAGACAAGATACACGTTTGAGAGTTACAAGCAAAAACTCGTCGTTTTCGCGTTTTATGGCCATTTTCATGAGCTATTGCCCACAATTTTGTTGTTCCAGGGCGATTTGCACGCCCCATAAAACCCAATACGTGTTTGAGAGACATGACCAAAAACTCATCGTTTTCGCGTTTTATGGATGTTTTCATGTACTATTGCCCACGGTTTTCTTGTTCCCAGGGCATTTGCATGGCCTGTAAAGACATGATACATATTTGATAGTTATGACCAAAAACTCATCGTTTTCACGTTTTATGGCCGTTTTGATGAGCTATTGTCCACAGTTTTGGGATTCTAGGGTGATTTAAACGACTCGTAACACCCGATACATGTTTGAGAGTTATGAGGAAGAACTCGTCGTTTTCGCGTTTTATGGCTGTTTTCATGAGCTATTGCCCATAGTTTTCGGGTTCCAAGGGCATTTGCATGGCCTGTAAAGACACGATACACGTTTGAGAGTTTTGAGCAAAAACTCGTCGTTTTCGCGTTTTATGGCTGTTTTCATGGGCTATTGTCGACAGTTTTGGTGATCTAGGGAGATTTGCATGCCCCACAAACCCAATACGTGTTTGAGAGACATAACCAAAAACTCATCGTTTTCGTGTTTTATGGTTGTTTTCATGCGCTATTGCCCATAGTTTTCTGGTTCGAAGGACATTTGCATGGCCTATAAAGACATGATACATAATTGAGAGTTATGACCTAATACTCATCGTTTTCGCGTTTTATGGTCGTTCTCATGAGCTATTGCCCACAGTTTTGGGGTTCTAGGACGATTTAAACAACTCGTACCACCGATACATGTTTAAGAGTTATGAGCAAAACCTTGTATTTTTCGGTTTTATGGCTGTTTTCATGAGCTATTGCCCACAGTTTTGGTGTTCCGGGGCGATTTGCAAGCCCCATAAAACCCAATACATGTTTGAGACATGACCAAAACTCATCGCTTTCGCTTTATGGCTGTTTTCATAAGCTTTTGCCTACAGTTTTCGGGTTTCAAGGGAATTTGCATGTCCTATAAAGACAAAAAACACGGTTGAGACTTACAAAAACTCGCTGCTGCTGCTTTTATGGCCGTTTTCATGAGCTATTGCCCACAGTTTTGGTGTTCCAGGGCGATTTGCACGCCCCATAAAACCCAATACGTGTTTGAGAGACATGACCAAAAACTCATCGTTTTCGCGTTTTATGGCCGTTTTGATGAGTTATTGTCCACAGTTTTGGGATTCTAGGGTGATTTAAACGACTCGTAACACCCGATACATGTTTGAGAGTTATGAGGAAGAACTCATCGTTTTCGCATTTTATGGCTGTTTTCATGAGCTATTGCCCATAATTTTCGGGTTCCAAGGGTATTTGCATGGCTTGTAAAGATATGATACATATTTAAGAGTTATGACAAAAAACTCGTCGTTTTTGCCTTTATGGACGTTTTCATGAGCTACTGCCCATAATTTTCGGGTTTTAGGGCGATTTAAATGACTCGTAACACCCGATACACGTTTGAGAGTTATGAGAAAAAACGCGTCGTTTTCACGTTTTATGACCATTTTCATGAGCTATTGCCCATAGTTTTGTTTTTTCTAGCGATTTGCACGCCCCATAAAACCCAATACGTGTTTGAGAGACATGACCAAAAACTCATCGTTTTCCCATTTTATGGCTGTTTTCTTGAGCTATTGCCCATAGTTTTTGGGTTCCAAGGTAATTTGCATGGCCTGTAAACACACAATACACGTTTGAGAGTTCTGAGCAAAACTCGTCGTTTTCGTGTTTTATGGCTGCTTTCATGAGCTATTGCCCAAATTTTTGGTGTTCTAGTGCGATTTGCACGCCCCATAAAACCTAATACCTGTTTGAGAGACATGACCAAAAAATCGCCGTTTTCGCATTTTATGCCTGTTTTCATGAGCTATTGCCCACAGTTTTCGGGGCATTTGCATGGCCTGTAAAGACACGATACATGTTTGAGAGTTATGAGCAAAACCTTGTATTTTTCGGTTTTATGGCTGTTTTCATGAGCTATTGCCCACAGTTTTGGTGTTCCAGGGCGATTTGCAAGCCCCATAAACCCAATACATGTTTGAGAGACATGACCAAAAACTCATCGTTTTCGCGTTTTATGGCTGTTTTCATAAGCTTTTGCCTACAGTTTTCAGGTTTCAAGGGAATTTGCATGGCCTATAAAGACAAGATACACGTTTGAGAGTTACAAGCAAAACTCGTTGCTGCTGCTTTATGGCCATTTTCATGAGCTATTGCCCATAGTTTTTGTGTTCTAGGGCGATTTGCACGCCCCATAAAACCCAATACGTGTTTGAGAGACATGACCAAAAACTCATCGTTTTCGCGTTTTATGGCCGTTTTGATGAGCTATTGTCCACAGTTTTGGGATTCTAGGGTGATTTAAATGACTCGTAACACCCGATACATGTTTGAGATTTATGAGGAAGAACTCGTCGTTTTCGTGTTTTATGGTTGATTTCATGAGCTATTGCCCATAGTTTTCGGGTTCCAAGGGCATTTGCATGGCCTGTAAAGACACGATACACGTTTGAGAGTTATGAGAAAAAACTTGTCGTTTTTGCATTTATGGCCGTTTTCATGAGCTATTGCCCACAGTTTGGGTGTTCCAGGGAGATTTGCACGCCCCATAAAACCCAATACGTGTTTAAGAGACATGACCAAAAACTCGTCGTTTTCGTGTTTTATGGTTGTTTTCACGAGCTATTGCCGACAGTTTTCGGGATCCAAGGGTATTTGCATGGCCACGCCCCATAAAACCCAATACGTGTTTAAGAGACATGACCAAAAACTCGTCGTTTTCGTGTTTTATGGTTGTTTTCACGAGCTATTGCCGACAGTTTTCGGGATCCAAGGGTATTTGCATGGCCTGTAAGGACATGATACATTTTTGAGAGTTATGACCAAAAAATCGTTGTTTTCGCGTTTTATGGCCGTTTTCATGAGCTATTTTCCATAGTTTTTGGGTTTCAAGGGCATTTGCATGGGCCTATAAAGACAAGATACACGTTTGAGAGTTACAAGCAAAAACTCGTCATTTTCGCGTTTTATGGCCATTTTCATGAGCTATTGCCCACAATTTTGTTGTTCCAGGGCGATTTGCACGCCCCATAAAACCCAATACGTGTTTGAGAGACATGACCAAAAACTCATCGTTTTCGCGTTTTATGGCTGTTTTCATGTACTATTGCCCACGGTTTTCTTGTTCCCAGGGCATTTGCATGGCCTGTAAAGACATGATACATATTTGATAGTTATGACCAAAAACTCATCGTTTTCACGTTTTATGGCCGTTTTGATGAGCTATTGTCCACAGTTTTGGGATTCTAGGGTGATTTAAACGACTCGTAACACCCGATACATGTTTGAGAGTTATGAGGAAGAACTCGTCGTTTTCGCGTTTATGGCTGTTTTCATGAGCTATTGCCCATAGTTTTCGGGTTCCAAGGGCATTTGCATGGCCTGTAAAGACACGATACACGTTTGAGAGTTTTGAGCAAAAACTCGTCGTTTTCGCGTTTTATGGCTGTTTTCATGGGCTATTGTTGACAGTTTTGGTGATCTAGGGAGATTTGCATGCCCCACAAACCCAATACGTGTTTGAGAGACGTAACCAAAAACTCATCGTTTTCGTGTTTTATGGTTGTTTTCATGCGCTATTGCCCACAGTTTTCTGGTTCGAAGGACATTTGCATGGCCTATAAAGACATGATACATAATTGAGAGTTATGACCTAATACTCATCGTTTTCGCGTTTTATGGTCGTTCTCATGAGCTATTGCCCACAGTTTTGGGGTTCTAGGACGATTTAAACAACTCGTACCACCGATACATGTTTAAGAGTTATGAGCAAAACCTTGTATTTTTCGGTTTTATGGCTGTTTTCATGAGCTATTGCCCACAGTTTTGGTGTTCCGGGGCGATTTGCAAGCCCCATAAAACCCAATACATGTTTGAGAGACATGACCAAAAACTCATCGTTTTCGCGTTTTATGGCTGTTTTCATAAGCTTTTGCCTACAGTTTTCGGGTTTCAAGGGAATTTGCATGGCCTATAAAGACAAAATACACGTTTGAGAGTTACAAGCAAAAACTCGTCGTTTTCGCGTTTTATGGCCGTTTTCATGAGCTATTGCCCACAGTTTTGGTGTTCCAGGGCGATTTGCACGCCCCATAAAACCCAATACGTGTTTGAGAGACATGACCAAAAACTCATCGTTTTCGCGTTTTATGGCCGTTTTGATGAGCTATTGTCCACAGTTTTGGGATTCTAGGGTGATTTAAACGACTCGTAACACCCGATACATGTTTGAGAGTTATGAGGAAGAACTCATCGTTTTCGCATTTTATGGCTGTTTTCATGAGCTATTGCCCATAATTTTCGGGTTCCAAGGGCATTTGCATGGCTTGTAAAGATATGATACATATTTAAGAGTTATGACAAAAAACTCGTCGTTTTTGCCTTTATGGACGTTTTCATGAGCTATTGCCCATAATTTTGGGGTTTTAGGGCGATTTAAATGACTCGTAACACCCGATACACGTTTGAGAGTTATGAGAAAAAACACGTCGTTTTCACGTTTTATGACCATTTTCATGAGCTATTGCCCATAGTTTTGTTTTTCTAGCGATTTGCACGCCCCATAAAACCCAATACATGTTTGAGAGACATGACCAAAAACTCATCGTTTTCCCATTTTATGGCTGTTTTCTTGAGCTATTGCCCATAGTTTTCGGTTTCCAAGGTAATTTGCATGGCCTGTAAACACCCGATACACGTTTGAGAGTTCTGAGCAAAACTCGTCGTTTTCGTGTTTTATGGCTGTTTTCATGAGCTATTGCCCAAATTTTTGGTGTTCTAGTGCGATTTGCACGCCCCATAAAACCTAATACCTGTTTGAGAGACATGACCAAAAAATCGCCGTTTTCGCATTTTATGCCTGTTTTCATGAGCTATTGCCCACAGTTTTCGGGGCATTTGCATGGCCTGTAAAGACACGATACATGTTTGAGAGTTATGAGCAAAACCTTGTATTTTTCGGTTTTATGGCTGTTTTCATGAGCTATTGCCCACAGTTTTGGTGTTCCAGGGCGATTTGCAAGCCCCATAAACCCAATACATGTTTGAGAGACATGACCAAAAACTCATCGTTTTCGCATTTTATGGCTGTTTTCATGTACTATTGCCCACGGTTTTCGTGTTCCCAGGGCATTTGCATGGCCTGTAAAGACATGATACATATTTGATAGTTATGACCAAAAACTCATCGTTTTCGCGTTTTTATGGCCGTTTTGATGAGCTATTGTCCATAGTTTTGGGATTCTAGGGTGATTTAAACGACTCGTAACACCCGATACATGTTTGAGAGTTATGAGGAAGAACTCGTTGTTTTCGCATTTTATGGCTGTTTTCATGAGCTATTGCCCATAGTTTTCGGGTTCCAAATGCATATGCATGGCCTGTAAATACACGATACACGTTTGAGAGTTATGAGAAAAAACTCGTCGTTTTTGAATTTATGGCCGTTTTCATGAGCTATTGCCCACAGTTTGGGTGTTCCATGGCGATTTGCACGCCCCATAAAACCCAATACGTGTTTTAGAGACATGACCAAAAACTCGTCGTTTTCGTATTTAATGGATTTTTCATGAGCTATTGCCTACAGTTTTCGGGTTCCAAGGGTATTTGCATGGCCTGTAAAGACACAATACATATTTGAGAGTTATGAACAAAAAATCGTTGTTTTCGCGTTTTATGGCCGTTTTCATGAGCTATTTTCCATAGTTTTGGTGTTCTACGGCGATTTAAACGACTCGTAACACCCGATACACGTTTGAGAGTTATGAGCAAAAACTCGTCATTTTCGCATTTTATGGCTGTTTTAATGAGCTATCGCCCACAGTTTTGGTTTTCTAGGGCGATTTGCACGCCCCATAAAACCTAATACGTGTTTGAGAGACATGACCAAAAACTCATCGTTTTCGTATTTTATGGCTGTATTCATGAGCTATTGCCCATAATTTTCAGGTTCCAAGGGCATTTGCATGGCCTGCAAAGATATGATAATATTTGAGAGTTATGACGAAAAAACTCATTGTTTTTGTGTTTATGGACGTTTTCATGAGCTATTGCTCATAATTTTGGGGTTGTAGGGCGATTTAAATGACTCGTAACACCCGATACACGTTTGAGAGTTATGTGAAAAAACGCGTCGTTTTCACGTTTTATGGCTATTTTCATGAGCTATTTCCCATAGTTTTGGTTTTTCCAGCGATTTGCACGCCCCATAAAACCCAATACGTGTTTGAGAGACATTACCAAAAGTTTTCACATTTTATGGCTTTTTCTTGAGCAATTGCCCATAGTTTTCGGGTTTCAAGGTAATTTGCATGGCCTGTAAACACCCGATACACGTTTGAGAGTTCTAAGCAGAACTCGTCGTTTTCGCGTTTTATGGCTGTTTTCATGAGCTATTGCCCACATTTTTGGTGTTCTAGTGCGATTTGCATGCCCCATAAAACCTAATACGTGTTTGAGAGACATGACCAAAACCTCGCCGTTTTCGCATTTTATGCCTGTTTTCATGAACTATTGCCCATAGTTTTCGGGTTCCAAGGGCATTTGCATGGCATGTAAAGGCACGATACACGTTTGAAAGTTATGAGCAAAAACTCGTCGTTTTAGCGTTTTATGGTTGGTTTCATGAGCTATTACCAACAGTTTTGGTGATCTAGGGAGATTTGCATGCCCCACAAACCCAATACGTGTTTGAGAGACATGACCAAAAACTCGTCGTTTGCGTGTTTTATGGTTGTTTTCATGCGCTATTGCCCACAGTTTTTTTGGTTCGAAGGACATTTGCATGGCCTATAAAGACATGATACATATTTGTGAGTTATGACCTAATACTCATCGTTTTCGCGTTTTATGGTCGTTCTCATGAGCTATTGTCCATAGTTTTGGGGTTCTAGGACGATTTAAACAACTCGTAAAACCCAATACATGTTTGAGAGTTATGAGCAAAACCTTGTATTTCTCGGGTTTTATGGCTGTTTTCATGAGCTATTGCCCACAGTTTTGGTGTTCCGGGGCGATTTGCAAGCCCAATAAACCCAATACATGTTTGAGAGACATGACCAAAAACTCATCGTTTTCACGTTTTATGGCTGTTTTCATAAGCTATTGCCCACATTTTTGGTGTTCTAGTGCGATTTGCATGCCCCATAAAACCTAATACGTGTTTGAGAGACATGACCAAAAACTCGCCGTTTTCGCATTTTATGCCTGTTTTCATGAACTATTGCCCATAGTTTTCGGGTTCCAAGGGCATTTGCATGGCATGTAAAGACACGATACATGTTTGAGAGTTATGACCAAAAACTCGTCGTTTTCACGTTTTATGGCTGTTTTCATGAGCTATTACCCGCAGTTTTGGTGATCTAGGAAGATTTGCACGCCCCACAAACCCAATACGTGTTTGAGAGACATGACCAAAAACTCATCGTTTTTGTGTTTTATGGTTGTTTTCATGCGCTATTGCCCACAGTTTTTTGGTTCGAAGGACATTTGCATGGCCTATAAAGACATGATACATATTTGAGAGTTATGACCAAATACTCATTGTTTTCGCGTTTTATGGTCGTTCTCATGAGCTATTGTCCACAGTTTTGGGATTCTAGGACGATTTAAACAACTCGTAACACCCAATACATGTTTGAGAGTTATGAGCAAAACCTGGTATTTCTCGGGTTTTGTGGCTGTTTTCATGAGCTATTGCCCACAGTTTTGGTGTTCCGGGGCGATTTGCAAGCCCCATAAAACCTAATACATGTTTGAGGGACATGACCAAAAACTCATCGTTTTCGCGTTTTATGGCTGTTTTCATAAGCTATTGCCCATAGTTTTCGGGTTTCAAGGGCATTTGCATGGCCTATAAAGACAAGATACACGTTTGATAGTTACAAGCAAAATCTCGTCGTTTTCGCGTTTTATGGCTGTTTTCATGAGCTATTGCCCACAGTTTTGGGGTTGTAGGACGATTTAAACAACTCGTAACACCCGATACATGTTTGAGAGTTATGAGAAAAAACCTTGTTTTTTTCGGGTTTTATGGATGTTTTCATGTGCTATTGCCCACAGTTTTGGTATTCTAGGGAGATTTAAATGACTCGTAACACCCGATATATGTTTGAGATTTATGAGGAAGAACTCGTCGTTTTCACGTTTTATGGCTGTTTTCATGAGCTATTGATCATAGTTTTCGGGTTCCAAGGGCATTTGCATGGCCTGTAAAGACACGATACACTTTTGAGAGTTGTGAGAAAAAACTTGTCGTTTTTGCATTTATGGCCGTTTTCATGAGCTATTGCCCACAGTTTGGGTGTTCCTGGGCGATTTGCACGCCCCATAAAACCCAATACGTGTTTAAGAGACATAGCCAAAAATTCGTCGTTTTCGTGTTTTATGGTTGTTTTCACAAGCTATTGCCTACAGTTTTCGGGATCAAAGGGTATTTGCATGGCCTGTAAACACACGATACATATTTGAGAGTTATGACCAAAAAATCGTTGTTTTCGCGTTTTATGGCCGTTTTCATGAGCTATTTTCCATAGTTTTCGGGTTTTAAGGGCATTTGCATGGGCCTATAAAGACAAGATACACGTTTGAGAGTTACAAGCAAAAACTCGTCGTTTTCGTGTTTTATGGCCATTTTCATGAGCTATTGCCCACAATTTTGGTGTTCCAGGGCGATTTGCACGCCCCATAAAACCCAATACGTGTTTGAGAGACATGACCAAAAACTCATCGTTTTCGCGTTTTATGGTTGTTTTCATGTACTATTGCCCACGGTTTTCGTGTTCCCAGGCCATTTGCATGGCCTGTAAAGACATGATACATATTTGATAGTTATGACCAAAAACTCATCGTTTTCACGTTTTATGGCCGTTTTGATGAGCTATTGTCCACAGTTTTGGGATTCTAGGGTGATTTAAACGACTCGTAACACCCGATACATGTTTGAGAGTTATGAGGAAGAACTCATCGTTTTCGCATTTTATGGCTATTTTCATGAGCTATTGCCCATAGTTTTCGGGTTCCAAGGGAATTTGCATGGCCTGTAAAGACACGATACACGTTTAAGAGTTATGAGAAAAAACTCGTCGTTTTTGCATTTATGGCCATTTTCATGAGCTATTGCCCACTATTTAGGTGTTCCAGGGTGATTTGCACGCCCCATAAAACCCAATACGTGTTTAAGAGACATGACCAAAAACTCATCGTTTTCGCGTTTTATGGCTGTTTTCATAAGCTATTGCCCACAGTTTTCGGGTTTCAAGGGCATTTGCATGGCCTATAAAGACAAGATACACGTTTGATAGTTACAAGCAAAAACTCGACGTTTTCGCGTTTTATGGTTGGTTTGATGAGCTATTGCCCACAGTTTTGGTGTTCTAGGGAGATTTGCACAACCCATAAAACCCAATACGTGTTTGAGAGACAAGACCAAAAACTCATCGTTTTCGCGTTTTATGGCTGTTTTCATGTACTATTGCCCACGGTTTTCTTGTTCCCAGGGCATTTGCATGGCCTGTAAAGACATGATACATATTTGATAGTTATGACCAAAAACTCATCGTTTTCGCGTTTTATGGCCGTTTTGATGAGCTATTGTCCATAGTTTTGGGATTCTAGGGTGATTTAAACGACTCGTAAAACCCGATACATGTTTGAGAGTTATGAGGAAGAACTCGTCGTTTTCGCATTTTATGGCTGTTTTCATGAGCTATTGCCCATAGTTTTCGGATTCTAAGGGAATTTGCATGGCCTGTAAAGACACGATACACGTTTGAGAGTTATGAGAAAAAACTCGTCGATTTTGCATTTATGGCCGTTTTCATGAGCTATTGCCCACTGTTTGGGTGTTCCAGGGCGATTTCCACGCCCCATAAAACCCAATACGTATTTAAGAGACATGACCAAAAACTCATCGTTTTCGCGTTTTATTGCTGTTTTCATGAGCTATTGCCCATAGTTTTGGTTTTTCCAGCGATTTGCACGCCCCATAAAACCCAATACGTGCTTGAGAGACATTACCAAAAAAAATCGCATTTTATGGCTGTTTTCTTGAGCTATTGCCCATAGTTTTCGGTTTTCAAGGTAATTTGTATGGCCTGTAAACACCCGATACATGTTTGAGAGTTCTGAGCAGAACTCGTCGTTTTCGCGTTTTATGGCTGTTTTCATGAGCTATTGCCCACATTTTTGGTGTTCTAGTGCGATTTGCACGCCCCATAAAACCTAATACGTGTTTGAGAGACATGACCAAAAACTCGCCGTTTTCGCATTTTATGCCTGATTTCATGAGCTATTGCCCACAATTTTTAGGTTCCTAGGGCATTTGTATGGCATGTAAAGACATGATACACGTTTGAGAGTTATCAGCAAAAACTCGTCGTTTTCGCGTTTTATGGCTCTTTTCATGAGCTATTGTCCACAGTTTTGGTGATCTAGGGAGATTTGCACGCCCAGAAACCCAATACGTGTTTGAGAAACATGACCAAAAACTCGTCGTTTTCGTGTTTTATGGTTGTTTTCATACGCTATTGCCCACTGTTTTTTGGTTCGAAGGACATTTGCATGGCCTGTAAAGACATGATACATATTTGAGAGTTATGAGCAAATACTCATCGTTTTCGCGTTTTATGGCCGTTCTCATGAGCTATTGTCCGCAGTTTTGGGGTTCTGACGATTTAAACAACTCGTAACACCCAATACATGTTTGAGAGTTATGAGCAAAACCTTGTATTTTATGGGTTTTATGGCTGTTTTCATGAGCTATTGCCCACAGTTTTGGTGTTCCGGGGCGATTTGCAAGCCCCATAAAACCCAATACATGTTTGAGAGACATGACCAAAAACTCATCGTTTTCACGTTTTATGGCTGTTTTCATAAGCTATTGCCTACAGTTTTCGGGTTTCAAGGGAATTTGCATGGCTTATAAAGACAAGATACACGTTTCAGAGTTACAAGCAAAAAATTGTCGTTTTCGCGTTTTATGGCCGTTTTCATGAGCTATTGCCCACAGTTTTGGTCTTCCAGGGCGATTTGCATGCCCCAT
The DNA here is from genome assembly GCA_023614405.1 of Avena insularis. NCBI lineage: Eukaryota > Viridiplantae > Streptophyta > Magnoliopsida > Poales > Poaceae > Avena > Avena insularis. The sequence continues at coordinate 44,964,133 of CM042695.1, forward strand.
AAAACCCAATACGTGTTTGAGAGACATTACAAAAAGTTTTCGCATTTTATGGCTGTTTTCTTGAGCTATTGCCCATAGTTTTCGGGTTTCAAGGTAATTTGCATGGCCTGTAAACACTCGATACACGTTTGAGAGTTCTGAGCAGAACTCGTCGTTTTCGCATTTTATGGCTGTTTTCATGAGCTTTGCCCACATTTTTGGTGTTCTAGTGCGATTTGCATGCCCCATAAAACCTAATACGTGTTTGAGAGACATGACCAAAAACTCGCCGTTTTCGCATTTTATGCCTGTTTTCATGAGCTATTGCCCACAGTTTTCGGGTTCCAAGGGCATTTGCATGGCCTGTAAAGACACGATACACGTTTGAGAGTTATGAGAAAAAACTCGTCCTTTTTGCATTTATGGCCATTTTCATGAGCTATTGCCCACTGTTTGGGTGTTCCAGGGCGATTTGCACGCCCCATAAAACCCAATACGTGTTTAAGAGACATGACCAAAAACTCATCGTTTTCGGGTTTTATGGCTGTTTTCACGAGCTATTGCCTACAGTTTTTGGGTTCTAAGGGTATTTGCATGGCCTGTAAAGACACGATACATATTTGAGAGTTATGAAGAAAAAATCGTTGCTTTCGCGTTTTATGGCCGTTTTCATGAGCTATTTTCCACAGTTTTGGTGTTCTAGGGCGATTTAAACGACTCGTAACACCCGATACACGTTTGAGAGTTATGAGCAAAAACTCGTCTTTTTCGCGTTTTATGGCTGTTTTAATGAGCTATTGCCCACAGTTTTGGTTTTCTAGCGCGAGTTGCACGCCCCATAAAACCCAATACGTGTTTGAGAGACATGACCAAACACTCGTCGTTTTCATATTTTATGGCTGTATTCATGAGCTATTGCCCATAATTTTCGGGTTCCAAGGGCATTTGCATGGCCTGCAAAGATATGATACATATTTGAGAGTTATGACAAAAAACTCGTCGTTTTTGCGTTTATGGCCGTTTTCATGAGCTATTGCCCATAATTTTGGGGTTTTAGGGCGATTTAAATGAATCATAACACCCGATACACGTTTGAGAGTTATGAGAAAAAACGCATCGTTTTCACGTTTTATGGCCATTTTCATGAGCTATTGGCCATAGTTTTGGTTTTTCCAGCGATTTGCACGCCCCATAAAACCCAATACGTGTTTGAGAGACATTACCAAAAGTTTTCGCATTTTATGGCTGTTTTCTTGAGCTATTGCCCATAGTTTTCGGGTTTCAAGGTAATTTGCATGGCCTGTAAACACCCAATACATGTTTGAGAGTTATGAGCAAAACCTTGTATTTTTTGGGTTTTATGACTGTTTTCATGAGCTATTTCCCACAGTTTTGGTGTTCCGGGACGATTTGCAAGCCCCATAAAACCCAATACATGTTTGAGAGACATGACCAAAAACTCATCGTTTTCGCTTTTTATGGCTGTTTTCATAAGCTATTGCCCACAGTTTTCGGGTTTCAAGGGCATTTGCATGGCCTATAAAGACAAGATACACGTTTGATAGTTATGAGCAAAACCTCGTCGTTTTCGCGTTTTATGGCTGTTTTCATGAGCTATTGCCCACGGTTTTGGTGATCTAGGGAGATTTGCACGCCCCACAAACCCAATACGTGTTTGAGAGACATGACCAAAAACTCGTCGTTTTCGTGTTTTATGGTTGTTTTCATACGCTATTGCCCATAGTTTTTTGGTTCGAAGGACATTTGCATGGCCTGTAAAGACATGATACATATTTGAGAGTTATGACCAAATACTCATCATTTTCGCGTTTTATGGTCGTTCTCATGAGCTATTGTCCACCGTTTTGGGGTTCTGACGATTTAAACAACTCGTAACACCCAATACATGTTTGAGAGTTATGAGCAAAACCTTATATTTTTCGGGTTTTATGGCTGTTTTCATGAGCTATTGCCCACAGTTTTGGTGTTCCGGGACGATTTGCAAACCCCATAAAACCCAATACATGTTTGAGAGACATGACCAAAAACTCATCGTTTTCGTGTTTTATGGCTGTTTTCATAAGCTATTGCCCACAGTTTTCGGGTTTCAAGGGCATTTGCATGGCCTATAAAGACAAGATACACGTTTGATAGTTACAAGCAAAAACTCGTCGTTTTCGCGTTTTATGGCTGTTTTCATGAGCTATGGCCCACAGTTTTGGGGTTGTAGGACGATGAGCTATTGCCCACTGTTTTGGTGTTCCGGGGCGATTTGCAAGCCCCATAAAACCCAATACATGTTTTAGAGACATTATCAAAAACTCATCGTTTTCGCGTTTTATGGCTGTTTTCATAAGCTATTGCCCATAGTTTTCGGGTTTCAAGGGCATTTGCATGGCCTATAAAGACAAGATACACGTTTGATAGTTACAAGCAAAAACTCGTCGTTTTCGTGTTTTATGGCTGTTTTCATGAGCTATGGCCCACAGTTTTGGGGTTGTAGGACGATTTAAACAATTCGTAACACCCAATACATGTTTGAGAGTTATGAGCAAAACCTTGTATTTTTCGGGTTTTATGGCTGTTTTCATGAGCTATTGCCCACTGTTTTGGTGTTCCGGGGCGATTTGCAAGCCCCATAAAACCCAATACATGTTTTAGAGACATTACCAAAAACTCATCGTTTTCGCGTTTTATGGCTGTTTTCATAAGCTATTGCCCATAGTTTTCGGGTTTCAAGGGCATCTGCATGGCCAATAAAGACAAGATACACGTTTGAGAGTTACAAGCAAAAAATTGTCGTTTTCGCGTTTTATGGTCGTTTTCATGAGCTATTGCCCACAGTTTTGGTGTTCCAGGGCGATTTGCACGCCCCATAAAACCCAATACGTGTTTGAGAGACATTACCAAAAGTTTTCGCATTGTATGGCTGTTTTCTTGAGCTATTGCCCATAGTTTTCGGGTTTCAACGTAATTTGCATGGCCTGTAAACACCCGATACACGTTTGAGAGTTCTGAGCAGAACTTGTCGTTTTCGCGTTTTATGGCTTTTTTATGAGCTATTGCCCACATTTTTGGTGTTCTAGTGCGATTTGCACGCCCCATAAAACCTAATACGTGTTTGAGAGACATGACCAAAAACTCGCCGTTTTTGCATTTTATGCCTGTTTTCATGAGCTATTGCACATAGTTTTCGGGTTCCATGAGCATTTGCATGGCATGTAAAGACATGATACACGTTTGAGAGTTATGAGCAAACACTCATCGTTTTCGCGTTTTATGGCCGTTCTCATGAGCTATTGTCCGCAGTTTTGGGGTTCTGACGATTTAAACAACTCGTAACACCCAATACATGTATGAGAGTTATGAGCAAAACCTTGTATTTTTTGGGTTTTATGGCTGTTTTCATGAGCTATTTCCCACAGTTTTGGTGTTCCGGGACGATTTGCAAGCCCCATAAAACCCAATACATGTTTGAGAGACATGACCAAAAACTCATCGTTTTCGCTTTTTATGGCTGTTTTCATAAGCTATTGCCCACAGTTTTCGGGTTTCAAGGGCATTTGCATGGCCTATAAAGACAAGATACACGTTTGATAGTTATGAGCAAAACCTCGCTGCTTTCGCTTTTATGGCTGTTTTCATGTGCTATTGCCCACGGTTTGGGTGATCTAGGGAGATTTGCACGCCCCACAAACCCAATACGTGTTTGAGAGACATGACCAAAAACTCGTCGTTTTCGTGTTTTATGGTTGTTTTCATACGCTATTGCCCATAGTTTTTTGGTTCGAAGGACATTTGCATGGCCTGTAAAGACATGATACATTTTTGACAGTTATGACCAAATACTCATCATTTCGCTTTTATGGTCGCTCATGAGCTATTGTCCACCGTTTTGGGGTTCTGACGATTTAAACAACTCGTAACACCCAATACATGTTTGAGAGTTATGAGCAAAACCTTATATTTTTCGGGTTTTATGGCTGTTTTCATGAGCTATTGCCCACAGTTTTGGTGTTGGAGGACGATTTAAACCCCATAAAACCCAATACATGTTTGAGAGACATGACCAAAAACTCATCGTTTTGTTTTATGGCTGTTTTCATAAGCTATTGCCCACAGTTTTCGGGTTTCAAGGGCATTTGCATGGCCTATAAAGACAAGATACACGTTTGATAGTTACAAGCAAAAACTCGTCGTTTTCGCGTTTTATGGCTGTTTTCATGAGCTATGGCCCACAGTTTTGGGGTTGTAGGACGATTTAAACAACTCGAAACACCCAATACATGTTTGAGAGTTATGAGCAAAACCTTGTATTTTTCGGGTTTTATGGCTGTTTTCATGAGCTATTGCCCACTGTTTTGGTGTTCCGTGGCGATTTGCAAGCCCCATAAATCCCAATACATGTTTTAGAGACATTACCAAAAACTCATCGTTTTCGCGTTTTATGGCTGTTTTCATAAGCTATTGCCCATAGTTTTCGGGTTTCAAGGGCATTTGCATGGCCTATAAAGACAAGATACACGTTTGATAGTTACAAGCAAAAACTCGTCGTTTTCGCGTTTTATGGCTGTTTTCATGAGCTATGGCCCACAGTTTTGGGGTTGTAGGACGATTTAAACAACTCGTAACACCCGATACATGTTTGAGAGTTATGAGCAAAACATTGTCTTTTTCGGGTTTTATGGATGTTTTCATGAGCTATTGCCCACAGTTTTGGTGTTCCGGGGCGATTTGCAAGCCCCATAAAACCCAATACATGTTTGAGAGACATGACCAAAAACTCATCGTTTTCGCATTTTATGGCTGTTTTCATAAGCTATTGCCAACAGTTTTCGGGTTTCAAGGGAATTTGCATGGCTTATAAAGACAAGATACACGTTTGAGAGTTACAAGCAAAAAATCGTCGTTTTCGCGTTTTATGGCCGTTTTCATGAGCTATTGCCCACAGTTTTGGTGTTCCAGGGCGATTTGCACGCCCCATAAAACCCAATACGTGTTTGAGAGACATTACCAAAAGTTTCGCATTGTATGGCTGTTTTCTTGAGCTATTGCCCATAGTTTTCGGGTTTCAACGTAATTTGCATGGCCTGTAAACACCCGATACACGTTTGAGAGTTCTGAGCAGAACTTGTCGTTTTCGCGTTTTATGGCTTTTTTATGAGCTATTGCCCACATTTTTGGTGTTCTAGTGCGATTTGCACGCCCCATAAAACCTAATACGTGTTTGAGAGACATGACCAAAAACTCGCCGTTTTTGCATTTTATGCCTGTTTTCATGAGCTATTGCACATAGTTTTCGGGTTCCATGAGCATTTGCATGGCATGTAAAGACATGATACACGTTTGAGAGTTATGAGCAAACACTCATCGTTTTCGCGTTTTATGGCCGTTCTCATGAGCTATTGTCCGCAGTTTTGGGGTTCTGACGATTTAAACAACTCGTAACACCCAATACATGTATGAGAGTTATGAGCAAAACCTTGTATTTTTTGGGTTTTATGGCTGTTTTCATGAGCTATTTCCCACAGTTTTGGTGTTCCGGGACGATTTGCAAGCCCCATAAAACCCAATACATGTTTGAGAGACATGACCAAAAACTCATCGTTTTCGCTTTTTATGGCTGTTTTCATAAGCTATTGCCCACAGTTTTCGGGTTTCAAGGGCATTTGCATGGCCTATAAAGACAAGATACACGTTTGATAGTTATGAGCAAAACCTCGTCGTTTTCGCGTTTTATGGCTGTTTTCATGAGCTATTGCCCACGGTTTTGGTGATCTAGGGAGATTTGCACGCCCCACAAACCCAATACGTGTTTGAGAGACATGACCAAAAACTCGTCGTTTTCGTGTTTTATGGTTGTTTTCATACGCTATTGCCCATAGTTTTTTGGTTCGAAGGACATTTGCATGGCCTGTAAAGACATGATACATTTTTGACAGTTATGACCAAATACTCATCATTTTCGCGTTTTATGGTCGTTCTCATGAGCTATTGTCCACCGTTTTGGGGTTCTGACGATTTAAACAACTCGTAACACCCAATACATGTTTGAGAGTTATGAGCAAAACCTTATATTTTTCGGGTTTTATGGCTGTTTTCATGAGCTATTGCCCACAGTTTTGGTGTTCCGGGACGATTTGCAAACCCCATAAAACCCAATACATGTTTGAGAGACATGACCAAAAACTCATCGTTTTCGTGTTTTATGGCTGTTTTCATAAGCTATTGCCCACAGTTTTCGGGTTTCAAGGGCATTTGCATGGCCTATAAAGACAAGATACACGTTTGATAGTTACAAGCAAAAACTCGTCGTTTTCGCGTTTTATGGCTGTTTTCATGAGCTATGGCCCACAGTTTTGGGGTTGTAGGACGATTTAAACAACTCGTAACACCCAATACATGTTTGAGAGTTATGAGCAAAACCTTGTATTTTTCGGGTTTTATGGCTGTTTTCATGAGCTATTGCCCACTGTTTTGGTGTTCCGTGGCGATTTGCAAGCCCCATAAAACCCAATACATGTTTTAGAGACATTACCAAAAACTCATCGTTTTCGCGTTTTATGGCTGTTTTCATAAGCTATTGCCCATAGTTTTCGGGTTTCAAGGGCATTTGCATGGCCTATAAAGACAAGATACACGTTTGATAGTTACAAGCAAAAACTCGTCGTTTTCGCGTTTTATGGCTGTTTTCATGAGCTATGGCCCACAGTTTTGGGGTTGTAGGACGATTTAAACAACTCGTAACACCCGATACATGTTTGAGAGTTATGAGCAAAACATTGTCTTTTTCGGGTTTTATGGATGTTTTCATGAGCTATTGCCCACAGTTTTGGTGTTCCGGGGCGATTTGCAAGCCCCATAAAACCCAATACATGTTTGAGAGACATGACCAAAAACTCATCGTTTTCGCATTTTATGGCTGTTTTCATAAGCTATTGCCAACAGTTTTCGGGTTTCAAGGGAATTTGCATGGCTTATAAAGACAAGATACACGTTTGAGAGTTACAAGCAAAAAATCGTCGTTTTCGCGTTTTATGGCCGTTTTCATGAGCTATTGCCCACAGTTTTGGTGTTCCAGGGCGATTTGCATTCCCCATAAAACCCAATACGTGTTTGAGAGACATTACCAAAAGTTTTCGCATTTTATGGCTGTTTTCTTGAGCTATTGCCCATAGTTTTCGGGTTTCAAGGTAATTTGCATGGCCTGTTAACACCCGATACACGTTTGAGAGTTCTGAGCAGAACTCGTCGTTTTCGCGTTTTATGGCTGTTTTCATGAGCTTTGCCACATTTTTGGTGTTCTAGTGCGATTTGCATGCCCCATAAAACCTAATACGTGTTTGAGAGACATGACCAAAAACTCGCCGTTTTCGCATTTTATGCCTGTTTTCATGAGCTATTGCCCCCAGTTTTCGGGTTCCAAGGGCATTTGCATGGCCTGTAAAGACACGATACACGTTTGAGAGTTATGAGAAAAAACTCGTCCTTTTTGCATTTATGGCCGTTTTCATGAGCTATTGCCCACTGTTTGGGTGTTCCAGGGCGATTTGCACGCCCCATAAAACCCAATACGTGTTTAAGAGACATGACCAAAAACTCATCGTTTTCGCGTTTTATGGCTGTTTGCACGAGCTATTGCCTACAGTTTTTGGGTTCCAAGGGTATTTGCATGGCCTGTAAAGACACGATACATATTTGAGAGTTATGAACAAAAATTGTTGCTTTCGCGTTTTATGGCCGTGTTCTAGGGCGATTTAAACGACTCGTAATACCCGATACATGTTTGAGAGTTATGAGCAAAAACTCGTCTTTTCGCGTTTTATGGCTGTTTTAATGAGCTATTGCCCACAGTTTTGGTTTTCTAGCGCGAGTTCCACGCCCCATAAAACCCAATACGTGTTTGAGAGACATGACCAAACACTCGTCGTTTTCATATTTTATGGCTGTATTCATGAGCTATTGCCCATAATTTTTGGGTTCCAAGGGCATTTGCATGGCCTGCAAAGATATGATACATATTTGAGAGTTATGACAAAAAACTCGTCGATTTTGCGTTTATGGCCGTTTTCATGAGCTATTGCCCATAATTTTGGGGTTTTAGGGCGATTAAATGACTCGTAACACCCGATACACGTTTGAGAGTTATGAGAAAAAACGCATCGTTTTCACGTTTTATGGCCATTTTCATGAGCTATTGCCCATAGTTTTGGTTTTTCCAGCGATTTGCACGCCCCATAAAACCCAATACGTGTTTGAGAGACATTACCAAAAGTTTTCGCATTTTATGGCTGTTTTCTTGAGCTATTGCCCATAGTTTTCGGGTTTCAAGGTAATTTGCATGGCCTGTAAACACCCAACACATGTTTGAGAGTTCTGAGCAGAACTCGTCGTTTTTGTGTTTTATGGCTGTTTTTATGAGCTATTGCCCACATTTTTGGTGTTCTAGTGTGATTTGCACGCCCCATAAATCCTAATACGTGTTTGAGAGACATGACCAAAAACTCGCCGTTTTCACATTTTATGCCTGTTTTCATGAGCTATTGCCCACAGTTTTCGGGTTCCAAGGGCATTTGCATGGCCTGGAAAGACACGATACACGTTTGAGAGTTATGAGCAAAATATCGTCGTTTTAGTGTTTTATGGCTATTTTCATGAGCTATTGCCCACAGTTTTGGTGATCTAGGGAGATTTGCACGCCCCACAAACCCAATACGTGTTTGAGAGACATGACCAAAAACTGGTCGTTTTCGTGTTTTATGGTTGTTTTCATACGCTATTGCCCATAGTTTTGGTTTTTCCAGGGCGATTTGCATGCCCAATAAAACCCAATACGTGTTTGACAGACATGACCAAAAACTCACCGTTTTCGCATTTTATGGCACGTTTGAGATTTTTGGGCGTTTTATGGCTGTTTTCTTTAGCTATTGCCCACAGTTTTGGTGTTCCAGGGCGATTTGCACGCCCCATAAAACCCAATACATGTTTGAAAGACATGACCCAAAACTCATCGTTCTCGGGTTTTATGGCTGTTTTCATGAGCTATTGCCCAAAGTTTTCGGGTTTCAAGGGCATTTGCATGGCCTATAAAGACACGATACACGTTTGAGAGTTATGAGCAAAAACTCGTCGTTATCCCGTTTTATGGCTGTTTTCATGAGATATAGCCCACAGTTTGGTTTTCCAGGGCAATTCGCACGCCCCATAAAACTCAATACATGTTTGAGAGACATGACCAAAAACTCGTCGTTTTCGTGTTTTATGGCTGATTTCATGTGCTATTGCCCACAGTTTTGCGGTTCCAAGGACATTTGCATGGCATGTAAAGACACGATACATATTTGAGAGTTATGACAAAAAACTCATCGTTTTGCGTTTTATGGCCATTTTCATGAGCCCATAGTTTTGGTGTTCCAAGGCGATTTGCATGCTCCATAAACCCAATACGTGTTTGTGAGACATGACCAAAAACTCGTCGTTCTCGTGTTTGATGGTTTTTTTCATGCGCAATTGCCGACAGTTTTCGGGTAACAAGGGCATTTGCATGGCATGTAAAGACATCATACATATTTAAGAGTTATAACCAAGAACTCGTTGTTTTAGCGTTTTATAGCTGTTTTCATGAGCTATTGCCCACAACTTTGGGGTTCTATGGCGATTTGAACGACTCGTAACACCTGATACACGTTTGAGAGTTATGAGCAAAACCTCGTCGTTATCGTGTTTTTATGGCTGTTTTCATGAGATATTGCCCAATATTTGGTTTTCCAGGGCGATTTCCACGCCCCATAAAACGCAATACATGTTTGAGAGACATGACCAAAAACTCGTCGTTTTCATGTTTTATGGTTGTTTTCATGAGCTATTGCCTATAGTTTTCGGGTTCCAAGGGCATTTGCATGGTCTGTAAAGACACGATACATATTTGAGAGTTATGACCAAAAACTCGTCGTTTTCGCGTTTTATGTCCGTGTTCATGAGCTATTGCCCATAGTTTTGGTGTTCCAAGGCGATTTGCATGCCCCATATAACCCAATACGTGTTTGAGCGACATGACCAAAATCTCATCGTTTTCGTGTTTTATGGATGTTTTCATGCGCAATTGCCCACAGTTTTCGGGTTCCAAGGGCATTTGCAAGGCTTGTAAAGACATGATACATATTTAAGAGTTATGACCAAAAACCCGTTGTTTTCGCGTTTTATAAACGTTTTCATGAGCTATTGCCCACAGCTTTGGGGTTTTAGGGCGATTTAAACGACTCGTAACACCCAAACACGTTAGAGAGTTATGAGCAAAAAAACGTTGTTTTTATGTTTTATGGCCGTTTTCATGAGCAATTACCCACAATTTTGGTGTTTAAAGGCGATTTGCATAGCCCATAAGACTCGATACATGTTTGAGACATATGACCAAAAAATGTCGTTTTCGCGTTTGATGGACATTTTCAAGAGCTATTGCCCACAGTTTTGGGATTCCATGGCAATTTGCATGGCCTGTAAGACACGATACATGTTTGAGTGGTATGACCAAAAATTCGGCGTTTTTGTGTTTTATGGTCATTTTCATGAGCTATTGCCCATAGTTTTGGTTTTTCCAGGGCGATTTGCACGCCCCATAAAACCCAATACATGTTTGAGAGACATGACCAAAAACTCATCGTTTTCGCAGTTTATGGCACGTTTGAGATTTTTGGGAAAAACTAGTCGTTTTCGCGTTTTATGGCTGTTTTCTTTAGATATTGCCCATAGTTTTGGTGTTCCAGGGCGATTTGCACGCCCCATAAAACCCAATACATGTTTGAGAGACATGACCAAAAAACTCATCGTTTTCGGGTTTTATGGCTGTTTTCATGAGCGATTGCCCAAAGTTTTCGGGTTTCAAGGGCATTTGCATGGCCTATAAAGATACGATACACGTTTGAGAGTTATGAGCAAAAACTTGTCGTTATCCCGTTTTATGGCTGTTTTCATGAGATATTGCCCACAGTTTGGTTTTCCAGGGCGATTCGCACACCCCATAAAACTCAATAAGTGTTTGAGAGACATGACCAAAAACTCATCGTTTTCGTGTTTTATGGCTGATTTCATGTGCTATTGCCCAAAGTTTTTGGGTTCCAAGGACATTTGCATGGCATGTAAAGACACGATACATATTTGAGAGTTATGACAAAAAAAACTCGTCGTTTTCGTGTTTTATGGCCATTTTCATGAGCCCATAGTTTTGGTGTTCCAGGGCGATTTGCATGCTCCATAAACCCAATACGTGTTAGTGAGAAATGACCAAAAACTCGATGTTCTCGTGTTTGATGGTTTTTTTCATGCGCAATTGCCGACAGTTTTCGGGTAACAAGGGCATTTGCATGGCATGTAAAGACATCATACATATTTAAGAGTTATAACCAAGAACTCGTTGTTTTAGCGTTTTATAGCCGTTTTCATGAGCTATTACCCACAACTTTGGGGTTCTATGGCGATTTGAAAGACTCGTAACACCTGATACACGTTTGAGAGTTATGAGCAAAACCTCGTCGTTATCGTGTTTTTATGGCTGTTTTCATGAGATATTGCCCATAGTTTGGTTTTCCAGGGCGATTTCCACGCCCCATAAAACTCAATACATGTTTGAGAGACATGACCAAAAACTCGTCGTTTTCATGTTTTATGGTTGTTTTCATGAGCTATTGCCTACACTTTTCGGGTTTCAAGGGCATTTGCATGGCCTATAAAGACACGATACACGTTTGAGAGTTATGACCAAAAACTCGTCGTTTTCGCGTTTTATGTCCGTGTTCATGAGCTATTGCCCATAGTTTTGGTGTTCCAAGGCGATTTGCACGCCCCATAAAACCCACTACGTGTTTGAGCGACATGACCAAAAACTCATCGTTTTCGTGTTTTATGGCTGTTTTCTTGCGCAATTGCCCACAGTTTTCAGGTTCCAATGGCATTTGCATGGCATGTAAAGACACGATAAACGTTTAAGAGTTATGACCAAAAACTTGTTGTTTTCGCATTTTATAGCCGTTTTCATGAGTTATTGCCCACAGCTTTGGGGTTTTAGGGCGATTTAAACGACTCGTAACACCTAATACACGTTCGAGAGTTATGAGCAAAAACACGTTGTTTTTACGTTTTATGGCCGTTTTCATGAGCTATTACCCAAAATTTTGGTGTTCAAAGGCGATTTGCATAGCCCATAAGACTCGATACATGTTTGAGACATATGACCAAAAAATGTCGTTTTCGCGTTTGATGGACATTTTCAAGAGCTATTGCCCACAGTTTTGGTATCCCATGGCAATTTGCATGGCCTGTAAGACACGACACATGTTTGAGTGTTATGACCAAAAACTCTGTGTTTTTGCGTTTTATGGCCATTTTCATGAGCTATTTCCAACATTTTTGGTTTTTGCAGGGCGATTTGCACGCCCCATAAAACCCAATACGTGTTTGAGAGACATGACCAAAAACTCATCGTTTTTGCATTTTACGGTTGTTTTCTTGAGCTATTTCCCATAGTTTTCGGGTTCCAAGGTAATTTGCATGGCCTGTAAACACCCGATACACATTTGAGATTTTTGGGCAAAAACTTGTCGTTTTCGCGTTTTATGGCTGTTTTCATGAGCTATTTCCCACAGTTTTGGTGTTCCAGGGCGATTTGCACGCCCCATAAAACCCAATACATGTTTGAGAGTGTTGGGGAGGTGACCACGGATAGGGTCAAGACAGGGGAAAGACGAAAGGAATCTCCCTTGTCATGAGCCGAGTTACTATTTGTATCGGCCGAGTCATATAAGAGTCGGCCGAGATAAGCAAGGCCATAACCGCCACAAAATGAGTAACACCTTATCCGGCCGACATATCAGTTAAGTCGGCCGAGCGAGTCTGGCTAACTTAAATGCAGATCAAGGCCAAGCCGAGTTATGCGAGACAAGGCCGAGTAACACGAAGCTTGCAGGAGAAGGAGGTGCCTATAGTCAAACCCTAGTCGCTGGCTAGGAGGAATCTGAACAGAGCCAAACATAATGGACAAGGAGCAGAGCGGTAGAAGGGCGGAAGAGGGTCACGGAGGTGACAGTCAGGGAGCCCGAGGCGCGCATGTGAAGCTCTCTAAAACATTACCGCCGATAGGAGGGGGACACGGAAAGGAGGCCGCCGAGTTACCATATTGGGACAAGCATATTCCAAGAATATGCTTGCCATGTTAGCCCTAAGAGGAACGAAGGCGCCCCTTTATAAGGAGAAACGCGGGCTCCTGAGAAGGGATCGATTCATTCTACGCCGTAAGGCTCGTGTTGTAGCTCTCTTCTTCCTGCAAACAGCTCGAGGAGCATTTGTAGTCCTTGTGAGGAGAAATAAAGATCTACATGTTAGTCATTCGAGTGTAGAAATCACTACATCTTCCCTCCCCGGATCCCTCTAGCATCCATTGGCCCCATACTTTAGCCTACCCATGGCATCTGCCGTGGCACCACCATGACAGTTGGCGCCCACCGTGGGGCCAGCAGCGGTGCTAGCTGTAGTCAAGATCCAGACGGGAAACTTCATCCACACCGGCGAGCGCGTTGTCTCTGGCTTAGTCCAGAGATTTGATCTCTGGGACTATGTCAGCGATAACGCATGCAGCTTCAGTAGGAAAGCACCTCCGCGCAACAGCGTCTTCATCTACTTGGGCACGCACAAGGTCTACGTCGACGTCGACACCTCCTGCGTTTATCCTCACCGAGTTGTTGATGTAGGAGAGCCTCCCCTCAGTGCCGCTAACGGTCCGTGTGGAGCGCGCCCTGTCGGCAGCGTCAAGGTGATGGTCCCAGCCGCGGCATAGGCGGCAGGAGCAGGTGCCGGATCAAGCAAGGACCCGGCGGCAGGAGGATAGGTGACCACGAAGCAAGCAGCTCCACAGCCCACCGAGGTAGATCGGTCGGCAGCCAAGTCAGCCGAGGTGCAGGAGACAACCCCAAAGGCAGCAAGGGTAAGATGACCACCTCTGGAAAGACCAGAGGATATACTCCAGACAACTATAGATAACCTAACCACGGCTGTGGCGCCGATACTTGATCCAGCTAATGCTCAGGCAGAGTTAGAAGAAACTAGGCAGAAAGTACTGGTAGAGGCAAAAAAGGTGTCGGCCTTGCGGGAGTCCTTGAACAGGACCGTGCGAGAGTATGCTAAGGCAAACAAACTAGATGTTGCCCCCTAGCGGGTAGATGAATTAAGATTGAGAGGAAAAAACCTCATGAATGATATCAACAAAGAGCATGAGACTCATAAGGCAGACTCAGTTGATCTAGGCTTGCCGAGGTATACCACCCCGGCAAAGAACCTAAGGGCGGCAAATGTCGCTGCATTGGAGTTAGAAGGATTAACTGGCGAAGCCCGGCAGAAACAGCAAGAAAGAGTGAATGAGCTAGTACGCATTGCGAACCAGCAGAATGAAGAAATGATTAGGGGTGACCCGGCAAGACCGGGAGCCTCACATATGGTTCACTCGGCTGGAGCAGCGCCCGCACTATCAGCGGCAGCAGCATCCTCTCCCGGAAACAATGCGTGAAAAGATAGAGCAGTAACTTCTAGAAAAAGAAATAAGCAAATTGTTCCGTATGACCCGGCATTAGCCGGAAAGGTCAGTGTAAACACAGGCAATGGAAGCCGAGGTAATAGTGGCGATAGAAATCCCGGCCGTGCCAACAAAGGCAACGGAAGCCGAGGTAATGGAGACCTCGGAAGAGGAAATCATGAGAACAATAACCCGACAGAGGGAAGGAGAGACCCACCGCCTGAGCCTCCGCCGAGGTATGAGCCTCGGCAAGAGCGAGAAGTAAGACCAGCTCACCATAATCAGGCAATCGAGAGGTACAATGATGGTTACTCAGACATGGAGTATGCAGGACATGGTGGGAATAACCATTATGGAATACAGGAAGGAATCATTTACAGAAACTTGCCGTCAAGTGATGCAAGGTTAAAACTCGATAGGTTATATCGGTCCGAGTTATTGGAGGAACAGGGTCCGCCTGGTCCGGCGTGTTTCGGACCTCAGATCATGGGCGAACCACCGGTGCCGAACTTTCAACTGGAAAGAGGCACGAAAACATACAATGGGAGCACAAAAACACAGGATTGGTTGATTGACTATGCCACTGTAGTGAAAATTGCCAGTGGAAACTTACGATGGGCAGTGAGATACGTCCCACAGATGCTGGAAGGACCAGCCAGAGTGTGGTTGAACAATCTACCAGCAGGCAGTATCAACTGTTTGCTAGATTTTGAAGAGATGTTTCTCAGCAACTTCACTAGTACCTATAAAAGGCCAAACAGGCCCTAGCAGCTCGCTATGTGCAAGCAGAGGCCGAATGAAATAGATAGAGAATTCTTGACTCGGTGGTGTAACCTCAGAAATTCATGCGAATGGGTCATAGAGTCTCAAGCGATAGCTTGGTTTGCTCAAGGCTTCCGATATGGAAGTGTATTATAGCAAAGGCTGCAAAGAGATATGCCAACTACATTGGCAGAGACCATCAGGAGAGCAGATTCGTATGCTCTAGGGGATCTGACGCAACCAGAATTAATGTCGGCAGAACATCGGGAGCACCAGGATCAATACGCAAGAGATGCAGCCGGATCATCGAGGCGCAACGAGTTCCGAGGTAGAAGAAGGGAGGAAAGACCGGATTACAGATATGCTTCCAATCAGGTGGCAGAAGTAGTACAAGATCAGCCGAGTCACGGAAACAGTAAGCGACAGAAAAATGTTCCTCAGCAATGGACACCGAGGAATGAAGGGAAGAGACAGTGGACACCAGAACAGAAGAAGCAGTGGCAGGAAAGGCCGAAATACACGTTTGAGTCCATTTTGGATCAACCGTGTAAGTTTCACACTCCAAACCCGGCCAAGCCGGCTAATCATACAACTCGTCAATGTGCTTGGATGAAAAATGCAATGGGGAACCCGGCGGGTATTCAAGCGCCTCCTCATCAAGTGCATCAGCAGCAACAGCAGCAGCCATAGTTAACTAGAGCAAATGCGCAGCAGTTAATGTTACCCCCACCTCCTCCGAGGTATGATAACTCGGACCGGAGAGATGCCATGCATCAAGTGATAAATCTGGGTCAGGATGGAAGGACAAACCCCGGAAACAACGGACGTAATGATTACAAGGAGCATCATCAGTCATATTGTGCATTCACAACAGAATATCAAGATAGACAAAGTGTACAACACCGGCATATGGAAGTAAATGTTGTTATGCCAGCGGTACCAAGATACGTGCCTTGGTCAGATCAGGAAATAACCTGGAGCATAAAGGATCACCCGAAAATAATGCTGAATCCAGGGTCGCACGCACTCGTACTAGATCCGACATTTGTGGGCCCAGCATTAATGTGAAAATTTCAAAAGTACTCATTGGGAAAGTCCGAGTAGATGTACAAAGATACGATGCATAAACTCGGAATAGCACAGAATATGCTGCAATCCATAAGAACCACATTCCATGGAATAGTGTCGGGACTTTCGTGCAAACCCATTGGGAAAGTCCGAGTAGATGTATTATTCGGCACAAGGGAGAATTGCATAGCAGAAAATTTGGAGTTTGAAGTGGTGGACCTAGAAAGTTGCTATCATGCTTTACTCGGACGGCCAGCATTGGCCAAATTCATGAATAGCAGCCACATTACTTATTTGAAAATGAGGTTACCCGGGTCACAAGGGGTGATAACAGTAGCTGGAGATTACAGAAAGTCGATGGAATGTTCTTCGGCCGGATCAAACCTGGCCGAGTCGTTGGTGATTGCAAGAGAAAAAAGAAGGATTCAGGAGGTAGCGGCTCTCGCTCAGTCAGCACAGCTGAATATGCCGGCATTAGCCAACCCGCACGGAAGCGTTTCTTTCCAGCCGACCAAAGAGACAAAAAAGATCCAGATAGATGAGCAATTCCCAGAGCACACCATCACGATTAGTGCCGGCCTAGATGCCAAATAGGAAGGCGAGCTCACCAACTTCCTTCATGAGAATCGGAATATCTTTGCATGGTCAACTCAAGACCTGCAAGGTGTGCCGAGGGAGTTGACTGAGCACTCTTTGCATGTAAGGCCAGGAGCAAGGCCGGTGAAGCAACCTCTCCGCCGCTTCGCCGAAGACATGAGAAAAATAATAGGGGATGAGATAGCTCGGCTCCTTGCGGCCGGGTTCATCATGGAAGTGCTTCATCCGGATAGGCTATCAAATTCGGTGTTAGTGGAAAAGAAGAAGGATGACCCAAATGTAGCCGTCGTATGGCGAATGTGTATTGATTACACGAACCTAAACAAGGCGTGTCCCAAAGATCCTTTTCCTTTACCTAGGATAGACCAAGTAATTGATTCGACCGCTGGTTGTGAGCTGTTGTCATTTGTAGACGCGTATTTTGGTTTTCACCAGATACTATTAAATCCGGCCGATCAAATAAAGACTGCGTTTATTACCCCGTACGGGGCTTATTGCTATCGCACCATGCCATTCAGCCTGCGTAATGCAGGAGCAACATACCAGAGGCGCATGCAAAAGTGTCTACATGACCAGATAGGAAAAATGTACAAGTATATGTAGACGATGTGGTTATAAAAACCAAAGAGAGCAAAACGCTCATGGATGATATTCGGCAAACATTCGTAAACTTGAGAAGATTCTGAATGAAGCTTAACCCAGAAAAATGTACCTTTGGCGTGTCGGCTGGAAAATTACTCGGTTTCCTCGTATCCAGCCGAGGTATAGAGGCCAATCCAACTAAAATCCGAGCAGTTGAAAAAATGGAATTCCCAAAGTGTCTAAATGATGTACAAAAATTCACGGGCTGCCTGGCCTCGCTGAGTCGATTTGTATGTCGGTTGGGGGAAAAAGCGTTACCTCTATATCAACTGATGAAAAAGTCTGATAAGTTCATTTGGACACCACAGGCAGATAATGCGTTTCATAAGTTAAAAAAGATGTTGGTCACAGCACCAATCTTGGCCTCTCCACTGTCAAAAGAACCTATTTTAATTTATGTAGCTGCCACTAACAGAGTGGTACGCCCAGTGGTTGTCGTGGAACGGAATGAAGGGGATAAGTCAATACAAAGGCTGGTGTATTATCTAAGTGAGGTACTATCGGCCTCAAAACAGAACTACCCCCACTACCAGAAGATGGCTTATGGAGTATACATGTCGGCAAAAAAACTTAAGCATTACTTCGAAGAGCATCCGATAAAAGTAATTTGTGAAGCACCCATAGCCAAGATATTGAGCAACAAAGATGCAAGTGGCCAAATAGAAAAATGGGCAATCGAGTTATCACCTTATGGTCCGCAATTCGATAGGCAAGATGCAATCAAATCTCAGGCAGTGGCCGACTTCTTTGTGGATTGGGCCGAGGTACAATATGAACCGCCATTAAGTACCAGATCCAAATTATTGGACAATGCATTTTGATGGATCCAAGCTGTAGAATGGCTTGGGGGCAGGGATAGTGTTAACTTCACCAAAAAAAGATCAGCTGAAATATGTGCTGCAAATACATTTCGCCGCATCAAACAATGTAGCCGAGTATGAAGAACTCGTCCATGGGTTAAAGGTGGCAAAAGAGATTGGTATACGTCGGATTCTATGCTACGACAATTCAGATCTAGTAGTACAGCAAGTGTCAGGCAATTGGGATGCATTAGATGCGAATGTGGCCCTATATAGATTCCATGTGCAGAAAATCAGTGGATACTTCGAGGGATGCGAGTTTCATCATATACCTCGGGCAGAAAATGATGCCGCAGACACACTGTCAAAACTCGGATCAACTAGGCAGTCAATTCCCCCAAGTATCGCCCTAGAGCACCTGAGAAAACCATCGATTACACCATCATCAGAGTCCGAGTCAATTCATACCTCGGAAGAATTGAAAGAAGGAAGTGTGCCAATGGAAATCGACAAAGAATGCAACCCGGACTTTCTGAAAGTGAACCCGGCTATCGCACGAGTGAACATAGAAAAATCCAAAGCTGTTATGTTGGCAGAAAATATGGAAATCGATAGTGAATTCATCCCAGAGAAAATCAGGCCGACATGGGTGTAACCCATATTCTCCTTCCTTAAGGACGCAGTCTTGCCGAGTAATGAGGTACTGGCTAGACAGACAATAAGAAGAGCAAAAGCTTATACAATCATAAACAATGAGCTGTATAAGAGAAGCGTCACAAGCGTGCTGCAAAGATGTGTTGACTCGGCAGAAGGCCAGGAATTACTCCTTGATATACATTAGGGAGAATGCGGGCATGACGCCTCGTCCAGAGCTTTAGTGCCCAAAGCATTCAGGCATGGGTTTTATTGGCCGACGGCGTTGAAGGAGGCAAAAGAATTGGTAGAAAAATGTAACGGTTGCCAGAGATACGCTAGCAAGATACATATGCCCTCGTCTGAATTAAGGACAATACCAATTACTTGGCCATTTTCTCTATGGTGCTTGGATATGGTAGGTCCGTTCAAACCAGCCCAGGGCGGAATGACTCACATTCTAGTCATGGTGGATAAATTCACAAAGTGGATCGAGGTAAAACCAATAAGAAAATGTGATGGACCAACAGCAGTAAAATTCCTCAAAGACATTATCTTGAGATATGGTTATCCACACAGTGTTATTACAGACAATGGCAAAAAATTTACTGAAGGAGCCTTTGCTAGATTCTGCCAAGAGAAACACATAAGACTAGATGTTGCCTCGGTGGCTCACCCAGCATCAAACGGGCAGGTAGAGAGATCAAATGGGCTGGTATTGTCCAGAATAAAACCCCGGCTTGTCAAACCTCTGCAAAGGTCGGCAGGATGCTAGATCAAGGAGCTACCAGCGGTACTGTGGAGCCTCAAAACTACACCAAACAGGCAACAGGGTATACCCCATTTTTCTGGTATATGGGGCAGAAGCTGTGCTTCTAGCCGACATAATACATGATTCACCAAGAGTGACCCAGTACACAACTGATGAGGTAAATGAGGAGCTCGCAACAACCTCCGGTCGTTTAGCGATTTTTTAGATTTTCAAAATTCAAAAAGAGTAAAAAGTTACGGTCAAAAGACCGTTTTTTCCTGCAAAACAAAAATAGAGGGCGACTTACCCGTAGCGCACCACCACCTAGTGCACCACGGATAAGCTTGGGCGGGATTCAAATTTCGAATCCTCACCCCGCCCACCTACCCCTTTTCTTTTCCCTCCCCTTCTCTCCTTTTCCTTTTCCTCCCTTCTCATTTCCTTCTTCTTCTCCTCCTTCTCCTTCTCCTTCTCTTTCTCCTTCTCCTCCTCCTCTTCCTCCTCCTTGTAGTGAAGATGGTGATGGCGGCCTCCTCCTTGCAGTTCCGATGACGAGACGGCGGGCTCCTTCTTCTCCTCCTCTTCCTCCTCCTCCTCCTTGTAGTTCCAACGACGACGAGGCCTCCTCTTCTTCTTCTCCTCCTCCTCTTCTTCTCCTCCTCTTCCTCCTCTTCTTCTTCTCCTCCTCCTCTTCTTCTCCTCCTCTTCCTCCTATTCTCCTCCTCCTCCTTGCAGTTCCGACGACGACGAGGTGATGACGAGGAGGCGACGACGAGGCAACGACGGTGACCTGCACCGACGCATGACGACACTGACGACGAGATCCAGATCTGCTGCTTTTTTGAATTTTGAAATTTATATCCATGGCGCACAGCACCTAGTGCGCCACGGTTATCGTTTCATACGCGTGGCGCACCTGGACTACTTTCCGTGGTGCACTGGCATGTGCGCCATGCCTATCTCGACACAACCGTGGCGCACCAGGTAGTGCGTCACGGCTAGGAAATAGCCGTAGCGCGAGGGCCGTGGCGCACTGCTAGTGCGCCACTGATGGCCTTTTCAGGTGCGGCACGAATAGGCGTTTTCCTAGTAGTGATTACCAGATCCAAATTATTGGACAATGCATTTTGATGGATCCAAGCTGAAGAATGGCTTGGGGGCAGGGATAGTGTTAACTTCACCAAAAAAAGATCAGCTGAAATATGTGCTGCAAATACATTTCTCCGCATCAAACAATGTAGCCGAGTATGAAGCACTCGTCCATGGGTTAAAGGTGGCAAAAGAGATTGGTATACGTCGGATTCTATGCTACGACAATTCAGATCTAGTAGTACAGCAAGTGTCAGGCAATTGGGATGCATTAGATGCGAATATGGCCCTATATAGATTCCATGTGCAGAAAATCAGTGGATACTTCGAGGGATGCGAGTTTCATCATATACCTCGGGCGGAAAATGATGCCGCAGACACACTGTCAAAACTCGGATCAACTAGGCAGTCAATTCCCCCAGGTATCGCCCTAGAGCACCTGAGAAAACCATCGATTACACCATCATCAGAGTCCAAGTCAATTCATACCTCGGAAGAATTGAAAGAAGGAAGTGCGCCAATGGAAATCGACAAAGAATGCAACCCGGACTTTCTGAAAGTGAACCCGGCTATCGCACGAGTGAACACAGAAAAATCCAAAGCTGTTATGTTGGCAGAAAATATAGAAATCGACAGTGAAATCATCCTAGAGAAAATCACGCCGACATGGGTGTAACCCATATTCTCCTTCCTGAAGGACGCAGTCTTGCCGAGTAATGAGGTACTGGCTAGACAAACAATAAGAAGAGAAAAAGCTTATACAATCATAAACAATGAGCTATATAAGAGAAGCGTCACAAGCATGCTGCAAAGATGTGTTGATTCGGCAGAAGGCCAGGAATTACTCCTGGATATACATTAGGGAGAATGCGGGCATCACGCCTCGTCCAGAGCTTTAGTGCCCAAAGCATTCAGGCATGGATTTTATTGGCCGACGGTGTTGAAGGAGGCAAAAGAATTGGTAGAAAAATGTAACGGTTGCCAGAGATACGCTAGCAAGATACATATGCCCTCGTCCGAATTAAAGACAATACCAATTACTTGCCCATTTTCTGTATGTTGCTTGGATATGGTAGGTCAGTTCAAACCAGCCCGTGGCGGAATGACTCACATTCTAGTCATGGTGGATAAATTCACAAAGTGGATCGAGGTAAAACCAATAAGAAAATGTGATGGACCAACAGCAGTAAAATTCCTCAAAGACATTATCTTGAGATATGGTTATCCACACAGTGTTATTACAAACAATGGCACAAATTTTGCTGAAGGAGCCTTTGCTAGATTCTGCCAAGAAAAACACATAAGACTAGATGTTGCCTCGGTGGCTCACCGAGCATCAAACGGGCAGGTAGGGAGATCAAATGGGCTGGTATTGTCCGGAATAAAACCCCGGCTTGTCGAACCTCTGCAAAGGTCGGCAGGATGCTGGATCAAGGAGCTACCAGCGGTACTGTGGAGCCTCAGAACTACACCAAACAGGTCAACAGGGTATACCCCATTTTTTCTGGTATATGGGGCAGAAGCTGTGCTTCTAGTCGACATAATACATGATTCGCCAAGAGTGACCTAGTACACAACTGATGAGGTAAATGAGGTAGATCGGCAAGATGATGTCGATTTGCTAGAAGCGGCTAGGGAGTTGGAATTATCAAGATCAGCTATTTATCAGCAAGACCTCCAATGATACCACAGCAAGACAGTCAATCCAAGAGTTTTTAAAGAAGGAGATTTGGTTCTTCGGCTAGTGCAGCGCACAGCCGGCATGCACAAACTATCACCCCCATGGGAAGGACCATTCATAGTGAGTAAAGCATTGCACAATGATGCATATTACCTAATCGATGCTCAGTCACCAGAAAACAACAAGGCAAACAAAGCCGGCGACGAATCAAAAAGACCGTGGAAAATAGCTTTACTTCGCCCATTCTACACTTAGGAGCCACATGTTGTACGTCGTAATGTGACACATCGAGTTGGAGTATCAAGCGTGTATTGATCCTCGGCACCTCGAGCAGCGACTCGAGGACTGCACAATGTTGTTTCTATTTTTCTTAATACTATGTAGTAAACCTTGGCACCCCGAGCAGTGACTCGGGGACTGCACCATGTTATTTCTTATTTTGAATTATGCGTTCAATTTCAGCACCTCGAGCAGTGACTCGGGGACTGCACCGTGTTATTTCTTATTTTGAATTATGTGTTAAATTTCAGCACCTCGAGCAGCGACTCGGAGATTGCACCGTATTATCCCTTTATTTCGGATTATGCATCAAACCTCGATACCTCAAGCATTGACTCGGGGACTGCCCCATGGTTGTTTCTTATTCTAAAAATATGTATTAAACTTCGGCACCTTGAGCAATGACTCGGGAACTACCCCACGAATTATATTTCGGCAACCCAGTTTGTAACTCGGGGACTGCTGCATGATCCTAGATATTCTTTGAGCACACAAAAGAACTCGATAACCCGAGTGATAACTCGGGGACTGACTCGTATTACCCATTGTTCGTCGCCAGACACATAAAAGTACCATAGCTCAGCTACAGACTCGGGGACTCCCCGAAATTGTTGATCATAACTTGCAAGATATGATATAAACTTGTCTCAGTAATCATAGGAATAGCAAAGCGACAACAAACAAAGATCTCTAAGGATAATGCAAAAAGGAATAACAACCCCAGCAAATCAAAGTATGATAAGGGATGCAACTTATTGTATCACTTTACCAGATATGGGCTTCGGGCATTACACTTCAGGTAGAAGTTGAAAACACAATAGCTATGCTGTCGAGTTTACGAGGGGCAAGCAAGATAAATGCCAAACTAAGGTCAGCCACAGGGAAAAATACAATCCAAACTTACGAAATCAAAGTTCGCCAAAGCAAAGATATAAAGCAATGAGATTGGTTTAGATAGAGTAATAATAATTACCATCACCCATGCCTCAGCGGCGAAAGGCAAAAAGGTTCACACCACACCAAAAGCCGGACAATTTTTCCACAGACATCATACGCCCGGCATACCGGGGACTGAAAATAACTTAAGAGTTTTTTGAACCTAAATAGCGAAAAGGGCCAAAGCACCCTTAAGGGGCAGCAGCATGACCAGGAGCATCAGGAATGGGTATCTCGGATGATGGCGGGGCGACCTCAGTCTCCTGCGCAGGGGTATTCTCAGGAACTGGGCGCTCCGAGGTAGCCGGCGCCTCAGCCGAAGTTACTTCGCCTTCAACATAAGCAATAGTAACCTCGGGGGCAAGCCTCGGCTGCTGAGAAACATTAGCTTGAGCTCGAGAATTCTCAGTCCCTTTAGAAGACGATCGCACATCGCCATCCTCATCCGAGATTGCATTTGAGTCACGAGAATTGTCCGAGTCACCCTCCGCTTCACCCTGATCGGCCGAATCATCATCCGAGGCATCTTCAACTTCGACATCATCCGCCGGATTGGAAAGAAAACTCGGCCCTTCAATCCAATTATGCACGTCAGCATACTCAATAAGCTGGAAGGCACGAGCTTGGCGGCGAGCGACAAACTCTGGATCCTCTACCCAACAAGAGCCAGTCCGCAGATTAATCAGAGTATTGAGTTATATATCCTCGTACCAACACAAAACGGCTGTAAGTGCCATATCAGCACCAGCCCTCCTAGCAGATTCTCTCCAGAGATTTAACTGGGACTGAGATGCCATTAATCTCTCCACAAGTATTTTGACTTTGTCAATATCAGGCGTTCCTGAGGTATTCGTCCAAAGAAAATGGTAGGCCTGAATGGCTGCTTGCACCAGATCTCTTCCCATAATCTTCATTGGTCCAATAGCAGCGCCGACGGAAATCAGGAAGTCTTCCATTGAGTATTCTGGACACGAATCTGCAGGGACACCTCGGCGCTGACGAGCAGAAATCACTGCCTTAGAGATCACTGATTTCGCTTCCGGAAAATGATCTACACGAAAGGAAAACATATCAGTTAAAAATAAGAAAGTAACTCGGCCATGGTCAAAAACTTACGATGAATATAACTCAACATTTTCTGGCGATCCTGGGTCCAGTCGGCCTTATTCTTCTCAAAGCGAGTAATTTCCTCGCCCATCGTCCGGTTCTTCAGCTCGGCATCATCGAGGAGTTCTTTATCTTTCTGTAGCTGCAGACTCAGTCGATTCTTTTCTTCAGAGAATTCTTGGTCAACTTTTTCCAACTCGGATTTCTGTGAAAGCTTGAGAGACTCAACCTCAGCACCTAACCGGGTTATCTCATCATCCTTTTCTTGAAATTGCGCCGAATGAGTGGCGGCTTGTTCTAAAAAATGCAGCATCATATCAGGCAGGGATATGCATTCTTGATGTAACGCTGCAAGTGTTTGTAACTCGGCTATACCAAAGCCGGAAGGTTATAAGAAACCCAGGATTTGTGTCGAACGAAAGTCAACAAATCACAAGACGAACAAGATAACTAACCTTCCAGAGAGTTAACTTTCTTGGTAAGGCGGGTATTAAAATTATTGATATTAGCTGCATACCAGCAAAGAATGAATTAGCACGTCAAGCCGAAAATGTTAAGAACTTAAGGAACAATACAAATATTTATTAAATTACCAGTTTTCTTCACCACGGGGAGAACCTTCTCATATTTCTCTTGCAATTTCTTGTGTACAAAGAGCAGCCTTTGAAATTCGGCTGTCCGCCGATCATGGTCAACCTAAGTACCAAAGTAAATTACACAACTGGATATCCAATGCTAAAACAGATCCGAGTCAAATAAAACTTTACTCGGATCTAGGTGGCTGGATATTCAAAGCTAAAACAGATCCGAGTCAAATAAAACTTAACTCGGATCTGGGTGGCTGGATATTCAAAGCTAAAACAGATCCGAGTCAAATAAAACTTAACTCGGATCTAGGTGGCTGGATATTCAAAGCTAAACAGCTCCAAATCAAATAAAACTTAACCCGGATCTAGGTGGCTGAACATTCAAAGCCGAAAATAGATCCGGATTAAGCAAAACTTAATTCGGAATATAAATGGACCACTGTCAATCCAAGTCATGAAGGAAATTGATGTAGCAAATAAGGCATTTGAAGCCTAACAAAGCTTCCAAACGAACAACAAATTATTCGGTTGCAAGCTTCGGGGACTAGTGTATATATACTATCATTTGAATAACAGACAAAGTATCAACACAAGCGCTTACCTCGTTCATCTTATCACTTTCAAGAACAATCTTAGCAGCCATATGCAAACGACTGCTGATGTCAGAAAGCTGAAATGGCTGGCTACTCGGATTGCCCTCAAGCTAATCGGCGGTGTTCCAGTTATTGGCGTATTCCACCAAAGAGCCGAGGCTGTTCCCACTCTCAGTACGGGTCAGTACTTTACCTCGGACCCGTTGGGTAATTACCACCACCGCAGGACTCTTGTGAAGAGCAAGTTGAGTGTCAGCGGCCGGGGTGACAACAGGCTTAGCAGAGGAAGCCCCCTTGCATAGTGCATCAACTATGTTGGGTTGAGAAGAGCTAGCCGGCCCCTTCTGAGATGCTGAAGGTTTGGTGATAACAACCTTCTTAGTCTTAGAAGAGGTTTCGGCAGGGGAAGCAACCTCGGCACTAGGAGTGGCATCCTTGGAGGCAGGAGGAACTATGGTTTCCAAGGGAGCCAAGATGGTGATATCCTCGGCTGGAGTTGGAGTAGCAGCTTGAATTGTTGGGGTCAAAGGAATATCGGGGGAAACCTCGGTGGTCATAACAGGGGCAACAGGTTCAACAGGATGATCTACTGGCAGATTTATGTCGGTGTTAATGGTGGGAGCTGTGGGTACATCTCGCCGAGGCGATGTATGAGTCGGCGCAGGAGGAGAGTCAACACGAGAGGGACTGGGAGCCCGAGTATCCTCCGGGGGCGGAGGAGAAGGCTGCCGAGTTGTATGGCTTGTCATACTCGGACCGCTTGGCTAGGCAGAGAGAGGAGCTCTGCAAAGGACAAAGATTCGAATCAAAAGACAGAAAGAGAGAAACAAGAAATACAAATGAAAATAAACTCACCCAGTAACCCCAGGCATGGTTTTACGCCTCGGATTGTGATGGGCAGACTTCTTCGTTCGCTTCTTGGGAGCAGCATCGGAGGGATCTGCCGGAGCGGTGCGCTTCTTCGAGGTAGCAGGAGCTTGAGAAGCAAGAGGCTCGGCGTCGTGCACCTGACCAGCCTGATTAGATGGGAAAGTAGAAGCCGGAAATGCATAAGAGATAGGCATCGCGGCGACTACCTCAAGAATTTGGACGTCGTCCGAGTCACCTTCATCCCCGTGGGCCGAGGTGTTTCCAAGGGCGCGAGCCGGAGCAACATCCGACTTAGGGACAAACTCCTCCGAGTCAGGTTCCCTGCTGTCCGGGGTATTCCGATCTGTAGTCCACAAAAGAGCCAGAACCTCGACATCCTCAATCTTCTGCTCCACAAAAACCTCTGCGAGAGAAGAAACAAAGTAAAGTTAGGAAAAGAACAGACATAAACGAGACTCGGAAACAAACATCAATGCGTAAGCTTACCTAAGGAGGGGGATTCCCGCAAGTGAACGGCTTCAATCCCCATGCCCAATCCTCCGGCATATCAATCTTGAAGATAGCTCGGACTCGCTTATATATAAGATAGTCATCAAGCTCAACCATCAAAACTCGGTTGGGATCGAGAGGACCACTCATGTAACAGAGCTTGTGAGAGCGAAGCTGGAAGGGGCAGATTCGGCTGCTGATGAATGCGGTCATCAGATCCTCACCACGGAGCCCGGCGCAAATAAACTCCTTGAGCCGAATCTCGAATGCCTCGGCCAAAGCATGGCTCTTCCTAGGATTGTAGTTCCAATTCTTCTTGGAAGGGGTGCCAATAGAAAAGGCAGGGAGCCGAATCTTATCCTCTTTTCCAGTATTTTTGACATAGAAAAATGATCTATGCCATTTCTTGCAAGACTCGAGGCCGGCGACACGAGGGAACTCGAAATTTCTCTGAGGTGTAATGGACGCGGCCATGCACTGGGTAAGAGACTTCTCGTAAGGGTGAAGAGTTTTATCCGGT
Organism: Avena insularis; assembly: GCA_023614405.1. Classification (NCBI taxonomy): domain Eukaryota; kingdom Viridiplantae; phylum Streptophyta; class Magnoliopsida; order Poales; family Poaceae; genus Avena; species Avena insularis. The sequence continues at coordinate 44,992,073 of CM042695.1, forward strand.
ACGACATTAGATCGAATCTGGTAGAATTTAGCATTAGCCCAAAGGCTGAAATACCCCTACAAGGCCGATATGTAAGCAGACAAGGAGGAGATAGCATTAGCCGGCAGGTGATGCAGCTGGAGGCCGAAGTAATCATGAAACTCCCTAGCGAAATCGCTAAGGGGGAGGCCGAACCCGCGAGCAAAATAGGACATGAAGACTATGTATTCTCCCTCATTGAGCATGGGAGAGGATTCATTGTCGGGCAAGCGACAACTTACCTCGGCAGGGATTCGGCGCGTCTTGATTAGCCACTCTACCTCACGGCGAGTGACGGTGGAACCCTGCCAAGAACCTCATTCTGTACCAGATGCAAAATCATCCTTCTCGACGAGGGCTCCGCTGGTAGAACTAGACATGGGCTCGCTGGAGGAATCGACGGAGGAAAAGATAGCGGCGGAGAGAGGCCTAGAGGCGTAGGGCCCCGTCGTGATTCTAAGCAAGCACGGCGGCGGAACGAAAAAGAACCGCCGCAAGGAATCTAGAAAAGCAGAAGAGGCGCCTCGGGAAGAAACCTAATGGCGAGACCGTAGAAAAACTCACCAGCATAGGCGGCGAAGAAGGGCGCGGCGGTGAGGTCGTCGGAGCAAAAGAACTGCAGCCGCATCGTCGAGGAGGTTGACGATATCGCGGCCTCTAACACACGGATGGAGGCAATGGCACGAGGAGGAAGAAGAAGGGCAAATGAAAGGGGGAAAGTAAAATCGTCTAGCCCCTTTTCCCCTCCTTATAACCGCGCAGCCCTGGCGGTAGTGGGATCGTGGGTGCGCACGATAACCGTGTTAACCGCGCGTGCGGCGGAACCGTTCGTTAGTAGTGGAGCCACACCGAAGACCACACGGCGCAGGAGGGGATCGTGCCTCCTAACCGGTGCAGTACTCGAGGCGTCACTGCAGGTGCGCGATGGGCGCAGTAATTACTGTAGCTTGTTAGTGGGCACTATAGAGGAACAAAAACTAGAAGAATAATGATGGGTGGTACACGTAGGACAAGGTGTGCACAAGAAGCTGCACGGAAACCTCAAACAGAAAGAGGTAACTCGGAAATAAGGAGAGAAATATGTTGGGGAAACTGATGTGGCCTGGCCGAGGTTTCAGGCAGGACCACACCAGCTTCGGGGACTAATGTTGGGGAGGTGACCCCGGATAGGCCATAACCGCCACAGAATGAGTAACACCTTATCCGGCCGACATATGAGTTAAGTCGGCCGAGCGAGTATGGCTAACTTAAATGCAGATGAAGGCCAAGCCGAGTTATGCGAGACAAGGCCAAGTAACACGAAGCTTGCAAGAGAAGGAGGTGCCTATAGTCAAACCCTAGTCGCTGGCTAGGAGGAATCTGAACAGAGCCAAGCATAAAGGACAAGGAGCAGAGCGGTAGAAGGGCAGAAGAGGGTCACGGAGGTGACAGTCAGGGAGCCCGAGGCGCGCAAGTGACTTTCTCTAGAACATTGTCGCCGATAGGGGGGACACGGAAAGGAGGTCGTCGAGTTACCATATTGGGACAAGCATATTCCAAGAATATGCTTGCGACGTCAGCCCTAAGAGGAACCAAGGCACCCCTTTATAAGGGGAGACGCGGGCTCCTCAGAAGGGATCGATTCATTCTACGCCGTAAGGCTCGTGTAGTAGCTCTCTTCTTCCTGCAAACAGCTCGAGGAGCATTTCTAGTCCTTGTGAGGAGAAATAAAGATCTACATGTTAGTCATTCGAGTGTAGAAATCACTACATCTTCCCTCCCCGGATCCCTCTAGCATACATTGGCCCCATACTTTAGCCTACCCATGGCATCTGCCGTGCCACCACCACGACAGAGAGACATGACCAAAAAACCATTGTTTTCGAGTTTTATGGCTGCTTTCGTGAGCTATTGCCCATAGTTTTCGGGTTTCAAGGGCATTTGCATGGCCTATTAAGACACAATAAACGTTTGAGAGTTATGAGCAAAAACTCGTTGTTTTCGCATTTTATGGCTGTTTTTATGAGCTATTGCCCACAGTTTTGGTATTCTAGGGCGATTTGCACGCCCTATAAACACAATACGTGTTTGAGAGACATGACCAAAAACTCGTCGTTTTCGTGTTTTATGGCTATTTTCATGTGCTATTGCCCACAGGTTTTGAGTTCGAAGGGCATTTGCATGGCCTGTAAATACACGGTACATATTTGAGAGTTATGACAAAAAAAACTCGTCGTTTTCGCGTTTTATGGCCGTTTTCATGAGCCCATAGTTTTGGTGTTCCAGGGCAATTTGCATGCTCCATAAACCCAATACATGTTTGTGAGACATGACCAAAAACTCGTTGTTTTTGTGTTTTATGGCTGTTTTCATGCGGAATTGCCGACCTTTTTGGGTTCCAAGGGCATTTGCCTGGCCTGTAAAGACATGATACATATTTAAGAGCTATGACCAAAAACTCGTCGTTTTCGCGATTATAGCCGTTTTCATGAGCTATTGTCCACAGTTTTGGGGTTCTAGATCGACTTAAACGACTCGTAACACCTGATACACGTTTGAGAGTTATGAGCAAAACCTCGTCGTTGTCGCGTTTTATGGCTGTTTCATGAGATATTGCCCACAGTTTTGGTTTTCCAGGGCGATTTGCACGCCCCATCAAACTCAATACATGTTTGAGAGACATGACCAAAAACACGTCATTTTCGTGTTTTATGGTTGTTTTCATGAGCTATTGTCCACAGTTTTCAGGTTCCAAGGGCATTTGCATGTCCTGTAAACAAACGATACAGATTTGAGAGTTATGACCAAAAACTCGTCGTTTTCGTGTTTTATGGACGTTTTCATGAGCTATTGCCCATAGTTTTGGTGTTCCAGGGCGATTTGCATGCCCCATAAAACCCAATACATGTTTGAGAGACATGACCAAACACTCGTCGTTTTCATGTTTTATGGCTGTTTTCATGCGCAATTGCCCACAGTTTTCGGGTTCCAAGGGCATTTGCCTGGCCTGTAAATATATGATACATATTTAAGAGTTATGACCAAAAACTCGTTTTTTTGCGTTTTATAGACGTCTTCATGAGCTATTGCCCATAGCTTTGGGGTTTTAGGGCAATTTAAATGACTTGTAACACCCAATACATGTTCGAGAGTTATGAGCAAAAACACGTTGTTTTTACGTTTTATGGCCGTTTTCATGAGCTATTACCCACAATTTGGTGTTCAAAGGCGATTTGCATAGCCCATAAGACTCGATACATGTTTGAGACATATGACCAAAAAATGCCGTTTTCGCGTTTGATGGACATTTTCAAGAGCTATTGCCCACGGTTTTGGGATTCCATGGCAATTTGCATGGCCTGTAAGACACGATACATGTTTGAGAGTTATGACCAAAAACTCAGCGTTTTTGCGTTTTATAGCCATTTTCATGAGCTATTGCCCGAAGTTTTGGTTTTTCTAGGGAGATTTGCACGCCCCATAAAAGCCAATACGTGTTTGAGAGACATGACCAAAAACTCATCGTTTTCGGGTTTTATGGCCGTTTTTATGAGCTATTGCCCAAAGTTTTAGGGCTTCAAGGGCATTTGCGTGGCCTATAAAGACACAATACACGTTTGAGAGTTATGACCAAAAACTTGTCACTTTCGCGTTTGATGTCCCTGTTCATGAGCTATTGCCCATAGTTTTGGTGTTCCAGGGCGATTTGCACGCCCCATAAAACCCAATACGTGTTTGAGAGACATGACCAAAAACTCGTCGTTTTCGTGTTTTATGGCTGTTTTCATGCACACTTGCCCATAGTTTTCGGGTTCCAAGGGCATTTGCATGGCCTGTAAAGACATGATACATATTTAAGAGTTATGACCAAAAACTTGTTGTTTTCGCGTTTTATAGCCGTTTTCATGAGATATTTCCCACAGCTTTGGGGTTGTAGGGCGATTTAAACGACTCATAACACCCAATACATGTTCGAGAGTTATGAGCAAAAATACGCTCTTTTTACGTTTTATGTCCGTTTTCATGAGCTATTACCCATAATTTTGGTGTTCAAAGGCGATTTGCATCGCCCATAAGACTCAATACATGTTTGAGACATATGACCAAAAAATGTTGTTTTCGCGTTTGATGGACATTTTCAAGAGCTATTGCCCACAGTTTTGGGATTCCATGGCAATGTGCATGGCCTGTAAGACACGATACATGTTTGAGTGTTATGACCAAAAACTCGGTGTTTTTGCGTTTTATGGCCATTTGCATGAGCTATTGCCCACAGTTTTGGTTTTTCCAGGGTGATTTGCACGCCCCATAAAACCCAATACGTGTTTGAGAGACATGACCAAGAACTCATCGTTTTTGCATTTTATGGCTGTTTTCTTGAGCTATTGCCCATAGTTTTCGCGTTCCAAGGTAATTTGCATGGCCTGTAAACACCCGATACACGTTTGAGATTTTTGGGCAAAAACTTGTTGTTTTCGCATTGTATGGCTGTTTTCATGAGCTATTGCCCACAGTTTTGGTGTTCCAGAGCGATTTGCACGCCCCATAAAACCCAATACATGTTTTAGAGACATGTTCAAAAACTCATCGTTTTCACATTTTATGGCTATTTTCATGAGCTATTGCCCACATTTTTCTAGTTTCAAGGGCATTTGCATGGCCTATAAAGACACGATACACGTTTTAGAGTTATGAGCAAAAACTCGTCGTTTTCGCGTTTTATGGCCGTTTTCATGAGCTATTGCCCACAGTTTTGGTGTTCTAGGGCGATTTGCACGCCCCATAAACACAATACGTGTTTGAGAGACATGACCAAAAACTCGTCGTTTTCGTGTTTTATGGCTTATTTCATGTGCTATTGCCCACAATTTTTGGGTTCCAGGGGCATTTGCATGGCCTGTAAAGACACGATTCATATTTGAGAGTTATGACAAAAAACTCGTTGTTTTTGCGTTTTATGGCCGTTTTCATGAGCCCATAGTTATGGTGTTCCAGGGCGATTTGCATGCTCCATAAACCCAATACGTGTTTGTGAGACATGGCCAAAAACTCGTGTTTTATGGCTGTTTTCATGCGCAATTGCCGACAGTTTTCGGGTTCCAAGGGCATTTGCATGGCCTGTAAAGACATGATACATATTTAAGAGTTAGGACCAGAAACTCTTTGTTTTCGCGTTTTATAGCCGTTTTCAAGAGCTATTGCCCACAACTTTGGGGTTCTAGGGCGATTTGGACGACTTGTAACACCCGATACACGTTTGAGAGTTATGAGCAAAACCTCGTTGTTATCACGTTTTATGGCTCTTTTCATGAGATATTGCCCACAGTTTGGTTTTCCACGAAGATTTGCACGCCCCATAAAACTCAATACATGTTTGACAGACATGACCAAAAACTCGTCGTTTTTAGGTTTTATGGTCGTTTCAATGAGCTATTGCCTATAGTTTTTGGGTTCCAAGGGCATTTGCATGGCCTGTAAAGACACGATACATATTTGAGAGTTATGAGCAAACACTCGTTGTTTTCGCCTTTTATGTCCGTGTTCTTGAGATATTTCCCATAGTATTGGGATTCAATTTGCATTTGCATGGCCTGTAAGACACCACACAGTTTTTTGGTTTCAAGGGCATTTGCATGGCCTATAAAGACATGATAAACGTTTGAGAGTTATGAGCAAAAACGTGTCGTTTTCGCGTTTTATGGCCGTTTTTATGAGCTATTGCCCACAGTTTTGGTATTCTAGGGCGATTTGCACGCCCCATAAAACCCAATACGTGTTTGAGAGACATGACCAAAACCTCGTCGTTTTCGTGTTTTATGGCTGTTTTCATGTGCAATTGCCGACAGTTTTCGGGTTCCAAGGGCATTTGCATGGCCTATAAAGACATGATACAGATTTGAGAGTTATGACCAAAAACTCGTTGTTTTCGCGTTTTATAGCCGTTTTCATGAGCTATTGCCGACAACTTTGGGGTTCTAGGGCGATTTAAACGACTCGTCACACCCGATACACGTTTGAGAGTTATGAGCAAAACCTCGTCGTTATCGCGTTTTATGGCTGTTTTCATGAGATATTGCCCACAGTTTGGTTTTCCAAGGCGATTTGCACGCCCCATAAAACTCAATACATGTTTGAGAGACATGACCAAAAACTCGTCGTTTTCACGTTTTATGGTTGCTTTCATGAGCTATTGCCTACAGTTTTCGGGTTCAAAGGGCATTTGCATGGCTTGTAAAGACACGGTACATATTTGAGAGTTATGACTAAAAACTCGTCGTTTTCGCGTTTTATGTCCGTGTCCATGAGCTATTGCCCATAGCTTTGGGGTTTGAGGGCGATTTAAACGACTCGTAACACCCAATACACGTTCGAGAGTTATGACCAAAAACACTTTGGTTTCACGTTTTATGGCCGTTTTCATGAGCTATTACCCACAATTTTGGTGTTTAAAGGCGATTTGCATAGCCCATAAGACTCGATACATGTTTGAGACATATGAACAAAAAATGGCATTTTCGCGTTTGATGGACATTTTCAAGAGCTATTGCCCACAGTTTTGGATTCCATGGCAATTTGCATGGCCTGTAAGACACGGTACATGTTTGAGAGTTATGACCTAAAACTCGGCGTTTTTGCGCTTCATGGCATGTAAACACCCGATACACGTTTGAGATTTTTGGGCTAAAACTCGTCGTTTTCGCGTTGATGGCAGTTTTAATGAGCTATTGCCCACAGTTTTGGTGTTCCAGGGCAATTTGCATTCCCCATAAAAGCCAATAAATGTTTAAGAGGCATGACCAAAAACTCATCGTTTTCGCGTTTTATGGCTATTTTCATGAGCTATTGCCCATAGTTTTCTGGTTTCAAGGGCATTTGCATGGCCTATAAAGACACTATACATGTTTGAGAGTTATGAGCAAAAACGTGTCGTTTTCGCGTTTTATGGCCTTTTTCATGAGCTATTGCGCAAAGTTTTCGTATTCTAGGGCGATTTGCATGCCCCATAAACACAATACGTGTTTGTGAGACATGACCCAAAACTCATCGTTTTCGTGTTTTATGGTTGTTTTCATGCGCAATTGCCGACAGTTTTCGGGTTCCAAGGGCATTTGCATGTCCTGTAAAGACAGGATACATATTTAAGAGTTATGACCAAAAAATCGTTATTTTCGCGTTTATAGCCGTTTTCAGGAGCTATTGCCCACAACTTTGGGGTTCTAGGGCGAATTAAACGACTCGTAACACCTGATACACGTTTGAGAGTTATGAGCAAAACCTCGTTGTTATCGCGTTTTATGGCTGTTTTCATGAGATATTGCCCATAGTTTGGTTTTCCAGGGCGATTTGCATGCCCCATAAAACTCAATACATGTTTGAGAGACATGACCAAAAACTCGTCGTTTTCATGTTTTATGGTTGTTTTCATGAGCTATTGCCTACACTTTTCGGGTTTCAAGGGCATTTGCATGGCCTATAAAGACATGATACACGTTTGAGAGTTATGAGCAAAACCTTGTTGTTATCATGTTTTATGGTTGTTTTCATGAGATATTGCCCATAGTTTGGTTTTCCAGGGCGATTTGCACGCCCATAAAACTCAATACATGTTTGAGAGAAATGACCAAAAACTCGTCGTTTTCGTGTTTTATGGTAGCTTTCATGAGCTATTGCCTACAGTTTTCGGGTTCCAATGGCATTTGCATGGCTTGTAAAGACACGATACATATTTGAGAGTTATGACCAAAAACTCGTCGTTTTCGCGTTTTATGTCCGTGTTCATGAGCTATTTCCCATATCTTTGGGGTTTTAGGGAAATTTAAACGACTCGTAACACCCAATACACGTTCGAGAGTTATGACCAAAAACACTTTGGTTTCACGTTTTATGGCCGTTTTCATGAGCTATTACCCACAATTTTGGTGTTCAAAGGCGATTTGCTTAGCCCATAAGACTAGATACATGTTTGAGACATATGAACAAAAAATGTCGTTTTCGCGTTTGATGGACATTTTCAAGAGCTATTACCCACAGTTTTGGATTCCATGGCAATTTGCATGGCCTGTAAGACATGATACATGTTTGAGAGTTATGACCGAAGACTTGGCGTTTTTGCGTTTTATGGCCATTTTCATGAGCTATTGCCCACAGTTTTGGTTTTTCCAGGGCGATGTGCACGCCCCATAAAACCCAATACGTGTTTGAGAGACATGACCAAAAACTCATCGTTTTTGCATTTTATGGCTGTTTTCTTGAGCTATTGCCCATAGTTTTCGGGTTCGAAGGTAATTTGCATGGCCTGTAAACACCCGATACAAGTTTGAGATTTTTGGGGAAAAACTCGTCGTTTTCTCGTTTTATGGCTGTTTTCATGAGCTATTGCCCACATTTTTCGGGTTTCAAGGGCATTTGCATGGCCTATAAAGACACGATACACGTTTTAGAGTTATGAGCAAAAACTCATCGTTTTCGCGTTTTATGGCCGTTTTCATGAGCTATTGCCCACAGTTTTGGTGTTCTAGGGCGATTTGCACACCCCATAAAAACAATACGTGTTTGAGAAACATGACCAAAAACTCGTCGTTTTCGTGTTTTATGGCTGATTTCATGTGCTATTGCCCACAGTTTTTGGGTTCCTAGGGCATTTGCATGGCCTGTAAAGACACGATACATATTTGAGAGTTATGACAAAAAACTCATCGTTTTCGCGTTTTATGGCCATTTTCATGAGCCCATATTTTTGGTGTTCCAGGGCGATTTGCATGCTCCATAAACACAATCCAGTTCCGCTTTGCCTTGGTGGAAGATCAGCCCTTACCTTTGTAAGATAACAACCCAGAGGAGAGCCTTCACAGTCAATAATCAAGGAATAATAAAGCGGGAAGGAGATAGAGAGCCTTGGAATGGTCTTAACTGAATATTTAGAAAAAAAAGAAGGAAAAGATTCCATTGAGAAAGTTATGAATTATTGATTCTCTCCCAATTGGTTGGATCGTAGTTGCGATGATTTACTTCACGCGCGAGGTCTAATGCCCGATGGAGCGATGTCTCCAACCTTCCATCACATTTATTACGTGTTTGTGAGACATGACCTAAAACTCGTTGTTTTCGTGTTTTATGGCTATTTTCATGCGCAATTGCCGACAGTTTTTGGGTTCCAAGGGCATTTGCATGGCCTGTAAAGACATGATACATATTTAAGAGTTATGACCAAAAAATCATTGTTTTCGCGTTTTATAGCCGTTTTCATGAGCTATTGCCCACAACTTTGGGGTTCTAGGGCGATTTGAACGACTCATAACACCCGATACACGTTTGAGAGTTATGAGCAAAACCTTGTTGTTATCACGTTTTATGGCTGTTTTCATGAGATATTGCCCATAGTTTGGTTTTCCGGGGCGATTTGCACGCCCCATAAAACTCAATACATGTTTGAGAGAAATGACCAAAAACTCAACGTTTTCATGTTTTATGGTTGCTTTCATGAGCTATTGCCTACAGTTTTCGGGTTCCAAGGGCATTTGCATGGCTTGTAAAGACACGATACATATTTGAGAGTTATGACCAAAAACTCGTCGTTTTCGCGTTTTATGTCCGTGTACATGAGCTATTTCCCATATCTTTGGGGTTTTAGGGCGATTTAAACGACTCGAAACACCCAATACACGTTCGATAGTTATGACCAAAAACACTTTGGTTTCACGTTTTATGGCCGTTTTCATGAGCTATTACCCACAATTTTGTTGTTCAAAGGCGATTTGCATAGCCCATAAGACTGGATACATGTTTTAGACATATGAACAAGAAATGTCGTTTTCGCGTTTGATGGACATTTTCAAGAGTTATTGCCCACAGTTTTGGATTCCATGGCAATTTGCATGGCATGTAATACACGATACATGTTTGAGAGTTATGACCAAAAACTTGGCGTTTTTGCGTTTTATGGCCATTTTCATGAGCTATTGCCCACAGTTTTGGTTTTTCCAGGGCGATGTGCACGCCCCATAAAACCCAATACGTGTTTGAGAGACATGACCAAAAACTCATCGTTTTCGCATTTTATAGCTGTTTTCTTGAGCTATTGCCATAGTTTTCGGGTTCGAAGGTAATTTGCATGGCCTGTAAACACCCGATACAAGTTTGAGATTTTTGGGAAAAAACTCGTCGTTTTCGCATTTTATGGTTGTTTTCATGAGCTATTGCCCACCGTTTTCGTGTTCTAGGAAGATTTGCATGCCCCATAAAACCCAATACATGTTTGAGAGACATGACCAAAAACTCATCGTTTTCGCGTTTTATGGTTGTTTTCATGAGCTATTGCCCATAGTTTTTTGCGTTTCAAGGGCATTTGCATGGCCTATAAAGACACGATACACGTTTCAGAGTTATGAGCAAAAACTCGTCGTTTTCGTATTTTATGGCCGTTTTCATGATCTATTGCCACAGTTTTGGAGTTCTAGGGCGTTTTGCGCACCCCATAAAAACAATACGTGTTTCAGAGACATGACCAAAAACTCGTCCTATTTGTGTTTTATGGCTGTTTCCATGTGCTATTGCCCACAGTTTTCGGGTTCGAAGGGCATTTGCATGGCCTATAAAGACACGATACATATTTGAGAGTTATGACCAAAAACTCATCGTTTTCGCGTTTTATGGCCGTTTTCATGAGCTATTGTCCACAGTTTTGGGGTTCTAAGGCAAGTTATACGACTTGTAACACCCGATACACGTTTGAGAGTTATGAGCAAAACCTCGTCGTTATCGCGTTTTATGGCTGTTTTCATGAGATATTGCCCACAGTTTTGGTTTTCCAGGGCGATTTGCACGCCCCATAAAACTCAATACATGTTTGAGAGACATGACCAAAAACTCGTCGTTTTCATGTTTTATGGTTGTTTTCATGAGTTATTGCCCACAGTTTTCGGGTTCCAAGCGAATTTGCATGGCCTGTAAAGACACGATACACGTTTGAGAGTTATGACCAAAAACTCGTTGTTTTCATGTTTTATAGCCGTTTTCATGAGCTATTGCTCATAGTTTTGGTGTTCCAGGGCGATTTGCACGCCCCATAAAACCCAATACGTGTTTGAGAGACATGACCAAAAACTCGTCGTTTTCGTGTTTTATAACTGTTTTCATGCGCAATTGCCCACAGTTTTCGGGTTCCAAGGGCATTTGCATGGCCTATAAAGACATGATACATATTTAAGAGCTATGACCAAAAAATCGTTGTTTTCGAGTTTTGTAGCCGTTTTCATGAGCTATTGCCCACAGCTTTGGGGTTTTAGGGCGATTTAAACGACTCGTAACACCCAATACACGTTTGAGAGTTACGAAAAAAACACTTTGCTTTCACGTTTTTATGGTCGTTTTGATGAGCTATTATCCACAATTTTGGTGTTCAAAGGCGATTTGCATAGCCCATAAGACTCGATACATGTTTGAGACGCATGACCAAAAAATGCCGTTTTCGCGTTTGAGGGACATTTGGAAGAGCTATTGCCCACAGTTTTGGATTCCATGGAAATTTGCATGCCCTGTAAGACATGATACATGTTTGAGAGTTATGACCAAAAACTTGGCGTTTTTGCATTTTATGGACATTTTCATGAGCTATTGCCAACAGTTTTGGTTTTTCCTAGGCGATTTGCACGACCCACAAAACCCAATACGTGTTTGAGAGACATGACCAAAAACTCATCGTTTTCGCATTTACGGCTGTTTTCTTGAGCTATTGCCCATAGTTTTCAGGTTCCAAGGTAATTTGCATGGCCTATAAACACCTGATACACGTTTGAGATTTTTGGGCAAAAACTCGTCGTTTTCGCGTTTTATGGTTGTTTTAATGAGCTATTGCCCACAGTTTTGGTGTTCCAGGAAGATTTGCAAGCCCCATAAAAGCCAATACATGTTTGAGAGACATGACCAAAAACTCATCGTTTTCGCGTTTTATTGCTGTTTTCATGAGCTATTGCCCACAATTTTTGGGTTTCAAGGGCATTTGCATGGCCTATAAAGACAGGATACACGTTTGAGAGTTATGAGCAAAACCTCGTTGTTATCGCGTTTTATGGCCGTTTTTATGAGCTATTGCCCAAAGTTTTGGTATTCTAGGGCAATTTGCACGCCCCATAAACACAATGCGTGTTTGTGAGACATGACCCAAAACTCGTCGTTTTCGTGTTTTATGGCTGTTTTCATGCGCAATTGCCGACTGTTTTCGGTTCCAAGGGCATTTACATGGCCTGTAAAGACATGATACATATTTAAGAGTTATGACCAAAAACTCGTTGTTTTCGCGTTTTATAGCCGTTTTCATGAGCTATTGCCCATAACTATGGGGTTCTAGGGCGATTTAAACGACTCGTAACACCCGATACACGTTTGAGAGTTATGAGCAAAATCTCGTCGTTATCGCGTTTTATGGCTGTTTTCATGAGATATTGCCCACAGTTTGGTTTTCCAGGGCGATTTCACGCCCCATAAAACTCAATACATGTTTGAGAGACATGACCAAAAACTCGTCGTTTGCATGTTTTATGGGTGTTTTCATGAGCTATTGCCGACAGTTTTCGGGTTCCAAGGGCATTTGCATGCCCTGTAAACACACGATACATATTTGAGTGTTATGACCAAAAACTCGTCGTTTTCGCATTTTTTGTCCGTGTTCATGAGCTATTGCCCATAGCTTTGGGGTTTTAGGGCGATTTAAACGACTCGTAACACCCAATACATGTTCGAGAGTTATGAGAAAAAACACTTTGGTTTCATGTTTTATGGCCGGTTTCATGAGCTATTACCCACAATTTTGGTGTTCAAAGGCGATTTGCATAGCCCATAAGACTGGATACATGTTTGAGACATATGTACAAAAAATGTCGTTTTCGCGTTTGATGGACATTTTCAAGAGCTATTGCCCACAGTTTTGGATTCCATGGCAATTTGCATGGCCTGTAAGACACGATACATGTTTGAGAGTTATGGCCAAAAACTTGGCGTTTTTGTGTTTTATGGCCATTTTCATGAGCTATTGCCCATAGTTTTGGTTTTTCCAGGGCGATGTGCACGCCCCATAAAACCCAATACGTGTGTGAGAGACATGACCAAAAACTCATCGTTTTCGCATTTTGTGGCTGTTTTCTTGAGCTATTGCCCATAGTTTTCGGGTTCCAAGGTAATTTGCATGTCCTGTAAACACCCGATACACGTTTGAGATTTTTGGGAAAAAACTCGTCGTTTTCGCGTTTTATGGTTGTTTTCATGAGCTATTGCCCACAGTTTTGGTGTTCTAGGGCGATTTGCATGCCCCATAAAACCCAATACATGTTTGAGAGACATGACCAAAAACTCATCGTTTTCGCGTTTTATGGTCGTTTTCATGAGCTATTGCCCATAGTTTTTGGGTTTCAAGGGCATTTGCATGGCCTATAAAGACACTGAAATGGATCGTATGGGCACCTAGAGGGGGGTGATTAGGTGCTAACCAATTTTTAATACTTTTTCAATTTTAGGCTTGACACAAAGTAAATTCTCTAGATATGCAACTAAGAGAATTTCCCTATATGTAACCCTAACTACTAAGCACGTAAAAGAGGAGCAAGGAAACCGTAGTGGAGCATGCGGAGAGACAGGGATTTGTTTTACCGCAGTTCCTTCCTTGTTAAGGGAAGTACATCTGCGTTGGAGGGGTGGGCCGTTCTAAGACCACCACGCCACAATAGGCCTCACCCTATTCTTCGATGGATATCGCCACGAGAGGCCTGATCCACCTTCTCCACTATTGGATCCCTTCGAGGCGGGAACCGGTGCCTTTTACAACTGAATTGGGGGCTCCCGAGATGAAAACAAGCTGCCACAAGAACAAGGTTTATCAATATAAACAAAAACAAGGATCTAGGTATTTGCAAGAAATACTAGATCGAGGGTTCTCCAAATGAATGGAGAGGAGATGAAGCGCTTGATTGCTGATGATGAAGATCGAGTTCTCCTCCTTCGATTCCCCAAGGAATGGGGCCTTTGGGTGGATCTAGGTGGAGCACTCTTGGATGAAGCTTTCAGATCTGATCTGGTCTTTTTCGAGATGAATCAAGAGTTCTGGCAGGAGGGGGAAGGCTGGCTTAAATACCCCCTCCCCAGATCTGGCTGTTGCACAACTTTGGGGGCGGATTATCCGCCCCCCCCACTTGGGGAGGATTATCCACCCCCAGGGAAAACTCCGCCCCAAGGGCGGATTCTCAGGGGGGAACTCCGCCCCCTCTCTGGGGCTGGTGCTTGCAGAACTTGGTGAAGATCTTGGTGGGGCGGATAATCCGGCCCCCCTGAGGGGCGGATTATCCGGCCAGGCCAGAAAGTACGGCCAATACTCCGCCCCCTCTCTGGGGCTTGCGCCTCGGTGATGAGCAAGGGGGCGGACTATCGCCTCCTCGAGGCGGATTATCACGGGCCGGAAAATCCGCCAAAATTCCATATACGGGCTTGCGCCTTCTTGGGAAGAGGGAGGGGCGGATTATCCGCCCCCCAAAAACAGAATCCTTTCCCTTTTTCTCATAGGTAGCTGCAACACTTCAACACACATTAAATAATCCTTGATATTGTTATCTAACACACAAAACACTAGGGATTATAAAATGTTCTTTCAATCTCCCCCTTTTTGGTGTTAGATGACAATATTAGGATTTGTAATAAAACCGGCAAATGCCACCTTAAAAAATGAAAGACGCTCCCCCTAGATGTGTGCATATTTAAGATTTGCATTTGAATACAAATACACACACTAGAGAGAACACTACTTCCATAACCAAGATAATTGAAACAAGGTGGTTTGGAAAACAAGGTCATACCACCGGGATGAGAATATAGCCAAAGAATATAGTTTGTTTGATAGACTCCAAACACATCCCAATCATACCAACAATATTGAGGCATACATTAGATAGGCCCATGATTCCATATGGCATCAAATATGCCTCCATAGATAAATCCAGAATTCCATGAGATCCACAATAGATACATAAATCCAGAAGTCCATGAGATCCACAATAGATAAATCCATGAATACCACACAACGTACCAAACTTAGTGAAACACGACAAAGTCTTACATAATCAAGCAAGCAAAAATAAAAATGACTGAAAGAAAGATGCTTGCGACCGACCCTTGCAAATCCACGAGACCTAATAGAACTACTTCTCCCCCTTTGGCATCGAAACGCCAAAAAGGAAGAAGAGCGATGCTAAACGCCAAAACTGAGATGGGACTACACACCTAAATTTGCAAGAATCAAATCAATCAAAAGCCAAATTTGAGTGTGTTTTCCATAAGAACATGAGATATGCAAGAAAATCCAACGAGACCCATGAGAAACCAACTCTTCTCGAGGAAGAGGGCGGTGGCCGAAGCCACCATGTTGGAGCGCATGGCATGACACCGCGAAGATGTATCTTGAGTTCAAAACCAATGCTCATCGATGACCCACATATCACAAAATGATATTAAGGGAAATGATTTTACTTGCTTTCGGCATTATGGGGGGAGGGTTGGCCCAATCAATTAGGACCACACTCCCCCTATGTCTATGCCCGCATCTAAACCAAATACATGAATAAGAGCAAGTGAGTGTGCAAGGGTAGTCAAGCCAGGCTCCTTGAATCTATGATATTTAGCTCATTCCTCAAATAACAGAATCTTGCTTCATCAAGAGGCTTCGTGAAAATATCAGCAAGTTGGTTCTTCCTGCTTACAAAGGATAGAGCAATATCTCCACGAGCAACATGATCCCGAATAAATGGTTGCGAATCTCTATATGTTTTGTTCTTGTATGCTGCATGGGATTGTACGCAATTTTGATAGCACTTTCATTGTCGCATAATAGAGGCACTTTGTCACAATTGACACCATATTCCTTTAAAGTTTGCCTCATCCATAACAATTGTGTACAAGCGCTTGACAAAAAGAACATATTCAGCTTCGGCGGTTGAGAGTGAAATACAATTTTGTTTCTTTGATGACCAACACACTAGAGACCTGCCCAAGAATTGACATGCACCAGAGGTTGATTTCCTATCATCTTTGTCACCAGCCCAATCTGAATCAGTGTAGCCACATAGAGAGAAACTTGAACCCTTGGGATACCATAACCCAAAATTTGGGGAATGAACCAAATATCGGAAGATTTGCTTGACCGCCACTAAGTGGCTTTCTTTAGGAGCGGCTTGGTACCTTGCACACACTCCTACACTTAACACGATATCGGGCCTAGATGCGCAAAGGTAAAGGAGAGACCCGATCATGGATCGGTATACCTTTTGATCCACGTCTTTACCCTTGGGATTGAGCTCGAGATGACACTTGGTTTGCATTGGGGTAGCAACGCCATTGAGATCCGTCATCTTGAACCATTTGAGCATGTCTTGGATGTACTTAGCTTGATTAATAAAGGTTCCCTCTCTAAGTTGTTTGATCTCAAATCCAAGAAAGAACCTGAGTTCACCCATCATGGACATCTCAAACCTGTCAGTCATAAGCTTTGAAAATTCATCGTTAAAAGCTTGGTTAGTAGAGCCAAAAATAATGTCATCTACATAAAGTTGGCATACAAAAAGCTCCCCATTAACCTTCTTAGTAAAAAGAGTGGGATCGATTTGCCCAACTTCGAATCCACGGTCTAGCAAAAGCTCTTTAAGGTTCTCATACCACGCACGTGGGGCTTGTTTAAGGCCATAGAGCGCCTTATCGCGTTTGTAGACATGGTTCGGAAATTTGGGGTCCTCAAACCCCGGGGGCTGCCTGACGTATACTAACTCATGTAGAGGACCATTAAGGAAAGCGCTCTTAACATCCATTTGTTGTAATTTAAAATTATGATGGGCTGCATATGCAAGAAGGATACGGATGGACTCAAGACGAGCCACAGGAGCGTAAGTCTTGCCAAAGTCAATTCCTTCCACTTGAGAGAATCCTTGAGCCACGAGTCGTGCTTTATTCATCACAACAATTTCATTTTTATCATGTTTGTTCTTGAAGATCCACTTGGTGCCGATAACATTGCGGCAATCCTTTGGCTTTTCTACGAGCTTCCAAACTTTGTTGCGTTCGAAGTTATTTAATTCTTCATGCATTGCAACAACCCAATCGGGATCTTCAAGAGCATCAAACACCTTCTTCGGTTCAACCATGGAAATGTGAGCTTGATGATCACAGAAGCTTGCAAGTTCTCTTCTAGTGGATACTCTTCGTCGTAGATCACCAACAACCTTTTCAAGAGTGTGACCTCTTAGATCAAGGTTCCGATCAGCACGAGCCTTGCGACGAGCCTCAATGTCCTTATTGTTTCTAGAAGGATTTGATTCAATATTAGTATCCTTGTCTTGATTACTGCCTTGCCCTTGATCTTGGTCACCATTACTGCCAGAAGATTGTTGCTGAAAATTTTCTTTAGGCCCGGATAATCCGCCCCTTGGAGGGGCCGGACTATTCGTCCTGGGAGGTGAAGAACCCAAGCCATCTTCCTGAGAAGTCCTAATGAGAGTTGGAGACCCAGGGCCGGATAATCCGCCCTCGGGGGCCAGAGAATCTGGCCTGGGATTTTCAGAGTTGCTGACTTCTCTCTTGGATCCTCTGGAATGAGTTGGAGTACCAGGGGCGGATTGTCCACCCCTTAGAGGGGGCGGATAGTCCGGCCTGGGACTACCAACTTGTCCAGGGGACAGTTGATCTTTAGAAGCTTGCGGTGTTGATGCAGGATTTTCTCTAACAGTAGGAGCTTATTGATCTTGTGTAGATGAGGGCTCCACATGTGTGGAGCATTGTCCTTCCCGATCCGCCACATGGGGTTCCTCAATGGGGCGGAAAAATCCCACGCCCATTCTTCTTATGGCATCTTGGGGTATTTCAACATCTGCATCACAAACATCAACTTGCTCTACAAAGGAGCCGTTATTTTCATCGAACTCCACACTACAAGATTCTACAACAGTCCCAGTGAGCTTGTTGTAGATTCTATAAGTGTGGGATTCGGCACCGTAACCAACAAAAATACCTTCTAAAGCCTTGGATTCAAATTTTGACAAACGGACACCTTTAATAAGAAAGAAACACTTACATCCGAATACCCTGAAGTATGAAATGTTGGGCTTGTTACCGGTAAGTATTTCATATGGAGTCTTGTCCAAAATCTTCTGAAGGTAGAGCCGGTTTGATGAGTGACAAACAGTGGATATGGCTTCAGCCCAAAAATTATACGGAGACTTGAATTCAGCTAGCATAGATCTCGCCATATCCATCAAAGTCCGGTTCTTCCTCTCGGCTACACCATTTTGTTGAGGGGTGTACGCAGCGGAATATTGGTGTCTAATCCTCTCTTCGCTAAGAAACTCGTTTAAAGTGTAATTCTTGAATTCTGAGCCGTTGTCACTTCTAATTGCCAAGATCGGAACATTGTGTTGACGTTGAACTTCATTGGCAAAGTCGATGACGGTTTGTTGAGTCTCACTTTTTAGCTTGAAGAAATATACCCATGTATATCTTGAGTTGTCATCGACAATGACCAAGCAATATTTCTTCCCACTAAGACTTGCATGAGAAGGAGTTCCAAATAACTCCACATGAAGTAATTCCAAGATCCTCTTTGATGACACAATAGTCTTCCTCTTGTGGGGAGAGTCATGCATTTTTCCTTCAACACAAGCCCTTGAAACACGATCTTTGGCAAAAGAGACATTGTATTTTAGTCCAAGGATGTGGCCACCCTTCTGGAGACTTTGCAAAGTTCTCATGCTGACATGGGCTAAACGGCGATGCCATAGCCAGCCCACGTCGGCCTTTCCGAATAGACACATCGGACCCGAAGTGGTTTTCCCCGAGAAGTCCACCACACAAAGGTCATTTTCGACGTATCCAACAAAAGCGACCTTTAGAGACTTGCTCCACAAGAGTACCACCAAATCATCATCGATAAAAACAGCAAAACCCATCTTGCCAAGGGCACGAACAGAAAGAAGGTTGTAACCAAGGGTCTCAACAAGCATGACGTCCACGAGAGAGATATCGTGGGCAACCACAACCTTGCCAAGACCCAATACTTGAGATTTAGACTTATCACCATAGGAGACTGTGATATTATCATGATTTGGACGCATCTCCGTGATGATCTCCTTGCTTCCGGTCATATGACTAATGCAGCCACTATCCAGCACCCATTTTGACCCACCGGAAGCATAGCCGTGCAAGATAATTACTTCTTGGTTTTAGGTACCCATTTTTCAATGGGTCCTTTCATGTTAGTAACAAGGGTCTTTGGGACCCAAATAGACCAAGCAATATATTCATCAAAAGGACCAACATAATAAGCATAAACATCGCCATAGTCAACACAAAAGAGTTCATAATTCGGATTGTGAGACCCTGCAAAACCAATATCATTAGTCTTGTCTTTTGTGACAATCTTCTCAGCAGTGCCTGTCTTTAATTGCACATACTTGGTCTTGTTCTTCTTGGTTTTCTTCCTCTTGGACTTGGTGACATACCCAAGTCCCTCTTTACCATGATTTGACATTTGCTTGCCAAGGACTTCATCAAGCACACCTTTGTCCTTTGTAGTGATGTCCTTGATCACTTCTTTTTCCACACTAGCATTTTTCTTGTTACTATATGTTGAGTTGGACAAGCTAGGAGTATCATATTTGTGTCGACTTTGAAGCTGATCATGTGACTCATTGAGAATAGAGAACTCGTTTTTCAACGCCTTGTGAGCATTGTCAAGTTTCTCCAATTCCTCGGAGAGTCTATCATGAGCAGCCCCAAAGTCAATCCTTTCCTTCTTTAACTTCTTTGCTTTGGTGACAGCATTGTCACATTCCTTAACAAGTTTAGTCACAATTTCTTCATGTGACTCTTCCATAGACTCGAGCTTCTCTTCAAGAGAGACCCGAGCTTCTTCTTCTTCTTCAAGAGCATTTTTTAGAGATGCAATTTCCATTGCATCCTCCCTTTCAATTCTGCCCTTTTCTTCGAGAAGTGCTTCGTTTTGGGCCAGCTGATCCATGAGAGCTTCAAACCGAACTTTGTGCTCACCTTGCAAGTTAGTGTAGAAATAATCCAAATCAATAATCTCTTCTTTAACCTTAAGACTAGTAGGATCATCCATGTCTATCATAGTCTTGGGAAAAGAAGAGTTAGAAGTTACCTCGGAGCTTCGTGCCATGAGGCAAGTAGCATTCTTGTTGATGATGTTTTTGTTCGGAGAGTCGAAGAGAGATGTTGATTTAAATGTGGTGGCTATAGTAGCCACCTCTTGAGAGGTATCGTCCTCGTCCTCATCTTCACTCCCCAATGAATATTCTTCTTGAGCCACTAGAACAATCTTTGGTTGCTTCTTGAAAGGAGCATTCTTCTTTACAAACTGTTTCTTACGTGGAGCTTTTGATTTGTCCTTGAAAATGAGTCTTCCTCCATTATCCTCTCTACTTTGATATGGACACTCAGCTACGAAGTGCAGCCGGTCACCACAATTAAAGCATGTTCTCAGCTTGGGACCATTTTCTTTTCTTCCATAGGCTCCACTCTTGCGATCTAGATTAGCTTTAGCCTTGGCTGGATCTTTCCAAAAGTTTCTTGCATAAAGAGCCAAGTATTGTCCGTGGATCCTTTTTATATCCTCAGGACAGTCCAGACCTTCTACCGCATATTCATCATGATCAACCACACTAGTCTTCAAGGCCATGTTGACCCCCTTTTGCATTCCCATAGCTCGAGCATGAGCATCTTCGGCATTCTTGGCAGCCACTTTGAAAGCGGCCATTTCTTGCATAACCTCATTGGATGACATGAGGTGATAGTTATGCCTTCCTTGGAGACTTTTCAAATCTGTGGGCTCAAATGGCATAAGAGCACTGACATACTTGCGCTTGATCCAAGCATCATCAACATGAGCTGCACCGTGGTTTCTGAAGATTGTGGCTATTGCCTTGAGCCTCCTATACATGTCCTCGTGGTCTTCTCCATCCAGCATATAAAATCCTTCAGCTTCATTGCTCAAGGCATCATATCTATTCCTTCTCATACTTTCATTTCCGATGAAGAGCTCGGTGAGGGCATCCCAAGCTTCTTTAGCTGTGCTAAGATGCTGAAAGTGCGGCATGTCTTTGTCACCCACACCAAGCTATATCATGTGTAGAGCTGTAGCGTTGAGTTGGCTATCGACCACTTCTCTTCTTGTGAGATTGTTGGGATTTCCAACATGAAGACCATTTTGGATGATCTTCCACAACTCTATGGGGGAACTGCACACATGAGATTTCATCAAAAATTGCCATTGAGAGAAAGTAGATGTTGAAAGTTCACCCCTATTATGTATATGAGGGTGAGGGATAGGCGGATCAGGGGAATACACATGAGAAACCTCATTATATCCATCCTTACCGCTATCCTTTTTCGAGGAGGAGCTCTTACTAGTATCATCACCGACCACTTCGTTATCTTTGGCAACAGTTTTACCCGTTTCCTTGGATTGCGGAGTGGTATCCTCCGAGTTAGATGGAGGTGATGCTGTGGATGTGGAGAGACGCATTATCAATTGACACATCTCTTCCATCTTACCCTCCATTGAACTCACCAAGGTTGTTTCCAACGTCTTGAGATCGTTCATGGTGACTACCTCCGAAGCATCATCCCCATCTACATTGGAACCCATACTTCTCTTAGGCGGTTAAGCCCGAAATAAGAGCCGAGGCTCTGATACCAATTGAAATAGATCGTATGAGCACCTAGAGGGGGGGTGAATAGGTGCTAACCAATTTTTAATAATTTTTCAATTTTAGGCTTGACACAAAGTAAATTCTCTAGATATGCAACTAAGAGAATTTCCCTATATGTAACCCTAACTACTAAGCACGTAAAAGAGGAGCGAGGAAACCATAGTGGAGCACGCGGAGACACAGGGATTTGTTTTACCGCGGTTCCTTCCTTGTTAAGGGAAGTACATCTGCGTTGGAGGGGTGGGCGGTTCTAAGACCACCACGCCACAATAGGCCTCACCCCATTCTCCGATGGATCTCGCCACGAGAGGCCTGATCCACCTTCTCCACTATTGGATCCCTTCGAGGCGGGAACCGGTGCCTTTTACAACACTATCGGGGCACACACCCACAACTGAATTGGGGGCTCCCGAGATGACAACAAGCTGCCACAAGAACAAGGTTTATCAATATAAACAAAAACAAGGATCTAGGTATTTGCAAGAAATACTAGATCGAGGGTTCTCCAAATGAATGGACAGGAGATGAAGCGCTTGATTGCTGATGATGAAGATCGAGTTCTCCTCCTTCGATTCCCCAAGGAATGGGGCCTTTGGGTGGATCTAGGTGGAGCACTCTTGGATGAAGCTTTCAGATCCGATCTGGTCTTTTTCGAGATGAATCAAGAGTTCAGCGGGGGAAGGCTGGCAATACCTCCCGGATCTGGCCGTTGCACAACTTTGGGGCGGATAATCCGCCCCCATGGAAAACTCCGCCCCAAGGGCGGATTCTCAGGGGGAAACTCCGACCCCTCTCTGGGGCTGGCGCTTGCAGAACTTGGTGAAGATCTTGGGGGGGCGGATAATCCGACCCCCCTGAGGGGCGGATTATCCGGCCAGGCCGGAAAGTCCGGCCAATACTCCGCCCCCTCTCTGGGGCTTGCGCCTCAGTGATGAGCAAGGGGGGCGGACTATCCGGGCCCCCTGAGGGGCGGATTATCCGGCAGGGCCGGAAAATCCGGCCAAAATTCCGCCCCCCTTCTGGGGCTTGCGCCTTCTTGGGAAGAGGGAGGGGCGGATTATCCGCCCCCAAAAACAGAATCCTTTCCCTTTTCTCATAGGTAGCTGCAACACTTCAACACACATTAAATAATCCTTGATATTGTTATATAACACACAAAACACTAGGGATTATAAAATGTTCTTTCATACACGATACACGTTTGAGAGTTATGAGCAAAAACTCGTCGTTTTCGCATTTTATGGCCATTTTCATGATCTATTGCCACAGTTTTGGTGTTCTAGGGTGATTTGCACGCCCCATAAAAATAATACGTGTTTGAGAGACATGACCAAAAAATCGTCGTTTTTGTCTTTTATGGCTGTTTTCATGTGCTATTGCCCACAGTTTTCGGGTTCGAAGGGCATTTGCATGGCATGTAAAGACACGATACATATTTGAGAGTTATGACCAAAAACTCATCATTTTCGCGTTTTATGGCCGTTTTCATGAGCTATTATCCACAGTTTGGGGGTTCTAAGGCAATTTAAACGACTCGTAACACCCGATACACGTTTGAGAGTTATGAGCAAAACCTTGTCGTTATCGTGTTTTAGGGCTGTTTTCATGAGATATTGCCCACAGTTTTTGTTTTCCAGGGCGATTTGCACGCCCCATAAAACTCAATACATGTTTGAGAGACATGACCAAAAACTCGTCGTTTTCATGTTTTATGGTTGTTTTCATGAGTTATTGCCCACCGTTTTCGGGTTCCAAGCGAATTTGCATGGCCTGTAAAGACACGATACACGTTTGAGATTTATGACCAAAAACTCGTCGTTTTCATGTTTTATAGCCGTTTTCATGAGCTATTGCTCATAGTTTTGGTGTTCCAGGGCGATTTGCACGCCCCATAAAACCCAATACGTGTTTGAGAGACATGACCAAAAACTCGTCGTTTTCGTGTTTTATAGCTGTTTTCATGCGCAATTGCCCATAGTTTTCGGGTTCCAAGGGCATTTGCATGGCCTGTAAAGACATGATACATATTTAAGAGCTATGACCAAAAAATCGTTGTTTTCGCGTTTTGTAGCCGTTTTCATGAGCTATTGCCCACAGCTTTGGGGTTTTAGGACGATTTAAACGACTCTTAACACCCAATACATCGAGAGTTATGAAAAAAACACTTTGCTTTCACGTTTTTATGGCCGTCTACATGAGTTATTACCCACAATTTTGGTGTTCAAAGGCGATTTGCATAGCCCATAAGACTCGATACATGTTTGAGACACATGACCAAAAAATGCCGTTTTCGCGTTTGAGGGACATTTTGAAGAGCTATTGCCCACAGTTTTGGATTCCATGGAAATTTGCATGCCCTGTAAGACACGATACATGTTTGAGAGTTATGACCAAAAACTTGGCGTTTTTGCGTTTATGGACATTTTCATGAGCTATTGCCAACAGTTTTGGTTTTTCCTAGGCGATTTGCACGCCCCACAAAACCCAATACGTGTTTGAGAGACATGACCAAAAACTCATCGTTTTCGCATTTATGGCTGTTTTCTTGAGCTATTGCCCATAGTTTTCAGGTTCCAAGGTAATTTGCATGGCCTATAAACACCCGATACACGTTTGAGATTTTTGGGCAAAAACTCGTCGTTTTCGCGTTTTATGGTTGTTTTAATGAGCTATTGCCCACAGTTTTGGTGTTCCAGGGCGATTTGCAAGCCCCATAAAAGCCAATACATGTTTGAGAGACATGACCAAAAACTCATCGTTTTCGCGTTTTATGGCTCTTTTCATGAGCTATTGCCCACAGTTTTTGGGTTTCAACGGCATTTGCATGGCCTATAAAGATACGATACACGTTTTATGGCTCTTTTCATGAGCTATTGCCCACAGTTATGAGCAAAAACGTGTCGTTTTCGCGTTTTATGGCCGTTTTTATGAGCTATTGCCCAAAGTTTTGGTATTCTAGGGCGATTTGCACGCCCCATAAACACAATACGTGTTTCTGAGACATGACCCCAAACTCATCGTTTTCGTGTTTTATGGCTGTTTTCATGCGCAATTGCCGACTGTTTTCGGGTTCCAAGGGAATTTGCATGGCCTGTAAAGACATGATACATATTTAAGAGTTATGACCAAAAACTCGTTGTTTTCGCGTTTTATAGCCGTTTTCATGAGCTATTGCCCATAACTATGGGGTTCTTGGGCGATTTAAACGACTCGTAACACCCGATACACGTCTGAGAGTTATGAGCAAAACCTCATCGTTATCGCGTTTTATGGCTGTTTTCATGAGATATTTCCCACAGTTTGGTTTTCCGGGACGATTTCACGCCCCATAAAACTCAATACATGTTTGAGAGACATGACCAAAAACTCGTCGTTTTCATGTTTTATGGGTGTTTTCATGAGCTATTGCCAACAGTTTTCGGGCTCCAAGGGCATTTGCATTTACTGTAAAGACACGATACATATTTGAGTGTTATGACCAAAAACTCGTCGTTTTCGCGTTTTATGTCGTTGTTCATGAGCTATTTCCCATAGCTTTGGGGTTTTAGGGCGATTTAAACGACTCGTAACACCCAATACACGTTCGAGAGTTATGAGAAAAAACACTTTGGTTTCATGTTTTATGGCCGGTTTCATGAGCTATTACCCACAATTTTGGTGTTCAAAGGCGATTTGCATAGCCCATAAGACTAGATACATGTTTGAGACATATGAACAAAAAATGTCATTTTCGCGTTTGATGGACATTTTCAAGAGCTATTGCCCACAGTTTTGGATTCCATGTCAATTTGCATGGCCTGTAAGACACGATACATGTTTGAGAGTTATGGCCAAAAACTTGGCGTTTTTGCGTTTTATGGCCATTTTCAGGAGCTATTGCCCATAGTTTTGGTTTTTCCAGGGCGATGTGCACGCCCCATAAAACCCAATACGTGTTTGAGAGACATGACCAAAAACTCATCGTTTTCGCATTTTATGGCTGTTTTCTTGAGCTATTGCCCATAGTTTTCGGGTTCCAAGGTAATTTGCATGTCCTGTACACACCCGATACACGTTTGAGATTTTTGGGAAAAAACTCGTCGTTTTCGCGTTTTATGGCTGTTTTTATGAGCTATTGCCCACAGTTTTGGTGTTCTACGGCGATTTGCACGCCCCATAAAACCCAATACATGTTTGAGAGACATGACCAAAAACTCATCGTTTTCGCGTTTTATGGTCGTTTTCATGAGCTATTGCCCATAGTTTTTGGGTTTCAAGGGCATTTCCATGGCCTATAAAGACACGATACACGTTTGAGAGTGATGAGCAAAAACTCGTCGTTTCCGCATTTTATGGCCACTTTCATGATCTATTGCCCATAGTTTTGGTGTTCCAGGGCGATTTGCACGTCCCATAAAACCCAATACGTGTTTGAGAGACATGACCAAAAACTCGTCGTTTTCGTGTTTTATGGCTGTTTTCATGCGCAATTCCCCATAGTTTTCAGGTTCCAAGGGCATTTGCATGGCGTGCAAAGACATGATACATATTTAAGAGATATGACCAAAAACTCGTTGTTTTCGCATTTATAGCCGTTTTCATGAGCTATTGCCCACAACTTTGGGGTTTTAGCGCGATTTAAACGACTCGTAACACCCGATACACGTTCGAGAGATGAGCAAAAACACTTTGCTTTCATGTTTTATGGCCGTTTTCATGAGCTATTACCCACAATTTTGATGTTTAAAGGCGATTTGCATAGCCCATAAGACTGGATACATGTTTGAGACATATGACCAAAAAATGCCATTTGCATGGCCTGTAAGACATGATACATGTGTGAGAGTTATGACCAAAAACTTGGCGTTTTTGCGTTTTATGGCCATTTTCATGAGCTATTGCCCACAATTTTGGTTTTTCCAGGGCAATTTGCACGCCCCATAAAACCCAATACGTGTTTGAGAGACATGACCAAAAAATCATCGTTTTCGCATTTTATGGCTATTTTCTTGAGCTATTGCCCATAGTTTTCGGGTTCCAAGGTAATTTGCATGCCATGTAAACACCTGATACACGTTTGAGATTTTTGGGCAAAAACTCGTCGTTTTTGCGTTTTATGGCTGTTTTTATGAGCTATTGCCCACAGTTTTGGTGTTCTACGGCGATTTGCACGCCCCATAAAACCCAATACATGTTTGAGAGACATGACCAAAAACTCATCGTTTTCGCGTTTTATGGCTGTTTTCATGAGCTATTGCCCATAGTTTTGGTGTTCCAAGGCGATTTGCACGCCCCATAAAACCCAATACGTGTTTGAGATACATGACCAAAAACTCGCCGTTTTCGTGTTTTATGGCTGTTTTTCATGAGCTATTGCCCATAATTTTCGGGTTCCAAGGGCATTTGCATGGCCTGTAAAGACATGATACATATTTAAGAGTTATGAACAAAAACTCGTTGTTTTCGCGTTTTATAGCCGTTTTCATGAGCTATTGCCCACAACTTTGGGGTTCTAGGATGATTTAAACGACTCGTAACACCCAATACACGTTCGAGAGTTATGAGCAAAAACACGTTGTTTTCATGTTTTATGGCCGTTTTCATGAGCTATTACCGACGGTTTTGGTGGTCAAAGTGTAGCATCCCAGCATTAGAGCTTTGAAATAAGCTAAACCCAAATGTGTGCATTGCATTCATGCATAGAAAATACGAATAATTTTCGCGCTTTTAAACAATACTTGTCAAAGTGATTGAAGCTTCTCTCAACCTGATGGAATTGAAGTAGATCATCATGTTGACTCCGATAAGTTTCAATATGACCTTTGCTAAAACCTTATTTGGGTAAAAATTATTTGATCAAATATAATAAAATGTAAATCATAATGCATTGCTTAAATGATTAATATCTGATCCTTAAGGGATCATATCATAATATTCATCACAACAACTCATGAATACCAAGTTAAGACTACATCTCAAGTAATAAAAATGTAATGACTAATCCTGACCTATCTTATTCTTATCTATTCTTACTATGAGTATCATGGCAATATATAACCTTAACCCTTTAGTGAGATAAAGTAGCAAGGAAATCAAGTTAAGATCATTTATCACATATCTATCTTTCCATAAGAATCTTTATCATCTCTATTGAACCTTTTTCTAATATTGATTGTTCATCAATGTTGAGTAATCAACTATTGATTCACCAATTCTTAAACTATCAATACTTGAGCTAATAACTCTTGTTCTTATCATAGCATTCACTTAAAATCCTTTAAGGAAGGAGGTAAGGAAAGGTATATGGTAATGCTAGATTTAAATATCATCTATAGAATGGGAGTGTTGAAAGAGAATTAAATCAATAGGATTATTGATGGAGTTAACTCACTCTTGAAATGATAAAAGAGTATCTGAGGTAAAGATTACAAGGATGAATATTGAAGTTAGTTAATAGGAGTAACCCTATTGGATCAAGTATGTATACTCAATGAATTATATATTTTAGTCCAATAGAGATAAACAGAAGATAATTATAATACAACTATAATGTTTTAAGAATGAAAGCCTTGATTAGCCAACTGGAAACTTAAACCATATAGGATCAAAGGATTATAGTGATCATGCTTTAGTCACCCAGATTGAATGCTTATATCCAGTATAAGTAACATTGGTGGGTAAAACATGATTGAACCCTAATATGAGATATTGGAGTCAAGTAAAGATAAGATTGTATGATTAAAATGATGTTAGAGCAGCATCGAATTATAGAGTTAGTATTTTCCTCTGGAAAAGAGTAAACACCTTAGGTGAAGTAGGATTTGATGTATATCTAATTATAAATACATCTACTAAAGTATATTAGTGGTGGATGATTATGGAAGAATAGGAATTGAGTTAGAAGTAGCTACTTGTTGGATTGGAGGTTATCAGCAGAAGAGTAGTTGATATAACCAAGTCTGTATAGGTGAAGATTATGAAAAGCTTTAGTGTCAACCCCATTGAATTTATCAATGGGTTTAGAAGAATAAAAGGTGAATAAGAATATTCTTATAAAGTAAGACTCATCATGTTAACCTATGATGATGGATATGAAGAAGTAGAATATCTAGGAAAGGAATTCCTTAATCAGAATTCCAGAATTAGTAAGTATAGAAGATAGGAACTCTTGGTAAACACTAAACCCTAAATATATGATCAAGCTTAACATCCAGCTCATTTGTTGGATAAATCATTTTATCTTCAAATTTTTTAAAAGGAATAGTTCTCTATAGCAAATTACTTAAGCACATCTCTATCATTTCCAATTATCATATCCATATGTGCTTAGGAGTTATTTTATAAATTCTTTTCCATCCGACATTCCAGTTAATAACTTCCTATTTTAAAGAGTGATATCATTAAAGATCGCAACCAAAAAGACAATATGCCTAGCCATAAACTTTTATCAACAAAAGAACATAAGTATATTAAGAACCCTAAACTCTAGGGTAAGCACTTACAATTCAAACCCTAACTTCTATGTTCATTATAATAGAATATATACATTGCTATTTCTTAAATTGATGGGAGTAATACTAACCAAATAATTTCCTTTGTATATCATGCATCAAACAATGATATAGGATCCTTGTATAAAAATTTCCATCCACACTATGAGCTAACTAGAATTAAGTTTTATAAACAAATTAGAAAATATCATTTAATGAAGCCATGGTTTAGTATAGAAAGAAAATTAATAATAATGGCTTTTACAAAATATTAAAAGGGGTTCATGTAAAGAAAATAAAGAAATATAACATTATTTAAAAAAAGCTCACAAAATACTAGTAAATACCTCTTAATATTGTTACAATTATTCAACAAATAAAGCCCATAAAGAAAATTAAAACCAAAGATGCAAATTCAAATCTGTAAACAAAATAGAATATAGAAAAAGGAAAGAACCAGGAAAAAAATATAGAAGGAGATCAACTCTGGCCCATGGCCCAACTTATCTCACTCTGTATCCCACCTCGGCTAGTAACCAGCCCGGCTTATCTCACTCTGTCACTAACAAGTGGACCAGCATGGGGACTGCGGATCAAGAGAGTAAACATTCCAGGGGTTTTTCCGCAAATGTAGCATCGTCGTCTACCTCGCCTACTGGAAGCAGCTCGCTGGCCGGAGCTCCGCCGTCGATCGACCTCCGTGCTGTGATGCGTGCTACCACTCCTGTAGGAAGGGATAAGAACGCCACGACGACGTCCCCGTTCGTCCTCATCCCCATTTCCTCCTTTGAAGCTCTCTCTCTCGATTTCTTCCTCAGAGCCGAAACCCTAGCTCGCCTCGCCGTCATGCCGAACCTCCCCACTCTCTTCCAAGTAGCCATGGAGATGCCCCCTGCTCCGTAGATCCTCTGGGTGGAGTCTTGCATCAAGGGAAGCTCTAGAGAGTGCGAATTTTGTCGTTCCTCTTTGCGGCAGTTCGTCGGAATCATCATCGGAGAGCTCGTCCCCGACCACACCAGTACTTGACGACACCACCACTGCAACCAGGGTGAGCCACTGATGCTCAAGCATCATTCTATTCTTCCTATCTCGCTTCCTAGCCTGCTCGAGCCATAGCACCGCCGCATGCCGTCGTCGGTCGTCGTCATTCCAGTAGCTCCGATGACTATTTTCGAGCAGTGCCGCCACTATATGGTTCAGCATGTCGCATTGATACAAACTAGACTAGCTTTGCGTGCTAGGGCGCCGTAGATCGTCGCCGGTGACCATAAACTGGCGGTGGTGGCGACCACGTCATCTCGATGCCCACTGCGTCACCCTGACCTCGACCCACCGATTGACCAGTCCACGCCTAGGTGGCATATTGACGAGGCCCTGACCCCACTGGTCAGTGACCTTGGGTAGGTTTAGCCTTGGTGTAAAAAGTTATTTTCTGTTTAAGAAATAAATAAAATGTTATCAGCCCAAATTTAAATATTTCAGAAATTAAATCAGGTTATTAAATCTTGTTAAATCAATAACTTTTGATTTATAATTCAGAAAAATATGTGTAATATATGAAAATTTTCAGAAAAATAAAATCTACAACTTAAAACTTTTATCAAATATTATTGTTATAATTATTTAAATAAATATTATTTAATAATGGTTTAATAAGTAATAAAACTTAGATAATCCATATTTTAATATTGGTAAATATTAAAAATATAAATAAAATATCAAAAATCTTAGAAAAATAAAAACAATACTTTAAAACTATAATTATGTATTCTAATTTCAGTTAATTAAATATTTATTATTTATTAAGTATTTATTAAGTAATAAACTGTCACATCCCAAGATTTTCCAAATCTTGTAATGTGAAAAATAAATGAATAAAATAAAACTTTGTTGATTTTTAGGGTGAGAAGAAACTTTTTGATTCCAATTGGAAACTTTCAAAACCTATTTGGATCAAATAAAATCCTAAAGGGATTTAAAAAGATAAATAAACAATAAACTTAAAAATATTTAAAATTACTATTTTTGGATCTTTTAATAAAAAGATTTGGTTTTTAAATAAAAAGGTTGAAATATAATTAAGGACTATTTTATAGAGCCAAATTAAAACTTGACCAAGCTTTTGGAATAAAATGTTTTCTTTTTAAAGAGTAAAGGTTTATTCAAATAAAATAATGAGGATTTATTAATATCCATTTTTTAATTAAGTAAAGGCTTTTCCTTTTTAACAAAACACTAAAACTTATTAAAATTATTTTAAATAAGTTTTCCAAGTATTTTATATTCTCAAATAAAACCAACTGAAGTGTTTTGGTTTTATTTTAGATTTCAAAATAAAGATTTTTATAAAACAAATCCTATTTGATTTAATAACTAAGGTCCATTTTATTTAATTATTAATGGACCCTAAAATAAAAATGTTATTTTATTTTTAAACAAGTTTTCCAAATATTTTATATTTTCAAATAAAACCTACTGATTTTGTTTTTGATAATATTTAGTTTTGAAATGGAGATTTTATTAAATAAATCAAAACCTATTTGAATTAATAATTAAGGTCTATTTTATTTAATTATTAAATAGATCGTAAAAAGAATAAAATTATTATTTTATTGAGGACTTTAGTTTTGTGCTGTTAAACAGAACTAAAACTCAATACAAAGTGTGGTAGAAATTTGAATTGTTTTGGATGTTTGATTTGTTGTTTGAAATTCAAAACAGAAAATCAATTAGAAAAAGAAAAAGAATACTGAATAAAAAAAGAGAAACAAGCCAGCCCAGCCCACCTATTCCCCTCGCCAAAACGCTTTCTCATTCCTTAGAAAGAACCCACGCAGTGAATGAGAACTGGACCCCACTTCCCTTTCCCCTCTATCGCTGACAAGACGACCCCACGACCACGTCAGCTTCTTCCCCAGGCGACCTGTTCTTCCTCCTGTTACTGCCGATTGATTCGCGTCGTCAATTCGCTTCAATGCCACATGATCAACGCCCCCTGACCACACTCGCTTAAACGCCTGTTTCTCCTCTTCCTTCCCCCCCAAACACCACGCCTCAAGAGCCACCAGGCTGTCTCCAATTTCTTCTGCACCGCCGCCGTCTCCGACGAGGTTCTCGGCCAATTCCGGCAGCACCGCATCGCCCCTTGCCTCCCCGACCAAGCTCACATACTCCCCAAGCCCTGGCGCATCTCTCTGCATCCCCAGCTCGCTCGCGCGTGCCTCACAGCGCCGGCAACGACATCAACTGACAGCACCGCCGTCTGCAAGCAACTCCGGTGAGCCTCATCGCCTGAACCCGTGCGCGCCTCGACCAGAGCCTCATACCATTTTGTTCGCCTGTGCCTTGTGATCATCCAGGTACTCGCCATCCACTCGCGCAGGACCCGTAGCCTCGCCCCCGTCGACGTCTAACCGCACCCGAGGCCCAGATCAACTCCGGTGAGCAATTAAAGACAATCTCGTGCGCCCCTTCACCAGCCAGTACCACGTTGAGCATCAGCAAGCTTCGACGATTCTAGTGAGCCACCCCACTCCTCCTCTAGCTCCCTGTATCGCGGGCACCGTCATCATCTGAGCGCTCCGCCGCCAGTAGCCACCACAGCGCCGCCCGTCTCTGGCAAGTGTGCTAGGTGTCGTGCGATTAGGATCCAGCGGCTAGGATAGAAAGAGAGCGAACGGGTAAGGATGAACCTACGCCGTGCGATATCAGTTAGCTCCAACGGCCTACAGCGCTTATCCAGACGAAGCGGTATCAGCGAGTAAGAACTCGACACGTGGCTCAGACTTTGTTTTAAAAACATAAACTTTATATTAGATGCTCCATTTTGTAAAATCCATAACTTTCAAACCACACGTCCAAATTTTGCAAATTTTATATCAATGGAATCAGCAAGACAAGCCCTAGCCAACCATTCCATTTGTTTAGTAAAAAGCCTCTGGTAAAATGTTTGTTTTTGCATAAACTTATGTATGCTTGTTTAGGATGTAAAAATTGTTCAAAAATGATTTTGGGGATAAAATCTTTTGCAAATGGTGTGTTTTGAACCTACTGACCCTAGCAATCACTTTGTGGTTTCAAAAATATATTTGGTGAAGGAAAAGAATGATTCTTTGATTTAAAACCAATTCTAGTCAAATAAAAATATGGTTTATTTATTAAAAATGGTTTGAAGGGAAACCTTTGGGGAAATGTTTTGTTTTAAACTCTCTGACCCTAAACACAAAGGTTTATGGTTGGAAAACATATTTTGTTAAAACAATAGAATGTTGCCTTATTAAAAACATTTCTACACCACATAAAATGATACCTTGTTTTGAAAATGGTTTATGAAGAGAAATCTTTTTGCAAATCACTTTGCCACTTTATAAAATGACCATTAGGTGTTTTCAAATGTTTATTACCCATTAGGAACCACTTTTTCAAATAAAACAAAGCTTGGCATGTTTGCATGCATTACTTTGACTTTATCATTTTATGTGATGTTTTGGTTGAATGGTAGATTGAAATATTGTTTGCTTGATTGAATTGTAGTGACTTGAAGTGTGTGAACATTGCAAAGATCAAGGAGTGAACTTATACCCTCTACCAAAAAGGCAAGTGATGCTTCATACTTTTGTCCCATTACTTTCACTATGCATTAGTGATTTTTCTAAGTAAAACTTGCATGGAATTTTTGCTAAGTATAAACCATGCTATGGGAAATCCTAGTAGATGAAACCTTAGTGGAAAATTTCCTAAGTTAAGGTTCCTACTACTATCAAGCTTAGCTTAGCTAATAGAAAACAAGGGTGGAATATACATTCATACTATGAAAAATTTCTAAGTCTGGGGACTTGTGTTTTTTAATAAAACAACTAAGTTAATGAATCACCTGGGTGGAATGGTAATTGCTTCGTGGTTTTTGGTTGAGTGGTTACACAAGGCCCATGGCTATGGTTTACCTTGTGTATCTCACTTGTGGATGGCCACCCAGGAACAAAGGGATTTGAGATGTCAAATGTTGAGAAGCTTCAAGTGCAACCACTTGGCATTATGGGCTCTGCCTGGATCATATAGGTTGCTAGAACTTAACCATTTGGACAGTTGGTGGTAGTGGGATGATAGGATGGAACGCGTCCATTTGGTCTAAGGAAAGGTTTCTGAAAGATCTTGTCTTGGTAAACCAAGTCTTGTGGGGAAAGTGCACAACCTCTGCAGAGTGTAAAATCTAAGTACTTAGCCATGTCCCTGGCAAAGGACAATTGAGCATCAAGACATGGAAGCTATCAAGAATCTCATCATCCAAATTTCTAAGTTAAAAACTTGTGGTTGAACAAGGGTTTAAGGATCTTCAATCTTTGATTGGGAGATGCCTTGGGAAAGATTTTGCCAAAGCAAAAACATAGTGTTTTCAAATGATAAGGAAAAATATATTTTGAGCAATTCAAGCCTCAACTCCACTTTGCCAAATGCATATAGATGTTAGACTCCACTATACTACCATAGTATCACTTGCCAATACAATTCAAATGTATTGACCCTTGTGGCTGTAACTTGTTATGTTGCAGGTTTGTTTGATATTAGTGAAGTTGATTGATTAGGATTACAAGTCTACAACCAACATGTCTGCCTGTGGAACTTTGAAGATGAAGGACCCCATGCTTATAGATATTCTGCTGCAATGTAATGTAATAGCCAAATGAGCTATGTAAGATGTAATAAAATTATGTTATTCCTGGTTATAAAGTTGTATTATGACCTTTGTTTCTTGATATTACATCTTAACTGTGGATGCTAGATATTGATCCAGGGACTAGCATTGCAATCACAGGGATCCTTTTCCTTTACAAAGGAGGGATCTTATAGATGGTATCAGAGCATTGTGTTGCATGTAGGATTTGTAAACCTAGGATTGGATAAAACCCTTAGAAAAATAGGAGTTGTATTTGTTCCAAAACTTATTTACAAACAATCTTGTAAACTCTTTCCTCAAACCATTTTGGTTTTTGATTCTACATCTCTTCTATTTCAAACTTGATGGACAAAGCCTCAACCATGACCAAAGACTCCATCATGTGCAAAGGACTTCATCAACTCTAATGACTTCAACATCTTCAACTCAAATGACTTCAACATCTACAACATTTTCACCAAGGACTTCAATCTTGGATATCACTAAGGACAAGTGAGACATGGAATATTGCTCAAAGACTTTAAGACTAAGGAAACACAACTTAGAAGGAGCCATCATCACCTTTGAAGTTTTGTGACCAAGGAATTTTCTCCAAGGATACAAAGACCTTGTTCAAAAATAATCAACCAAGAAGAGTGGAAAGATCACAAGTGAACCATATAGATGGACCACCATATTTTGTTTAAGTCAAACCCACCAACTTATGTGGTGTAAATATTTTGTTGCCTAAAGATATGCTTGAACTTGTTGTTTGAGTGGAATGTTTGTTTGTGATTGCTTGCACAATGCTTGTGTGAATTGTGATGTGTGTGATTAGAATTATTTCCTTAGAAATATCTTGCCTATTCTAATCCCAATTCAACCCAAACAGATGACTACTCCAAGAGACACCAACATCAAGGTTGATGACAACAACAATAACCAAGAGGACAACATGAGAGAACTCATAGCAACCCCAAAACCAGTTGAGCCAAGAGACAACTCAGCTTTTAGCCAACAACAATGGACTAGACCCAGCCATACAAAGGATTTTGAAACTTCAATCCCAATTGTTGCAAGGATTGGTTACTCAAATGATCAACATGGGAGAAAACTTTTCCCAAAGAGCTAATGACAACAAGGATGATAAAAATGCTATTCTAGAGGGAACCCAAGTTTGCAATATTTGTGGAGACAAGGATCATACATCCAAGGAGCATGAAGACCAATGCCCCAAGAAGAGAGAAAGATTTCCCACCTCTGAGGTGAGGTATGAAGAACATGAACTAGAAGAACTCCTAGCTTTGGAGAGACCCAAAAAGAAGAAGAAGGACAAAAGCCAGGTGCAATGTTACAATTGCAAAGAGATGGGACACTATGCCAGTGAATGCCCAGAAAATAAGAAGAGCCAAGAAGACAAACAAAAGCTAGTGAAACCCAAGATGAGGAAGGATATTAGCCGAGTGATGTGCAACCACTGCAAAGAGCTAGGACATTATGCATCATATTGTCCATAGAAGCCACCTCAAGACCTCAACCTTATCACATGTTTCAAATGCAAAGAGCTAGGCCACTATGCAAACTTCTGTCCAGGAAAGTTACACCAAGATCCCAAGAAGGCCAATATGTAATTTAGATGGAAATTTATTTTTAAGGGTGGTAGTACCTTAGATGCTTTGAGCCAACTTGTAACCCCTAGCCTTCCCAAATCTCGGGACGAGATTTATTTTAAGGGTGGTAGCCTGTCACATCCCAAGATTTTCCAAATCTTGTAATGTGAAAAATAAATGAATAAAATAAAACTTTGTTGATTTTTAGGGTGAGAAGAAACTTTTTGATTCCAATTGGAAACTTTCAAAACCTATTTGGATCAAATAAAATCCTAAAGGGATTTAAAAAGATAAATAAACAATAAACTTAAAAATATTTAAAATTACTATTTTTGCATCTTTTAATAAAAAGATTTGGTTTTTAAATAAAAAGGTTGAAATATAATTAAGGACTATTTTATAGAGCCAAATTAAAACTTGACCAAGCTTTTGAAATAAAATGTTTTCTTTTTAAAGAGTAAAGGTTTATTAAAATAAAATAATGAGGATTTATCAATATCCAATTTTTAATTAAGTAAAGGCTTTTCCTTTTTAACAAAACACTAAAACTTATTAAAATTATTTTAAATAAGTTTTCCAAATATTTTATATTCTCAAATAAAACCAACTGAAGTGTTTTGGTTTTATTTTAGATTTAAAAATAAAGATTTTTATAAAACAAATCCTATTTGATTTAATAACTAAGGTCCATTTTATTTAATTATTAATGGACCCTAAAATAAAAATGTTATTTTATTTTTTAACAAGTTTTCCAAATATCTTATATTTTCAAATAAAACCTACTGATTTGGTTTTTGATAATATTTAGTTTTCAGATGGAGATTTTATTAAATAAATCAAAACCTATTTGAATTAATAATTAAGGTCTATTTTATTTAATTATTAAATAGATCTAAAAAGAATAAAATTATTATTTTATTTGGGACTTTAGTTTTGTGCTGTTAAACAGGACTAAAACTCAATACAAAGTGTGGTAGAAATTTGAATTGTTTTGGATGTTTGATTTGTTGTTTGAAATTCAAAACAGAAAATCAATTAGAAAAAGAAAAAGAATACTGAATAAAAAAAGAGAAACAAGCCAGCCCAAATTTGATCCAGCCCACCTATTCCCTCGCCAAACGCTTTTCCTTCATCAGAAAGAACCCACGCAGCGAATGACAACTGGACCCCACTTCCCTTTCCCCTCTATCGCTGACAAGACGACCCCACGACCACGTCAGCTTCTTCCCAAGGCGACCTATTCTTCCTCCCGTTACTGCCGATTGATTCGCGTCGTCAATTCGCTTCAATGCCGTGTGATCAACGCCCCCTGACCACACTCGCTTAAACGCCCGTTTCTCCTCTTCCTTTCCCCCCAAACACCACGCCTCGAGAGCCACCAGGTTGTCTCCAATTTCTTCTGCACCGCCGCCGTCTCCAACGAGGTTCTCGGCCAATTCCGGCAGCACCGCATCGCCCCTTGCCTCCCCGACCAAGCTCACATACTTCCCAAGCCCTGGCGCATCTCTTTGCATCCCCAGATCGCTCACGCGGCTCACAGTACGCAAGAATGACATCAATCGACAAAGACCGCCGTCTGCAAGCAACTCCGGTGAGCCTCATCGCCTGAACCCGTGCGCGCCTCGACTAGAGCCTCATACCATTTTGTTCGCCTGTGCCTTGTGATCATCCAGGTACTCGCCATCCACTCGCGCAGGACCCGTAGCCTCGCCCCCGTCGACGTCTAACCGCACCCGAGGCCCAGATCAACTCCGGTGAGCAATTAAAGACAATCTCGTGCGCCCCTTCACCAGCCAGTACCACGTTGAGCATCAGCAAGCTTCGACGATTCTGGTGAGCCACCCCACTCCTCCTCTAGCTCCCTGTATCGCCGGCACCGTCATCATCTGAGCGCTCCGCCGCCAGTAGCCACCGCAGCGTCGCCCGTCTCTGGCAAGTGTGCTAGGTGCCGTGCGATTAGGATCCAGCGGCTAGGATAGAAAGAGAGCGAAGGGGTAAGGATGAACCTGCACCATGCGATATCAGTTAGATCCAACGGCCTACAGCGCGTGATCCAGACGAAGCGGTATCAGCGAGTAAGAACTCGACACGTGGCTCAGTCTTTGTTGTAAAAACAGAAACTTTCTATTAGATGCTCCATTTTGTAAAATCCATAACTTTCAAATCACACGTCCAAATTTTGCAAATTTTATATCAATGGAATCAGCAAGACCAGACCTAGCCAACCATGCCATTTGTTTAGTAAAAAGCCTCTGGTAAAATGTTTGTTTTTGCAGAAACTTATGTATGCTTGTTTAGGATGTAAAAATTGTTCAAAAATGATTTTGGGGATAAAATCTTCTGCAAATGGTGTGTTTTGAATCTACTGACCCTAGGAATTACTTTGTGGTTTCAAAAATATATTTGGTGAAGGAAAAGAATGATTCTTTGATTTAAAACCAATTCTAGTCAAATAAAAATATGGTTTATTTATTAAAAATGGTTTGAAGGAAAACCTTTGGGGAAATGTTTTGTTTTAAACTCTCTGACCCTAAACACAAAGTTTTATGGTTGGAAAACATATTTTGTTAAAACCATAGAATGTTGCCTTATTAAAAACATTTCTACACCAAATAAAATGATACCTTGTTTTGAAAATGGTTTATGAAGAGAAATCTTTTTGCAAATGACTTTGCCACTTTATAAAATGACCATTAGGTGTTTTCAAATGTTTATTACCCATTAGGAACCACTTTTTCAAATAAAACAAAGCTTGGCATGTTTGCATGCATTACTTTGACTTTATCATTTTATGTGATGTTTTGCTTGAATGGTAGATTGAAATATTGTTTGCTTGATTGAATTGTAGTGACTTGAAGTGTGTGAACATTACAAAGATCAAGGAGTGAACTTATACCCTCTACCAAAAAGGCAAGTGATGCTTCATACTTTTGTCCCATTACTTTCACTATGCATTAGTGATTTTTCTAAGTAAAACTTGCATGGAATTTTTGCTAAGTATAAACCATGCTATGGGAAATCCTAGTAGATGAAACCTTAGTGGAAAATTTCCTAAGTTAAGATTCCTACTACTATCAAGCTTAGCTTAGCTAATAGAAAACAAGGGTGGAATATACATTCATACTATGAAAAATTTCTAAGTCTGAGGACTTGTGTTTTTTTAATAAAACAACTAAGTTAATGAATCACCTGGGTGGAATGGTAATTGCTTGGTGGTTTTTGGTTGAGTGGTTACACAAGGCCCATGGCTATGGTTTACCTTGTGTATCTCACTTGTGGATGGCCACCCAGGAACAAAGGGATTTGATATGTCAAATGTTGAGAAGCTTCAAGTGCAACCACTTGGCATTATGGGCTCAGCCTGGATCATATAGGTTGCTAGAACTTAACCATTTGCACAGTTGGTGGTAGTGGGATGATAGGATGGAACACGTCCATTTGGTCTAAGGAAAGGCTTCTGAAAGATCTTGTCTTGGGAAACCAAGTCTTGTGGGGAAAGTGCACAACCTCTGCAGAGTGTAAAATCTAAGTACTTAGCCATGTCCCTGGCAAAGGACGATTGAGCATCAAGACATGGAAGCTATCAAGAATCTCATCATCCAAATTTCTAAGTTAAAAACTTGTGGTTGAACAAGGGTTTAAGGATCTTCAATCTTTGATTGGGAGATGCCTTGGGAAAGATTTTGCTAAAGCAAAAACATAGTGTTTTCAAATGATAAGGAAAATTATATTTTGAGCAATGCAAGCCTCAACTCCACTTTGCCAAATGCATATAGATGTTAGACTCCACTATACTACCATAGTATCACTTGCCAATACAATTCAAATGTATTGAACCTTGTGGCTGTAACTTGTTATGTTCCAGGTTTGTTTGATATTAGTGAAGTTGATTGATTAGGACTACAAGTCTACAACCAACATGTCTGCCTGTGGCACTTTGAAGATGAAGGACCCCATGCTTATAGATATTCTGCTGCAATGTAATGTAATAGCCAAATGAGCTATGTAAGATGTAATAAAATTATGTTATTCCTGGTTATAAAGTTGTATTATGACCTTTGTTTCTTGATATTACATCTTACCTATGGATGCTAGCTATTGATCCAGGGACTAGCATTGCAATCACAGGGATCCTTTTCCTTTACAAAGGAGGGATCTTACATAAACCTTATAAAAATCATATCTTATTATTTATAAATCACAAAAATAAATGTAATATACCAAAATGATCACCAAAAATAATACTTACATGTTAAAAATATAATATTTCACTTTTGAGGTAAATAAAAAATTTAAACACTTTAATAACTTGAATTTAAACTTATTTCCTTAATTGTTAATTCATATAAGGGTATATAAAAATTTGTTAATATTTCTAAAATTAGTCAATTGAGCCTAATAAATAGTATTAGTCTTAAATATTAATAATATGAAGTCATAATGGTTCAAAAAATTATAAATACAATTTTATTGAATTATCTTTCAACAATATGTGTAGTTTATTTTCTAAAAAGATCTTATCCAATATAAAATCTTTAAGAATAATTGTTACTAAATTAAATCTATTCCATTATAAAATTAAGAAAACACTACTCAAATAGAAGTAACACCATCCTTAAATAACTTTGAAAAACATTATGAAGTGAACAAAGTATAAATATAATAATCATTACACCTTAAATCCATTCATGTTTTTTAAAGTTAACTTTAGTCTACCAGAATTTAAATATAATGATAAAGACTTTGTTGTGTGTTTTATAGTTTACTTTGGTCTGTCATAATTAAATTATAAATCATCTCAAGTCCAAACTATTCAAGCAAGCACAAACAACTTTACCACATTTGATTAACCACAAAGATTGTTTAGACCTGAGAAAAGGAATCTTTTCTTCAAAAGTTATTCGTTTTGCCACTTAAGTTAACAGATGACAATTAATCGTAATCACATTAATTTATACGTCACTTGTATACTTAGTATTAAAACACTTAAGTTCCTTATTAAGGCCACTACTTGTAAAGTAAAATTTTAAGATAAACAATTATAATGTAAGCAATCTTGAGTAACATTTCACATTTGTGTGTATCTCATTGTTTTATGATATTATAATTACATGTTGTTCACACACAATCACAAAGACTTAATAAGAAGCACAAATATGAAAGTTATCTAAAAGGACAACACATTCTAACAGAAACCATTTCCAGTTTCCAAACCCTAGATCAACGTTCTCCCCGGAATTCGCGTTTGTAAAGTGCATTACATTACTTATGCATAAAAGCATCTTGCTTCTTTAAACATTAGTCCTTACCGGACCAGTGATGCTGATTTCAGATATTGGATCTTATATTGTCTTGAAGACCGTGAGTGCATAATCTTGCAATCACAAAAGGCAAGTTCACACTTGCTCATGTCCTTTGATTATTTTCTGTAAAGTATTTTACAAATCAAGTGTTGTCATCACATGCATTTGAAAAAGGTCCGAAAACACTATTTTAATAATAATGTGATTATACGTTATTTTACCATTAGGTAATAACCTACTATGAAAGTTCCGGTGGCAAAGGAACATATTATCTAGGACTTAACAGCCAAATCGCCAGTGATTCTTACGACGTATATTACGCGTTAACCATGAGATTTGGAATGGGACGGAGAAGTCAGTTGTATCTTCTCCCTCTCGCATGTAGCTGGATGTGCAGGTCGTGGCTGTTATCACTCGTAGCGTGCATATTAATTGGTAATTTGTAGAGGATATGCAGCATATGGGTGGGAACCCTCAACGTCCCACGATAGTTCTGGCATCTAACGGTCTGTACAAACCATTTCCATAGTTCAATATGTGGACATGGTGTACACCAAGGAGGCATGCAAGGTCGCGAAGGGGGCAGTGATTGGCTTGGATCATCTTCTAGGCCCCACATCATGGAATTGTGGACGGGAATAAGCTTCCCGGTTGTGCAACAAAGAGTTGATATCTCATGGGTAGAGTGACACACCTCTACAGAGTGTAAGAACTGTAACTTGTTACGCCTTGTTCCGGGAAGGAGTTGCGAACGCGGCGGGAAAGGAACTCCATGAAAGTTCTGTTAAGCCCATGAAGGCTGACGGACATAACTTTTCAGAATAAAAGCAACCTTTGAAGAAATGTTTACGAAAACCTGCATTGATACGACCTACGGTGTGTGGCTTTAGATATAGTTCATCAAACACTCCTTCCTAGTGAACTTGCTGAGTACGCTCGTACTCAACGTATCTTCGTAACCCTTGCTATACTCTGAAGCCATTAAGACGACGTCTACATCAAGTTATGCTCCAGGAATCCCCATCCAAAGCTAAAGCTCTTCAACAAAGACAAGGAAGTCAACATGTACACCAACTCAAGTGAAGCCGAAGTTACTAATTAGATAGGAAAATACTCTCGAGCCAAGAACCTATTTCTATAGTGCATTGCAATAGCAGCAATGCCAACCCCTTAGTTAAGATACTAGTCTTAATGGTATAATAGTTTTTGCGTTGTTTATCTCTGATTCTTCTTTGTAAGAAGTTCTTTCTCTCTCTTTAACCTAGAGTGTTCTCTGGATCTTGTGTATAGAGTGAGTTGTAACCTTTAGATATGTATTGGACCCGCTGTGTTTCTGTTTTACCACTCTAAGGGATGTAATACTAGTGAATGGTGTTTCATTAGTGTTATGTCAACGACTATAGTGTACTACATCATGCAATGGTATGTTGGGTCACCGCACAAAGGCGATTTGCATAACCCATAAGACTCGATACATGTTTGAGACATGACCAAAAACATGCCGTATTTGCGTTTGATGGACGTTTTCAAGAGCTATTGCCCATAGTTTTGGGATTCCGTGGGGATTTGCATGGCCTGTAAGACACGATACTTGTTTGAGAGTTATGACCAAAAACTCGGCGTTTTGCGTTTTATGGCCGTTTTCATGAGCTATTGCCCACAGTTTTGGTGTTCTACGGCGATTTGCACGGCATATAAGACACCGATACATGTTGGATAGACATGACCAAAAACTCATCGTTTTCACGTTTTATGGACGTTATCATGAGCTATTGCCCACAGTTTTGGGTTCAATGGGGATTTGCATGGCCCATAAAGTCATCATATATGTTTGAGAGTTATGACCAAAAACTCATCATTTTCGCGTTTTATGGCCATTTAATGAGATATTTCCCACAGTTTTGTGGTTCTAGGGCGATTTACACGACTCGTAACACCCGATACACGTTCAAGAGTTATGACCAAAAACTCGTCGTTTTCGTGTTTTATGGTTGTTTTCATGAGATATTGCCTACAGTTTTCGGGTTCCAAGGGCATGTGCATGGCCTGTAAAGACACGGTACA
This sequence comes from Avena insularis, assembly GCA_023614405.1. NCBI lineage: Eukaryota > Viridiplantae > Streptophyta > Magnoliopsida > Poales > Poaceae > Avena > Avena insularis. Next base: position 45,035,918 of record CM042695.1, read on the forward strand.
TATTTGAGATTTATGACCAAAAACTTGTTGTTTTCACGTTTTATGGCCGTTTTCATGAGCTATTGCCCACAGTTTTGGGTTCTCTAGGGATTTGCATGGCCCGTAAAGTCATCATACATGTTTGAGAGTTATGACCAAAAACTCATCGTTTTGCATGGCCCATAGTTTTGTGGTTCTAGGGAGATTTACACGACTCGTAACACCCGATACACATTCGAGAGTTATTAGCAAAACCTCGCTGTTTTCTGGTTGTTTTCATGTGCTATTGCCCATAGTTTTCTGGTTCCAAGGGCATTTGCATGGCTTGTAAAGACATGATACATATTTGAGAGTTTTGACAAAAAGTTATTGTTTTCGCGTTTTATGGCCGTTTTCATGAGCTATTGTCCGTAGTTTTGGGGTTCTAGGGCTATTTAAACGACTTGTAACACTTGATACACGTTTGAGAGTTATGAGAAAAAACTCGTCGTATTCACATTTTTTTCATGAGCTATTGCCCACAGTTTTCGAGTTCTAGGGTGATTTGCACGCCCCATAAAACCCAATACGTTTTTGAGAGACATGACCAAAAGCTCATCGTTTTCGTGTTTTTGATGGTGTTGTGTTGATGTGGAGCACTTCATAGGGAAACCCCAAGAGCAAGGTGTGAAGTAGCACAACAGCAAGTCTTCCCTTATTAAGAAACCAAGGTTATCGAACCAGTAGGAAGAAGGAAACGACTCAAAGGTGTTGCATGCAACATGGAAACCTGCAGAACACAAACTCAAGACTTTGCCCCAACGAAAAATCAGGTCGTCAATCTCACCAGTTGCTATAACAAAGGATTAACTGTATGGTATGGAACGTGATGATGGTTTGCAGCAAGTAAACAGTAATAGTGGAAGATGTATCAATGGTAAAGATTGGACCCGGGTCTAGATAAAGGCAACTTCAAGTACAAGATGGGAAACATAGAATGCAACTATGCAACAAGGAAATCCTCAAAAGGAAAAAAAGAGAGAAAAACCCAATCGAGAACCTAAACCTATCCTATTCCAACTTGATCCCCAACAACGAATTGACGCATTTCCTTCATCTTGTCATCTATCATTTTAACAACCTCCTTTAGTCCTTGAATGTGCTTAGTTCTGTGTGAGAACTCCATACAAAGGATGAACATGGTTAAAAAGAACTTTGTTTTAAAAATATATATCCTCTCATTGTGGGTGAACCAAATAGTCAGCTAACAGCTGTAGACAAAAACAAAACTCGTCTATTCTTTTTTTGCTCCGCCCTGCATTAGAAAGAGTTCAATAAACTCAGTTCTAGATCTGGGGATCACATCTTTGTCAAAACAATCTCAAATAACATGCCAAATGAACCTATTTACTAAGCATCTAACCAAGATATGGTCAATATCTTCCAAAGATCCACATCAAGAGGAAAATTCAGACATAGTCCATTTCCTCACCACTAGTTCAACAACTGATTGAGTTTTTCCCCTGAAACATAACCAAACAAAGTTTTTATGTTTCAAAATAATTTTTCCTTTCCAAAGATCCATCATCATGAGGTCATTAAACCTCATGCTCAAGAATCATCTTGTAAATGGATCTAGTAGAGAATTTTGCATTCTTTTGCTAAATCATCACCTTCACTCATGGTCACCACTACATGAAAGAAATGAGGCGCCGACAACCAAATGTCGGGGCCATCAACGTAGCTGCCTCCCCCGGCCATCCGACCAGCCCGGCCGTCGGCGTAGATGACGGTGCCGAGGATAGCCCTCAGCGTAGCGTGTCCATCGGCGTAATAGAGAGGGTTGTGCCGACGGTGGCCCTCGGCGTAGGTATAATCCTTGGCGTAGCCCCAGTTCAGACACGGCGACGGAGACTGTGTTAGGTAGCGAAGTTGTGCCGACGGCCTGGCCGTTGGCCCAGCTCTTTGGAAAAAAATTGGTATGTGCCGACGGCTAGGCCGTCGGCGTAGGCCTCCAGATTTTTTTCCATTTAATTTTAGCCATAGCTATTTTTCCTTTTACCTCATTAATCTTTGGAAAATCATAACTAAATCATTCTAATTTGTAAAAATACAACTAATATATCAACATTTGTAGAAAAATAAGATCTATCTCTCTACAATCAAATACTACCTCCGTTTCAAGGCTTAAGACGCACACGCTTTTCAAAGCAAAGTTTGACCAAAAGAATTGAGCAACAAAATCTTGATTATATTATACACAATTAGTACCGTTGGATTCATATTTAAAAATACTTTCCGGTGATACTAGTTTTATACCAAAACTCTTTACGTATTTAGAGTAATTTTTGGTCAAAGAAAAAACACGCAAAACAAGGACGCCTTAAGCCTTTAAACGGAGGGAGTATTACACATTTGTAAACAAAAATTAAATGAAACATAAAACATTAAATATAGTTTAAAATGGACATTAGAAATTAAAAAATTATCCAAACAATGCGAAACCTTCTTGTGGTGTCATATTATGTGAAATAGTTAGAAGGAAAAATATCAAACTTGGTATATTGATTATGTCTCAAAAAACCTTCACAAAATGACCTATCTCGTTCGAGGTTTCTTGGCTTTCGGGTCGAATGACCAATATTATGGATAGAATGAAGGCATAGTTTGTGATAATGTGTCCATATTATGCATACATGTGCATCATGGGATGGAGAACAATGTTTTAGGAGGAAGTTTTCCTTTTCCCTGCACCAAAAAGCCATTTTACGGGTGCAAAAAACAAACGTTTTTGTGAAGCAACCACCAAATGGCTAATTCAAAATGCTACCATCATATTTTTCAAAAATACTAGACCACCTCACATGCATAATGTCATAACAGGGGCATCTCAAACCTGGTGAAAAAGACAAATTCCTGCCGAATCGGTAGGAAGTGGGTTAGATATGAACTACAGATACATGATCGGATGCTCATGGTTTTTTACAAAAATCATTTTTAGGTTCACAATATGTTGTTTCTTCAGAGATCCATGATGACCCACAATTGTAGGGGATCGCAACAGTCTTTGCGGGTAGTATTACCCAATTTATTGATTCGACACAAGGGTAGCCAAAGAATACTTGCAAGCCTTAACAACTGAGTTATCAATTCAGCTGCACCTGGAAATAGTTCTTGCTCACAGAAGTTTATCAGTAGCAATAATTTGGCAGTAGCAACAACAAAGCAACAATAGCAGTAACAGCAACAGTGAACAGTAGCAATAGTAACATTAACGATAACAGTAGGATTCGAGTGCGGTAGGCATAGGGATGGATGGATTGTCGTTGCATCGACGAGTCTAAACATGTAACTTCAAGATCTAGGGCATTGCAGATAAATAATAACAAGCATCCAAGTACTAATCAATCCTAGGCGTGTGCTCCAAATATAGTCATACGTGCTCGCAATGAGAACTTGCACAACATCTTCTGTCCAGCCAGCCCGTGGCAGCAGGGCCTCTAGGGAACTACTGGAAATTAAGGTGCTCCTTTTAATAGAGCAGCGGAGCAAAGCATTAACACTCCATGAACACATGTGATCCTCACACCACAGCCATCTCCTCCGGTTGTCCCAATTATTGTCACTTTGGGGCCTTTAGATACGGACAATGATATGTGTACACAACTTGCAGATAAGATCACAAACATTACTATCATAATGATTCAATAATAAGTTCAGATCTGAGATCATAGCACTCAGGCCCTAGTGAAAAGAATTAAGCACAACAAGTGGCAACAAAGTCAAATAGCACAAGAGATACTAGGCAGTATACCCTAACAATCATATTCGATTACATGATATAACTCATCCAATCCCTACCATCCCCAAGCCTACAGCGAGGGATTACTTACTCATGGATGAGGGAAACATTAGTGGTTGATGGATATGCGTTGGTGATAACGATGGCGATGATCCTCTCCAAATTCCCCGTCCCGGCAGGGTGCCAGAACGGAGTTTCTGGATCCGAATCTTGGTTTCTGGTGGAGGCAGCGTAGCGGAACTCTTTCTGGAAAACTATCGAACCCCCCTCGGTTTTTAGGTCGAAAGGAAACTTATAGGCGCAGAGGGAGGCCGAGGGGTGCCTGGGGTGGCTGCACCCCCTCCAGGAACGGCTAGTGGTGGGCCCGCACCTGGGTGGGTGTGGACCCCCAGGCCCCCTCTCCGTCTCTCCTTCTGGCTCCGTGGATCTTCTGGTGAAATATAATTTTTGGCATATTTTCCAGGATTTTTCCTGATAGTTGATTTTCTGCACAAAAACTAGACACCAAGGTAATTCTGCTGAAAACAGCGTCAGTACGTGTTCGTTGTATCCAAATCACACAAGTTTAGAGATGAAACAATAGCAAAGTGTTCCAGAAAGTAGATACATTTTGGACGTATCAACTCTCCCCAAGATTATCTTATTGCTTGCCCTCAAGCAATTCAGTTGAAAACTGAGTGCGATAAAAGAACTTTCATGAACACATTGCTTCATATGATGTAAATATTCTCAGCACAGGAGTAGATTCTTAGACAATACATAACAAGAAGTATGCAACTAAGTCTACTCAATAGTCATTGCAAGCTATGAAGAGAAACCAACTCAATAATAATAAGTAGCATGGAACAAAAAACATAAGCAATATTGCAATGCTCATAATAAGGTATGATAGAGTGGTATCTCGCTTGCCTTTGTTTGGAGAGCACAATATAAATGCCAAGGCACCTCTGAAGTTCACATGAAGACTAGAGATAAAGATATTAGAGATACAAGCATCAAAGTCATGACATAATTAACCAAGTTTTGAGACAAACATAAGAATGACAACAATGCTCTCAAGAAGGTGCTCATAGAATAAGTGGTGACTCAACAAGGTTGTGAAAATGGTTTTGGAAAGTTTGAAAGGCTTCCAAATGCTGAAAGGAAGGTACTCATTAGCTTTGATCTCTCATTGCCCCTATCATAAGCATCTTTATGTGGTTAAGGTGAAAGTGAGGTCCACTCTAAATCATATGCTTGATAGACCATAAACTAGAAATCCCGAGTCCCTTGAGTGCGAGGGCACTCCGCATACTACTCAACTTTGGGTCCAGGCAAGTTCTTGTCATTGTAAGTATTTGTATATCATCGAGAATCACCAACGGGGTACCCCTTGCACATGGTACAGGAGCTTTCCCATAACCAAAATGACAAGGCAAGTAGACAATGAGCATCTCAGCAATCTTTTTATTTACTATATGCATAGTTTTTTATTGAGGATGATTCATAGATGACTCACGATGGTGATGCTGCAAGTTTCCACCATGATTAGGAATGGCTTAGGCTAGCGGCCCAAGCGTTTCTCTAACACAGAATACAAACTCCATGGACTCACAAGTCCCCCTTTCATTTCACATCTTTGACATCCGCAAACAAAAGAGCAAGGTATCAACTAGATATAAAAATATCTGAAATATGTTGAAAGCGTTCCCCGTGACAACACGGTTCTGCTGACTCACAGCATATAATTTGCAAGCATATAACTTTCATAGACTAGTCACAATGGTTTAGGATTATTAGGTGCAAGGAATAAAGTGTGCCATCAAGTTCGTGAGAGCTTTACTAACTAACTTTCTCAAAACAGACAAACATTTTATTTTGGAAGAAAACACGGCATATAGAATATGCACTGAAATAGCAACAATGCTAATAGGTAGGTATAGTGGACACAGCTGGCCATAATGGTTTCGGGGAGTTGGAAGCACAGGTAGAACACATACTTAGTGCAAGTGAAGGCTAGCAATAGAGAGGGAGCGACAAATGAGAGAGCAATAGCTGTCATAATCATGCTTGCAACAAAACAGGACTAATTATGGCATGAAAGTGATACAAGAACTCTGAGGCAAAATAAATCATCGAGGCTTACTGACTATTGATTAGTCTTATGCTTGCGTGAGCATGTGCCAAGTAGATTTACATGAACAGTTAGAGGAGGATACCACAATATCATACCAAAGTATGAATAAAACAATGCAAGCAAACATTCATATGACATGCTACAAACTATTAGAAAGCTGGAGCTAATCATAGACAAGCAAGAACTACTAAGCGTCCATAATGACATACACCTTACACAAACAGGCTAAGCATGCTCACAATGATGAGTATATGTACAAAAATGAAACAAATAGAGTTCGTTACCAGCCTCTTACTACTCCTCGAGTTGTCTTAATCTTCATTATTGCTCTTCACTTGTGTGACTTGAATGATTAACATGAAACCAAAATCCACTGAGGACGTCTGAACCCTGCAAAGAAATCACAAAACCAAAGAAGAACAACAAATATTTTTGGTGTTTTCGAATTTTTTTAGAAACAAGCAAACAAAGAAAAACGAACCAAACAAGAAACAAACAAAGCAAAGCAAACAAAGCAAAATCTTTTTGGATTTTTCTTTTAAGGAAAACCAAAGCAAAGAAACAAAGAAACAAACCAAGAGAAACAACGAAAATATTTTTGGTATTTTTGTGTTTTTGAGAAAGAAGAAACAAGAACCAAAAGGAAGCGAAAACAATGGATATACAAAGAACCGACTGAACATGATATATATATATGAGTGTGATGTCGATATACCTCCCCCAAGCTTAGGCTTTTGGACTAAGTGGGGCTCAATAGCGCGGGTAGTAACTCCAAGCTGGTGGGTCATCATAGGAATGATCATAGTCAGGCGCCTGCGATGAAGAAGAAGACGTGCCCCAATCAAATGAGGGTTGCTGGTATGAAGACTCTCCCAAGTTGGAGGGCTGAACCGAATTGTCTTCTACATCCTCTTCAACATTCTCCTCTTGCTGGGAGAGCTCCACCACATATGCGTCAACCTCCTCCTCTGTAAGCGACCATCTTCGCCTGTTATTAAAATTAAACAAAGTAGGTGCAGGCAAATAAACTATTTTATCAGTCCTACCCTTTCTCCGTCCTTACTGGGCGAAAGACAATTCATACGGTAAACTTCTTACATTAGCCCCCAAGGAAACAAAACCATGCTGAATCATGGATTCAATATCAAGCCTCTCTATGGGAAACCGATAATCTAAAAAGTGAGGCTCTAAACCATGGGAAGCTAGCAACCTAGAAGCAATGAGACCTCCAAAAATTCCACCCTTCTCACGGTTGGTAGTGAGACGGTGAGCTATCAGATCACCCAGGCTATAAGATCTATTCCTACTCAAAGCAGCTGCGATAAAAGCTAGATCAAAATAAGACAACTTTCTAGCAAGAACACACTTGGTAATGAAATAGGCAAAGTATCTAATAGCTGGGAGCTGAATGTTTTGAATTTTACCACTTTCCTTTGAGAAGTCGAAACCTTGGCAAATCTCAGCATACAAATCAATAAGTGACTTGGGACTTTCCTTGATTTTCTCACAAGATCCCCACTAAGGTACTCTAATTGTTGAACATAAATCAGGAAAAGGCAGGTCGACAGATATATTATATATTTTATAATGGACCATGGGATTATAAGTAGACCAAGTTAACCGGAAGTCCTGCACAAAAGCCATGGTTAGCTTAACATATTGGAATGGTTCACCTTCAACAAAGTGTTCCAACCCTGCATTCGTAACCATAGTGTGCAAATCTTGGAGGATCCCCGCAGCTCTCATAAATTCATGGCACGGATATATGGAAGGAAAAACTGCCTCCTCACGATGAACCTTCATTGGCTCATGCACCATCAAATCATATTGGTTCAGTGGATAAACACTCATCTTCCTTGCTGAAATTTTTAGACAACCATCAAACCAAGTGATTTCTACGTTGATAAATGATGAGCAACTACTATAGGAACTTGCTAGAGGACTACACATGCATCAAAATAAAGTTTCTAAGCATAGGACAATCATGCAAGCTCAAACAACCTGACACCTATAGTAGAAAAATACTCAAGATACAATCTACCAATCACAAATCTAATTGGACAAGTGGAGGAGGCACATACCAAGGAGCAATCCCTCCAAAAATCAGCACTTAAGATGGGATGAACAAGGAGATCAAAAATCGCGAGTAAGAACATCAAGAACTCGAGCTTGAGCAAGTTTTCCGGTGTTTTTCGGGAGAGAGAGAAAGAAGATGGCTTTGAGGAGGCAGCCTGGAGGAGCCCACGTGGGCCAGACCCCCCAGGTGCCACCGCCTGGTAGGCCGCGCCTACCATGGGTGTGGGGACCTAGGGTGGCCCCTGGGTCACTTCAGGTGCCTCTTTGCCCCTTTTTTCGAGGAAAAATTTATTTTGAATTTTCTGGGATTTTTCGGGGAACTTTATTTTTGGCCAATTTCCAGGGTATGAAAATTGATTTTCTCGCAGAAACAGTTTTTTCAGAAGAAGAAAAAGCAAACCAAAAGCCAAACTACATGAGCTCTAACAGACTCAAACAAACAAACAACTAGCAAAACTAAATCTAAAGCAAAGACTAGGAAGGAGAAAAGTAAAAGAAAGCAAGAATAACCACAGTCCAAACATTATTTTGTTCATTAAAATCCTTTTGTTAACAAGGTTGATCAAGTCCTGTTACCAAAATAATCTTATATGAAGCAAAACTTTGTACTCCACCGAGTGATTATGTTACCTCAAGATTGATAGCAATGGTTCCAATCATAATATTTCAAAATTTTCTTGTGGAATGGGACAATATATTTATCCAACCTTGATGCTCTCAATATTTTCAATGGAATTCAAGCAATAGCTCTTGGCAACCTTCTTGGGGAAATAGACAGTGTGCTCTTTGTCATTAATATTGAATGTTACTTTCCCTTGATTACAATTAATGATAGCACCTGCAGCATTAAGAAAAGGTCTCCCAAGAATAATAGATATATTATCATCTTCAGGCATTTCAAGCACAACAAAACCAGTTAAGACCATGCAATTATGAGCTACTTGAACAGGAACATCCTCACATATACCAACAGGAACAGTAGTTGACTTATCACCCATTCGCAAAGATATATCATTTGGTATCAACTTTTCTAGATCACATAAAGCAGTTCTAACATAATTATTCTTAATAGAGCAAGGAATAGTTGGTATACCTGGATCACCAAGTTTCTTTGGAACCTTACCATTGAAGGAGTAATTAGCAAGAAAAGTAGAAATCTCCTCATTAGGAATCTTCCTTTTATTAGAGACAATATCCTTCATATACTTTGAATAAGGAGGCAACTTAATAGCATCAGTCAAAGGAATTTGCAAGAATAAAGGTTTCATCCACTCACAAAAGTTGTTGTAGTGTTCTTCCTCCTTTGACTCATGTTTCTTACCTAGAAAAGGCATAGGTTTCTGCACCCAAGGTTCTCTTTCTTTACCATGTTTATTAGCAATAAAGTCTTCCTTAGTGTACCAAATGTTCTTAGTGTGCTTCTCAGGTTCTTCCTCCACTTCCTCATTATCAGGAACATCATTTTTATCATTACCACTCTCATTTTCAGCATCAGAGACAGATATACTATTAGGATCTACAGCAGGTTCAAGTGGTTCCTCAACTAACTTATGTTTCTTTTTCTTTATCTTATGGGGACTACCACTCTTTACTTGTGGGGAATCTTGCTCAATTCTTTTAGGGTGTCCTTCAGGATATAAAGGATCATGAGTAGCCATACCACTCCTAGTTCTAATTCCATAAGCATGTTTATCTCCTGAGGCATTAACTAGCATATCCTTTTGTACCTTCGCAAGTTGATCAAGTTGGGTTTGAACCATTTGAAAGTGTTTACAAAGCATTTTAATATCATTTGAAGTTCTTTACACAATATCTTTCAACTCATTGATAGCTCTAGAGTTTTCCAATAAATGATTCTGAACTTGTTTATTAAAATTACCTTGTTTAACAATAAAAATGTCAAGTTCATCTAAGAATTGATTAGGAGGCTTACTATAGGGAATATCACCTTCATCAAAGTGTTGGATATAGTGTACCTCAATAGTAGATGAGTGGGGAATTGGCTTACGTAATTCTTATATAGGAGGAACATTCTTCACATCTTCAGCTCTAATACCTTTCTCCTTAAGACACTTCTTAGCTTCCTTCATTACTTCATCATTTAATGCAATAATTCCTCTCTTCTTTGGTGTTGGTGTTGGAATTGGTTCAGGAACATCTGGTTTAGGAGTAATACGCTCAGGTGTATCCAGCTCAGTTGAGGTCCAATCATCATAATTCTTGCTTATTTTAGCCATTAATTCTTCAGCATCTATAGGAGTTCTTTTCCTGAAAACACAATCAGCAAAGCTATCTAGGTAGGTCCTAGAATCATCAGTTAGTCCATTATAATAAATATCAAGAAGCTCATTTTTAGGTAATGGACATCCATGATATGCATGAATCAAGGCACAGAACCTTGTCCATGACTCAGGCAATTTTCTTCTTCTCCCTATTTAAAATCAAAGTCTCTACAAAGCAGCATGTCTAGCACTGGGAGGAAAATATTTCTAGAAGAAAGAAGCAATCAAGCAATCCGGGCTATCAATGGAACCAGGAGCTAATCTATTAAACCAAGCCCTAGCTTCTCCTTTTAGTGAAAAAGGGAAGATCTTAGAAACAACGTACTTGCGCATCTTAAAATCATCAGAGAATAAGGCACTCATAGTAGAAAGCTCATTCATATGAGCCACATCACTCTCATTTTCAATCCCACAAAAAGGTTCTTTCTCAACAATATCTAAATAAGACAAATCAAGAGAGAAATCATAATCTTTATCTTTAATATCTATGGGAGAAGTAGCAAACTTAGGATCAGAGGACAACTTAGGAATAATAGTACGTCTAGCAATGAGACTCTTAATAGCACTAGTACCATGTGTGTTTCGGCACTCTTCAACAAATTCATTAGTGAGCTCAATGTAACCATCATTAATATCATAACTCTCACTAGCCTCAGGTGAGCTAACAGGTGTAACAGTGTCCTCACTAGGAGTTTCGGTATTTCCTAGACTAGGACCTAATGAACCACTTGCATCAAGCACAATAGAAGTAACATCATGAGTATCAAAAGCAGTTTTAGATTCAGTAGTAGTAGCAGTGTGTGTAGCATGAGCAAGTGGTGGTGGTGTGACAAGCTTACTCATAACAGACGGTGAATCAAGAGCAGCAGAGGTATTTAGAACTGTACCTCTTCTTGTAATGGATGGTAAAATAGGGAACTTTCCATCACGAGTCTTCCCCATGATGAAAGGAGTAGCAGTGAACAATAATAGATCCAAGTAAACTTACAAATAAAGCTATGCTCCCCGGAAACGGCACCAGAAAATAGTCTTGATGACCCACAAGTGTAGGGTATCGCAACAGTCTTCGCTGGTAGTATTATCCAATTTATTGATTCGACACAAGGGGAGCCAAATAATACTTGCAAGCCTTAACAACTGAGTTGTCAATTCAGCTGCACCTGGAAATAGTTCTTGCTGACAGAAGTTCATCAATAGCAACAGTTTGGTAGTAACAAAAGAATAAAGGACCGAGCAATAGTAATAAAGAATGGTAACATGAGGGATTCGAAAAGGTAGGCATAGGGATGGATGGACGGGTGTTGCATGGACGAGTCTAAACATGTAACTTCAAGATCTAGGGAATTGCATATAAATAATAACAAGCATATAAGTACTAAACAATCCTAGGCATGTGCTCCAAATATAGTCATACGTGCTCGCAATGAGAACTTGCACAACATCTTCTGTCCAGCCATCCCGTGGTAGCGGGGCCTCTAGCGAACTACTGGCAATTAAGGTGCTCCTTTTAATAGAGCATCGGAGCAAAGCATTAACAGTCCATGAACACATGTGATCCTCACACCACAGCCATCCCCTCCGATTGTCCCAATTATTTTCACTTTGGGGCCTTTGGATCCGGACAATGATATTTGTACACAACTTGCAGATAAGATCACAAACAATACTATCATAATGATTCAATAATAAGTTCAGATCTAAGATCATGGCACTCGGGCCCTAGTGACAAGAATTAAGCACACAAGTTGCAACAAAGTCAAATAGCACAAGAGATACTAGGCACTATGCCCTAACAATCATATTCGATTACATGATAGAACTCATTAAAATCCCTACCATCCCCAAGCCTACAGCAGGGATTACTCACTCACATATGAGGGAAACATCGGTGGTTAATGGATATGCGCTAGTGATGACGATGATCCTCTCCAAATTCCCCATCCCGTCAGGGTGCCAGAACGGAGTTTCTGGATCCGAATCTTGGTTTCTGGTGGTGGCGGCGTAGCGGAACTCTCTCTGGAAAACTATCGAACCCTCCTCGGTTTTTAGGTCAAAAGGAAACTTATAGGCGTAGAGGGAGGCCGAGGGGGTGGATGGGGTGGCTACACCCCCTCCAGGCGCGGCCAGCGGTGGGCCCGCTCCTAGGGTGGGTGTGGGCCCCCAGGCCTCCTCTCCATCTCTCTGTCTGGCTCTGTGGATCTTCTGGTGAAATATAATTTTTGGCATATTTTCCAGGATTTTTCCTGATAGTTGATTTTCTGCAAAAAAAACTAGACACCAAGGTAATTCTGCTGAAAACAGCGTCAGTTCGTGTTAGTTGTATCCAAATCACACAAGTTTAGAGGACAAACAATATCAAAGTGTTCGAGAAAGTAGATACGTTTTGGACTTATCAATCCACTTCAAGTTTAGCGAGTCTTAGCTCCGAGCTAAGAATCTTCATGCCCACCGTTTGACATAGTTCAACGATAGTTTAAAACGGGTATTAGAAATTCAAAAACAATCCAAACAATGCAAAACCTTCGTGTGGTGTCATATTATGTGACATAGTTAGAAGGAAAAATATCAAACTTGGTATATTGATTATGTCTCAAAAAACTTCACGAAATGACCTATCTCGCTCGAGGTTTCTTGGCTTTCGGATCAAATGACCAATGCTATGGCTAGAATGAAGGCATAGTTGTGATAATGTGTCCATATTGTGAATACTTGTGCATCATGGGATGGCGAACAATGTTTTAGGAGGAAGTTTTCCTTTTCGTCGCACCAAAAAGCCATTTTCCATTTTTCGAGTGCAAAAAACAGACGGTTTTGTGAAGCACCACAAAATGCCTAATTCTAAATGCTACCATCACATTTTTTAAAATACTAGACCACCTTCCATGGATAATGTCATAATAGGGGGATCTCTAACGTTTCCGTCTATCCCTGGTGAAAAAGACAAATTCCTGCTGAATCAGTAGGAAGTGGGTCAGATATGAACTATAGGTACATGATCGGGTGCTCATGTTTTTTTACAAAAATCATTTTTAGGTGCAGAATATGTTGTTTCATCAGAGATCCACTTCAAGTTTAGCGAGTCTTAGCCCCGAGCTAAGAATATCCATGCCCGCCGTTCGACAAAGTTTAACGATAGTTTCAAACGGGCATTAAAAATCAAAGACAATCCAAACAATGTGACACCTTCGTGTTGTGTCATATTATGTGACATAATTATACGAAAAAATATCAAACTTGGTATATTGATTATGTCACAAAAAAAGCGTTCACAAAATGACCTACCTCACGAGTTTTCTTGCCTTTCGGGTCGAATGACCAATATTATGGATAGAATGAAGGCATAGTTTGTGATAATGTGTCCATATTGTGCATACATGTGCATCATGGGATGATGAACAATGTTTCAGGAGGAAGTTTTCCTTTTCGTCGCACCAAAAATCCATTTTCTATTTTCCGAGTGCAAAAAACAGACGGTTTTGTGAAGCAACCACCAAATGGCTAATTCAAAATGCTACCATCACATTTTTCAAAAATACTAGACCACCTTACATGGATAATTTCATAATAGGGGGATCTCAAAACTTTCCTTCTATCCCTGGTGAAAAAAACAAATTCCTACTGAATCGCTAGGAAGTGGGTCAGATATATGAACTACAGGTACATGTTCATATGCTCATGATTTTTTACAAAAATCAGTTTTAGGTTCACAATATGTTGTTTCATTAGAGATCCACTTCAAGTTTAGCGAGTCGCAGCCCCGAGCTAAGAATCTTCATGCCCGCTGTTCGATAAAGTTTAACGATAGTTTAAAATGGGCATTAGAAATTCAAAAACATTCCAAACAATGTGAAACCTTCGCGTGGTGTCATATTATGTGGCATAGTTAGAAGGAAAAATATCAAACTTGGTATATTGATTATGTCTCAAAAAACTTCACGAAATGACCTATCTCGTTCGAGGTTTCTTGGCTTTCGGATCAAATGACCAATGCTATGGCTAGAATGAAGGCATAGTTTGTGATAATGTGTCCATATTGTGCATAAGCGTGCATCATGGGATGGCGACAAATGTTTTAGGAGGAAGTTTTCCTTTTTGTCGCACCAAAAAGTCGTTTTCCATTTTCCGAGTGCAAAAAACAGACGGTTTTGTGAAGCAATGATACGTCGAAAATGTATCTATAATTTTCGATATTCCATGATTTTATAGTATCTACTTTGCTATGTTTTGTCCATACTTTGAGGTATTTTTATACACTTTCTGGAACTAATCTATTGATAAGATGCCACAGTGCCAGTTGCCTGTTTTCTGCTGTTTTGGGTTTCAGACAGCTAAAAAATAAATACTCTCGGAATTGGACGAGACAAAAGCCAAAGTTCATATTTTTTCCTGAGCGATACAGACAATCGAATACAAGACGGAGGAGGACACCAGGGTGGCCACAACCTAGGTGGGCGCGGTTCCCACCCTGGCCGCGCCCACGTGTGGTGTGAGCCCCTGGCCCTGCACCGACCTTGCCTCCTTCGCCTATAAGAAGCCTCTGACCCAAAAACCCTAAAGGATCGACCAAAAATCCAAGAAAAACTCTGTAGCACCGCCGCCACCGAAGGGGAGATTCGGGGACAGAAAGTCTCTGTTCTGGCACCATGCCGGGATGGGGAAGTGCCCCGGAGCCATCTCCATCGATCTCCACCGCCATCTCCATCACTGTTGATGATTCCCATGATGAGGAGGGAGTAGTTCTTCCTCGAGGCTAAGGGCTCTATCGGTAGCTATGTGTTCATCTCTCTCTCTCTATGCGTGATCATGTTGTGGTCATGAGCTTTGTAATCGAGTAGATCTACTCTGCTACTCAAGTGCTTCAATAGATCTCTGCTCTCTCCATGTGTGTGAAAGTGACAGCGTGCACGGCATGGTGGCACTGAGGCAAGAGGTTACATAAATACTCATCGTGCTTTAATAGATCTATGATTTTCCCCATGTGTGTGACAGTGACAGCGTGCACGCCGTGTGTGGCACTTAAGCTAGATTACATATATATTCATGAGTTATATTTTGAGTTGGTTGTCTCTATGAAATTGTGGTGTTTGTTGGAACCATCTAGCGCTCAAGGTGATAGTGTGGGGTTATCTAGATGGGGAAGGCGGACTTTGAGGTGTGCTTTTGTAGGCCTACCGTTGATTAGAGTGTCAACTAGAGATTAGTTAAGAGTAGTATCATAAAGAGATGATATTTATATGAGGGAGTGTTCGCTAGTGAATGTATGATCCCTCGGCCTTGTTTCTAAGCATTGAAACACCGTTTGCATCTAGATCTGTTACATGTTTGCTTGCTTCCATCTTTATTTCAGTTTGCCTTTAGTTTCTCCCACATCAACAACAAGCCATAAGCTCTTTTCTAGCACCGTTACCACTTGTATTTCACTATCTCTTCGCCGAACTAGTGCACCTATACACCTGACAAGTGTATTTGGTCTGTTGGGGACACAAGAGACTTCTTGTATCTTGATTGCAGGGTTGCTCGAGAGGGATACCTTTGACCACTTCCTCCCTGAGTTCGATAAACCTTGGGTAGTCCACTTAAGGGAAACTTGTTGCTATTCTACAAACCTCTGCAATTGGAGGCCCAACAATTTTCTACAAGAATAGAAGTGCGTAGACATCAAGCTATTTTCTGGCGCCGTTGCCGGGGAGGTTTTGGTCCTTTTACCTTACCTCACCGTCAAGATATTTTCTGGCACTGTTGCCGGGGAGGAAAGGTAAAAGGCACTCACACACGTTACCCCACAGCAATAGCAAGCCAGAAAGCTATTTTCTGGCGCCGTTGCTAGGGAGTGTAAGGTAAAAGGTGAGTGCTTGAAGTTATTTCTTTTAGATTATGCAATTTTATCTTTTTGTTTCTTGTTTTCACTGGTTAGCCTTAATGGAAAACAACAACAAAATTAGAGAGCTTTATAGTATTTATCTTAAGTTAGGACATGAAGTGTTTGAAGAGAAAATTAAAAAACATATGGAACTTTATTTGCATGCTAATAGCAATGTTATTAGTATGAATTCTTTGGACAGCATTATTGCTAATGATATGGAAAAGTCTAAGCTTGGGAAGCTAGTTTTTATGAAAATGATCTTTTTAGTCCCCCGGCTTTAGAGGATAAAACTTACCTTGATGATACTATACCTCCAATATATGATCATTACAATGATGAATATGATATTTTCAGTCCACCTACTATTGAGGAGAAAGTTAATAATGATTAGAATCTGCCTCCTATATTTGATGATTATGGTGATGAGAATAATAATGATAGCTATTTTGTTTAATTTGCTCCCACTACAATTAATAAGAATGACTATGCTTATGCGGAGAGTAATAATCATTTTATGCATGTGGCTCATGATAAGAATGTTTTATGTGATAGTTATATTGTTAATTTCATTCATGATTCTACTGAAAGTTATTATGAGAGAGGGAAACATGGTCTTATGTATATCAAAAATATTAAGTTTCTCCTCTTTATGTTGAAAATCTTGAAGTTGCACTTGTTTTTCTTTCCTATGCTTGTTGCTTTGTGCTTTCATGACTTGTTTCTTTACAAGATTCCTATGCATAGGAAGTGGGTTAGACTTAAATGTGTTTTGAATTTGCTCCTTGATTCTCTCTTTTACTTCAAATTCATATTTCTTATGTGAGCATCTTCTCAAACTATCATGCCTAACTTAAAGGCGTTAAAGAAAAGTACTTGTTGGGAGATAACCCAAGAGTTTTCTTGAGTCTTGGAAGTTATTACTTCAGTAATGACCTCTCCTTATCCTTTTTGTTTGCTTTTTGTGTCAAGAATGACCTCTAATAAGAGGGAAGTAAGATTTAGGGAGTTGCTATCCCGAAACAGATTTTTGTGCTCCACCATAAATATTCATGTAAAATCTCTGTAATTTTAATTGAGATGATATTTTCAGAATAAATCCCCTAGTATGTTAGATAACTTTCGTTAGTTCAACACTTTTTTATTTGAGCAACAGAAAATCTTCGAAAAAATCGGTTTTCACCTACTGGTCTGTTTTGACAGATTTCTCCCATTATTTGCATTTGCTTCTTATTGATTTCTTTTTGAGTTCTTTTTGGTAAATTGAGCTTTTTAAAGGAAGTTTTTTCAGTATCTTGTGTTCTTATTGAAAGTTTTGCTGTGTTGAACTAAGCCCAAAAGGTCTATTATCTTTTGAATACACTAATGTTGCTAATGAAGATTGTGTGAAGTTTTATATGAAGGAAACATTTCAGGTGTAGAGAAAGAATGATTCAATGAGATGAAGAATGGACAAAAGCTCAAGATTGGGGATGTGATGCATGCGCCTGGTGTTGACATGGGACACTTCGTTGGAACCCCAAGAGCAAGGTGTGATGAGCACAGCAGCAAGTTTCCCTCAGTAGAGGCCGAGGTTATCGAACCAGAAGGAGGAAGGAAACGTCACACAGGTGTTGCAAACAACGTGGAGACCTGCACAACACAAACTCAACACTTTGTCCCAATGAATCAGTGAGGCTGTCAAGCTCACCGGTTTGCTGTAACAAAGGATTAACTGTATAGTGTGGAAGGTAATGGTGGTTTGCAACAAGTAAATAGTACCAGTGGAAGATGTATCAATGGTAAAGATTGGACCGGGGTCCATAGTTCACTAGATGTGCTCTCCTTAGATAAACAACATGGCATGAAGGGTAAAAAAATTACAGCAGGGCAATTGACAGGAAATAATCAAGGCATAACAATGCAATACTAGTCAGAAAGATCCTATGATATTCGATTGGGCAATACAACAAGATACATAGACCGCCATCCAACTGCATCTATGACTAGAAGTCCACCTTTGGGTTATCATCCGAAACCCCTCCAGTATTAATTTGCAAGCAACAGACAACTACTTTAAGAAAAGTGTGTAAGGTAAACAATCCACTTGTTCCATGAACAAGATACCGTTGTTTTCTCCCTAGTGGCAACAACACATCTACAACCGAAGAGATTTCTGTCACTTCCCTTGGAAACTAGAGACATGAACCCACTATCGAGCACAAATATCCCCTCTTGGAGTCACTAGGAACTACTCGGCCAAGATAGCAACTAACAACGGAGAGCATGCAAGATCACAAACAACACAGACATGATGGAATCATAAAGACAAAACCATTAACCAAATTGACATAATAATCTCAATATCCATCGGATCCCCACAAACACAACATGCATGATTACAAATAGATTAGATCTTAATCATGAACGGAGCTCACAAGATCTATACATGAAAGCACAAAGGAGGAGATGCAACCATCTAGATAATACATGGACCCATAGTCCAAGGTGGAACTACTCACGCATCATACCGGAGAAGAAGGCCTCCGGGATGATCTCCCCTCTGGCATGGTGCCGGGAAGAACTTCAGATCCCCCCGATCTAGGGACGATGGTGGCGGCGGCTATAGACGGTTTCCTGGAGTTTTGATCGGGTGCCTAGGGTTTCTGCCTCGGCGTCTTCTTATAGGTGAAGAGGCGAGGCTGGGAGGCGACCAGGGGGGCCACCCCTAGCCGCGCCTAGGGGGATTTGGCCGCCCTGGCCTGCCTCTCCGTCTCTCCTCTAGACTTCGTGTTCCCCATGGAAAGATATTGAATTTTGGCTTTTGTCCCGTCCAATTCCGAGAATATTGATTTTTTGCCTTTCTGGAACCAAAAACAGAAGAAAATAGGCAACTGGCACTATGTCAACTTGTTAATAGGTTAGTTCCAGAAAAGATATAAAAACACCTCAAATTATAGACAAAGCAAAGCAAAGAAGATACTTAACAAGCATGGAACATCAAATTATAGATACGTTTCCGACGTATCAAGCATCCCCAAGCTTAACTCCTGCTCGTCCTCGAGTAGGTAAGTGATAAAAATAATAAATTTTGAGGTGACATGCACCATCAAAAACAAGATCAAACCATTTGCAAGCATTGAAAGCTGGGATCAAAGAACTCTAAACATGTGCATGAAAGATGGAGTTCTATCAATAAGACAAAGTAACTATGCATGCAACATGAAAGTCTACAAACAAAGATCATGAATAAAATGTATTGAAAATCGTTGGTTTGTTTCACATAGAGAAAACATGGCATAGTGGAAATCAGCTTGTCCCTCATAGAGTAGCAAATAGATGCATAGGACACCTTCAAAGTTCACAAGGGTGACTAGAAACAAGTAGCACAAGAACAAGTAATATCACAATATGCATCAATCAATAAGTTTTGGAACACTGCACATAAAACTAAGAATGGCAACTATGCTCTCTTAATAGTGCCTAAAGGTAGAAGGTGGAGACTCAATAGTAGTGGAAGAAAGGCCCTTCATAAGGGAAGCAGGGATTTCAAGTTTCAAAAAGAGCTTCTAAAATATGGTACTTGTTAGCTTTCAGCCATCATTGCCCCTATCATAAGCATCTTGAAGTGATTAAGGTTAAAGTGAATAAACTATGGAGTATATGCTTGACAAAGTATAAGTTGGCAATCTCAAGTCCCTTCAATACGAGGTCCACACCTCATGCTACTCAACTTCAGTCACCTGTAAGTTCTTGCCATTGTAAGTATTTGCATATCATAGAGAACTGCCAACGGGGTACCCCTTGCACATGATATAGGAGCTATCCCATAACCAAAATGACAAGGCAAGCAGACAATGAGCATCTCAGGGCTATATGCATAGCTTTTTATTGAGGATGCTTCATAGATAGCTCACTATGGTGATGCTGCAAGTATCCACCATGATTAGGCATGGATTAGGCTAGCGGCTCAGGTGTTTCTCTAACACAAAATACAAACTCCATGGATCGGACTTACAAATTCCCTCTTTATTTCACACCGGTGACATCCATACACAAAAGAGCATGATATCAACTGAGTACAAAGAACAAGTGCAATGTTAAAAATGTTCCCCATGACATCATGGTTCTGCTAATTCCAACGTATAAGTGCAAGCATGTACAACATAGACGACACAATGGTTCAAGTTTATTAGGGGAAAAGAATATAAAGTGTGCCGTCAAGTTTGTGAGGGCTTTAATCACTAAGTTTTCACATAACAAAATAGTTTTAAATTGGAAGATAGCTGAAAACAAGAATATACTTGGAATGGTGTAACATACCATGCATGGGAGTTTATAGTGGACACTTTGGAAAAACTTGGTTTCTTGGGAGTTGGAAGCATGAGTAGAGCTTACTCATACAAGTGGAGGCTAGCAAAAGACTGGGAGCAACCAACTAAGAGAGCAATAGCGGCCATAATCATGAAGAGCGACAAAACAATACTAATCAAAGCATAGAGTGGTACTACAAGTCAAGGACTAAATGACCATAGAGGCTATGGTGACTTGTCGTAGTCATAACATGGTGTGAGCATGTGCCAAGTAAACCCAAACAAAGCATCAAAGGAGAAAACCACAATACTATTCTTTTGCATGCTAAAACAACGCATAATTTCTTCAAGGCACACTAAGAAATCCCAATTGTTGGGAACAAGACATGCTACAACAATAATCACTAAGCATAAGGTCATAAAAACACCTAGCATGTCATGCTAAAGTCCAAGTCACAGTCAATGCAAGCTCCTCTTGCACTTTCAAGCAGGAACTTCCTACTCCTGTCCAACACCAAGCAACTTATTTGAAACAACACGGCGAAAGCGGGGGTCCAAACTAATCAAGCAAACTAAGCAAATCAAACTAAGACGCTTCAAGAACAACACAACTGTGCATGAAACAATAAAAACAAAGTGTCTAGACAGACCTGCGCTTTTTATTGATGAAGAAGGGAATGCCTTGGGCATCCCCAAGAATTAACGCTTGTGCCTCTTGGATATTTCTTGGGGTGACACCATGGTGGCATCCTCAAGCTTGAGCTTTTGTCCATTCTTCATCTCATTGCAGCATTCTCTCTCTACACATGAAAATATTTCCTTCATACAAAACATCACACAATCTTCATTAGCAACATTAGTTTATTCAATAGATATTAGACCTTAGGAAAAGCTTTGGAACAGAAAAACTTTTCACTAAAAACACAAGATACTATAGTAACTCCTTCAAAAATCTTAATTTTCCCAAAAGAGAACTCAAAAGGGAATCAATAAGAAGCAAATGCAAATAATGGCAGAAATCTGTCAAAACAGACCAGCAGGTAGAAACCGATTTTCTCGAAAATCTTATGTTGCTCAAATCAAAACATGTTGAACTAACGAAAGTTATCTAACATACTGGGGGATTTATTCATAAAATATCAGCTCAATCTGAGTTACAGAGACTCCTCACGAATGTTTATGGTGGAGGACATAAATCTGTTTCGGGACAGCAACTCCCCAAATCTTACTTCCCTCTCATTAGAGGTCATTCTTGGCACAAAAAAGCAAAAAAAAAGGATAATGAGAGGTCATTATTATAGTAATAACTTCCAAGACTCAAGGAAACTCTTGGGTTATCTCCCAACAAGTACTTTTCTTTAATGCCTTTAAGTTAGGCTTGATAGTTTGAGAAGATGCTCACATAAGAAATATGAATTGAAGTAAAAGAGAGCATCAAGAAGAAAATTCAAAACACATTTAAGTCTAACCCACTTCCTATGCATAGGAATCTTGTAAGAAAATAAATCAAAGAAACACAAAGCAAGGTGTCATATCCCAAAATTTTCCAAATTTTGAAATGTGAAAAATAAATAAACAAAATAAACAATTGTTGAAATTTAGGGCAAAAAGAAACTTTTTGGAAACATCAAAACCCTTCTTGAACAAATTTGAATGAAAAGGGAATACAACAAAATTTCAATCAAGTGAAATGCATTCATCAATGAATGTATCTTGACATTTAAACACTTGGAAAGTTAAACCAAAACCCCAAATCTTAATGAAAGAAATCACTTCCAAATATCAAATGCATTTTATGCATGGAAAGAATCTTGAATTTAAACACTTGGGAAAAATAAACCAAAACCGTAAAAACCCTAATGGAAGAAAATCATTTCCAATATCTCTCTAAGACTATGGATTTGTTCCATATAAAAATTCAGCAACAAACATTTATAAATGATCAATAATGATAAATAAAAATATTATAAAACCATAGAAATTGGTTTCATTTAATTTGGAGCCAAGGATAAACACTTATGAATTTAATAAGATAAAAGGAAATAATTTCCAAAGCTAATAAAGCTCCTAACAAATATCCATACGAATTTGTGAACAAAGTAATCCTAAAAGGATTTAAAAAGATAAACAAATATTCAATAAAATTATACAAATTGGAATCACCAATTTTGGATCTATAAATAAAAAGATATGGATTTTATAAGGCAAAGAAAGAAATAAATAAATAAATAATATTTAAAAGTCAAATTAAATCTTGGCCAAATCCATAAAAAATGGAATGAAAGTTTACTGAATAATAAAAAAGGAATAAAAAGGTTATTTAAATAAAACTATATGGGCATTTAACCATATTCAATTTTATTTAAGTAAAGACAAATTGCCTAAACTAAATAAATAATAAATCCCAAGAAAATTATTTAGAAGACAATTTAAAACTTGAATTAAATCCATAAGCAAATGGAATAAAGATAATCCAAATAAAATAAAGGAATAAAGATTATTTGAATAAAAGCTTATATGGATTTAAACCATATTCAATTTGAATAAAGACAAAATTCCTAATGTAAATGATTAATTAAATCATGAGAAAGTAATAATTGAAATTACCAAAGTGGATTAAAAGTTATCTAATTAACTTAAAATAATAAAATAATTATTTGAATAGAATTATATGGTTCGGTACCATATTCAAATTCATTTAAATAAAGACAAAAGCCTCAATTTAAAATAAATATTAAATCATAATAAAATGTTTGGAATAATTTAAAATGAATTATTTAAAAACACTAATGAATAAATAAAACCTACTAAAAAGGTTTGATGAAAATATGAAATCAAATGGAGGCTTGAATCAAAGGTTTGAATAGAAACAAATGTCTAATTTAAATAAATATTAAACCATAAAAGAATATTTGAAATATTCTAAAAATGGAATTTCAAAAAACACATAAATAAACAGTACTAAAATACTGAAAGCGTTTGATAAACATTTGAATTCAAACTGAAACATAAATCAAAAGATTTGAATTAAAACAGAAATCAGGAAAAGAAAAAGAAAAATAAATTAGAAAGAAAAAATAGAAAAGGAAGCAACCCAACCCAGCAGCCCAACTAAACTGGCCCAAGCTAGCCTAGCGCAGCCCATCTCTCTCTCTCCCCCGAGCCGTTATTTTCTCACTCACGAGCGTACCCCTCACCCCGCGGACTCCGCGACCCCACACTTGCCAGGTCATCTTCGTCTCCACCCGCGCGACCCGTTCCCATATCATCCCGAATGTTTCGGCGTTG
The DNA here is from genome assembly GCA_023614405.1 of Avena insularis. Classification (NCBI taxonomy): domain Eukaryota; kingdom Viridiplantae; phylum Streptophyta; class Magnoliopsida; order Poales; family Poaceae; genus Avena; species Avena insularis. Next base: position 45,059,592 of record CM042695.1, read on the forward strand.
ATTCCTCTGTGTTAATTCGCGTTGATGCCACGACAATTACTCCCCACGACCGTTCTCACCTAAACGCCCCTCTCCCCTCTCTCTCTTTCTCCTCACTCGCTGCTTCCTCTCCGCCCCAGGGCTGCTCCAATTTTGCTTGCAACCACACTGTCTCCGACGACCTTCCCCTACTAATTCCGGCCAGCCCCGACCTCCTCACTGCCCCTAGTTTCCACAAGAGCACTCGCCATCGCCTACCGCACCTGCCAGTAGCCCTAGTCTGCCCGCGCGTGACCCAGAGCATCGGCTTCTTCCTCGACTGAACACCGCCGTCGTCTGCGTCCACTTCGGCGACCTTCCCCGGTAGACCCTGACCGCCCCCCTCACTCTCATTGACGCATGCGTACTCGCCTTCGTATCACGCATCTAATGACACTACTTGTTTGCCTTCGCATGGTCCGTAGCTTCGCCAACAATGATGCCCCGAGCACACCGTCGTCAGTAGCATCTCCGGCGAGCGATTCAGGCCAACCCCGTGCGCCCCTGGCCTCCCCACGATGACCTTGAGCTTCACCGTCACCCAGCGAACACAGTGAGCCCTTCCTTTCCTCTCCTTGCTTCCTGTATTCACCAGAGCATCCCTGCCCGACGCGCCGCCGCCGTGCGACGTCGAGCCGCGCCGCCCATCTGTGGTTGGCATGCTCTAAGCCGTTAGATGATGATCTAGTGGATAGGATTAGATTTGTAATTGAAACGGTATAAAGTGATCTGTGACATGCAATGTTATTTATATCTGATGGTCCACGTAGCACGATCCTAACGAACCGGTACCAGCCAATGAAAATGTGACACGTAGCCAGACTCAGTTTTTAAAACAGAAAATAGTTCTATTAGATGAGTGATTTTGTAAAGTTTATAAATTTTGATCTACACGTCTAAAATTTACAAATTTTATATCATTGGAATCAGGAAAAAGGAACCTTTGCAACCATGCACTTAGTTTAGTATTTGCTTCTGGAAAATTAGGTGTTTTAGCAGAAACATTTCTAGGCCTATTTTATGTATAAAAGTTATTCTAAAAATTATTTCTAGGTAAAATATTTTGCAAATGATTTGTTTTGAACCTACTGACCAGAAACACAAACTTTTAGGTTTAGAAATATATTGTGTTAACACTAGAAAAATATTACTTTGATTAAAGGCATTTCTAGTAAAACAAAAATGTTGTTATGATTTAAAAATGGTTTTTGAGTGAAACCTTTTGCAAATGGATTTTTTTAAAACATTTTTACCTTAAAAACTAACATTTGTGTTTAAAAATATATTTGGAAAACACTAGAAATTATCCCTTTGAATAAAAGCATTTCTAGTAAAACAAAAATGATTTAAATGGCCCATTTTCACTAACTTGATTTTAAATGGTTTTGCCACTTTTATAAATGACCAATAGGTGTTTTAAAATATTTATAGCCTATTAGAAACCACTTTTTCAAATAAAAAAAACCTTTGCATGCTTGCATGCATTTCTTTGTTTTTATTATTTTATGCGGTGAATTGTTTGAATGCTAGTTTGAATTTGTGCTTTGCTTGATTGAATTGTAGTGATCCTTGAAGAGTGTGAAAATTTCAAGATCAAGGAGTGAACCTAGTTTCTCTACTAAAGAGTCAAGTGGTGCTTCATACATTTTGTCCTATTATTTCCACTATGAACTAGTGATATTTTGAGTAGGACTTGCATGGAATTTTTACTAAGTATGCTATGCCTTGGGAAATCCTAGTAGATGATGCCTCAATATAATTTTCCCTAAGTTAAGATCCTTACAACTATCATGCTTAGCCTAGTTAGTAGAAAACAAGGGTGGATTATATTCATGCTATGAAATATTCCTAAGTCTATGACTTGTGTTTTGTTTAATAAAACAACTATGTGAATGAATCATCTGGGTGGAATGGTGGGAATTGATTTATGCTGAGTGGTTACACAAGGCCAGTAAACTGATGAAAACTTGTGTATCACACTTGTGGAAAGCTACCCAGGAACAAAGAGATTTGAGATGTCAAATGTTGAGAAGCTTCTAGTGCATCCACATGGCATATGGGCTCTGCCTTGATCATATAGGTTGCAATAACTTAGCTAGATGGACAGAAGGTGGTAGGGGTGATAGGATGGAACGCGTCCATTTGTTCTAAGGGAAGGCTTCTGAAAGATCTCGTCTCGATGCATGTCGAGTCTTATGGGGAAAGTGCACCACCTCTCGAGAGAGTAAAATCTAAGTACTTAGTGATTTTGACAAACAATTTTGACAAACAAAAACTTAGTGATTTGGATGATTTTGACAAACAATTTTGACAAACAAAAACTTAGTGATTTCAAATAATAAGAAAAATCTAGTTTGAGCAAAGCAAGCCTAAGCTCCACTTAGCCAAATGCATATAGATGATAGATACCACTATTCTACCATAGTATCACTTGCCAATACAATTCAAATATATTGACCCTTGTGGCTGTAACTTATTATGTTGCAGTTTTGTTTGATGTAGTGAAGTGTGTTGAATAGGATTGCAAGTCTACAGCCAACATGATTTCCTGTGGCACTTTGAAGATGAAGGACTCCATGCTATATAGATATTTCTGCTGCATTTTAATGAGATAGCCATATGAGCTATGTAAAATGTAATGAATTATTTTATTCCTGGTTATAAAGTTGTATTATGACCTTTGTTTCTTGATATTACATCTTAAACTGTGGATGCTAGCTATTGATCCAGGGACTAGCATTGTAAACACATGGATCTCTACCTTATCAGGTTGGGACCTCTACAAAAGCATAGGAAAGAAAAACAAGTGCAACTTCAAGATTTTCAACATAAAGAGGGGAAACTTAATATTGTTGAGATACATAATACCATGTTTCCCTCTCTCATAATAATTTTCAGTAGCATCATGAATAAAGTCAACAATATAACTATCACATAAAGCATGATTTTCATGATCAACAAACAAATAATTTTTATCAAGCTCAAAAATAGTGGGATTAAAACCTTCAAACCCACTTTTAGCAATTTTATAGTAAGGTAACTGATCATTCAACATAGGACCATCATCAAGAGCTTTATCATAAACATTTTCTAAGAAAAACTCCTTAGTACAATGCATTTCGAAGTTAGGCACAAATATAGGATTATCATAGATAACAGGAGCATAACTATTATCACAAGTTTTACCCATAGCAGATATTTCAAAAGAATCCACAGGAACATAACATTCATCCTTCTTTGGTAAACATGGGGGGACAATCAAATAATGTAAGAGGTAAATAGTTACTCTCATTAGAAGGTAGACATGGATAGCTCCATTCTTCCTCCTCTTTACCATCTCTCTCCTCCTCTTTTTCATCTAATGAGCTTTCAGTTTCAGCAATTTATTCTTCCATAGGCTACTGCAAGGCATTAGTCTCTTCCATTTTTGGAAAGCACTTATTAAAATAGTAAAGAATATAGCCATTTTCTTCCTTGTAATTGTCAAAGAAAAATTTAAGTATCTCATAAACCTCATATTCATAAGGTGCATCATCAATATTTTCAAGCAAACTGGCAAGTTCAAATGCACCCTTGAAGGCAATAAATTCTTCAATTTGTTCTACATCATAAAAGTCATAATTTCCTTTAACATAAAAAGATATGGTAACATTATCATTATACTCACATTGAAAATGCAGGTGTTTATACCTCCTACATCAACAAGATTTATCAAAGCAATAAGTAACATTATAAGTAGAGCACATGTCTCTAGCAATAGTATTCAACTTATCAATTTGTTCCCGTAAGTGTTTCCCTTTTGTGACAAACGGTGTTCCTTATAATAATACTTTTGTTCTTCTGTGAACCCTCCTTGACAATAAGAACTAGTTTCAAAGGAACCATCCATTGAAAGAAAGCATGACCAAGCAAGGCAATAACAGACCAGTAGCTAGAGCAGGAACTAATTTTTTGTGTTTTTGAATAGAGAAAGCAAACCAAAATAGACTAATTTTTTGAGTTTTTGATAAAAATAGGCAAACAAAACCAAGCAAAAGAAACTAAGCAAACTAAAAACAAAGTAAAGAGAAAGGAAGTGGAGGACTCACCTTGTGAAGACGTCCTTAGCCTCCTCGGCAACGGCGCCAGAAATCTTCATGTGTGCGCCCGGTGTTGACGTGGGACACTTCGTTGGAACCCCAAGAGCAAGGTGTGATGAGCACAACAACAAGTTTCCCTCAGTAGAGACCGAGGTTACCGAACCAGAAGGAGGAAGGAAACGTCACACATGTGTTGCAAACAACATGGAGACCTACACAACACAAACTCAAGACTTTGTCCCAACGAATTAGTGGGGTTGTCAAGCTCACCGGTTTGCTGTAAGAAAGGATTAAATGTATGGTGTGGAAGATAATGGTGGTTTGCAGCAAGTAAACAGTAACATTGGAAGATGTATCAATGGTAAATATTGGACCGAGGTCCATAGTTCACTAGAGGTGCTCTTCTTAGATAAACAACATGGCATGAAGGGTAAACAAATTACAGCAGAGCAATTGACAGGAACTGAGCAAGGCATAAAAATGCAATACTAGTCAGAAAGATCCTATGAGATTCGATTGGGAAATACAACAAGATACATAGACCACCATCCAACTGCATCTATGACTAGAAGTCCACCTTTGGGTTATCATCCGAACCCCTCTATATTAAGTTGCAAGCAACAGATAACTGCTTTAAGAAAAGTGTGTAAGGTAAACAATCCACTTGTTCCATGAACAAGAGACCGTTGTTTTCTCCCTAGTGGCAACAGTACATCTACAACCGAAGAGATTTATGTTCACTTCCCTTGGAAACTAGAGGCATGAACCCACTATTGAGCATAAATACCCCCTCTTGGAGTCACTAGCAACTACTCGGCCAAGATAGCTACTAACAACGGAGAGCATGCAAGATCACAAATAACACAGACATGATGGAATCATAAAGACAAAACCATTAACCAAACTGACATAATAATCTCAATATCCATCGGATCCCCACAAACACAACATACATGATTACAAATAGATTAGATCTTGATCATGAACGGAGCTCACAAGATCTATACATGAAAGCACAAAGGAGGAGATGCAACCATCGAGCTACTACATGGACCCATAGTCCAAGGTGGAACTACTCACGCATCATACCGGAGAAGAAGGCCTCCGGGATGATCTCCCCTCTGACAGGGTGCTAGGAAGAACTTCAGATCCCCCCGATCTAGGGACGATGGTGGCGGCAGTTACAGACGGTTTCGTGGAGTTTTAATCGGGTGCCTAGGGTTTCTACGTCGGGGGCTTCTTATAGGCGAAGAGGCGAGGCTGGGAGGCGACCAGGGGGGGCCATACCCTGCCTAGGAGCGGGCCCACCCCTGGCCGCACCTAGGGGGGTTTGGCCGCCCTATCCTGCCTCTCTGTCTCCCCTCTAGACTTCGTGTCGCCCACCGTAAAATATTGACTTTGTCTTTTGTACCGTCCAATTTCGAGAATATTGATTTTCTACCTTTCTGGAACCAAAAACAGAAGAAAACATGCAACTGGCACTATGGCAACTTCTTAATAGGTTAGTTCCAGAAAAGATATAAAAACACCTCAAAGTATAGTCAAAGCAAAGCAAAGAAGATACTAAACAAGCATGGAACATCAAAAATTATAGATACGTTTTCGACGTATCAGGATGCCACCCCATTTCACCCCAGGAAATATTCAAGAGGTACAAGTGTCAAAGCTTGGGGATGCCCAAGAAATCCCCTTCTTCATCAATAAAAATCTCAGGTCTTTCTAGACACTTTGTTTTTATTGTTTCATGCATAGTTGTGTTGTTCTTGGAGCGTCTTAGTTTTTGTTTTTGGTTTTGGTTTGCTTAGTTTGCTTGAATAAGTTGGTTGGATCCCAGCACACTTATTTTGGAGAGAGACACGCTCTGTTTTCATTGCCTAGAACACTCTTGTTTTTATTCTTATTGTCTTGTGAGTGTTCTCTTTTGCTAGCACTATGTTTAGCCTTAGTTTTCTTATGATTTTTTCTTAGAACTTTTTAGTTCTTCTTTGTGGATTGGTGAGAAAATCTCACTGATCTTTGTTGATTATTATCTTTGTGAGTTGTTTCAAATAAGTTGATTGGTGTTGGAAAAGAGTTGAAAGTTTCATGCTTATAGTGGTACAAAAGTGAGCTTGCTTTGACTGTGGCTTATACTTTAGCATGTCATGCTAGATGTTGTTTTGACCTTATGCTTAGTGATTATTACTGTAGCATGACTTGCTCCAAGTCATTGAGATTTATTAGTGTGCCTTGGAAAAATCATGCGTTGTTTAAGCATACAAAAGCATACTATTGTGGTATTCTCCTTTGATGCTTTGTTTGGGTTGACTTGGAACATGCTCACACCATGTTATGACTCTAACAAGTCACCATTAGCCTCTATGATCATTTAGTCCTTGACTTGTAGTACCACTTTATGCTTTGATTAGTAATCTTTTGTCGCTCTAAATGATTATGGTCATTATTGCTCTCTTAGTTGGTCGCTCCCAGTCTTTTGCTAGCCTTCACTTTTGTTGAGTAAGCTCTACTCATGCATCCAACTCCCAAGAAACCAAGTTATTCCAAAGTGTCCACTGTAAATTCCTATGCATGGTGTGTTACACCATTCCAAGTATATTATTGTTTTCAGCTATCTTCCAATTAAAAAGTATTTTTGTTATGAGAAAACTTAGTGATTAAAGCTCTCACGAACTTGATGGCACACCTTTTATTTCTTGCACCTAATAAACTTGAACCATTGTGTCATCTATGTTGTATATGCTTGCACTTATACGTTGGGATTAGCAGAACCATGCTGTCATGGGGACCGCTTTCAACACTTTTGGATCTCTATCCAGTTGATATCATGCCCTTTTGTCTATGGATGTCGTCGATGTGAAATGAAAGGGGATCTTGTAAGTCCATGGAGTTATGTATTTTGTGTTAGAGAAATGCCTGGGACGCTAGCCTAAGCCATGCCTAATCATGGTGGAAACTTGCAGCATCACCATAGTGACATGTATGAAGCATTCTTCTTATAAAAAAGAGATTGAGAAAAAAAGAGACATATTGAGAAAAGAGAAAAGAGAGAAAAAAAGCACCATATCCCATGGTAAATAAGAAGAATGCTGAGATGATCATTGTCTATTTTCCTTGTCATTTTGGTTATGGGAAAGCTCCTGTACCATGTGCAAGGGGTACCCCGTTGGTGGTTCTCTATGATACACATGTACTTACTATGAGAAGAACTTGCAAGTAACTAAACTTGAGTATTATGAGGAGCTACCCTCGTATTCAAGGGACATGAGATTGCCAACTTATACTTTGTCAAGCATATACTCCATAGTTTGTTCACTTTAACCTTAATCACTTTAAGATGCTTATGATAGGGGCAATAAGGGCTGAAAGCAAACAAGTACCATAATTTTTGGAATCTCTTTTTGACACTTGAAATCCTTGCTTCCCTTATGAAGGGCCTTTCTTCCACTATTATATTGAGTCTCCACCTTCTATCCATAGGCACCAATTATGAGAGCATAGTTGCCATTCTTAGTTCTATGTGCATTGTCCCAAGACTTACTGATTGATTCATATTGTTAATATTGCTTGTTCTTGAACTATTTGTATCTAGTCTCCCTTATGAACTTTGAAGGTGTCCTATGCATTTATGTTTTTCTACTCCATGAGGGACAAGCTGAATGCCACTATGGCATGTTTTATGTATGTGAAACAAACAAACGTTTTTCAATGCATGTTATTCATGATCTTTGTTTGTAGCCTTTCATGTTGTATGCATAGTTACTTTGTATTACTATTAGAACTTCATATTTTATGCTCATGTTTAGAGTTCTTTGATCCCAGCTTTCAATTCTTGCAAATGGTTTGATCTTGATTTTGATGGTGCATGTCACCTCAAAAATTATTCTTTTATCACTTACCTACTCGAGGACGAGCAGGAGTTAAGCTTAGGGATGCTTGATACGTCAGAAACGTATCTATAATTTTTGATGTTCCATGCTTGTATAGTATCCACTTTGTTATGCTTTGTCTATACTTTGAGGTATTTTTATAAACTTTTTGGAACTAACCTATTGACAAGATACAACAGTGCCAGTTGCCTAATTTATGCTTTTTTGGTTTCAGAAAGCTAAAAATGAATATTCTCGGAATTGGACAGGACAAAAGCCAAAGTTCATATTTTTACCTAAGCGATATGGAAAATCGAAGACGAGACGGAGGAGGACACCAGGGTGGCCACACCCTAGGTGGGCGCGGGTCCCACCCTGGCCGCGCCGATAGGGGTGTGGGCCCCTGGCCCTCCACGACCTTGCCTCCTTCGCCTATAAGAAGCCTCCGACCCAAAAACCCTAAAGGATCGACCAAAAATCCAAGAAAACCTATGTAGCGCCGCCGCCACCGAAGGGGAGAATTGAGGGACAGAAAGTGTCTGTTCTGGCACCCTGCCGGGATGGGGAAGTGCCCCCGGAGCCATCTCCATCGATCTCCACCACCATCTCCATCGTCGTTGCTGATTCCCATGATGAGGAGGGAATAGTTCTTCCTCGAGGTTAAGGGCTCTACCGGTAGCTATGTGTTCATCTCTCTCTATGCGTGAACGTGCTGTGGTCATGAGCTTCGTAATCAAGTAGATCTACTCTGCTACTCAAGTGCTTCAATATATCTCTGCTCTCCCCATTTGTGTGAAAGTGACAGTGTGCATGCCATGGTGGCACTTAGGCAAGAGGTTACATAAATACTCATCGTGCTTTAATAGATCTATGCTTTTTACCATGTGTGTGACAGTGACAGCGTGCGCGCCGTGTGTGGCACTTAAGCTAGATTACATATATATTCATGAGTTATATTTGGAGTTGGTTGTCTATATGAAATTGTGGTGTTTGTTGGAACCATCTAGCGCTCGAGGTGACAGTGTGGGGTTATCTAGATGGGGAAGGCGGACTTTGAGGTGTGCTTTTGTAGGCCTACCGTGAATTAGAGTGTTCAACCGGAGAGTAGTTAAGAGTAGTATCATGAAGAGATGATATTTATATGAGGGAGTGTTCACTAGTGAAAGTATGATCCATGGGTCTTTTTTCTAAGCATTGAAACACTGTTTGCATCTAGATCTGTTACATGTTTGCTTACTTTCATATGTACTTCAGTTTGCCTTTAGTTTCCCTCACGTCAACAACAAGTCAGAAGCTCTTTTCTCGCACTGTTACCACTTGTATTTCACTATCTCTTCGCCGAACTAGTGCACCTATACACCTGACAAGTGTATTGGGTGTGTTGGGGACACAAGAGACTTCTTGTATCTTGATTGCAGGGTTGCTTGAGAGGGATACCTTTGACCACTTCCTCCCTGAGTTCGATAAATCTTGGGTAATCCACTTAAGAGAAACTTGCTGCTGTTCTACAAACCTCTGCACTTGGAGGCCTAAGAACTGTCTACAAGAATAGAAGTGTGTAGACATCAAGCAACCACCAAATGGCTAATTAAAAATGCTACTACCACATTTTTCAAAAATACTAGACCACTTTACATGGACAATGTCCTAACAGGGGGATCTCAAACCTTTCTGTATATCCCTGGTAAAAAGACAAATTTCTGCCGAATCGGTAGTAAATGGGTCAGATATGAACTACAGGTACATGATTGGATGCTCATATTTTTGTACAAAAATCATTTTTAGGTTTAAAATATGTTGTTTTATCAGATATCTAGTTCAGGTTTAGCAAGTCTCAGCCCCGAGCTAAGAATCCTTATGCGTGTCGTTTTAAACGGGTAAATGATATTATGACAAAAATCACAGCATACTTTGTGATAAGTTGATATTTATATCATATTTAGATTCCTCTCATTTTTTAATCAATTTAGACATATTATTTTCCGAATTCTGATTTACAGATTTAATGATATTAATTATTCCATATTAATTAAAAATAGAAAAAAAATCATTATATTTTTATTTGAATTCAATAATATTTTTACTTATTCATTGTTGTTTACTTAAATAATTGCTTGTAATTTCAAAAAATACAACCATGCGACATGATGATATAAGAGTTAATAGGACTGATATCATAGTATTGACAACAATGTGTAAATTGCTTCGCGGAAAGAGATTCTGAAGGAATGAGGAAGTTTAGCATGCTCGAGCTGAAGTAGTGTTAGGATGGGTGACCGACCGAGAAGTTTGACTAAGGCCCCCTTCTTTTCAGCTTCTTGGCCAGCTTCTCTCAGAAGCTACCCTCGATTAGCTTCTCCTAGAATCTCATCTTCAAAATTCATTCAAACTTCTTAACTAGTAGTTTCAATGTTAATTTAAAAGTATAAACGATTTTGGCAGATGAGATTCTGGAAGAAGCTGGTCGAGGGTAGCTTCTGAAAGAAGCTAGCCAAGAAGCTAAAAAGAAGGGGGCCTAAGACTGCAATTTAATCATTTATTAAGTATAAATAGTGTTAAAAATGATCAAAGCGAGAGATTAACAAGTCAAATAATTCAAAGAATAAAAAAATTAAAAAAATTATTTTAGGCGTTTCGTAACAGTCATCGCCTGACATCGTGGGGCCTGCTGCAATTGCTATGCCGAGGGGTTGTGCCTGTGCCGACGACCAAGGGGATGTGCCGTTCAGGAGCTACGCCGAGGGGGCTACGCCGACGGCCGTCGTCGGCACAACCTGTGCTGACGGAAATTTGGCGTTGTGCCGACGGTAGCCGGCCGTCGGCACCTCAAATCTTTCCTATAGTGCATCTCACTAAACAACAAATCTAGGTCATGCCATTCTTACACCTTAGTTGAACCAAAGGATCTAAAGAAGGAAAGGTTCAGAGATCCTCCCCCATAACTAAGAACATTGTCTCCAAGTTTTGCTGGTAACAAGCAACATCGAAGTATAAGTGATCTGGAGAGGACACTTGCCACACCATACATCATGCCAAAACATGATTTTCTTCCCATGCCCAAAGAATAATTTGAACCTCTCTTAAAAAAATCTTTCACCTTATGCAAACTCGTCCAAAACTAGTAGCCATTTGCATCAGAAGATTGTTAAAAGCCCGCCTCTCCCATATATTCCTTTCTCAGCAGCTCATAACTAATATCTGGGCCCATTCTCTAGTTTGTAGATCCACTTCCTCAATAAGAAAATGTTTCTATCCCTAGTGTTAGATAAACCCATGCCCCCAAACTCTTTAGGTTTACAAAGGATATCCCATCTAACCAAATGGAGGAAAATGGACCGCACTCTCACCAACCCGCTGCTCCCTCTTGCCCTCCCCCCCCCCCCTCCCCCCACTTTGAGAGTCCAGTGAGCGCGTCGGGCCAATCCCGAGCCAAATCCGGTGGCGATGCCGGCCGGAGGCGATGGAGGAGAGGTGCCGGTCTAGTTAGATTAGGTTTTTATTGTTTTTTCCCTCGTGCAGTCTAGAAGTAGGTCACCACGGTTCTCTAGTTGCCGCCGGTGTGCCCTCGGTCTCACCCTCCTAGTGGTGATCTTCCTTTGGCAGGGAGCTCGCCGCCGGTGGTGCTGAGCCCATGAATCTCCGCCAATAAAGCTGGATTTCGACACCCACCTCTGCCGCTGGCGACGCGCATGGAGGTTGAGGCGTCAGTCTGCCCACCCAGGCCTCCATGGAGGATGGTCCCGGCGTGTTCGGATTCAGGCTTCTCCAATAAGCGCGGTGGTCGGCGGGTAGTTGATGCCGATTACCAGATCTTGCTTCTCGCCAACCGTGGAGGCGGGGGGTGAAGATATGGGAGTCTTGTGTTGGTTGCTTGGCCGGCGGTGGGATCCTTCTGTCGCAACGACGAGCTTCGCCCTGGAGCTCCTAGAGACGGTGGGAAGGGGATCTAGAGCTGCTCATGTTGATGCATCCAAGCGACGATGAGATTGCCGAAGCTATGCTTGGCCAGAGAGGCCATCTCCTGCTACCTCCACGACTTAGGCCATGATCTGAGCCTTGCCCTGGGGCTTCGCGCCTTTTCTCCCTCAAGTGGTTCATCCCCGAGAGCGTCCTGGCGACCGGTTGCAAGCGCTCTTTGCCGGGAATGAGACCCCCTTGAGCAGTTCCTTGGACCTCGGCGCCTCGGTTTCCTTGAGGTCACCGGCAAGCGGCAAAGGAAGATTGCTAGGGCCTCATTGCTTTTCTCTCTTTAGCTCTAGGGTCTTCTTTGCAAAGTTAGGGGCCTTTTCTTCTAATAGGTATTTCCTCTGTGCAATACATGTCAAAGGGCCCCTATGTAATTTGTACCTACCGTATTATTAATCACAGCTTCTTGGCCCTTCGAGGCCATTCCCGTTTAAAAAAATCTAACCAAATGTTATTTCTTCTTACCTCTCCAACTACTTCCCAAAAAACCTAGCCCTGGACATATCCATTCTATAGTGGTTTCTTTTAGTGATCAGATAAAAAACCCATGGCATAGTTAGCAATACTAGGTCCGCTTCGCTTCAGTTCCCTTCGTGGCTAGAAAAATATTTACTACTTTCTGAACCTAGAATGTGTGTTAAAACAACCAGTTATAGAAGTATACTTATCTTTCAAACAAAAAAATGTTAAGATTGGATTCTCGAAAAGAATGTGAGGAAAATTCATGAATATGGGTTCAGCATACAAGATCCAACAATGATCTGATTGAATTGTTGAGAGTCTCCAAATATGCCAATGAAAAACGAGCAGTCCAACCAACATGCGTTCTCTGTTTCTCTATATAGACTGGGCACAGATTAGCCGTTGAAGGGAAGTACTCCCTCCGTGTAAAAATAGGAGGAAGTACTAAATCTTTTCATAGATTTATTTAAATTTAGATTTATCGATACATCCAAATTTAGTATGTATAGATACATCCAAATTTTGATAATTTTTCGACATCTATTTAGAGACAGAGAAAGTACTAATTAAATCTTTTCTATAATGTAGAATATTTTAGCAATTTATTTTGCCAAAACGACCTGTTCCGGGAGGCGCTGGACAACGTGCAGACATGGTGGCGCTGGGCGTCACCGGGAGCTGCAAGGACGCCTGGAAGGGCGCCGAGAATGTGAGCATGCCCGTGGCAGCGCGCGACATGGAATATGGGCGGATGGTGCACGCCGCCGCGTGATCTGACCTGACATGGCTCTATGATCCAGCGAATAAATAAAATTCTTCATCACCCACCGTCAAGTGTGTAGTAAGGAACCATCCGTTGATTTTATGTTATCCAAAGATATCTGAGGATTTTCCTCTGTTTTTTGCTATTCGTTTTTGACTATGTCCATAAAACCAAACAAGTATTGTAGGCCTTCGAAAGGAATGATAATTAATTTACTCTCTGTCTATCTGAGGGTGGTTGACCTGTGTTCTTTGGTGCAGACGAAAACATTTACTTTTGCCACAATACAAGTGAACCAGACCGACAAGAACAAGAAAAAAAGACCTAACACCTCCCCAAGCGGGGCGACCAGGACGGCACCCACCACCCCTCCCCCAGCTCCTCACCCCCTCCTCGCCCTCCCTCCCCTTGCCATCGGCAGGTGCCACCTGGCGTTGCCCATGCGGGGCCGGCGGCCGCGAGCACTTCTTTCCCCACGCGTTGGTTCCTCCGCTTGGGTGGGGGCCTCTAGTGGCAATGCTTCTCAGCTGCGGTGATTCCGACATCCATCCGGATGGCGAGGACGCAGTCGTGTGCGCTATTTGGCAGTGGTAAAGAGCTCGGTGCATGGAGCAGGATGAGGCTAGCGCGCCCGCCAGGCCCTGATCGGGGCTCTTTTGGGCTAGCTCCACTGGATTTGGATGGGCCGACTTTGCTCTAGACCATGCATTGCTTCGGTTGCGATGGATGCTATGGATCTTTGGATCAGAGGGGTTGCTTCCCCTTGGCTCCAGCAGATTCACCTCTCTGTCCGATAGGTTCTCGCATTGCTGGCCATAGTGAGAGGGCGATGATGGCGGCACGACCAAGTTGGCGCATGTTGTTGGGCAGCATGTATGGTGGAGTACTACGAGTCGTTCGAGGTTGTGGTCCTTTGGTGGTCCGGAGAAATCCCTACCGGCTTGGCCGGCACCAATGCGGGACATCTACGGGTGCCATGATTTCTCCTTAAGGGCGTCTGGTTTACCCCTTCCACATTCGCCTCAGTGTATTAGAGGAAATCCAAGGACATGTCTGGGCAACAGTGTTGTTGGCGTCGCATTCCTTCTTGAAGGTATTGCTTGATACACGTGTTGGAAATTTTTCGAAGGGCATAGTTGTTGCAGGTTATCACCGTTTTTGTTGATCTGCCCCATGTTGGTATTGTTTTCTCTTTTCATCCTCTCATTTTTAGCAGGATTGTGCTTTTTGTCACGGCTATGATCTCATAATTGTACCATGTGGTTGCTATATTAATATAGCAGGGCAAAAGGCTTTGTCGAGTAGGAGGCATAGGCACAAGTATAATTCATTGCCAAAAAATGATATGATCGAGTAAGAAAATCTCTGATGAAAAAAAAAACATGGATGGATGCGGCACACATGATTTTGGCATGATCAAGAAAATACTTATAATTCTTCAGATTCTCCGAGTGACACAATGGAAAATAAGCACTCCAACAAACGTGCCTTTCGGTTTCAGTTACAACCCACCGTCTGAAACCTGCAGCTCCACCTTCCTGGCACGCTTCACCTTCCTCGCACGCTTCACCTTCTCTCTTCATATAGCAGACAACAATGTGGCCAGGCACCGGCCAACAACACAATCAAAGCTACAATGTCGCCGCCTCACTATCTCTTCCACCTCTCCTCCCTCACCATCTTCCTTCTCCCCCTGGTCCTATCTTCCTCTGCCACTGCCGCCGTCATCCGTCTCCACTCCGCCAACGACATCATCGAGGAGACCTGCCAGCGCTGTGGCTCCACCGACAAGAACGTCGACACCGCGCTCTGCGTATCCTCCCTCTCCGCCGACCCCTCGGCCCGCGACGCCGACCTGCATGGGCTCGCTGTCATCTCGGCCAGGCTGGTACACGCAGGCGTGGCAGGGTTGGACGCCGGCATGTCGGAGCTCCGGCGCAAGGAGGCGGCGGGATCGCCGAGGCAGTCCTGCCTCGACGCCTGCATGGCGTTGTTCCACGACGCCATGGTCGACCTCGATGATGCCATCGCCGCCCTCGAGGCCCGGAGCTACGACGACGCCAAGACCAAGATGACCGCCACAACCGATGCGCCGGTGACCTGCAACGACGAGTTCAAGGAGCAGGGCCTGCCAGCGCCAATGGAGGGGGAGAGCCGGCAGTTGTTCCAGCATGCCGTCATCTCCCTCGCCATCATCTCTCTACTCTGAATGACAGATTAAGCAATTCTATATTTATATTCAAGTACTATGTGATATTACTCCTTTTTATCATCATTTGCTTGTTGCAAGCGATAAAAGGAAGTACGTGACATCAAACTATGCACTTTATATTATATATATGGAAAGTTGAGAAAAGGATCATGCTAACGAAACAACATACTATTACTTATTTATATGAGAACTATAAATCTAATTTCTCATCTCGTATATACAGGAAATTTTGATCATAATTATTATATGAGGGGTCTCCGTTTCCAAGTACATAAAATTATTAATTCTTCCGTCCAAAAATAAGTTACTTGAGTTTGTATAGATTCACATGCATATAGACGTGTTTTAGTATATAAATACATTCAAATTTACACAAACTCAAGTGACTTATTTTGAGACAGAGGGAGTATGCAATTTAATGAGATATATAAAGAGATCTATATAGAGAACATGATCAAAAGGAATGAAAACTCGGTGGCAGATTGGACTCTCGCGTAAACACATGTAGCAGCTCACACATTTAGCGTCCCGACTCCTCCCGAATCCTCCTGGGTCGCCTCGCGCGGGGAGGCTCCGGAGGCCCCCAAAACCCTAGAAAAAGCGGCACCGCCACCTCCTCTCCCCCGGCCGCTGCCGCCACCGGCGCCGGCTGTGGTGGCGGGTGAGGGAGGCGCTCTCCCGACGGGGACCCTTCGCGCGGAGGCGGGTCGTCACAGGAGAGTGAGGGTGGAGCTTGGGAGGCGGCGAACCCTGGTAGGGATGGCAGCGACGGTGCGGGGAAGGTGGCTCGGCAGCGCGAGGCAGCATGGAGGGCGGCGAGATCCGTCCGGAGTGCTGGCGCGCAGCGGCCGCCCATCCTCCGTGTGGCTTGTTCTTTTCTCCAGGGCGGCGGAGTGGGGCGATCTGGTGGAAGAGGTGCCGACGATTGGATTCCGTTGGAAGACCTAGATCGGCTATCTAACCCTAATTGCCTGCTCGATCCGTTCTTCGAAAACCGGCCGGCGGTGTGGGGATCGCTATGTCGGATCTAATAATGGTGGTGGTCATTTGGTTTCTGTTGCACGAAGATGAAGATCTGCTTGATGTCTGCCCTCGTTGATCCGATCTAGAGAGGAGGGTTCCGGAAGGCTCCGCTGGCAAACTCCCATGGACGTATTATGCCTGGAGATTACTGGATCGGAAGGTATTCGGTCGTCCACACCTTGTTTTTCTGGCCGTTTGGTTTCAGCGGGAGCGTTGTGAAGCTCTGTTGTTTGTTCCCACCAAGTGCCATTTTTAGAGTCATGGTGAATTTAGATGCAGAGAATGTCAGTAAAGCTAAAATTTGAGGGTAGCGATGGTGATTTTTGTTCCTGTGGCGACAGAGATCTGGCTGCATGATCTGGGACTCGTTGCAGCGGTTGTTGATGCGGGAAGACAACACAAGGGAGTTTTCAGTCTTATCTTGCAGGGTGAAAATCCAAGGTCTGGCCTTAGCTGGTTGTGCCTGGCCATGACCTTGCTGAAGGCATTGTTTTGTGAGCAAGGACTTTCTCCAGGGTGAAAACCTATGAACTTTGGTCAGGCAACAACGACGCTTGTGCACTGTTTTCTTCTTGAATGTGTTGTTATTGGAGTGGAGGACTATTGGTGTTGTTCTGATGGTGTCATTGTCGTTTCTTTGAGGATTAGTTCGCTGTAGTGGGACTTTTCTTATTTTTTGTAATTTCTCTTTCTTTTTTCTGAGTTGTGTGCATCCGTAGAGCCGCTACGGCATGCGTTGTTGCAGAGGCTGGGTGTAATTGATGTCCTTGTAATATTAATATATACTCTTTTCTAAAAAAAACTTTCAAAAAAAATGCCTGCGCATATATAGCACATGACCCTTAGTACATGGACGTATGGTAATTTTAAGATTTCTTGTTTTGTCACAACCACTACAGGAGAAGCTAAATACGCCGACGGGACCCGGCCGTCAGCGTAGTCCCTAAATACCGTCGGCGTAGGCTCGCCCGACGGCTGCCGTCGGCGTATGGCCTTCGGCGTAGCCCCTTCTCCCGTCGGCGTAGAAAAGTCGTCGGCGTATATATAGAAAATTCGTAGGCTTTGCCGTCAGCGTAGAACATATGGGCCCATCTAGATGACTAACGGTCGTTTGGCTACGCCATCGGCGTAGAACATATGGGGCCCATCTAGATGACTAACGGTCGTTTGGCTACGCCGACGGCTTTACCATCGGCCTAGATTTTTCCAAAAAAAAATTCAATATTTTTTTTCAATTTTTTTAACATTTTTGAATTGTCTAACTTGTTAATCTCACGTGGACATTTTTAATTCTAAGTATACTTAATCTCAAGTCAAATTGCACAATTAGTCAAGCTTCCCAACCAGTCACCCATCCTATTACTACTCCAGCACAAGCACGCTTAACTTCTTCGTTCCTTCCACATGAGCTTCCGACAAAGAAACTAGAACTTGCTGTGAATATTATCATATCAAACCTATTAACCATTACACTATAATGTTAGACATATTTATTTATTTACATTCCATACAATTATTTGAGTAAACAACAATGAATAAGTAACAATAATCTTGAATTGAAATAAAAATAAAATAAATTTTATTTATTTTGCTTTTTTCATTTAAATTTGAATAATTTAGATCTAGAAATCCGTAAATCACAATTCGACAAATAATATATCCAAATCGATCAAAAAAATGAGAGGAATCCAAATATGACATCCTTATCATCTATTTAATTACATATCATAACTTTTAAATATTAGACCAACTAAAACTATGTCAAGATTCATGAAACACCCCGTTTTTGGCACTCAAAAAATAAAAAATGGCTTTTTGGTGTGACGAAAAGGAAAACTTCCTCCTGCAATATTGTTCGCCATCCCATGATATATACGAGTGCACAATATGGGCACATTAGCGCAAACTATATCACGATTCTAGCAATAACATTGGTTATTTGACCTGAAATCCAGAAAACCTCGATTGAGATAGGTCATTTTGTGAAGGTTTTTTTGAGACTCAATTAATATACCAAGTTTGGTATTTTTCCATGCAACTATGTCATATAATATGACACCACGCGAAAGTTTTGCATTGTTTCGATCGTTTTTGAATTTTTTATGACTGTTTCAAACTATCGTCAAACTTCCTAAATCGAGGGGCATGATGATTCTTAGCTCGGGGCTGAGCCTCACTAAACTTGAATTATATCTCTGATGAAATAGCATATTGTGAACCTAAAAATGATTTTTACAAAAAATCATGAGCAATATATCATGTACCTGTAGTTCAAATCTAACTCATTTCCTACCGATTCGGCAGGAATTTGTCTTTTTTACGAGAGGTGAACGGAAAGGTTTGAGATATCCATGTTGAGAAATTGTCCATTCAATATGGTATAGTATTTTTAAATAATATGGTATTATCATTTTGAAACTTTCATTTGGTGATTGTTTCACAAAAACACCCCGTTTTTTGCACTCGGAAAATGAAAAATGGCTTTTTGGTGCGAAGAAAAGGAAAACTTCCTCCTGCAACATTGTTCACCATCCCATGATACACATGTGTGCCCAATATGGATACATTATCGCAAACTATACCGCGATTCTCGCAATAACATTGGTCATTTGACCTGAATTCTAAAAAACCGCGATTGAGATAGGTCGTTTTGTGAAGGTTTTTTTGAGACTCAATGAATATACCAAGTCTGGTATTTTTCCATGCAGCTATGTCATATAATATGACACCACGTGAAGGTTTTGCATTGTTTCGATCGTTTTTGAATTTGTTATGCCCATTTCAAACTATCGTCAAACTTTCTAAATCGAGGGGCATGAAGATTCTTATATCGGGGCTGAGCCTCACTGAACTTGTATTATATCTCTAATGAAATAGCATATTGTGAACCTAAAAATGATTTTTGCAAATAATTATGAGCAATATATCATGTACCTGTAGTTCAAATCTAACTCATTTCCTACCGATTCGACAGGAATTTGTCTTTTTTACGAGAGGTGAACGGAAAGGTTTGAGATATCCATGTTGGAAAATTTTCCATTCAATATGGTCTAGTATTTTTAAAAAATATGGTATTATCATTTTGAAACTTTCATTTGGTGGTTGTTTCACAAAAACACCCCGTTTTTTGCACTCGGAAAATGAAAAATGGATTTTCGGTGCGAAGAAAAGGAAAACTTCCTCCTGCAACATTGTTCACCATCCCATGATACACATGTGTTCACAATATGGATACATCATCGCAAACTATACCGCGATTCTCGCAATAACATTGGTTATTTGACCTGAAATCCAGAAAACCTCGATTGAGGTAGGTCGTTTTGTGAAGGTTTTTTTGAGACTCAATGAATATACCAAGTCTGGTATTTTTCCATGCAACTATGTCATATAATATGACACCACGCGAAGGTTTTGCATTGTTTCGATCGTTTTTGAATTTTTTATGCCCATTTCAAACTATCGTCAAACTTTCTAAATCGAGGGGCATGAAGATTATTAGATCGGGGCTGAGCCTCACTGAACTTGTATTATATCTCTGATGAAATAGCATATTTGTGAACCTACAAATTATTTTTGCAAAAAATCATGAGCAATATATCATGTACCTGTAGTTCAAATCTAACTCATTTCCTACCGATTCGGCAGGAATTTGTCTTTTTTACGAGAGGTGAACGGAAAGGTTTGAGATATCCATGTTGGAAAATTGTCCATTCAATATGGTATAGTATTTTTAAAAAATATGGTATTATCATTTTGAAACTTTCATTTGGTGGTTGTTTCACAAAAACACCCCGTTTTTTGCACTCGGAAAATGAAAAATGGGTTTTCGGTGCGAAGAAAAGGAAAACTTCCTCCTGCAACATTGTTCACCATCCCATGATACACATATGTGCACAATATGGATACATTATCGCAAACTATACCGCGATTCTCGCAATAACATTGGTCATTTGACCTGAAATCCAGAAAACCGCGATTGAGATAAGTCGTTTTGTGAAGGTTTTTTTGAGACTCAATGAATATACCAAGTCTGGTATTTTTTCCATGCAACTATGTCATATAATATGACACCACGCGAAGGTTTTGCATTGTTTCGACCGTTTTTGAATTTTTTATGCCCATTTCAAACTATCGTCAAACTTTCTAAATCGAGGGGCATGAAGATTCTTATATCGGGAATGAGCCTCACTGAACTTGTATTATATCTCTAATGAAATAGCATATTGTGAACCTAAAATTGATTTTTGCAAAAAATGATGAGCAATATATCATGTACCTATAGTTCAAATCTAACTCATTTCCTACCGATTCGGCAGGAATTTGTCTTTTTTACGAGAGGTGAACGGAAAGGTTTGAGATATCCATGTTGGAAAATTTTCCATTCAATATGGTCTAGTATTTTTAAAAAATATGGTATTATCATTTTGAAACTTTCATTTGGTGGTTGTTTCACAAAAACACCCCGTTTTTTGCACTCCGAAAATGAAAAATGGCTTTTCGGTGCGAAGAAAAGAAAAACTTCCTCCTGCAACATTGTTCACCATCCCATGATACACATGTGTGCACAATATGGATACATTATCGCAAACTATACCGCGATTCTCGCAATAACATTGGTCATTTGACCTGAAATCCAGAAAACCGCGATTGAGATAGGTCGTTTTGTGAAGGTTTTTTTGAGACTCAATGAATATACCAAGTCTGGTATTTTTCCATGCAACTATGTCATATAATATGACACCACGCGAAGGTTTTGCATTGTTTCGATCTTTTTGAATTTTTTATGCCCATTTCAAACTATCGTCAAACTTTCTAAATTGAGGGGCATGAAGATTCTTAGATCGGGGCTGAGCCTCACTGAACTTGTATTATATCTCTGATGAAATAGCATATTTGTGAACCTACAAATGATTTTTGCAAAAAATCATGAGCAATATATCATGTACATGTAGTTCAAATCTAACTTATTTCCTACCGATTCGGCGGGAATTTGTCTTTTTTACGAGAGGTGAACGGAAAGGTTTGAGATATCCATGTTGGAAAATTGTCCATTCAATATGGTCTAGTATTTTTAAAAAATATGGTATTATCATTTTGAAACTTTTATTTGGTGGTTATTTCACAAAAACACCCCGTTTTTTGCAATCGGAAAATGAAAAATGGCTTTTCGGTGCGAAGAAAAGGAAAACTTCCTCCTGCAACATTGTTCACCATCCCATGATACACATGTGTGCACAATATGGATACATTATCGCAAACTATACCGCGATTCTCGCAATAACATTGGTCATTTGACCTGAAATCCAGAAAACCGCGATTGAGATAAGTCGTTTTGTGAAGGTTTTTTTGAGACTCAATGAATATACCAAGTCTGGTATTTCTCCATGCAACTATGTCATATAATATGACACCACGCGAAGGTTTTGCATTGTTTCGACCGTTTTTGAATTTTTTATGCCCATTTCAAACTATCGTCAAACTTTCTAAATCGAGGGGCATGAAGATTCTTATATCGGGGCTGAGCCTCACTGAACTTGTATTATATCTCTAATGAAATAGCATATTGTGAACCTAAAAATGATTTTTGCAAAAAATGATGAGCAATATATCATGTACATGTAGTTCAAATCTAACTCATTTCCTACCGATTCGGCAGGAATTTGTCTTTTTTACGAGAGGTGAACGGAAAGGTTTGAGATATCCATGTTGGAAAATTTTCCATTCAATATGGTCTAGTATTTTTAAAAAATATGGTATTATCATTTTGAAACTTTCATTTGGTGGTTGTTTCACAAAAACACCCCGTTTTTTGCACTCCGAAAATGAAAAATGGCTTTTCGGTGCGAAGAAAAGGAAAACTTCCTCCTGCAACATTGTTCACCATTCCATGATACACATGTGTGCACAATATGGATACATTATCGCAAACTATACCGCGATTCTCGCAATAACATTGGTCATTTGACCTGAAATCCAGAAAACCGCGATTGAGATAGGTCGTTTTGTGAAGGTTTTTTTGAGACTCAATGAATATACCAAGTCTGGTATTTTTCCATGCAACTATGTCATATAATATGACACCACGCGAAGGTTTTGCATTGTTTCGATCGTTTTTGAATTTTTTATGCCCACTTCAAACTATCGTCAAACTTTCTAAATTGAGGGGCATGAAGATTCTTAGATCGGGGCTGAGCCTCACTGAACCTGTATTATATCTCTGATGAAATAGCATATTTGTGAACCTACAAATGATTTTTGCAAAAAATCATGAGCAATATATCATGTACATGTAGTTCAAATCTAACTTATTTCCTACCGATTCGGCGGGAATTTGTCTTTTTTACGAGAGGTGAACGGAAAGGTTTGAGATATCCATGTTGGAAAATTGTCCATTCAATATGGTCTAGTATTTTTAAAAAATATGGTATTATCATTTTGAAACTTTTATTTGGTGGTTGTTTCACAAAAACACCCCGTTTTTTGCACTCGGAAAATGAAAAATGGCTTTTCGGTGCGAAGAAAAGGAAAACTTCCTCCTGCAACATTGTTCACCATCCCATGATACACATGTGTGCACAATATGGATACATTATCGCAAACTATACCGCGATTCTCGCAATAACATTGGTCATTTGACCTGAAATCCAGAAAACCGCGATTGAGATAAGTCGTTTTGTGAAGGTTTTTTTGAGACTCAATGAATATACCAAGTCTGGTATTTTTCCATGCAACTATGTCATATAATATGACACCACGCGAAGGTTTTGCATTGTTTCGATCGTTTTTGAATTTTTTATGCCCATTTCAAACTATCGTCAAACTTTCTAAATCGAGGGGCATGAAGATTCTTATATCGGGGCTGAGCCTCACTGAACTTGTATTATATCTCTAATGAAATAGCATATTGTGAACCTAAAAATGATTTTTGCAAAAAATGATGAGCAATATATCATGTACCTGTAGTTCAAATCTAACTCATTTCCTACCGATTCGGCAGGAATTTGTCTTTTTTACGAGAGGTGAACGGAAAGGTTTGAGATATCCATGTTGGAAAATTTTCCATTCAATATGGTCTAGTATTTTTAAAAAATATGGTATTATCATTTTGAAACTTTCATTTGGTGGTTGTTTCACAAAAACACCCCTTTTTTGCACTCGGAAAATGAAAAATGGCTTTTCGGTGCGAAGAAAAGGAAAACTTCCTCCTGTAACATTGTTCACCATCCCATGATACACATGTGTGCACAATATGGATACATTATCGCAAACTATACCGCGATTCTCGCAATAACATTGGTCATTTGACCTGAATTCCAGAAAACCGCGATTGAGATAGGTCGTTTTGTGAAGGTTTTTTTGAGACTCAATGAATATACCAAGTCTGGTATTTTTCCATGCAACTATGTCATATAATATGACACCACTCGAATGTTTTGCATTGTTTCGATCGTTTTTTAATTTTTTATGCCCATTTCAAACTATCGTCAAACTTTCTAAATCGAGGGGCATGAAGATTCTTAGATCGGGGCTGAGCCTCACTGAACTTGTATTATATCTCTGATGAAATAGCATATTTGTGAACCTACAAATGATTTTTTCAAAAAATCATGAGCAATATATCATGTACCTGTAGTTCAAATCTAACTCATTTCCTACCGATTCGGCCGGAATTTGTCTTTTTTATAAGAGGTGAACGGAAAGGTTTGAGATATCCAGGTTGGAAAATTGTCCATTTAATATGGTCTAGTATTTTTGAAAAATATGGCATTTTCGGTTGCTTCACAAAACACCCTGTTTTTTGCACTCGGAAAATAAAAAATATGTTATACAAAAGTATTTATATTTTTTATGTATTTTTTGAATACAAATATATAATATTTGAGTTTATATAGATAGACCTTATTTTTCTGCAAATTTTTATATATTATATGTATTTTTCTAAATTTAAATGATTTAGTTATGTTTTTTTAAGATTAATGTGGATAAAAAGAAAAATAGCTACGCCGACAGCTTTGCCGTCGGCATAGGTCTAAAACCTAACCCGACGGCTTTGCCGTCGGCGTAGACTTGACGCCGTTGCTCTGCCGTTAGCCCAATGGGCTACGCCGACGGTCCTGTTTACGCCGATGGCGGCCGTCGGCCTATTTATTCTACGCCGACGGTAAAACTGGGCCGACGGCCCGTCAAGCTACGCCGACGGCCCCGACATTTTGCCGTCGGCCTATTTGGTTATTCCCGTAGTGAACATGCATAGTAATTTCTTAACACCCGAAGGATTATTAGTACAAGAATAAACCAAGTACCCTCTCACGTATGCAATTTATCACTTTTTCATATGAAATTATGCAATCATTATATAAGTGCCTTCGAGGTACATAGCATGTCTAGCACTACTAGGAAATGTCTTATATGGCACATTACACTTGTAGCGCACTTTCATGGGTTGGCGGTCGAAAATGGACAATGCCCCTGATAAAGCTGCTACTTACTTGCACTTACTTAACCCTGAAAAATGCTATTACAACACCTAACAGGATTGTAAATAAATCTCTACTACTCGCACTTACTTAACCATAATATTTCTATTACAACACCAATTAGGATTACAACAACAGCCAAAGCATAATGCAACTTATTTTCCATGTCACGGGTATATATTTTAAATCTTCTTAATCTTCTAATTGGCTATCTCTGTCTTTACCTTCTATCTATCGAGAATATCTGCCAAATAATATTCCATGTTCATCTTTTTTCTTTAAACTTCTTCGCTTCTTCCTTGGCTTTCTTATTTTCCTCGATATCAATGTTTAGCCCTTCATCACATATCTTTAACTCGGCTTGCAGGTCCTCCTAGTGACAGCGGGAAAGCTAGAATATTCTCAGAGATAAGAAAACCTAAATGCTGGTCTAGAAAATAGCCCTAATTAAGTCTACAAACCTCGTCTGAATTCACGTGTCATTGAAGTTAGATCTGTTGGTCCTCAAGACCATGGAGATTACTAGCAGAACCTATTCACTAGGATGCCGGCGATGGGGCTCGGTAGTAATGGCTAGAAGTTTGGGAGAGACATTTTTGAACAAGAAAGAAGCTAGGGCTGGGTATTTGAGTGTGTGTGAGCACATCGCAAACGAATTTTAAAAGAGAAATCATGCGGTATAATGAATTTAAAAAGATCATTCAAATATAACTTCATTCAAATTCATTGCATGTGAAGGGCCATTACATCATAAAACTATGCTACATTGAGACAATCCTTGATGTTGTTGTAGCTAGCATGGTTCTAGCACCTCCTAGCTATCTCAAAGCCTAGGTGAGGATCCAACAAGACATACTTGATATGGTATAAATCTAATGGAAAGTCGGCCAACTCATTGTGTTAGGTGGAAATGTTTGGCTTCTTCTTCAGTTGTGTCCGAATGTTATAATTGGCTAGAGAAACGAGAGAAAGAGGATTGTTGGCTGTCGGGTTCCAAAACTCCTGTTAGGGATCTCGCGCACACCTAGAATGTCGAGGCCATAGGGCATGAGCTTTTGCACATCATTTTGATCGCCGCACCATGGAACACGATTGAGTCTCTAGCACTTTGTCGGCATGGAAAATTTTGAAGACGAGTACCTCTGATGCCACAGACAGTTGCAGGACGGCAGCACACTATTTTTCCTCTAGTGGAAGGATCTGGCGCCCATTCTTCTTCTTCGTTAGGGTGAACTCACAGTCCAAGGCAATGCACTTGATAGACACGGCATCGAGGATCTTCTCCTTCACATAGTAGATCCACTTCTCCACCCTCGCTGCATGGAGGGTGAATGCATCTTGAAAACATGCCTTCCTCCTCATAAAAGTCTACACTTGTCCTTTGTAAGGCCACCATTGGAGGCATCGGTGTTTTTGGACTTTGCTAGGATGAACTGTGTCGATCGAGAGGAGCAGTTACGTGTTGATCCTTTCATAATCTTGGTATTTTATAGTAGTTAGAGTGAATATCTAAACTCGTTCACATTTTTTAATCAGTGTGAACTTGATAAAAATTATAATGTGGTGTGAATCAACACTGAAATCAGTGAACACTTTTTATTGGCGCCTTTCCTCGAAGTAAACCGTAATTAAGAGTTCCATCTACAAATGACCGATGGGGTTCCCACGGACTTAATCACACACATTTTTTCACAACGGAAACAAGTGCCATTTTACCTAATAAAAAGGCTTGGAATAGATCAGGAGTGCTAGGTAATCTTAGAAAAAATATAGAAAATGATACTAATAAAGAGACTAGGAATAGTTCAAGAGATTGATGGAGAATACATTGCTGATTATGGTGGTTAAGAAGGCATCAAAATCCTCCTCTCCGGCATGGAGAGAAGGAGCAATATGACTCATGAGACGAAGATCATGCTGGTGGCGGTGCTCTATTTCGCGAAAGTCCCGTCCTCCTAGCAGGGTTAGTGTTTTTGGTATATAAAGGGATATGCAAAAGGGGACAACGAGATGACCGCTCCAGGCCAAATTGGCCCAGGTGGCATGGTCCCCCTAGGCCGTGCCACCCATGCTCTTTCAGTCCTCATGGCCCCTCTCATGTGGTTCTAGTGCCTAGGGTCTTGGTTGCGATGAAAAACTTTCATGGTATTTTTCTCTGAATTAATTTCTGGCATAAAAAGACGGAAAGAAGACTTTCACTAAAAATAGCATCAGATTTAGCTGTTTTACTTCAAGTTAGGTGAGAATCCGGAGAAAAATATTTGACAAAGTATTTGGTAAGTAGATACATTTTAGATTTATCATGTGTCAAGTGGGATCCCAGAAATAAACCACTTATAGTTCATTTTGTGCTTTCTATTTCATACTTTGGTCCAAAATTTTGAACTACAAATCACCAAATGAACTATAAGGGGTCAAAAGAATGTCGTAAGATCGAGGCGGGATCAGGTTGGTGACATCGATGCCTAACCTAGGATTTCCGGGGATATGGTTTGGCAGTCCAGAATAAATTATTTATGTAACATCCTCGTGCTCCGTGACAGTCGGTACCTCACTATTGCCGCCGCCTGAGCGTGCTTCTGATTTCTGAAGCATTGCATCGATCGTAAGAAGAGCACTGAAGAGGTGTGATAGACAGAGAACCAACGGGCAAAATTTACATACCTATTGGCCCATTTGATATTTTTGATCCTTATCATCCTGATTAACCGGAGTAGCTTGACTCGGCCTATGGAGTAGGAGCCCGAGAACGATGGGCAGGCCAGTGGCGTGAATCGATGAAATGGAACAAGTTTAGCAACGTTGCAAGCTTAATGACTACTATCCAAGATATAAGTTGATCTGCAGACGTTGGATGGAGAGATCCAATGGTCCAGGAGGCAAAATCAATGGGAGTGTCTTAGGTGATTGAGTTTTACTGTTTGTTAATTTGATAGAGCTGCTCAGAGCTGCTAGCATCAACAGAACTTGCTAGGCAGATAGTCGACTCTTGCAACACCGATAGGCTGGTAGCAGGTATTTCTAGGCAGAAGCGTAAATGAATTCTCGCAAACAGTGAAGATATCAAAGAATATATATGAGCAGTTAATCCAGTTCCATATAACATCTTAATCCATTACTCATCTGATCCAAATGGTTTGTCTCAACTTTGTCTAGATATGCATGTATTTATGTATATAGACACATTTTAGCATATAGATAAATATAAACTTAGAAAAAGTAATTTGGATCCGAGGGAATACCAAATATACATATGAATGACTCAAAACGCAGCTCCACATATTGCTAAACTTGCTTCTCTAAGATATTTTTGTATTCACGAACAGAGATCTTCGTCATCTTTATGTGGCGTCTCTGTTCCAAGAGAAATATATCTTAGATCAAGACAAGATCTATATAACTAGATGTACAAAGAAAGTCTAATATTACATGGCAATCAAAAGTCCAAATAAAAGATCTTCCACGGACACAGATATTAAATGCATTGATATCTTGTAAGATTTGTTCCACACATCAAAGCTTAAAAATTAGTCATAAAAGAGGGTAAAGAAAACATCACCCAGCTATATTTTTTTTTTGGAAATGGGCACTTTATTACTCAACAGTAATTACACCCGGCCTCTGCATAGCTAGGATGCACACAGCCAAACATCCACAGTCTCGGTCGAAAACAAGAGTAACTGAAATACAATAAAATGTGAATGAACGCATAGTTCTCCCAATTATCTAAGGAAGATCTATTCGCAGCGGTTGTTGCCATGCATGTCGGGAGAAGACATCTCGCGCCGTATCTTTCAACCGCCTACAACCCTCCGCAAACAAGTCGCGGAACTCCATACGTTGTAGAGAAGTCCATGATCGGAGGACAGCCGTGGCCCGATAGATAACCTACAATGGAGAAGATACAACATTATTAAAAATCTTGTCATTTCTACATAGCCAAAGCGACCAAATAATGGCAAGCGCTCCCACCCTCAATAAAGTCCCATATTTATCCTCAATCCCATTCATCCAGTTGCCAAAAACATTGACTACCGATCTAGGAGGAGATAAACCAGAGGCTATTTGGATGATTGACCATATAGCACGAGCAAATTTACAATGGAAGAATAAATGACGTATTGTCTCATTATGATGACAATATACGCATTCAGTGCTACCATGCCAATTCCTCCTAACAAGATTATCTTTTGTGAGAATCACCCCCTTACGTAGATACCAAGCGAATATCTTCGTTTTAAGGGGTATCCTCAGCTTCCAAATTTTACTATTATCATCGACTGGAATATTAGGTTGGATCAAAACTCTATAAAATGAATCAACAGAAAAATGTCCACTATGTAATAGTTTCCATTTAAATTCATCCATACCCTCAGATAGCTGTATCCTGGATAATCTTACTAAGAGATTATTCCATGACACCAATCTAGGACCTAAGAGACTTCGTCTGAAAGACACATTAGGGGGATTAGTTTCCATTACCTCAACGAGAGTATCCCTTTTGTGTCTAACAATCGAATATAGAGCTGGATATTGTTCACGGAGAGAAGTTTGGCCAAGCCATATATCTTCCCAGAACCTAATCTGTGAACCATCCTTAATATTAAAAGTGCCAAAACGGAAGAATTGCGTTTTGGAAGCCATTAGTCCAGCCCAAAAGTGTGAATCACCTGGTTTCCAGACCAGTGTAGACACCGCTTTTGAGCCAACATATTTCCTCCAAAGAATAGTTTGCCAGACCCCTTCTTCAGTAAGAAGTTTGAATAACCATTTACCCAATAATGCGGTGTTTTTGACTTTTAAATCATGTATGCCCAATCCACCATATTCTTTGGGTCGACAAACAACATTCCATTTGGCCAGTCGATATTTTTTTTTCTCACTATCCCCTTGCCAAAAGAATCTTGAACGGAAATACTCCAGTTTTGACAAGACTCCTTTTGGCAACTGGAAGAATGATATCATATACAGTACCATGTTGGTGAGTACTGAATTAATGAGGACCAGTCTTCCACCAAGGGATAGCAATTTACCCTTCCAACTATTAAGACGTTTCTGAAGTCTTTCCTCAACAAGTTTCCATTCAGCAATCGTAAGACGCCGATAATGTATCGGTATTCCCAGATAATTGATTGGAAATTGCCCGTGACCACAGCCAAAAAGATCGGCATAGAGGTGAGCCTCGTCCTTAGCCTCTCCAAAACAATACAAATCACTCTTATGGAAGTTTATTTTCAATCCAGAAAGCTGCTCAAATGCTGAAAGTATCAGTTTCAGGTTCTTGGCTTTCTCCAGATCATGTTCCATAAATAGTATTGTATCATCGGCATATTGAAGAATAGATAGACCACTATCAACAAGATGTGGAACCAGTCCTTCAATTTGGCCATCAGCCTTCGCTCTCTCAATAAGGATGGCCAGCATATCTGCCACTATATTAAATAGTATAGGCGATAATGGATCCCCTTGTCTCAGCCCATTTTTGGTCTGGAAGTATTTACCTATGTCATCATTGACATTAATGGCAACACTACCCCCAGTCACAAAAGACTGTATGAGAGCACACCACTCTTCAGAAAAACCTTTCATACGGAGTGTTTGCTGAAGGAAAGACCAATTAACTTTATCATATGCCTTCTCAAAATCGATCTTGAACAATACCCCATTTAATTTTTTTGAGTGTAGTTCATGAATCGTTTCATGCAGGGTTACAACACCATCTAAGATGTTTCTCCCTTGCATGAAAGCGGTTTGAGAAGGTCGAACAACATGATCACCCACTGAATTCAGTCTAATCGTAGCAACTTTTGTGAAAATTTTAAAACTAACGTTAAGAAGGCAGATTGGACGATACTGTTGTATCCGTTCTGCATTGTTAACCTTAGGTAATAAAATTATATTGCCAAAATTTAACCTGAATAGGTCCAGCTGACCAGCATGTAAAAACTCGAACAAGCGCATCAAGTCAACCATTATAACTTCCCAGAATGTTTTGTAAAACTCTGTTGGGAAGCCATCAGGTCCTGGCGCTTTGTTTGGTTCCATTTGGAAGACGGCCTTCTTAACCTCCTCCTCAGTATAAGGAGCAGTCAGAAAGTTGTTTTCTACAATAGAAACCTGGGGAATATCCTCCGTCCGGGACTCATCCAATGAAAAAGAATTTTCAGGAGGTGCCCCAAACAAGGATTTATAATAGTTGGTAATATACGATTTAAGATGTTGCTGACCTTTGATCGTCCCTTCTTCCTGGGTTAGAGAGTGAATAAGTTTCTTCTTATGCTTGCCATTTGCAACAGCATGGAAGTATCTTGTATTCGCATCTCCTTCTAGGATGAATTTGGCTTTAGACCGTTGGTACCACTTGAGTTCTTCTTCACACAGGAGTCTGGCCATTTCTGCATTCAATTGGTTTTTAAGCTCAATCTCTTGTGCAGTCAATAACCTAACCTCCGCAGAAGCCTCCAAGTCATTAATAATAGCAGATAGGCGTATTTTTTCATTTTTAAGGATACCAGAAGTATGTCTAGCCCAACCACGGAGGAATTTGCGCAAGGCACGCATTTTATTGTTCCAACGTTTTATGGGTGTATGACCACTAACCGATTTTTCGCAACTAGCCTTCACAAGGTCATAAAAACCATCACGATCAATCCATCCTAGTTCAAACTTGAAACTGTTTTTGGATTTCCGTGGTGGTATTCCGACAGATAGTAGTAATGGAGCATGGTCCGATAAAGCCTCAATACGCTCTAGAGCGCGAACAGTTACCATAGGAAATTTATCTTCCCATTCGGTATCCATAAGCACTCTATCTAATTTTTCGTATGTAGGCTCCGGAAGACTATTAGCCCAAGTAAATTATCTTCCTAACATTGTAACCTCTCTTAAGTCTAAGTTGTCTATGACAGCATTAAACATGAAAGGCCAATGTTCATCAAACCGGCCCCGACTTTTCTCATGAGGGAATCTTAGCAAATTAAAATCCCCACCTATAAGGATAGGATAAGGATTGTCCTTAGCCATATTAACCAACTCACGTAAAAAGTCCGCTTTATAAACATCCTGGGCAGCCCCTAATACAGCGACCAGAGACCAAACGAAATCATCCGCCTTGTTCCGGATATGGAGTTTAATAAAAAAATCTCCAACCGAACTGGCTAAGATTTCCATTGTCTCATCTCTGACGCCTAACAAGATTCCCCCGGAACGCCCCCGTGGTGGACGTAATACCCATGTAAAATCCACTCCACCAGAAAGGCGATTGAGTTGACTTTGTGAGAAATCACGTCTACCAGTCTCAGAAATACCCAAAAAATCCAATTTGTAATCTCTCACACAATCGGCAAAGAACAAATGTTTAGCCAAGTCACGAAGACCTCTGCTATTTGAGAACATGCCATTCATTGAGAAACAATTGGGGATTTGGGTACACGAGATCTCTTACGGGACCGATGGCCCTTTGATTTCCGACCAGACGCTGTAAGATCATATAATGAATCCAGCCCAGTCTCATCAAAGCCCACATCTGACACTTCACCAACTAAGTGAGAAAGGAGTTGACCATCTATTGTGGCATGCAACTCCTCCTTCTCCATTGGTGAAGGGTCAGGAACAACAAAGATTTTAGGAGTAACCGTTAGACGGTCAACCTCCATATGTCTCAAAACAGAATTAGAAAGATTAACTTCACTTACAGATCTACCCAAACTAACACCAACTTTAGACAGCTTATCCATAATAGAGTTATTTGAAAAAGAAAGAAAGGATTTGGAAGAATTACCCGGGGTGTCCAAATTCTTCTCCGCCTTCCTCCGCATGGCCTTGCCCAAGGAATCCTCATCTGTGGCAGAGGCTCCATGTGCGTAAACACCATGGCGAGAACTCATGCGCGCCGGTGTCCTAGCAACAAAGGTAGGGCCATCAGCAGCTGGGGACAGACCAGACCCCTCCTGGGTCAGGTCCATCCTCCCTGCCACATGTCCACCAACTGCGCTAGAGCGTCCCTCCATGTCCGACGGACAAGCACCATGGGAGAGACCTCCAGCATCCCGCATCACAGCTGCAGAGGGTTGCACCGCCAGGGACAAAGGTGATGCACCCTGCACCCCGGCAGCCAACCCGAAAGCCTCACAGTCAGCGAGCCCCACCTGGGCCAGCCTCCGCGCCGAAGACCCGGCGACTACCTCCTGTATAACCGGTACCGCCTCCTGTAACACCGGCCCCGCCCGCGTGGGAATAGAACGACCCATCATGTTAGGTCTCCCACGTGTGGGAGAAGCCTGAAACGAAGAAACACCAGCCGACTCCAAAGAACCACAAGCCCCAATCAAGGCCTCTTGAAGCTGTGAAGGAGAGACACGAGGAGAGCCCAACACCGGTCCTGAACCACGCAGAGGAGAGTCCAACGGAAGCGCCTCCAAAAGTTCCTTACCGCGAGGAGTGGCAGGGTTAGCATTAAAAGGAGTAACAGCAAACAATAACACAGGATCCGAAGGCACAGAACAATCCAGCTGAGCACCCTGCCTGGTAGGCGGCTGCGCCGAGCCACCCTGCCTAGTAGTGGTCGAGGAAGAGCCAGCCCCAACAGCCTGTGAGTCACCCCCCCGTGTCAGATGTATCCATAGCATCATCAGAAGGCTTATCATTCGCATCATCGTCCTGATCATCATCCCTCTTCCTTCATAAGTAAGGTGCAAACTCAGGCTCTGGTACATAACCCAGCTATATATCCTATATATTCTGCTAGTTAGATTAGATTACACAGTTTCGCATATGTAAGTAGAAAATGTGTAGTTTCATATATCTAAGTAAGAAAACATCCATAATCACAGGCATGGAAGTGTAAATTGTAATACTAATAATACAAATTCATGAGATGGATGGCACGACTGAGACTTTCTGCGCTAATTCAAATAAAGAACCTCTAGTACCACCACAAAAAAAACATGGTAGCAAGAGATAAACCTTGTAGTAGCATCCTTGAGTACAGGAAATTTGGGAGGCCATATCATCGTTAAAGGATGTAAGCGATTCCGAGTGCAATCAGTACTTGTCATATCATACACTTTACGCAACGTCCTCATTACCCTCATTACAGGATGCGCGCGCTACGCCGAGGGCAAAAAGCCGTCGGCGTAGGCCAAAATGTCCTCGGCGTAGGCTCCTCGGCAAAGGTCTTTCTCGGCGGAGCACATTGAGGCCGTCGGCGTATCAAAATGTCGTCGGCGTAGCACGAGGGAAATGCCCTCGGCATAGCGGCCGTCGGCATAGCTTATCGACAGGTTGCAAAAAAAAATTAAAAAAAATTATTTTTTTTCTCAATTTTTAGTCTTGAATTGTCTGACTCGTTAATCTCTCACTTTAAACATTTTTAACACTAATTACATTTAATATTTAATTAAATTGCAGTCTTAGTCAAACTTTCCGGCCGGTCACCCATTCTAAAAGCCGTCGGCATAGGCCAAAATGCCTTCGGCGTATGGTACGCCGACGGCTGCCCTCGGCGTAGCCTCCTCGGCAAAGATCTTCCTTGGCGGAGCACATTGAGGCCGTCGGCGTATCAAAATGCCCTCGGCGTAGCGGCCGTTGGCATAGCTTGTCGACATGTTGCAAAAAAAAATAAAAAAAATATTTTTTTTAAGAAAATTCTCAATTTTTGAATCTTTGAATTGTTTGACTCGTTAATCTCTCACTTTAAACATTTTTAACACTAATTATATTTAATATTTAATTAAATTGCAGTCTTGGTCAAACTTCCCGGTCGGTCACCCATCCTAATACTACTCCAGCTCGAGCACCAGCACGCTTAACTTCCTCGTTCCTTCGGAATTTGTTTCCGCAAAGTAATTCATACATTGTTGTCAATACTATGATATCAATCCTATTAACTCTTATATCATCATGCCACATGTTTGTATTTTTTGAAATTATAAATAATTATTTAAGTAAACATTAATGATAAGTAAAAATATTATTAAATTCAAATAAAAGTATAATAATTTTACTTTTTTGTATTTTTATATTTAATATGGAATAATTAATATCTTTAAATTCGTAAATCGGAATTCGACAAATAATATGTCTAAATTGATCAGAAAAATGAGAGGAATCCAAATATGATATCCATATCAACTAATCCCAAACTCTCCGTTTTTGAATTAGCTATTTGGTGGTTGCTTCAGAAAATCCCCTTTTTGCGCTCGGAAAATGAAAATGTCTTTTGTGTGCGATGAAAAGGAAAACTTGCATTGGATCTTTGATAAAATAGCATATTATAAACCTAAAAATGATTTTTATAAAAAACATGAGCATCGGATCATGTACCTGTAGTTCATATCTGACCCACTTCCTAATGATTCAGCAGGAATTTATCTTTTTTACCAGAGATGGACAGAAAGGTTTCGGATCCCCCTGTTGGGACATTGTCCATATAAGGTGGTCTACTATTTTTGCAAAATGTGGTGGTAGCATTTTGAATTATCCATTTGGTGGTTGCTTCAAAAAATCATCCGTTTTTTGTGCTTAAAAAATGAAAATGGCTTTTTGGTGCGACGAAAAGAAAAACTTCCTCCTGCAACATTTTTCGTCATCCCATGATACACGTGTATGCACAATATGGGAACATTATCACAAACTATGTTTTGATTCTAGCTATAACATTGGTCATTTGACCCGAAATCCAAGAAACCTCAAATGAGATAGGTCATTTTGTGAAGGTTTTTTTGAGACATAATCAATATATCAAGTTTGATATTTTTCCTTCTAACTATGTCACATATTATAACACCACGCGAAGGTTTCGCATTGTTTCGATCGTTTTGAATTTTTTATGCCCGTTTTAAACTATCGTCAAACTTTGTCGAACGACGGACATGAAGGTTTTTAGCTCGGGGCCGAGCCTCGCTAAACTTGCGTTGGATCTTTGATAAAATAGTTGGATCTTTGATAAAATACCATATTATGAACCTAAAAATGATTTTTGTAAAAAAACATGGGCATCAGATCATGTACCTGTAGTTCATATCTGACCCACTTTCTACTGATTCAGCAGGATTTTTTGTAAAATGTGGTGGTAGTATTTTGAATTATCTATTTGGTGGTTGCTTCACAAAACCGTCCATTTTTTGTGTTCGGAAAATGGAAAATGGCTTTTTGGTGCGACAAAAAGGAAAACTTTCTTCTGCAACATTGTTCGCCATCCCATGATGCACATGTATGCATAATATGGGAACATTATCATAAAATATGCCTTGATTCTAGCTATAACATTGGTCATTAGACCTGAAATCCAAGAAACCTCGAATGAGATAGGTCATTTTGTGAAGATTTTTTGAGACATAATCAATATAACAAGTTTGATATTTTTTCTTTCTAACTATGTCACATATTATAACACCACGCGGAGGTTTCGCATTGTTTTGATCGTTTTTGAATTTTTTTATGTCCGTTTTAAACTATCGTCAAACTTTGTCGAACGACGGGAATGAAGATTCTTAGCTCGGAGCTGAGCCTCGCTAAACTTGCATTGGATATTTGATCAAATAGCATATTATGAACCTAAAAATAATTTTTATAAAAAAACATGGGCATCAGATCATGTACCTGTAGTTCATATCTGACCCACTTCGTGCCGATTCGGTAGGAATTTGTCTTTTTCACCAGAGGTGGACGAAAAGGTTTCAGATCCGCCTGTTAGGACATTGTACATATAAGATGGTCTAGTATTTTTGTAAAATATGGTGGTAGTATTTTTAATTATCCATTTGGTGGTTGCTTCACAAAACCGTCTGTTTTTTATGCTTGGAAAATGGAAAATGGCTTTTTGGTGCGACAAAAAGGAAAACTTCCTCCTGCAACATTGTTCACCATCCCATGATGCACATGTATGCATAATATGGGGACATTATAACAAACTATACCTTGATTCTAGCTATAACATTGGTCATTTGACCCGAAAGCCAAGAAACCTTGAATGAGATAGGTCATTTTGTGAAGGTTTTTTGAGACATAATCAATGTACCAAGTTTGATATTTTTCCTTCTAACTATGTCACATAATATAAAACCACGCTAAGGTTTCGCATTGTTTCGATCGTTTTTAAATTTTTTATGCCCGTTTTAAACTATATATAATGTTTTATGTTTCACTTAATTTTTATTTACAAATGTGTAATATTTGAGTGTAGATAGATAGATCTTAATTTTCTGCAAATTTTGATATATTATTTGTATTTTTTCGAATTAGAATGATTTAGTTATGATTTTCCAAAGTTTAATGAGGTAAAATAAAAAAATAGCTACGCCGAGGGCAGCCGTCGGCGTATGCTACGCCGCCGAGGGCAGCCGTCGACGTAGCATAGGATATGCCGAGGGCAATTCTACGCCGACGGCTGCTTGGCGGGGCTGGCCTGGACGATGGCTACGCTGACGGTCCCGACGTTTGGCCGTCGGCGTAGCTTCCTATTCCTGTAGTGCCGACACTTGATATCCAGATAGAGTATGCATTGACCAATCTTTAGTAACGCAAACTCAACATTGTCTCTCACCTGGCTTAGCCGCAGAGTAGTTATGTTCTCATCCTTAAATGTGTCATCTCACATCATCAAATATGCAAGCATCTCACGTAAACAAACAGTATCCACGAGCAAACATTTGTCCCCTTTATGAAGCCAGATGCAAAGCTTGAGCTCATTCAAATTGATGAGATATACACGAGAATGATTTTCTAGTTGACCAATCTCCCTAGGTATTGGCCCCACCAAACTGTTTGATGAGAGATCAAGTGTCAACTGGTTCATCAACGTTGTTATTCCCGGGAATATTCATCCAGTGAGGTTATTCTGGCTTGCATCAAGGTGCTAGAGCCGAGACTGGTTACCAAAAGCTGCTGGTATCGACCCGTTGAATGAAAAAAATGTGAAGGTCCAGGATCTCCTCGAGGATGAACGCCCAATTCGATCCTTGAAAGACCCATTGCACTACAGCGGCAGCTTGGGCTCGAGCAACGGTGGGAGATAAGTCTTCTCTTCATTCAGCTTTTAGTCTATCTTCGGAAAGCTACAATAATTGATGTATGCAGACAATGTGAAATGCTTTCTTGATGAGGGCTATAGGTGGTGCTAGACGCTAGGAAAAAGTGAGGATTATAGCTTCTGCCCCATAGACCATTCAGAAATGAGAGGAATTTCACTCCCATCGACTGAGCATAGTTCCTTGTAGTTTGTCACTGATAACCAACCCTTGTGGGCGCTTAAATGTGGAGAAACTTAAGGCCGTCCAATCGATGACAAGGATGTCGCTCGAGGCCATTATATATAGTTTATTGCCAATGAGAAAAAGGTCTCCGTTTTGGTTCACATGGGAGTTGTGTCACCACCGAGGTATGCATGCACCAGACACCATCTTTCAATGTATACACATGAACCTTAGACTCAGGGGCGGAGCCAGCTCCCGGCGACCCCGGGCGGCTGCCCGGACTGGTCCGGCGACTACCCTTTTCTAATCATTGTGATTAGTACTAATCCATGGGGGCAAACGAGCTGCCCATGGTCGCCTCTTCCTGCTTTGCCCGGGCAACATGAGACGGCCGGCTCCGCCACTGCTTAGACTTTGTTCGTTCCTCGGTATACTCGAGCACAACATACCAGTAGGAGAAGGCACCTTCTTCGGGCCTTCTTGGAATGTTGTTTTCTAACCAAAACCCCTGGATTAATCCAAGCGGGGCATCTTCACAAAATAAAAATGACAGGATTAATCCAAGCGGGGCATTCGTCTTCTCCGAGGACGAGTTCTCCGACAACCTCCATATCGTCTTCCAACGCCTGATGTCGTCGGAACCGTGGGACACTGGGCATTCCTCTCTCGGGGCACAATGGGTAGTAGATATATAGGGATTCACGAATGTACTACTACAAGCCAACAGCGACAATGCCGTTTCTGATATCCATGACCGGTTCCTCTAGTATGAATCTTGCGCGGCTCAAGACTGGCCCGAGCTCCGGGGGCTGCGGCACCATCGAGACAAAGTGTGGCGCTTTTGTTTTATAATTATTGATGTAGAAACCGAGGATGCAGGGTGGGTGAAGCTTGCGGAACTGGCGGAGAAAGATGGGGTCGGAGGCACAACGGAACCAGCGCTTGTAGACAAGGGCGGCACCGACGAGGCTAGAGGGGAAACCAAGACGGACCATGATGTCGGCGAGGAGGTCATGGTTATCGAGCACCTTGGAGACTGGGTCGGTCGACAGCATGGAATTCCGCGGCCTCTTGCCACCCAGGCACCGACGAGGCTAGAGGGGAAACCAATACAGCTAGCTACGAAAGGAAATCTGACCACGAATCGTGGATCATGGAGTAAGCCAGACCTAGGACGGTGCCAGACCTAGGACGGTGACGGGATAGATTCCCAAACGGTAATATCCAATTCAGCCCTTTCTTTTAGTTTTGGCTATGCGTGTGTATGAATTTTCCCATGGTGGAATTAATTAGGTAAGTGCATGCATGTGTCCGTGTGTCTTGCGATGAGATCAGGTTTAGTTCGACTAGTACTACTAGTCCGGTCAGGTTTGTATTCGTCTGTCCTTGTGTGCGTGTAGGCTGTGTTGTGTCCGTGTATGAATATGAGTACCAGTCATATTAGATTAGCTTTGCCCTGGCCATGTGTTTATATATATACACACGAGTAGCCATCGATTTGTAACACCATGAGTTGAGAAAGAAATAAGGGTTGTGTTCGCTTCTGTTTGTCTAAATTGATGTGATCGATTATAAGTGAATTCCAACAGTGTGTGCTAGACGTATGTATGTATGAATTTTCTTGTGTGATGGGTTTGATTGAAGGAACTAGTCCATGGATTGAATCTGTTTGTCCCTGTTGTTGTTTCAGGGTCGATCCCATTACCACCACGATGATTGCAATGCCATGGGACCCCATATCCAAGGTGCTGGACGACGACGACCTCCTCGGGGAGATCATCGTCCGGCTTGGCTTACCCACCAGTCTCGTCCGAGCCGCCATGGTATGCAAGCACTGGCTCCGCCTTGCGTCCGACCCGGCCTTCCTCCGCCGTTTCCGCAAGCTCCACCCGCCACACCTACTGGGCTTCTACGTCAGCAATACTTCAAACCGGAATCCACCCTTCGTGATGATGCCGCTGTCTCCAGAACTTGCCTCTGTCATCCGCCGTGCAGTATTTAACTTAGACAATTACAGCAACAGTAGCACACGGACTCGCATAGTGGACTGCTGGGGCGGCAGTATCTTCGTTACCTTGCACAATTCCGAATGTCAAACTGAACCTATGCTTGCAGAGCTCAGGCCACTGTGCGCTCAGAGAGGCACGCCCATCTTCATGCCATCCACATGCCAACAACTCCAGGATGGCAATATCCGCAATATCTGTATGATCAGTGAACTCCTCTCCAGAGAAGGAGACGGCAGCTTGTCCTACCTATGGATGGATTTTGCCATGGAGAGAGCTACGGTGCACATATATAGGTTGCAAAATTTTGTCTGGGCAATGCATACCTCAGCCACGACGGAGTTCCATGGTCTGCCACTGAGCAAAAAAACTACTTCGTGTTGACAATAATGTCTATATATGCGCCCCAAGCTACATTCTTGTCTTTGATTTGATAGACTTAAGCTTTTCCAAAATTCAGTACCCACAAGAGGTCGGATTTCCCAAGGAAATCATGTTGTCACATGCCGATGATGCAAATGGTTTACATCTCGACCCTTGCTTCGGTGTCCCCCCATAGACAAGGAATTTACCTGGTTAACGGGTTTCGGATGTGTGCTTGGGGTGGAGACCGGTTGGAAGTTAGAGCGTATAGGAGATCGGGCATACGAGACCGGGTGGGATTGTACGACCGGTGGAGGTAGAGGCAGTTTGTATTGTGTACGAGACCAGTTGCGAGTCGTACGGCCGGGTGAACGTAGAGGCGATTGTTTGAAATAAAAAGAAAAATAATTTGTTAACAAATGTTTGGCACGTGTGTAATTTTTCATATTTAACATACTCCAATCCTAATTTATATTCTCAAATATGTCTAGATTCAGACATATCTAGTCATATTTTGCTATAATAGCGTAAACATTTTGCTACGAGGTCTCCCGTGACGTTTTTTCCGGTGCGAGTCTTTAGCGATGTCTCCGGTAAAGTCTGTTTTGCTATATTAGAACATTTTTTGCTACAAAGTCATCGACGAGGTCTAGTCTGTCTAATTTTTTTAGACCAAACCATTTTCTTCTACATGTAGAAAAAATAAAACTATTTATAGCAAAAGCGAGACTATCTGTAACAAAAACTGGATGAAGGGACGGGAAAAAGATCTGACCGTCGATCTGGTTCGATCGGACGGCTAAGACCCAGGGATGGACGCATAGAAGCTGAGACAGTTTGTTAAAAAAAGGCGTTTTTTCAAACATTGGAGTATGTTAAATTAGAAAAATTAAACACACATATCGTACACGATCGTGATCCAGCCTGTATCCAGCCAGATTTCTTAGCTAGTATGGACTCTGACTTCCACCTCACGTACCCGAAACCCGCTAACCGGGTGAATTTCTTGTCTAGGGGGGGACACCGAAGCAAGGGTCATTATGATATGGCCTCCAATATTTCCTTCACGCAAGGATGATCATGCAAGGTTTGCTTTTTTATCCTTTGGATGATTCTATTGTAAAAAAATTGTAAGATCGTAATAAAATTTGTTTATGTGAGTTACCGTTCAGGAAAAATAGATCATAATACTAGTGCGGCACACGGGGATATGGCTGAATGGGTGCATGGTCCGCGAGTTGAGATTTTTGGAATACGTAGTGCATATTTCATACTATCTATTTCAAAATTTCTAGGATTTTTTTTGGATAAAAATGAGAGAGTACTAGCCCACCTAGGCAAGCATGTCTTACGGAGTAATTTGTAACAGAGAGAGTACAACATGAAGGATGCCCTGGCAATTTTTTAGTTTTTACCCTCTCCCGTGGCTATTTTGTATGTTTTAGTGGGTAGATTATATGTACGTCTGTTTGGGACACTTGCACCATTTTGACTTCTGAGTGTTATCTAGGTGTATTTTAATTTCTGTTTGACAAACTACTTCCTCTTTTCAGCCAGTTGTCTATATCATCTCATGCTTAATAAATATCCATCCTGATCCTTGTTTTGTTTTGCTTCGAACAGAGACGCCACACCACAGGATGGGGAAGGTCTTGGATCAAAGTAGAGTGATCTGCATTTCTTTTCCTAGACAAGTGTAGGCCTTTAGCAATTCAAAAGTTTATTGGGTAGTAGATCCGGATGCTACATGTAACTGGATCAGGTGCTCCACTTTATGAGAACGCTTGTACACTTTATAAGTTTGAGAAGATTTATTCCACTGCATGCCAGTTAGTTATACATGTCAGGACAAGGGGATATCTCGAGAGCTGCATACTCTATGTTTTGTGGTTTTCAATCTCCGCCTCTGTCTATTCTGGGATCGTGTCGAGACCCTTTTTATAGAGAGTTTTAGGTCAATATGGAGAAGATGGTGGTGGAATCGACGATATCCCAGCAACGAGATGCACATGCTATAAATTTCCACCATGATACATAGCATGGCTTAGTTAGCGGCTCAATATGCTTCCTCTGACGCATACACTAGTAGGAAAAGGGCATATATAGTCCCAGTTTGTAAGGGTCTTAGTCCCGGTTTTGCATCCGGGACCGTGAAATCGGGACTAAAGGCCCCCTGTATCTAGTCCCGGTTTGTTACAGCCCGGGACTAGAGGCCACCTGATGGACGTTTTTGCAGCGGGAGGACAAAGGACCTTTAGTCCCGGGTCGTAATACGGCCCTGGACTAAAGATTTTTTTTTCAATTTTTTTTAAATATATTTTTTGATTTTTTTCTTGAATTTTTGAATTGTTTGACTCGTAATCCTCTCACTTGGAATATTTTTAGCACTAAGTATATTTAATTTTAGGTCAAATTATACTTGTGGTCAAACTTTCTGGTCGGTCACCCATCCTAGCACTACTCTATCCTCAGCATGCTTAACTTCTCTG
Organism: Avena insularis; assembly: GCA_023614405.1. Taxonomy (NCBI): domain Eukaryota; kingdom Viridiplantae; phylum Streptophyta; class Magnoliopsida; order Poales; family Poaceae; genus Avena; species Avena insularis. The sequence continues at coordinate 45,102,509 of CM042695.1, forward strand.
TTTCATCAAAATGTCCTTGCGCGAAGCCTATTTGTACCTTGCTGTCAACACTACCATATCAATCCTATTAGCCCATATCAATATGTCATACATCTTTATTTTTAAAATTACTAACAACTATTTTAGTAAACAACAATAAATAAGTAATAATATTATTTTAATCCAATGAAAGTAAAAAACTAAATAAAATAATATTTTATTCATTTTTTGTCATTTATTCATTTAATATGGCATAAATAATATCTTCAAATCTGTAAATCGAAATTCAACAAATAATATATCCATAATTATCAAAACAAATGTGAGAAATCCAAATATGGAATAAATAAAATTGCAAAAAAATTAATTTTTTAAATAAAATTTTTTCTTTTTCAAATTTTAAAATTCTAAAATAATCCAAAACGTTCTAAGGCTGTTGAAATCGAACTCACAATTTTTTCCGTATATTTTGATAGGTTGCATATTTTTTCGACATCGTATGCAAAAGTTATAGACATTTTAAGTTTTCCTGCAGCGGCCCGCACCCCTTTAGTCCTGGGTCGTATCACGACTCGGGACTAAAGGGTGTTGCCCGTGCCCATGATCCGGGACTAAAGGTCCGAAAAGATCTAAGACTAGAGTTTCCTCGGGATCCTAGCCACCGAAAACGGTACGAACCGGGACTAGTGCTCATACTAGTCCCGATCCGTAATAAATCGGGACTAGTGTTAGACTCTGGACCGAACCGAAGACCCTTTTTCTACTAGTGATATGTATACTTGAAAAGAGAACTTGCTCCAACTTATTTCACATGGTAGACATCCACACTTGTTGTATATTCAAGAACCAACGTGTGATCAGTGACGCGGCTGCCCTCCTTTCCGCTGCTATACTCTTCTCTCTTGCCTGCTAGATTGCATTATATACCGTCTGGGATTTAATTGTGGTGTGTGTTGCCGGCGTGTCTCTATCTGTTACGGTGCTACGTATGATCACCTACTGGGTTGAGGCCAACAGGCATGGACATCCTAAGAGGGAGAAAGAATTCCACACTATTCTCGACGGCTCACATGAGTTCTTGTGTTGCATGACCGGAATTCACTTGCTGTGGTTGGGAAGTTTGGCATTGGAAGAAGGTCTGACCCAGTAAAAGCCATGGATTACAGAGTACTCTCTCGGAAGCCATGGGCATCGTCAACATCATCCTTTGCCCTATCAGTCTGTGCACAATGCACATCGAGATGACGGCCCCCTCTTACATCCACTACAATGTGGGACATTGCCAGACCTCTTTTATGGTTTGACACCTTCATGTTCTTCAGTATGGGTGCAGTATTAGGGGCCGCTATGGGGAAATCATTGGTATTACCAGGGTTGCTGCTGCTCATCGTTGGTCCATTAATAATCATTGGCCCATTAATAGCGGTTTTCGTACTCGTGCTAGATGTCAGTTGCCCGGAAGAGGCAGGGGTTAGCCAAGACAAAGAGCCACCTAAACTGGCGCCACTGGGACTGACCAAACTCATGGTTACCGGATTCCTGGCCGTTTCCATCAGGGTCGATTCAACCAATGTGTCCATCACCAACTGGTTCCTAGTATTTGCAGCAGCGGCTATTCTTTCTGGTCTAACATGGAGGCTTCTCACGCAGGCTCAAGTAAGGAACGTGTTGGAAAACAACAAATTTAACCGTGTTTCTCAAGCAAGAATGATGCAGCGCTGTTGCTTCTTCTGCCAAAACAGCATGCTTCTGCGCCCACACCTTCGTTGTAATTGCTACAGTCCTACTTATGATCGAGATATGGAATGGAAAGCAGTCCATGAGTGCGGCCGGCGCCTGCTCCTGCACGTACCTAGCTAGATATTCTTAAAGATTACAAAACAATCCCATGTCCAACATGTTATCAGATGTGCTTTCCCGAAACATATTTTATGCAACAAGTATGGCAAGATAAACACTACAAGAACTACAAAGCATAATATACTCATCTTGCGTATTTTTTCCCTTTCTTTAGACTTTAGCATAACGAGTGGTTTACCCATGCACTTGCATGGGATAGTCTTTTGCTATGGCTTGGTTGATAAAACCTTAATAGTGACTTTATTTTGCGAAAAGATCCACTGATCACAAAGAACACAAAAAGTAATATAAACTACATATAGATTCTTTGACCACCTAGCAAGGATTCCAAACACTAGCACGAGTTGAAGGTGCGCCTCGTCCTTGCCCATCACTGGTGTCAGGTAAAGCTTGTCATAGTAGAGCTTGTTGTACTAGACGGATGAAAACTCATCATGCTAAGAGGAGCGTTTTTTCCCTTTGTCCTCTTCTTTTCAATTTGTGGGGAAGGAGGAGCGTTGTTTTCTCTTTGTCCGCCCCTACACCCAACGGCAGCCCCCCTTCCCTGGTTTGGCAAATTTTCTCATGTTTTTTCCATTTGAACCAAATGGTGCACATATTTCATGAAAAACATGCATTCAAAGTTCATTAATTATTCAAAACACATAATCCCCAATAAATTTGAAACTACAATTATTAAAATTCAAAATTTAGGATACACTAAGTCCACAGAACACATGAAATGGGGCCTATTTGTTTCCTTTGTGCATCCACATGTGCTCAACCAAATTTGCTTGAAGTTGTGCATGAGTTTCTTTGTCAGGAATTTCACGATGAACATGGAGATATGTGTCAAACTCTGGCGCTCATCCTCCACAATCATATTGTGTATGATCACAAAATCCATCATCACTTTGCACATTGTGTTCAAACTTCATGTTCTTGTCGGGTGAAGAACAATAGCCCAACGAGATTGAAGGACACCAAATACCCTCTCCACATCACTCCTACAAGATTCTTGCTCCTTTGCAAAATAGGATTCCATTTGGTTTGCAGGGCCACTGATTGTCTTCACAAATGTTGTCCATGCATGATAAATGTATCCTTTGGTGTAGGAGTGGTTGTTGATCTCAAATTTGCACTCCGGCAAATGTATCCTTTGTTGAGCAAACAGCGCGAGAGTTTGGCAGCCGTCTAGGACTGAGAACGGCGGGAGGCAGCAGTGCAGAAAGAAGACTCATCTCGGCGGTTGGAGGCGTGCGCGGCCGAAATTTTTACGGCGTGTCCATCATGATTGTAGCGCCAGAGGGGGGGGTCCAGCGTGCCCAAAAATATTTTAGGGACTGGCATTTGCTGGAGTGGCAAAAAGTCATGTCAGCACCGTAAAAATCGTTTTTTGAGCACCGAGGCCGTTTTGGTCATTTGCTAGGGATGCTCTAAGAGTAGACACTGCATTCCAGTCTAGCCCGGCCTAGACAATTAAGTCCCAACTGTCATTCGTTGTGGTTTCTGAGTATATTCTTAACAGACAGTAGCTAATTCTCAAAAAAAAACATCAGACAGTTGCAAAAAAAATCCCACTCTTATGCAAAGCTAGTAGTCTGGGGGAGCAAAGAAAGTCGATTCTAGAAAAACTCGTAAAATTCAAACAGCACTGTATGCCATGTCACCAATCCAATTATAATCCACAAAAACGGAAACGTGTTCCACAACATATAAACTACAGGGTCGGATCTGACTGTCATAATGGTTATCCACAAAAATGTATTCCACACAAAAATGCTTATCTTAGTTCCATATTAAGATCATTACTACGATACAATCTGAATAAACAAATGGGACTTTAGACAGAATCGATACTGCCTTTGCCTTCCATTCCTGCACCAACAACCTTTGCTTGCGATCACAATATTAATATGCATGACTTGTAATGCTATACAAAAATGTATTTCGACATGGTACTCTGCATCCTTCTCAATTCAGCCTCAACGATCAATATCTTGCCGCAACGATCCATGCAGCCATTGATGCAGCGAAGATGAGGAGGCAAGCTGCCGTGCAATATCCTTGCTACTATCCAAAGCATGTATTGATATCAAGAGCAAATTAAGTCAAGACTGAAGCTCGGATCCTGTAATGTGAATGTTACTCAAGATCTACGACTGTCTGTCTGCAAAATCTTTGTGTAGCTCCTGAGACAAAGAATCCAAATGTACTTCCTGAGTCCAGTGATAATAGATATGTGATGCATTGAACAGAGCTTACTACCACTGCTTGTGCGCCACTTTTGGAAAGGCCATGCATGTCCAGGAGTAGACAAACTGTGGCATCAAAGCAGCGGCGTCTTCTTACTGTTACATTAGAGCTACACATGCATCGCTAATAGAAACCAGCTGAGCAATCATGAACATCACAGACCGATACTGCAAATATGAAACCTAACAAACAGAGCAACAAGAGGCTAGCCATAAAGGAACATATTTTTGGACTATTACATCACAGGTACACATCGCTGAATCAAACCGATTTTGCAATGTCGAACAAAAAGATTCTGGCTGATTTTGCGATTTCTCCCCATGTAAACAAACAGTGGATCCACAAGACTAGTATGCAAGCAGATGAGACAAGATACCAGCTTCTCATCATAGAGGGAAGTCTTCTTCGAAAACATGAAACGAAGATGTCAGTAGCAAAAAATAACCATGCCACAAGGATATACAAAGGTTCTGCTCTAGTTACATAGCATCCTCGCGTCTCCCCCTCGTGTCTCCCCCTCGCGTCACCCCCTCCTGGCGACCGAGGGGGCCAAGCCCTACCCCGCCGCCACCTCCTCCCCCTCCATCCTTCTCCCTCCTCGTCGCCCCCGAACGTCAGCCGGCCTAAGTGTGCGGCGCCGGTGATGTTGAAACTAATCTTGTTAGTTAGTGTTGATTTTCGTTCATGTATGTATTAGGTCCAAGATAGCACAACAGGAAACTCACATTTAGTTGAGGTCATGTGCGTACATGCAAGCTAGTAGTGGGTCCGTTTGTTAGTTAGTTAGCTACATGCTTATCTAGTTGTTTAGCCGAGTCATGTAGTGGCCAGGTCATGTGGATCATGGAGTGAGTAGCGGCAGTAGTGGCTGCATGCAGCCTAGTCCTGTACGTGTATTTAAGGTGACCAAAGGAATAAGGAAAAAATGGTCGTGAGGGCACCGAAAATGCAAGTCTACCGTGCATGCTAGGTAGCGTGCATGTCACAACCGTTCATCTGTTGGAGATTTGAGTTTAGACACTCTCTATCCTCCTTTTTCTCTTCCATGCTCTAACACATGCATGCAATACTCTTTACTCATCCTGCCCACTTTTCAGTACTCTCTTTTGTTTTATATTATAGTCCCAGATTTTAAAAGTCAATATGTTTCAAAATAAATATTAGATTAGCAATCCGTTTAAACATGAGTATTTATTTTGAAAATATCTTTTAAGCCAACTCAAGAAAGTTTTATTTTGACAAAATTTTAGATCCTAAATTTCCAAACACAAAGAAACATAATTAAAATATTATGTCTTGAAAATATCCGTGTTTTTATTAATATATATTATTTTTTAAGATCTATAGAAATTACCAATTATTTTTCTTGTTATGATTAACAAAGTTTGAAAAAGGTTGTAAACAAGAAAAATCACTAGGTTTCATAATGTTTTTTAAAATTTCATCAAGTTTTAGAAGTTGATTTTTAAATATTTTTAAAATATATTCAATATTAGTCTTGTTTTGAAGCTTTCTTTACTAGGAATCTAAATGCGCAACCGGTTCATAAATTGGATTTTATGTTCAAAAGATATTAAGATTTAAAGTTTAAACTAAATAATGCATAGGTTGAAGGGAGTGGTACATTGTGATCATGCATGCAACAATACTCTGACATAAAAAAGAAGAGAGAGTGTGTGGGGCCATGCATGCTATTTAGCGTGCAGGGTAGAATTGCTGCTCTGGTGAGGGCACCAGAAAAAATGTAGTCTTTGTGCTACCAAGGAAGAGTGCTTTGGGCAAAGTCTTGGTGCTTCCTTGGTGCGTGTGTGAGTGGGGTGTGTTTTCTAAGTTCTCTCATGCGTGTGTGTGTTTATGAGAGATTGTGAGAGGTAGAAGAGAGAAGAAGATCAGGAGCTGAATGTGGCAGCTCCATCATTTGGTATCAGAGCCTCGTGCGTTCGAGGCCCGAGTCTTCATCGTCGTCTAGATGCGTCACGAGCGAGGAGAAAGGTATGCTGACCGGTAAGTTGTGTCACCAGCGGCAAGGAGGTGATGGCCATGGTGTGGAGGCCATTTCCATGAAGAGTTCATCGTCCATGTCCGCGTCATCGATGACAACATGGAGGAAAGTCACCGGTGAGTTGCAGCACTAGTGGTGAACATGGAGGCGAGTCACCGGCGAAATGAGTCACTGGTGACGAACAAGGAGGTGGTTCACCGGCGAGTTGCGACACCGGTGGCGAACATGCGGCAGCGAGCGTGTCTCGGCGGCGTGCTCATGGTGAAGGCGTGGGAGGTGTGCCTCCCGTAGAGGCCAGCGGCGACGGCGGCAATTAGTGCGGCAAGATGGCATTGGCGGCCGTCTGCGTGTTGTACCGACGACATCGACGACAAGGGGCTTCAAGAGAGGAATAAGTGACAACAAGATTAGGGAGGTGATTGTTGGAACTAATCTTGTTAGTTAGTGTTGATTTTCGTTCATGTATGTATTAGAGCATGACTAACAGCGCCCGTAAAACGGCAGTTGGAACCGCTTTTTTAGGGTACGGGTCGAAGCGCGGCGCAGAACAGCGTCCGTAAACGTCGAAAATCCGTAAACGGTTCTCAGGTCCGACCCCGAAATCTTTGTCCAGCCCCTACATACCAGGGCTCCGCGGGCGACCCGAGCTCCAGCCCGCAGTCGCATCAGCCCTAGCGCGCGCTGAACCTTCAGGACGGAACCGCTCCTCCCTCCACGCGCGCCGCCAGTCCCCGCCCTCCGCCGCCACCACCCACCAGCCGATCCCGCCTTCCCCGTCGCCACCTCCCACGTTGCCGCCGGTAGGAACCTTTCCTGGCCGTCCACGCTCACTGCCACGCTTCGCCCTCGAAAGCCGCCGCCGCCGCTCGGCCCATCGAGGATGAACGCGGGCGAGCACCTCGATCTCGATCTGTCGGACTGGTCGTCGGACGATTCCGACATCGAGGACCTACTCCACGACGACGACGACGACTGTGAGGTAGGCGTTCTCCTCCTGGCCGCGAAGGAGCACAAGGACCGCGTCAAGCTGATGGATCGGAGGCACGGATCGGTGATGGGCCGCAAATTCATCTTCTGCAACCGCGCCCTCGGCCACGCGACCCTCATGGATGATTACTTCGCCGAGGTACCTACATATCCGCCCAATCTATTCCGTAGGAGGTATCGGATGCGTCGTAGCTTGTTCGTTAAAATAGTTGAAGATATCCAAGCCAATTCCAACTACTTCAAGCAACGTCGCAACTCTGCTGGCGACCTAGGATTTAGTGCCTGCCAAAAGTGCTCTGCTGCTATGCGAGTGATTGCTTACGGCGTCCCCGCAGATTACACCGATGAGTACCTTCGCATAGGCAAAGACACAACCACCGAGTCGGTGCATCGATTTGCGAAGATGATAATCAGGTTGTATGGGGAAAAATATCTCCGAGCTCCCAATGAGGAAGATACCAAGAGGTTAATGGAGATGAATGAAAAAAGGGGGTGGCCGGGCATGCTTGGTAGTATAGATTGCATGCATTGGACATGGAAAAATTGCCCGAAGGCATGGCATGGCATGTATTGCGGCAAGAGCAAGGATGCTACCATTGTGCTCGAGGCTGTTGCTTCTCAAGATTTGTGGTTTTGGCACTGTTTTTTTGGGCTGCCTGGGACCCTCAATGACATCAACATTTTACAAAGATCCCATTTGTTTAAAAAGCTTGTTGCCGGAGAAGCACCTGCATGCAACTACAAGGTCATGGGTCATGAGTATTCCATGGGATACTATCTAGCCGATGGCATTTACCCCGAATGGGCTACTTTTGTGAAGTCCATTCAAGATCCCCAAACTCCAATAGAGGCAGTATTTGCCAAGGCACAGGAGGCAGCCAGAAAGGACATAGAGAGGGCATTTGGTGTTTTACAAGCAAGGTTTGCTATTGTTCGAGGCCCGGCTAGATTTTGGGACAAGGAAACCCTTGTCAGCATCATGACATGTTGTGTTATTCTACACAACATGATCATAGAGGATGAGAGAGGGTTAAGCTTGACATGCTTCTATGACAATGTTGGCACTCGAGTGCGGCCAGCAAGGGATGCCAGTCGAATTGAAGGTTTTCTTTAAATCTATCGGGAGATTGAAGACCAATCAGCCCATAAGGAGCTTAACACCGATCTCATGGCGCACCACTGGCAGCTGTATGGCCAAAGGGTTCAAGCTCGTGCTACGTCATGATGTACCATTGTTTTCCTTCGGCTTGTATGTGTGAGATGAACCATTCGGCATGAACATTTGTTTCATTCAAACGTTTGTTTATTTGATTTGAAAAATTGTTGTAATTTGATTAAGACATTGTTGTAATAATTTGGATGATATTTGATTGATCCTATGATTGTTTCATGAACATTTGATTGATGAGCTATGTGCTGTCAGTTTGTATGAATGTGTGAAAATATGCGAAAACCCTCCGTTTACGGGTAAGGACCGCATGGTGCGGCTACCAGTGCCCCTATTTGCAAACGGTAAAAGAGAATATTCTCTTTTAAGGGTTTGAATAAGGGCACTGATCTCCGCCGCCTCCTTTTCGGCCCTTAAATTCTTTTTCGGGAGCCCTTACTCGTGTTTTAAGGGTTGCACGAGTAAGGGTGATGTTAGTCATGCTCTTAGGTCCAAGATAGCACAACAGGCTGTGGCAAGTACTCACATTTAGTTGAGGTCATGTGTGTGCATGCAAGCTAGTAGTGGATCCGTTTGTTAGTTAGTTAGCTACATGTTTGTCTAGTTGTTTAGCCGAGTCATGTAGTGGCCGGGTCATGTGGATCATGAAGTGAGTAGCGGCAGTAGTGGCTGCGTGCAGCCTAGTCCTGTACGTGTATTTAAGGTGACCAAAGAAATGAGGAAAAAATGGCTGTGAGGGCACCAGAAAAAATGTAGTCTTTGTGCTACCAAGGAAGAGTGCTTTGGGCAAAGTCTTGGTGCTTCCTTGGTGCGTGTGTGAGTGGGGGTGTGTTTTCTGAGTTCTCTCATGCGTGTGTGTGTTTATGAGAGATTGTGAGAGGTAAAAGAGAGAAGAAGATCAGGAGCTGCCACGGTGATAGGGCGGCAGGGATCTAGCGACCAAAAGAAGATTAGATTTAATTTAAAAAAATCCTTTATTTTTAACATGGTAGCCTTTTGAAATTAAGTCGCGCATACACCGCAAAAGCGACGATGGGCGACGTAGCCGAGCTGATAGAATAACTTTTATATTTATCTGTGAGTAATTTTTTATAGTGATGATAATTTATAAGTTATTTGGTGGGTAACTTACATACTGAAACCTGGATAACTCAAGTATTACTTGTGGATAAATTTTGGGACAAACAAAGTTATGTTACCCACCATTAATATGTGATTTATCCATGCCATAGTAGTTAAGTGATCCATCCTAATACATATAAGTTACTCATCGTATAAGTTAATTTTCTTATAACGGTAGCCGGATACTTTTTCTACATCCATAAAAAAAAAGTCATCACACACATGTTTTATAGGGTGGGTAACTTATATAGTACAATACGGATAACTTATGTGTTATAGTGGGTAATCTTTTGGTCAAAAAAAGTTCACGAAACATATTAACACGAGATCTACTTTTGAAGATATCGTCGTGACTAGCTCATCGGTGAAAACGGATTTTTAATTGGATAAACGGTTTGTGCTAGAAAACTTTTTAAATTTTCTGATTTTGAATTAAATGTTGATGATGACAGCTTTTGCATGCATGGTAGAACTGCCTTTTGCCATCCAAAATTTATCTCCATATATGCATGCATGCGGGTTAGAGGGATCGGTTTTGCTAATCACACATGATGTCAAAAGTGTCCGCTAGATTTTATCGATTCTAAACCGGTCGCCAGATAGCAATGTCCAAAAATAATCCCAAAACACCACTTGGCCGTCGCAACCTCGCCCAACTATGCAAGGCCGTCGGCCGGGATGTCATTCTCACTCTTCCAAAGCTTGGCCGACACCCCTCATTGCTGCCAATACCAGCTACAGCTACGTCCAGAGTTAAGCTCGAACGCCTCCAAATAGACAGGAGTGTATGGACACAAAAGAAAACAACTTAGCGACCCAAATTTAGGAGAACTCCTGGAGTAGAATTTTTTTCACTTGAAAAAAAGTATTTCTCCTCTCCAAAGAATTGTATTTTCGGAGTCAAATTTTTGGTGGAGATATTCTTAGTCCAAAACAAATTATGTAAACTACTTAAATATCTAGTTTAATGTTAGAGCAGATGATCTATACTCCCTCCATTCCAAGGCTTAAGGCATATAACTTTTTTCAAAAGTCAAACCAACTAAAGTTTGACCAAATTTTTAGAGAAATATTTACAATATGTAATCCATACCGTTTCATACATCATGAAACATATTTTCACATGCTATCTATATAATATAATAGTTCTTGATAGTTTTTTCTAAAAAAATTGGTCAAACTTTACATGGCTTGAATTTTTAAAAAAGTTATATGCCTTAAGCCTTGGGATGAAAGGAGTATTAATCAAACATCAACATTACAACAAAATCCCTTATATAAAAGAAAAATACAATATAGTCTTTGGTGAATTCTTCGTCTTCTCTATCTAGTGATAAACTATGAATATATGTACATATATTAGTTCCAACTCTATACGGTTTAGGTATTGTATAAACATATCGTATATAATTGTAACAACCCCTTGTGCGTACCGTACCCTACTATAAATACATGAGGCCACGGTGGTGAACCGTGTGATCCCTACCCTACCAATACTTGTTTACATTCATGATATCAGAGACGATGGCCTAAACCCTAGACCGGTTCTAAACCCTAGATCGGTTCTACTCCGGTGCGGTGACCCAGCATACCACTGCATGATGTAGTACACTATAGTCGTTGACATAATACCAATGAAACACCTGTTCACTAGTATTACATCCCTCAGAGTGGTACAACAAAAACACGGCGGGTCCAAGACATGGCTAAAGGTTACAATTCAACTAATTACATAAGATCCAAAGAACACTCTAGGTTTAAGAGAGAGAAAGAACTTCTTACAAAGAAGAATCAAAGATAAACAACTCTCAAACCATTATACTATTAAGACTAGTATTTTAACTAATGGTCTGGCATTGCTGCTAATGCAATGCAATACAGAAATAGGTTCTTTGGCTAGAGATTATATTCCTATCTAATCAGTAACTTCGTCTTCATTTGATTTGATGTATATGTTGACTTCCTTGTCTTCGTTGAAGAGTTTTAGCTTTTGATGAAGATTCCTAGATCATAACTGGATATAGATGTCGTCTTAATGGCTTCAGAATCTAGCAAGGATTAAGAAGATACGTTGAGTACGAGCGTACTCAGCAAGTTCACTAGAAAAGGAGTGTTTGATGCACTATAACTACAGCCACAGCCCATAGGTCATAGGCAATGTAAGTTTTCGTAAACATTTCTTCAAAGGTTGCTTTTATTCTGAAAAGCTATGTCTGTCAGCCTTCACGGGTTTACCAGAACTTTCATGGAGTTCCTTTCCCGCAGCGTTCACAGCTCCTTTTCGGAACAGGGAGTAACAAGTTATAGTTCTTACACTCAACAGAGGTGCGTTGCTTTATCCATGAGAGAACTTAGCCTTGTTGCACAACCAAGTAATGACCTTGTCCATACTTTCTTGGTATGGGGCCCAGTCTAAGATCCAATCCAATGACTGCCCTCTCCACGACCTCATATGTCTGTACGATCCTTCGAGGCCGGCTCACCTCCGTTAAGCCCCCTTTCAGGCAGGCTAAAGCCCTGATGAGTTCCCGAAGACTCTATGACCTGGTGATGCCCAGGCAAGTACCCTTTAAATGGACTATACCCTTAAACACCATTCATAGATAATCTAGACACCAAAAGTGTGGGACGTAAGGGTGCCCACCCATGTGTTGGATCCGCACAAGGAATCACAGCGTCACGGTAAGGTCGTCTTGCCTCTATACGAGAGGAAAAGGATACAACTGACTTCTCCGTCCCATTCCAAATATCATGGTTAATGCGTAATATACGGTGCAAGAATCACTGGCGACATTGGTTGTTAAGTCCTAGATAATATGTTCCTTTACCACCGGAACTTTCATAATAGATTATTACCTCATGGTAAATAATCTATAATCATATTATTATGAAAATAGTTTTTTCTGTCCCTTTTTCAAATGCAGGTGATGACAACACTGGATTTGCAAAATACTTTACAGAAAATAATCAAAGGACATGAGCAAGTGTGAACTTGCCTTTTGTGATTGCAAGATTATGCACTCTCGGTCTTCAAGACAATATAAGATCCAATATCTGAAATCAGCATCATTGGTCCGGTAAGGACAAATGTTTAAAGAAGCAGGATGCTTTTATGCATAAGTAATGTAATGCATTTTATAAACGTGAATCCCAGGGATAACGTTGATCTAGAGTTTGGAAACTAGAATTGATTTCTTTAGAATGTGTTGTCCTTTTAGATAAGTTTAATACTCGTGCTTCTTATTAAGGCTTGTGAGTGTGTGTGAAACAACATGTAATTATAATGGTATATAACAATAAGATATACGAAAGTGGAATTCTACTCAAAGACTACTTATATAAGAATTGCCTTATCTTAAAACCTCTACTTTACCAGTATTGACATCTATAAGTAACTTAGGTGTTAATAATTCTGAATTATACAAGTAAAGTATAAAGTAATGTGATTACGATTATTTGTCATCTGTTAACTGAAGTAGCAAAACGAATAACTTTTGAAGAAAAGATTTCTTTATTAAGGTTTAAACAATCCTGGCAGTTTTTGGAGTATGGTTGATAGAATGTGTTTGATGTTGTTTATGTTTGCTTGGATAGTTTGGATTTGAGATGCTTTATAACTTAATTATAACAGACCAAAGTTAACTATAAAATACTTACAAAATCTTCAGCATAGTATTTGGAAATATTGTAGACTAAAGTTAACTTTAAAGACATTGATGGTTTTAAGGTATATTGCTTATGTTAATTGTACCTTGTACTTTGTAATGTTTCCTCAAAGTTATTAAAGAATGGTTATTCTTCTATTTAAGTAGTGGTTTCTTAATTTTATAATGGAACAGGATCATTTATTTCCTTATAAAGGTGTGATTACGGTTTGTGGATAAGTAAACAATATTTGTGACTACTTATGAATTATCTTTGGATTTAGTCCATTATAAAGTTGTGAGTGAAACAATGGTAAAAGATTTTATTTGGTTAAAATATCATTCTTGAAGATTTTATAATTGTTAAAGATCTGTTTAGAAAATAAACTACACATGTGGTTGAAGGATAATTCAATAAAATTGTATTCAAAATATGTTGGACCAATTGATTTTATATTATAAACATTTAAGACTAATACTATTTATTAAACTCAATTGGCTAATTTCTAGAATTATTAGCAATTTTTATTTACCCTTATATGAATTATCCATTAAGGAAATAAGTTTAAATTCAAGTTATTAAGTTTTAAATGTTTATTTATTTCAAAAGTGGAATATTATATTTTTAACATGTAGGTACTACTTTTGTCATCATTTTGGTATATTACAATTATTTTTGTGATTTATAAATAATAAGATAAGATACTTAATAAATAATAAATATTTAATTAAGTGTAATAATAATGTATGATTATAGTTTTAAAGTATTGTTTTTATTTTTCTAAGGTTTTTGGTATTTTATTTATATTTTTAACATTTACCAATATTAAAATATGGATTATCTAAGTTTTATTACTTATAAAACCTTTATTAAATAATATTTATTTATATAATTATCATAATAATATTTGATAATAATTTTAAGTTATAGATTTTATTTTCTGAAAATTTTCATATATTAAACATGTTTTTTTAATTATAAAACAAAAGATACTAAATTTACAAGATTTAATTACTTTATTTCAATTTCTGGAATGTTTATATTTGAATTAATATTGTTTTATCAGTTTGCTAAACAGACACAGAACTTTTACACCGCACACATATCGAGCCCTAGTCACTGACCATTGGGCCCTAGGCCACATCACACTCCACCTCGGAAAGACTAGTCAACATGTTGAACTGGTCAAGGATGATACGAGCAGGGCATCAGGATGACGTCACTGCGGCCACCACCGCCAGTTGATGGTCGGCGGCGACGATCTACGACACCCCAGCAAGCGAAACTAGTCTAGTTTGTATCAGCACGACGTGCTGAACCATATAGTGGCGGCGCTGCTCGAAAATAGTCATCGGAGCTACTGGAAAGACAACGACTGACGGCGGAGCACGACGGTGGTACGACACGAGCATGCTAGGGAGCGCATTGGGAAGAAAAGAACGATGCTTGAGCATCAGTGACTCACCCTGGTTGCAGTGGTGGTGTCAGCGAAGACTAGTGTGGTCGGAGACGAGCTCTCCGACGAGGATTCCGACGAGCTGCCGTAGAAAGGAACGGCAAAATTTGCCCTCTCCAGTGCTCCCCTTGATGCAAGACTCCACCCAGAGGATCTACGGAGCACGGGGCATCTCCATGGCTACTTGGAAGAGAGTGGGGAGGTGCGGCACGACGGTGAGGCGAGCTAGGGTTTCGGCTCTGAGGAAGAAATCGAGAGAGAGCGAGAGAGAGCTTCAGAGGAAGAGAGAGTGGATGAGGACGAGCAAACGACGTCGTGGCGTTCTTATCCCCTTCTCCAGGAGGGGCGACACGCATCGTAGCGCGGTGGTCGATCGAGCTCCGGCCAGCGAGCTGCTTCCAGTAGGCGAGGAAGACGACGATGGAGCTTTTTCAGAAAAACCCCTGGAACTTTTCCTCTCTCGACCCGCAATCCTCACGCTGGCCCACTCGTCAGTCGCTATGGTGACAAGCTGGGCTTTTTTAGTGGTCCGATATAGGTTGCGGTTGGGCTGCTCGTGAACAGTGGATAAAGAGAAGGAAGTTGGGCCATGGGCCAGATTTGATCTCCTTCTGTTTTTCCTGATTCTTTCCCTTTTCTATATTCTGTTTTGTTTTCAGATTTGAATTTGCATCTTTAATTTTTATTTTTCTTTATGGCTTTATTTGCTAAATAATTGTAACTATATTAAAAAGTATTGACTAGCATTTTGTGAGCTTTTATTCAATAATGTTATATTTCTTTATTTTTTGTCCAGAATAAACCATGGATTTATATTATAATATTTCTTTCTTTTTTTAGTATTTGTAAAAGCTATTGTTATGAATTTTTTAATCTTATAACCATAAACTTATTAAGGAATGCATTACTTTTAACTTATGGAATTTGATTCTCATTGACTTATATTATTAAAGAAATTTTTATGTGGTGATCTTTCATTTTTGTATGATAAATAGAGTTCTAGGGAATTAATATGGATAATATTATTCCCATAATTTTAGGAAATAGCCATGTATACATTTTATTATAACTAATATAGGAGTTAAGGTTTGAATTAAAAATGCTTACCCTAGGGTTTAGGGTTCTTACTATACTTATATTCTTTTGTTGATATAAGTAAATATTAATAGCTAAATATTCTATTGTTTTAAAATAGAAAGTTAGTATCTGAAATGTCTTATGGAAAAGAATTGATAAAAATATCTCCTAAACACATATGGTTATGATAATTGGAAATGACAGAGATGTGCTCAAGTGATTTGCTATAGAAAATATTCCTATTAAGCATTGTGGAAATAAAATGATTTATCCAACAGATGAGATGAATGTTAAGCTTGATTATGGATTTAGGGTTTAGTGTTTACCAAGAATTCCTACCTTCCATAATTCAGAATTCTTGACTTCTACTTAAAGAATTCATTTCCTAGATATACTACTCCTTCATATCCATCATCATGTGCTAACATGATGAGCTTTACTTCACAAGAGTATTCTTCTCCACCTTTTATTCTTCTAAATCTCTACTTGATGATCAAACTGTTCTACTACTAATAATCTCCAGTCCAAGAGTAGTTACTTCTAACTTTATTCATACTCTTCCTTAATCATCCACCACTAATATTGTAGGGGTTCGTAGCATGGAAAACAAAAATTTTCTATCGCATACAAACAAACAAGCCAAGATCTATCTACTAGATTGCAGCAACGAGTCGATGGAATAACTCACCCTCGAAGATTCCAAAGTGTTTAACGAGAGCAGATTCTCGTGGGTGATGTAGTCGTACTCTTTCCGATCTCAAGATCGCGTGACGATCCTTCGGCGCCAGCGTTCCCATGGCGCTCCCGATCGGTCACCGTTCGGTTTTCGACGAAGACCTTCCTCTCCTTGTTCCAAGAAAGCGGAGGTTGTAGCACTCTCCTCGTGATTCCAGACTGGCAGGCGTGGTACCGGAGGTAGAGGGAGATCCCGAGGCTTCGCCTTAAGCCGGGCGGTATGGTGGAGCTTATGAGAGAGGCTATTAGTGGTCTAGTAATTAGACACACCAATTAGAGGGCTCTAAACCAATTAGAAGGCTCTAAACCAAAACAGCTCTAAACCGGGTCTAGGTCTAGTTTCTAGTTTAGAGGATAGGAACTGTGTGTCTCTAGAGGGAGGCCCTGCCTCCCTTTATAGGTGGGAGGGCTGGCGCCAGGAGGAGGAGGAGTCCCTCCCCAACTCGGCCTAGGGCTGGCCGCCTTGGGAGGAGGACTCCTCCCCAAGTCGGTTTCAACTTCTCCTCTTTCCAAAGCTGGCGGTTTGACGGCTGGCGGTTTGACTTTTCCAATTTAGGAATTAAATAAACCCTTTATTTTGGACAGCGAGAACACTTAGTACATGATGCAATCATTCCATCTTGCAATGACACATTCATGTACCCCTTCCCCGGTGCTTGGGACATTCAGGACCTTCTAGAATGTTCCGATGAAAACACCTAACCATTCCCCAACTCCAAAAGCAGGACTTTCCTTATATGAATCTTATTCTCCGCACCATTCCGGATCACCTCGTGATATCCCGGATCCCATCCGAGACTCAACAACATTCGGTCTCTTTCTCATAATACCATAACTACTCAAACAACGTCGAATCCTTAAGTGTGTCTCCCTACGGTTCGTGAATTATGCGGACATGATCGAGACACTTCTCGAACAATAACCAATAGAGGAATCTGGAAATTCATATGGCTCCCACATATTTCTCGATTACTTTGCGATCGAATGAACCACTTACATACGATACCAATTTCCCTTTGTCTCACGATATGTTACTTATCCAGGTTATGATCGTCGGTATCTCGCATACCTAGTTCATCCTCGTTCTTGATAAGTACTCTTTTCTCGTTCCGTGATATGTGATCCCTTGTGACCAAGTCACATGCTTGCAAGCTAATTGGATGACATTTCACCGAGAGGCCCAGAGAATATCTATCCGTCATGTGGATGGACAAATCCCACTCTTGATCCATGTGTTTCAAACAATACTATCAGAAAACACAATGCCACTAATATAGACAAAATTTTACGGTTTGGTGTTTGATGAAATCAAATCATCCATCCAGAAAGGCAATATGCATGATCTCATGGTCGAAGGAATTAGGTTACTATGTATCGTAAAGCATATAGCAATTGAACTATTGAAATGACTTGATCTTTATGCTACGCTTGTCTATAGGAGTATGTCCACCATATCATTCTCCTAACGATATGATCTTGTTGTTGATAACATCTCAATGTTCATGACAAAGAAACCACATCATCAATCAACCAACAAGCTAGTGAAGTATAGAGGCCATACTAGGGACTTCAATTTAAGTTTACAAATCACACAAGTATTAATGGTTTCCTTGTTAATACTATTATAGCATGAATGTAAACATTTATCATAAACACAAAGATATATAATAATAACCACATTTATTATTGCCTCTAGGGCATATCTCCAACAGTCTCCCACTTGCACTAGAGTCATCTAATCTAGATTACATGGTAATATACCGAACACCCATGGCAGTTTGGTGTTGGTCATGTTTTGCCCTTGAGAGGTTTAGTCAATGGATCCGCCACATTCAGATCTGTGTACTTTGCAAATCTTTATATCCCCATCCTGGATATGTTCTCGAATAGCGTGAAAGCAGCTTGATATGCTTTAGCTTCTTGTGTGACCTTGGTTCTTGCGCATTGGCTATGGCGCCCATGTTATCACAAGAGATAGACATTGGGTCCAGTAGCACTAGGAACCACACCCAGCTCTGTAATGAACTCTTTCATCCATATCGCTTCTTGTGAAGCCTCCGGAAGCGACCATGTATTCGATTCAGTTGAAGATCTCGCCACAACGCTTTGCTTTGCACTCCTCCAGCTAATCGCTGCACCATTCAAAATAAATACGTATCCAGTTGTGATTTAGAATCATCCGGATCGGTGTTCCAACTAGCATCGGTGTAACCATTAACAACGAGCTGTTCATCACCTCCATAAGAAAGAACCATATCCTTAGTTCTTCTCAAGTACTTAAGGATGTTTTTGATCATTGTCCAATGATCCACTCTGGATCACTTTGATATCTGCTAGTCAAACTAACGAGATATGCAATGTCGGGTCTAGTACATAGCATGGCATACATTAGAGATCCTATGGCTGAGGCATAGGAGTCTTACTCATCTTTTCTCTATCTTACGCCGATGTCGGACTTTGAGTTTTACTCAAGGTCATATATTAGCAACATGGGCAAGAACCCTTTCTTGCTATCTTCCATTCCAAACCTCTTTAGAACTTTGTCCAAATATGTACTTTGTGACAATGATATTTGGCGTTCGATCTATCTCTATAAATCTTTATGCCTAATATGTAAGCTGCTTGTAAGATCCTTCATTGAAAACTATTATTCAAATACTCTTTGACACTATTAAGAAGGTCTACATCATTCCCAATCAACAATATGTCATCCACATACAGTATTAAGAATGCTCAGAGCTCACTCACTTTCTTGTAAATACAAGCTTCTCCATAAGTTTGTATAAAACCAAAACTTTGATTACCTTATCAAAGCGTTGATTCCAACCGGGATGCTTGCTTCGGTCCATAGATGGACCGTTGAAGCTTGCATACCTTGTTAGCATCTTTAGGATCGACAAAACCTTTGGGTTGTATCATATACAACTCTTCATCAATGTCTCCATTGAGGAATGCTGTTTTGACATCCATCGCCATATCTCATAATCATAATATGCAGCGATTGCTAACATAATCCTCACAGACTTTAGCTCTACCGGTGAGAAAGTCTCATCGTAGTCAACTCCTTGAATTTGTCGAAACCCTTTTGCGACAAGTCGAGCTTTATAAACGATAACATTACCATCAAGATCTGTTTTCTTCTTGAAAATCCATTTGTTCTCGATGACCTTCCGCCATCCGGTAAGTCCACCAAAGTCCATACTTGGTTTTCGTACATGGATCCAATCTCGGATTTCATGGCTTCTTGCCATTTATTGGAATCTGGGCTCATCATTGCTTCCTCATATGTCTCGGGGTCATCGGTGTTGTCCACCAACATGACATTCATAACGGAATCATACCAATGGAGGTGGTACGATTTCGTTGACCTCGAGGCTGTAGCAACTTCAACCGAAGTTTCATGATCACCATCACTAGCTTCCTCTCTTATTGGTGCAGGCACCACAGAACTTCTTCCGGTCTTTGCGCTACTCGCAATTCGAGAGAAGGTTCGACAACCTCGTCGAGTTCTACTTTCCTTCCATCACTTCTTTCGAGAGAAATTCCTTCTCTAGAAAGGATCCATTCTTGGCAACAAAGATTTTGCCTTCGGATCTATGATAGAAGGTATACCCAATAGTTTCCTTGGTATCCTATGAAGACGCATTTTTCCGCTTTGGGTTCAAGCTTGTCCGCTGTAACTTCTTTACATAGGCTTCGCATCCCCAAACTTTAAGGAGCGACAATTTAGGTTTCTTCCCAAACCATAATTCATACGGTGTCGTTTCAACGGATTTAGGCGGTGCCCTATTTAAAGTGAATGCTGTTTCTAATGCATAACCCCAAAATGATAGTGGCAAATCTGTAAGTGACATCATAGAACGAACCATATCTAAGAGAGTTCGATTCTGACGTTCGGACACACCATTACTGTGTGGTGTTCCCGGTGTCAATCTGCGAAAGTATTCCACATTTCTTCAAATGCTCGCCAAACTCGTAACTTAGATATTCACCTCCACGATCGAGCGTAGAAATTTAATCTTCTTGTTACGTTGATTCTCTACCTCACTTTGAAACTCCTTAAACTTCTCGAAAGTTTCGACTTATGTTTCATGAAATAGATATACCCATATCTACTCAAGTCATCCGTGAAGGTAAGAACATAACGATAACCATCACGATGCTACACTCATTGGACCACACACATCGGTATGTATGATTTCCAATAAGTGCAGCTCGCTCCATCATACCAGAAAATGGAGTCTTAGTCATTTTACCCATCAGACATGCTTAGCATCTTTCAAGTGATTCAAAATCAAGTGATTCAAGAAGTCCATCGGAATGGAGTTTCTTCATACGCTTCACTCCAATGTGACCAAGGCAGCGATTGCCACATATAGGTCAAATTATCGCTGATTTCAAACGTTTAGCCTCAATGTTATTAATATGTGTATTTATACTATATAGATTAAATATGAATAGACCATCTATAAAAGGTGAATGTGCATAAAACACATTACTCATATAAATCGAACAACCATTATTCTCTTATTTAAACAAGTAACTGCCTGCAATAAACAAGATCCCGATATAATGTTCATGCTCAACGCAGCACCAAATAACAATTATTTAAGTATAAAACTAATCCCGATGGTAGATGAAGAGGTAGTGTGCCGACCGCGATCACATCAACCTTTGATCCGCTTCCCACGCGCATCGTCACCTCGTTCTTCACTAGCTTCCGTTTATTACAGTAGCTCTGTTTGAGTTACAAATATGAGCAACCGAACCAGATCAAATACCGTGCACTACTACGAATACTAGTGAGATACACATCAATAACATGTATATCAGATATACCTTTCTTCTTGATGTTGCCGTTCTTCAAATCTGCCAAGTACTTTGGGCAATTCCGCTTCAGGACCTTCTCCCTTGCGGTAAAGCACTCGGTTTCAGGCTTGGGTCCAGCCTTGGTCCTCTTCGTGTATGGTAACTTTCTTACCACCCTTCTTGAAGTGTCCTTCCTTAGACTTGCCTTTCTTGAATTTGGTGGTCTTATTGACCATCAACACTTGGTGCTCTTTCTTGATCTCCACTTCGCAGATTTTAACATAGCAAATAGTTCAGCAACTCTTTGTTCATGTTACGCATGTTGTAGTTCATCACAAAGTTCTTGTAACTTGGTGGTAGTGATTGGAGGATCGGTAAACCCCAAAGTATTAGGAATCACTATACCCAAACTTTGAAGTTTATTTGCGTGCCCGGACATCTTAAGCACATGCTCACCTTGGAGCTACCCTCTTCCATCTTGCAGTTAAAGAACTTTTGGAAGCTTCATAACTTTCAATTGCGCATGAGTCTCAAAGATTAATTTGAGATCCTCGACAATATCATATGGGTCGACTCTTCAAACCTTTTAAGCTCCGATTCTAAACCATACAAGATAGCACACTGAACTATGGAGTCTTGATTCTTCCGAGCGAGGTAAACATTCTTTACTTCATCGGTAGCATCAGTGCAGGGTCACCTAGCGGTGCATCCAGCACATAGGTCAAATTACCACCGTGAGGACAATCCTCAAATTGCGGAACCAATCCAAGTTGCTTCCATTGTTTTCAACTTTTCTTTCTCTAGGAGCATTAAAATTGATGGTAGGGCTGCCATTGATCTACAACATATTTGCCATAGTTTAGACTAAGTTTATTACAAATTGAGTTCAAATTAATTAATGAAAATAAACTAGGTGAACTCCCACTCAAAACAACATCCTCACATTGTTTTAGTGATCACACAGAACCAAATCCACTACATCAACACCGATCATCACGAGAGTTGATATAGTTTCAATGGCGAACAATCATCATGTTCATCATATCTACTATATGATTCATGCTTTGCCTTTCGGCGATCCGTGTTCCTGAGGCCATGTCTGTACATGCTAGGCTCGTCAAGACAAACCTTAGCTTCCGCATAAGCAAATCTGGCTTGCTTACGTTGTAGTCACCCGCGGAATCAAAGACACCCGATCATCACGTGGTGCTTCGAAGCAGCAAGCTTTGGCAACGGTGCATACTAAGGGTGAACACTTTAGAACTTGAAATTTATGTGCATGAGGGATCATCTTATAATGCTACCGTCTACTAAGCAATACAAGATGCATAAAGGATTAACATCACATGCAATTCATAATATGTGATATGATATGGCCTTTCTTCTTTGTGCTTCCGATCTCCATCTTCAAGCACGAACATGATCTCCATCATCTCCGGCATAGCATCAAGGTCAATGACGCTTCTTCATGGTTGTCGTCCACCAGCTTCAACTATTACAACTATTTTGAATAGACACGCAGGTCTTAACAGAAATTAAAGACAACCATATGGCTCACGCGGTTGCCAACTTACAATAAGGAACATTGCATACATCAAATATAATCACAATCATGGCCATATCACATCACGCACCCTTGCAAAACAAAGTTAGACGCTTCTACTTTCTTTGCATATTTTACGTGGTTTGGGGCTTTCCATAAGTGTCGTTCTAACTTACGAACAAGAACCACAACATTGATACTAGCATTGTTGATTACCCGTTGTAAATTGGATCTTAACTATGCTAGGAGAAAGCAGGCACCATAAAGCCACTTATGCAATACAAGTTGCATGTTAGCGTGGAGCAAGTCTCATGAACGATGTCATGTAAGGTTAGCCGGGCTTCATCCCAACATACCGCAAGATGCAAAGTACACAAAAGCAATCTACAATAAAAGCATCAACGCCCACAATGACCATTGTGTTCTACTGTCTGTGATCTACATATAGACACGGCTCGATACCCTTTGTAGGGGTTCGTAGCATGGAAAACAAAATTTTCTATCGCATACAAACAAACAAGCCAAGATCTATCTACTAGATTGCAGCAACGAGTCGATGGAATAACTCACCCTCGAAGATTCCAAAGTGTTTAACGAGCAGATTCTCGTGGGTGATGTAGTCGTACTCTTTCCGATCTCAAGATCGCGTAGACGATCCTTCGGCGCAGCGTTCCCATGGCGCTCCTTGATCGGTCACACGTTCGGTTTTCGACGAAGACCTTCCTCTCCCTTGTTCCAGCGAAGCGGAGGTTGTAGCACTCTCCTCGTGATTCCTAAGGCGACTGGCAGTGGTCTGGGAGGTAGAGGAGATCCCATGAGGCTTCGCCTTAAGCCAAGTAGTATGGTGGAGCTTATGAGAGAGGCTATTAGTGGTCTAGTAATTAGACACACCAATTAGAGGCTCTAAACCAATTAGAAGGCTCTAAGCAGAAACAGCTCTAAAGCAGGGGTCTAGGTCTAGTTTCTAGTTTAGAGGATAGGAACTTGTGTGTCTCTAGAGGAGGCCCTGCCCCTCCCTTTATAGGTGGGAGGGCTGGCCAGGAGGGAGGAGTCCCTCCCAACTCGACCTAGGGCTGGCCGCCCGGCTTGGGAGGAGGACTCCTCCCCAAGTCGGTTTCAACTTCTCCTCTTTCCGAAAGCTGGCGGTTTGACTTTTCCAATTTAGGAATTAAATAAACCCTTTATTTTGGACAGCGAGAACACTTAGTACATGATGCAATCATTCCATCTTGCAATGACACATTCATGTACCCCTTCCCCAGTGCAGGACATTCGGGACCTTCTAGAATGTTCCGATGAAAACACCTAACCATTCCCCAACTCCAAGCGGGACTTTCCTTATATGAATCTTATTCTCCGGACCATTCCGGATCACCTCGTGATATCCGGATCCCATCCGAGACTCGAACAACATTCGGTCTCTTTCTCATAATACCATAACTACTCAAACAACGTCAATCCTTAAGTGTGTCTCCCTACGGTTCGTGAATTATGCGGACATGATCGAGACACTTCTCCAATAACCAATAGAGGAATCTGGAAATTCATATGGCTCCCATATTTCTCTGATTACTTTGCGATCGAATGAACCACTTACATACGATACCAATTTCCCTTTGTCTCACGATATGTTACTTATCCGAGGTTATGATCGTCGGTATCTCGCATACCTAGTTCATCCTCGTTCTTGATAAGTACTCTTTTCTCGTTCCGTGATATGTGATCCCTTGTGACCAAGTCACATGCTTGCAAGCTAATTGGATGACATTTCACCGAGAGGGCCAGAGAATATCTATCCGTCATGTGGATGGACAAATCCACTCTTGATCCATGTGTTTCAACCAATACTTTCCGAACACCCAATGCCACTTTTATAGCCACCCTGTTACGGTGTGGTGTTTGATGACATCAAAGCATCCATCCAGTAAAGGCAATATGCATGATCTCATGGTCGAAGGAATTAGGTTACTATGTATCAGAAAGCATATAGCAATTGAACTATTGAAATGACTTGATCTTTATGCTACGCTTGTCTATAGGAGTATGTCCACCATATCATTCTCCTAACGATATGATCTTGTTGTTGATAACATCTCAATGTTCATGACAAAGAAACCACATCATCAATCAACCAACAAGCTAGTGAAGTATAGAGGCCATACTAGGGACTTCAATTTAAGTTTACAAATCACACAAGTATTAATGGTTTCCTTGTTAATACTATTATAGCATGAATGTAAACATTTATCATAAACACAAAGATATATAATAATAACCACATTTATTATTGCCTCTAGGGCATATCTCCAACAAATATTACTCCAGTAGATGTATTTATAATTAGATATACATCAAATCCTACTTCACCTCAAGTGTTTACTATTTTCCCAGAGGAAAATACTAACTCAATAATTCAATGCTACTCTAACATCATCCTAATCATACTATCTTATCTCTACTTGACTCAAATATCCTATATTAGAGTTCAATCATGTTTTACCCACCAATGTTACTTATACTGGATATAAGCATTCAATCTTGGTGACTAAAGAATGATCATTATAATCCTTTGATCCTTTATGGTTTAGGTTTCCAATTAGCTAATCAAGCCTTCATCAATACAACATTACAGTTGTATTGAAATTATCTTCTTAATATCTCTAGTGGATTAGGGAATGTTATTCATGGACTATACCTACTTAATCCCATAGGATTACTCTTTGGTCTCTATCTTCAATGGTCATCCTTATAATCCTATTTGTTACCATATAATTAGATCTTCCATATAACTCTTCTATTTATTCAGTAGTGAGTTAACTCCTTCATTTACTATATTGATTAGATTCCCTTAAATCACTCCCATCCTATAGATGATATCCAAAACTAGCATTTCTACTTACCTCTTCTTACTATTTCCTTTATAGGCCTTAAGTGAATGCTTTGATATAGACAAGAGTTGACAAATTAATAATTAATGGGTTAAGACTTGGTGAATCAATAGTTGATTACTCAACTTTGATGATCACATATATGAGAATAGGGTTTAATGGAGATGATAAGGGTTGATATGGAAAGAAAGATATGTCGTGAATAGTCTTGGCTTAGTTTCCTTCCTAACAAAAGAGTTTGGGTGAAGTGTTACCATGTTTCTCATGGTAGAAATAGATAAGGATTGAGTAGGTCAACAGTTAGTTATTACATTCTTGTTACTTGGTATTCATAAGTTATTGTAATGAATACTAGGATGTGATCACTTAGAGATCTAATTACAATCATTAATCAATGTGTAATGGTTTAGTTTCATTGTATTTGATCTACCCTTAGATCAAATCATGTTTACCCAAATTAAGGTTTTAGCAAAGGTCATATTGAAACTTATCGCAATCAACTTGATGATCTATGTCAATTCCATAAAGTTGAGAGAAGCTTCAGTTACTTTGACAAGTTTTGTTCAAATGCGCGAAAAATATCCGGATTTTCTATGCATGAATGCAATGCACACAACTGGGTTCAGCTTATTTCTAAGCTCTAATGCTAGGATGTTACATCCGCTCTTCGCTTCCGCTCCGCCACTACCATGGCTTCCTCATCGAGCAGCCCCTCCATGTCCAATGCACAGAACTCGGCTACCTCGCTCCTCTCCGGCCTAGCCGGTGTGGTCACCGCCGAACCGGCAATGGTGTTGGTCATCCCCTCCACGCCGATCAATCTCGTGAGACAGATCACGATGAAGTTGACCGGCGAAAACTACATGTACTAGCGCACAGCGGTCCCGCCGGCTCTGCGGAGCAATCTGCTATTCGGCTTCGTTGATGAATCGCTGCCGTGTCCCACGCCCATGATCCCCAATCCAGATGCGTCAAAGACTGACGCTTCACCGACTGTCGCCAACCCCCTCTATGTGGCTTGGCAACAACAGGATCAGTTCATCCTTTCTGCTATTGTCGGCTCCATCCATGAGACAACGATCGGCATGGTCATGAACCTGACTACCTCACGATCTGTTTGGCAGACGCTGGAGGCGAGCTACGCCTCCCAATCTGTTGCTCATGCAATGCAGATCCACGGAGTTCTTAGCAAGGAGAAGAAGCTGGACCAATCTGCTGATAATTTCTTCAACAAGATCAAGTCCATGTCATACATACTCGCCTCCATTGGACAACCCCTGCGTCTAGAAGAGTTCTCCTCATACCTGATCGCCGGCCTTGACAGCGAGTATGACGCCCTTGATCAACATGTCTCGGCTCGCAATCTCTCTGACCCGATTCCTATTCGGGATATCTACTCGCAACTACTGCATACCGAGCAGCGTATTGTTGCCAGGAAGGCCGAACTCAGCGCGGATGTTCATTCTGAGCAGTATCAAGGTCCTGTCCGACTTCTCATCGAATATAAAGAGAATAATAAATATGGCAGTGAAAAAGTTCTAAAACCTAAAGCCTCGTGACTGTCACGTGATTATGATGCAAATGCTTCCGATTACATTGAGGGGGATTCTACCGGATTATGTTCGAGTATCCACTGTGGATCTATGTGAATTTATCAATGCAATCTCTCAAAAGGTAATCAATCCTAAAGATCTACTATGGTAACAAAATGATGTGGTCCAATGTCTTGTTAGTTTCGAGTTGGAGTTACCATTATCTCTTAGTGTGTAAAGTGATGATATGTAATTGTGTGGCAAAGAACTTGAGAACATGTGAACAATGGAGGTTGAAGTTGTGTAGTACAATTGTATCCCAAGTGTTCTTTAGTTGCTTGGTTGATGTTAAGTTTGTTTAATAATGATGATATGATTCATCTTGTTGTATTGCTGTGTGATCTCCAGAATTATGAGTTGTGAGATATAACTTCATCGTCTTTTCAGTGAGTGACTAGTACAGGTCGCAACCGATAACACTGATTTTTGTGCATGTTTCTAGAGTTCTATTTGGTTGCTTGGACACGGAAATGGCTATCTGCTATTGGTTCTTTGTATTTGTTGCTATGGCTGCTGACATGATCGATACTGAAATTGACCCATTGTGTAGTATGTTGGTTGTTCCATCTTGTACACTGTGACATGTGAAGTGGACTTGAATGATTTAGTTGTGTAATTTGCTAACTCTATATTAGTATTAGCTAGTGATATGTGTTGACATTATTCAACTTTGCATGCTTCGATAGTCAAGTCACTGCAGTGAGTTCATGGAAATTAAGAGAGCATGAAAGTATTGTTGTGTCAACTAATCACTTTGCAAGTTAGGTCTTCATCTTCCCACCTTGTAGAAATCCTATCGTGCAAAGCAAACACTATAATTCTAGGGACAATTGCAATATACAAATCTCTTTTAAGGGAAGCCATCTTGATGTTCTATACATTAATGGATGAGTTTTCGTTAGATAAATGTAGCGATGCAGTTCAGATATAGATCAATAGATGGAAGTGAGGGGGAGTAGGATTGAGTTGTAAATTGAGACATTTAATTTGGAACAATTTACGGTTTAGCTGGCCACCCCAGTCCCTCTCACCCTTCTTTCTCCTATGGCCGCTCATTATGCCAGATGGCATTCAGTTGCTAAATTATTATTTTTTGTACCAAAGAAAACAAATTCACTTAAACTTTACACTCAAGCATTCTAATTTAACTTCCAATCCCATTGTTTTTCCTCTTTAAAATGGAAATATGCACGCTTTGGTGAGTTTCGGGTAATTTTGTAAGTCCTATAAGTGCTGGTTCATCTCGTCAAGGAGCCGCATGAGCTGGCCCGAACACCACATGGCTCTAGTGACCTCCTCGACCCGGGTAGGGATGGCAGCCGAGCGCTGGAGCACAATGACCGGATTGTACGTCGACGAGCGCTCGCCCGACGGGACGCCACGACGGTTGTGGCGTCGGCAGAGCTCAGTCGCATGGAGTGGGGCAGACAGATCCACATAGCGGCGCGAAAGTAGGCGAACGACGCGGGTGTCTTAGAGTGGCGGCAGCGCATCTATATGCTCGAGGAATCCTCCATCGCAGCCGGGGCACATGCGGGTCAACGCTGAGGTAGGCGGACGACCAAGTGCGGGTCAGTGAAGCGAGGAGGAAAAATAAAGAAAAGAAATGAAAAAGAAAAAAATATTTTACAAGGCCACACAGACATGACATGTGGGCCCGAAACTGGTTAACACGATTAAACTGAGCAATCAATCGGTGCTATCTTATCTGTTACAAACCAGCCCTAATGTTGATTGTTTTTGGACATAAAAGATAAAATCGGAATTTACGTGACGCTGCCTGAAATATGATAGTTTTGCATCATTTTCTCTAAAATATAGCTTTTTTGAAACACACGATAAGAGGTCACTAAATTATGGTGGCACTGTCTTCCTACATCGCACATCTTTCAGTGGTTTAATTCAATGAACTTGCTACTTAAATCCTCCTGTATGCATATTTTATATTTTTAGTCTACACCACGAATTTGGAATTTAGGTATGGAGACTCTGCTCCTGTCAGTGGTGTCGTCAGGCATATCATAACACATGATTTTGTTGCCTAAATTCTACCGGAATAGTTAGTTGCCTAAAAGGAGGATGTTGTGATGCCTTTGTTTTTGTCCAAATGGGTTTATACTCAGGCCCATCTTACACACCTCCCACTGAACCTTTCAGATACTTAAATTGTAAAATGCTAGACCAATTCGGATCTGCTATTGAAATTACTCTCGTTCTGAGTGACACCAAAATCTGTTTCTGATTTCCGATGTACGATTTCAATGGTCCAGCAAGTTCTTCAGGAAAAAACAAGAGACTCCAGAACAGTATTTCCATCACCTTGCCAGCAAGATTTTCAAATGCAGGAGATAGAAATTGGTCCCAATTGCAAAAGAGTGTTCTGATTTTTAAAAGGAGTTATTCGATACTTCTGTTTTGGTCTAATGTGTGTACATAAGCCTGTGCAAATACGGTTTAGCCGGTTTAACCAGTTTGGGCTAGTTCAAAATTTTGCACTATTTTAAAGTTTAGGTTGGATTTGTGAATGAGATTGAACTAGTGAATTTTTGGCTGGTTTGAGCGGTTTCATTTTTTTGCACAGGCTTATGTGTACACATGCGCCTTACATTTTCAATCGTGGAGAGTATCTAGTTTGAGAAAAGTATTGATTTATATATTCTCAAAAGTATTGCATTGCCTAATTTCTGTAGAAATTTATCAACTGGCAGCATGCATATAGATTAACTCATGGAATTGCTTTGGTTGATGTGAGGCTCAGTCAGTGGCGGAGGACGGATAAAATATGAGGTAGGACGAACTCTAATAAAAGTAAATATCAAACTAGGTCTTGATGATCTTTGTAATCGACAAAACCTTTTCAATTGTTGTTGTTGCTATGAGTAAAAGCAATGCTAACTCAACAAGACGGTAAACGATATGAAGCATGATGTATCATTCAAATATTAACATAATCTCCGAAGTATTTAATTCTCCGCATATGAATAACGAATATCTTAAGGTTATTTTATATAGGCTCATGCTCATAATAAGAGAAATCTCCATAAACTAAGAAATCTTATTCACATTGAAACTATAAAATGAGTCACTTGAGTCAAGACAAGAAGTTCTGAAACAAATCCAACAACAACTCATCGAAGAAATGATCAAAATTAGTTATAATAGATTTTATAGAATTATAGAAAGTGTACATACTCCAAAATAATCAATAGTGATCTAGTGTCTTCTCGCTTTTAATGACTTCTCACTCTTATTACCAATTCGTCCATACTTGGATTGTGATATCATTTTTACACGAATTCAGCTCTTTCGGGATGGGTCTGAACCAGCATTTCTCCAATTGAACCAGAATGTCAATTATAATTTTATATCAATAGTATATAAAAGCCAAAATAGAAACATAAAACCTAAACCATTATATAATTAGAGTTGGTTCTGGCCACATGCCATAAGGTGGCCAAATTACTCTCAGGTCCTCCTTAGATACCACATCTAGGATATTGTTTAGAGTCTAGTTTTTATTAAATTGAGAATTAGATGTTGCAAAGAGAAAGAGTTGGTTTAAAACTAGACAATACCAAGACTTTATTTCGCTCTAGAATCAGTTTTGCGCAGTGTTCACTAAAACAAGCATAGTTCTCTCATATGAAGTCCGTTTTCAGCGTATGACCACTCAAAATGTTCAGAAAAAACATGTACATCTAAAGGTTCTTGCCAAAAATCAAGGTAGGGCGAGCGCCCTACCTTGCCCTACTGGGAGCTTCGCCCCTGGGCTCAGTGTTGGTTTGTACCAACAACTGATGTTAGCCTACTCGTTCATGGGTGTGTGCTACTTGAATAAAATTACTTTGCTTTTTGGCTGAATGTGTGCATTACTTAGGTTCATATTCTGTGCATGTGCTGGATATTTCAGTGGCTAAGGGTGCGTTTAACCTAAGAAAACTCTTGATTTCGTATTAAAATCTAGTCCAGTTCTTTGTCTGCTTTTGAATTTTTTTATAGCCCCATATGTACATTGAATCTTTTTTATTGAGAAAACGATGACGGTTCCAAACGAATCAGTGAGAAGCTTGTCAGTGAGTGACAAAGGTGCAAATTAAGACACTCAGCTGATGCTCCTTCAGAAATTTTGAAGTTCAATACTTCTAATTGTCCTATGAACACTGGACTACATGCCCTACAAGTTGGACAGGAATAAAAAACTCTTGTTTGCAATTTTAATTGCTCGTTTGATTATTCAAAAGTTAGGAACTATCGATGTATATTTCTTTTGTTAATAGTGGTTGTTAGATGTATATTTGTATATTGTATGTCCCCACTTGTTAGGGGGTTTTCCTGTATATTTCCACCTGTACATGTACTATATATTGTGGCATTTGGCCCCAGATGAATACATGTTGCATATTTCTAACATGGTATCGGAGCTAGGTTAGACCTCTTTTGTTGCAACCTCGTCACAGCCGCCATCGTCCATGTCATCGTCGGTTGTCTGCCGACGTCGTCGCCGCCGGTTGCCGCCGTCCATCCCGTCTCCGGCCACCTCCTCCTGGCCGCGTCCCCCACCTCCGACTTGGGTCGCCGCCCTGCCCACCCTCTACATCGACCGCCGCCGCCGCCCAGATCGACCGCCGCCGTCGCCCGCTTCTCCACCAACCACAACTTATAATGAGCAAAGCTGAGCGCAAGTTTTTTATTTTAGAAAAATGATATGCGACATTTCGACGGCCTTCTCTGCTAATTTCTCAAGTTCTAGATGGGCTTGAACTAATAAATCCGGCTAGGTATACACTTGGCTAGTCTCTCTCCCGTTCAGCCCCAGATTCTCCATTACACAAGGGGGGCAAGACCCAAGTGTGACAAAAGGAGGAGTGGCGCTGCCAGCGATCTCAGCCGCTCCGCCCTGGCACTTGCCTAGGACGTCTCCTCGCAACTACAACCTGAATCTCGACACTGATTATGATGTTGGCAGGCCAATCTTCCCCACAATGGCGCAAATAGACGAAAAGTGTGGTGGAGGAGGGATTCCTGCGAAGAACGGGGTGATGGAGTTCGGGGAAATGGGGAACGTCGTTGCTCTCTCTCTCTCTCTCTCTGGATAGGCATACCCGAAAACTACCAACTCGATTTGCTGCCAAAGCAGCGTCGCGTGAATCATTCGATCGGGATCACGTGGTAGAAATGCTGACCTTGCTGGGTGCTAGAACATGGTCGGTGTAGAACTAGAAATTTACTCCATCCATTTCACAATATAAATCTTTTTTAGTATTTCCTCCGGTTCATATGAACGGCCTCAACTTTGTTAAAATACTTAACTAGATACATACGAATCTAGTTAAAATTAAAAAGTGGCCAGAGAAATAAAGGGAGGCAAGATGCTAATTAAACCCGCAAAAAATAGCTATAACTATAGTTTAGTCTTAACAAGACTACTAATTAGATAAATAATTTGCAATAATATTTGGGGACCATGGCCTAGTTTGCCCTAAAAGAAGGTCCCTCGCTGAAATTAAGTCCAACCGGAGTGAGTAACGTGTTTTAACTTGCTAAAAATGTTTAAAGGGAAAATTGGTTATTGACCCAAAAGTTCATTGGCCTTGGATAATCTACCCAAAGTTGACCGTATGTTGGTTAATTACCCAGTAGGGACTTAGAAGTAATAAAGAGTTATAAGAGTTATAACAAGTCCCTAATTAGAGCTGGCAAAACATGAAAGGATCAGTTTCATCAATCCCTTAGATTAGATCGCAAACCCTCATCCACGCGTACGTGTGCGCCTCCTGCCGGCGCCTCTCGCCTCCGGCCGGCACCGCTCTTAGTGGCAGATCAACCACGTGATCGCGGCTGTCCCAAGGTTGTTAGCCCTTTGTCAGCCTTCTCTGCTTGCGACCTCCATCGTTGCCGTCGGCCGGCACCGTCCGCCGCCAATACGTACATGATCTCTCCGCCTTGCTCCTGTTCTTTCTTTTGTTGCCATATGACCGTTCCAACAAACAATTCACGTATGCTGGCTTGTACGCACTTGTAGCTCATCCTGAGATAGTATAGTCTCGACTGATTTTAATTGCCTATATCTAAGCATATTTCATGAAAGTACTAATCTACCTATATTTCTGATTGGTAGTCATATTCTTGCTGGTACTAATTATCTGGCCATACAATAATAAAGCTTTTGTGCTTGCGGCTTACTGATCTGGCCATACAATAATGAAGCTTTTGTGCTTGCGGCTTACTGATACTTGTATGCTGGTAGCATCTAGTACTAGGTAGCGTCTGATACGAGTGTTAACTCGTTTGATAGTGGGCGACAGTGTTGTTTTTAAAATGGACTAATGAAACTAGATTAGTACCATTCTGTTATATGCGCATGCACCTTTTTTTGACATACATATCACACGGTCGGGATGCAATATTTCATTAATTTTCTTTTGAAATCTATTCTGTTGCTTAGGGCATGTCAGACAGAAACGACTATGTTGGAGACAATGGAGCTAATGCATCAACAACGGACTTTGGGACCGTGGACTGGTCGAGTCTTGTCATTGAACAAAAAGATGATGGATTTAGTGTTCCTGTTACCGAGGATCATATGTTCGATTTTCTTGGTCTGCGTGATGAGGACGAGAGACCGATGGAAGCCACTTCATTGAATGCTACAAGTGTTGACGCCACAATTGTTTGTGGCACTAACATTGATGTTGCAGACAACATGAGTTATGAAGATGTTGACACCGAAGGAGCAGCCATTCTGGTTGACGATCATGTAGCTGAGGAGGAGAACCTTGATTATGACATGGATAACCCAAATATGGAGGAAGGCAGCACCTTCCCTTCCATGGAGATATTTAGGGTGGCAGTAAAACAATATGCAATTACGGGGGAGTTTGACATAGGGACTGTAAGATCTTAACCAAGTAGGTTTGAGGGCGTTTGTAAAGCTAAAGGATGTAAGTGGAAGATTAAGGCTAAAAAGGTGCAACACGAGGGTGCTATCATGGTACTAATCTAGTTGATGGCTAATGGTACTTTTTAATTAATGTCTTTGTTTACCATTTGTTATTACCTGCACTTATTGTGTCTTGTTCTTCGATTGTATCTATTTGCAGGTGACTGATGTAGGACCGGATCACGAATGTTTAACTAGCAGCAGGAAACCATCGAGCATGGCATCTCAGAGTTGGATAGCTGATAGGGCACTACCTATATTGAGGAAGAAGCCTGAGACAAGTGCCACAGAACTGCAGGAGAATTTGGAAGAGGAGTTTGGTATAACTCTTAACTATTGGACAGTATGGAAGGGGAGAGAAAGAGCAATGAGTATCCTGTATGGTACTTGGGAAGAAAGCTTTCAATCTCTTTATAGCTTGAAGACAGAAATTGAGCTACGCTCTCCAGGAAGTGTTGTTGAGATTGACACTAAAGATGTTGATGGAGAAGTATACTTTAACAGGTTCTTTATTGCTCTTAAGCCTTGCATTGATGGATTTTTGAGTGGTTGTAGACCATACATGAGTATAGATTCGACACATTTAAATGGCAAGTGGAATGGACAACTTGCCGTGGCTACAACTTTAGATGGACACAATTGGATGTTTCCAATAGCGTTCGTTTTTTTTGATGCAGAAACTACTGAAAATTGGACATGGTTTATGAGTCAACTAAAGAGTTCAATAGGTGACCTCCCCGTATTAGCTGTGTGCACAGATGCTTGCAAAGGTTTGGAGAATGCAGTGAAGGTTGTTTTCCTTAATGCTGAGAAAAGAGAGTGCATTAAGCACCTTATGGCAAATTTTGTTAAGAAATTCCGTGGAAAAGTATATAGCTGCATGTGGCCAGCAGCTAGGACATATGAAAAAGAGATATTTGACCACCACATGTGCAAAATATTTGCAGCAAGTATTAAGGTAGCACCATACCTACTGGAATACCATAATTTGCTATGGATGAGGTGCATTTTTATCTCCTGTCAATGCCATGTTCATTGCGTCTACTCTTACTACACACTTAATTAATTTCTATTGTTTTTTCAGGTGTGGGTTCAATCCTGAAATCAAGTGTGACTCAATAACCAATAATCTTGCCGAGACCTTTAACTCTTGGATTAAGGATATAAAGGATTTACCTATTGCACAATTAGTTGACAAGTTGAGGGAGAAAATTATGGTGCTATTTAAGAAGAGGAGAGCAATTGGAGCAAAGCTGCAAGGTAAAATACTACCAGCTATCATACACGAGTTAAATGTTCATTCCAGAGGATTAGGCCATCTTAAGACACGTGCATCTGCTGAGCTGAGTGCCGAGGTTAAAGATACTACAAAAAATGACCTACGACACGTAGTCAAGTGTCTTACACATGAATGTACTTGCCTAGAATGGCAGCACACAGGCAAGACATGCCGACATGCATTGGTTGTATTAGCTGCACAAAAAATCAAATTAGAAGACTTTGTGCATAACTACTACTCGGTGGCGACATTCAGGGCAGCATATCAAGGGGAAATAGAACCATTGACAGGCAAGTCTCAATGGCCTAATGTTGATCCTGGATTTGTATTGAGACCACCAATATCCAAAAGAGGGAGAGGGAGACCGAGAAAGTTGAGAATCAAGGCATGTACAGAAAGCGGTTATCAAGGAAAGAAAAAGGTTCAAACGGGAGGCAAGAACAGGTGCAAAAGATGTCAAGAGCTAAGACATAGGCAAGCTGGTTGCCCTTTAAATGGTACAAAGAAAAGGTACAACACTTCGATTATATAAATATTGTGCTTTTGAGATTATACAATTTATTTGTGCGTTCAACTTACACAAATATATGTGCTTCTTGTGGTAGGAAAAGTAGAAGCAAGAAAAACACGGTACCATGGGATCATGCGAGTACAAGTAAAAATGGAAACCCTCCTACAACACCTACAAGTCCTGGACCAATTACAAGGAGGTTAATATTTTGCATGTCAACTCTTTCGATTTATAGCACATACAACTCGTGACAATATTTCCTATTTTTTGCCTTTAATAGCCAATCCGTACGTAACCAATCAACGCCTATAAGGACCAATATGCTTGCTCAACCGTCAACGAGTCCTGGACCGGTCACTAGAAGGTGAATATATTTTATACAAACTTTTTAAATACTTATTTTCTAACATATTATTCTGCTTTTATAGCCAATCTGCTCGTAGTCCTTCTACACCTTTGAGGACCAATACCACTTCCCAACCATCAACCAGTCCTAGACATGTTACCATGAGGTGAATATTGCATCGGCATCTCAGTTTTTCTTCAACTTGTACATTATTTGTAACATCTTTCTGGTTTTTGAAGCCAATATGATCTTTTTGGAGATGGGGGATCTCAGATAGCAGCAAGCACTCCAACAAGAGCAAAGACGAGGATAGCCAGGAAGATTACTCCTAAGAAGAGGAGAATAAATTAGAACTATTGTTTTTAACAATTTTATGTAATATGTGAGCTGAATCACATTTTAAATTTTTCCGTGATGTACACTTCATCCAACGTAACTTCCGGCTATCCTAAACACGTTACAGATTTTACCGCTGAAATGAACCGAGATTGCAATCTATATAAACACCTATCTTTGGTCAATTCATTTTCTTAATTTACTTGGTAACCTATCATCCTGAAGAGGTATATTAAAATAATATTTTTGGACCCATATTAGTTGACTTAGATTTATCTAGATATGAATATATCTAGTTAAATTTTAGTTCTTTAAGTCAACTAATATAGATCGGAGAGAGTACGTAAAAGAAAGCTAGATGGGTTACCGTAACGGACAACTCCATGCATAGAGTAAAATAGACTAGTAAAAAGTAATCATTTCCGGTAATCAAAGAGGTACAGCTAGCTTACTTTATAGAAAACCCCTTTGATAAATGATAAAATTATTAAATCTTGTTTTGGGTAATTAACCAACATACGGTCAACTTTGGGTAGATTATCCAAGGTCAATGAACTTTTGGCTAAATAACCAATTTTCCCATGTTTAAATTACGAATTTAGTCATGCGACCAGGTGTATCAGTATCACCCACTTCGGATAAGGAAAACAAATCACCGCTCACTTCCGCAACTTGACCCAGCGCCGGCGGCCGCCTACCGCCGCCCCTACCACGGCGCCGCGGCCATCCCTCCCGGACTTGCTGCGCCTCCGCAGATCGTCCCTGTCCGACCTCCTGTAGCAGCTAGTAAGTCACATCTCACTCTCTCTGCATCCAGCCGGTTCTCCAGCGACTTCAACCTCGCCGGCGGCCGCCCTAGTCCCTACGGAGCGTCTCCTGCCGGAACCGCCTTCCACCCCGCCCTCTTCCGCGACCCCTCCGCCGTTCGGCCTTGCCCCGACTTCTGCCGAGCTCGTTCGCCCAAGCCCTAGCTCTTCCCGGCGAGCGACGGCGGCGCTCCGGTCAGGCCCTGGCAGAAACGGTGAGAAATCTGTACTTTTTTGTTGCTTCCTTCTTGCATATTCTAATTTGCTGTACATCTCTTGATTATTCTCTTCCCGTCTTTGCGTTTAGGAACCCTAGCTCATCTAGAACTATGAGCTGCGGCCGTACATCGCCGGTGCCCCCGTTAGAAGATGAAGACCTCCTACAAGAGATCCTCCTCCGTCTCCCTCCGATGCCATCCTCCCTCCTCCGCGCCTCCCTCGTCTGCAAGCGTTGGCGCAGCATCCTCTCCGACCACCGATTCCTCAAATGCTTCTGCAAACACCATCAGAAACCTCCTCTGCTCGGCTTCTTCACAGGGAAGCCTGGGTGTGAAAACCACACCTTCACTTCCATCCTAGAGCCGCCCGACCGCATCCCTGCTGGGCGCTTTGCCCTGCCCCCGAGCCTCTATGGGGAGTGGGACTTCATGGGCTGCCGCCATGGCCTCGCTGTCATGTTCGAAGTGTCACGGTGCAAGACCGTCGTGTATGATCCCCTCACTGGAAGACAGCACCAAGTGGCTCCTCCGCCAGTGATGAACATGGGCGACGGGGAACGATGGAGCTACGCTACGGTGCTATGCGCTGACGCTGAAGATGGACATGTGCATGGTGATTGCTTCTCGAGCCCGTTCAAATTGGTCTTGGTCTGCGAAGGATACATGCAGGCATTCACATGCCTCTACGAGTCGGTGTCTGGTGTATGGGGAAATGTTGTCTCCACGGAGACTACAACTATGCATCAGAATATTTTTTTAAGGCCTGGCGTCCTAGTCGGTAATGCACTTTGCTGGGGTATTGTGGGAGGTCACATCCTTGCATTTGATCTGGAAAGGCAGAGCCTTGCTGTGATCGAGAAGCCAACAGACGCCCATGTTACGGGCGACGAATTCGATGTTTGCTGTTTTCAGCTCTTACGGATGGAGAATGGTGGACTTGGTCTGGCTGTTTTGTCAGAACTGACCGTCCAATTATGGGAGAGGAGATTGAACCGTGATGGTGTTGTTGGATGGGTGTTGCAGAAAACTATACTGCTGGAGGGGCTGCTTCCACGGGGAGTGCATAGTGACGTCGAACCGTTACATTTCGTGGGCTATGATGAGGGCGCAAATATGATCGTTCTGACTACGGCGATTGGCAACTTTACGCTCCAACTTGACTCAATGTTTATTAGACATATTATCAAAAGAAATGGAATGTGTTACAGAAGCTTTTATCCCTACAGAAATTTCTATACTGCAGGTAATACTTCCCTATCTATATTTCACAAGCAAAAAAGAAGAAGTAAAATTAGCTTTTATCCCTGCACATGTCTTCTCCTCAATTAAACTTTTCCTTGAAGTTTGGCTAGTTTATTGGGCTTCTTTTGCTTGTAGGCGGGAGATTTGAGTGGAATTGCTTGGATCTGGAACTGTAAACACATGAGATCTGCTAATGTGCTATCTTGCTTATGAAAGTGAGGTAATTTATATTTTTGCTATGTATATATAATTTTTTGTCTTGGTTACTCAATTTATAGGATGATGCATAGGTTTCTACTTTATGGATTTGGTTAGCTTATAAACTGTAGTTATTATAGTTCTAAAAAGCATGTCTTTGACTTCTCCGAACTTGCCTATTAAGTAGATACCAGACGTTTTTTTTCCTTTGTAGTCAATGGGTTTCTCATATGCCCATCACCCAAAATAATTCTTGAATGATTTGATAATCTAGGAAGTTCAGTATCTGCCTTTGGTGGAGGCATTGAGTCACTATCTCTTAGTGTGTAAAGTGATGATATGTAATTGTGTGGCAAAGAACTCGAGAACATGTGAACAATGGAGGTTGAAGTTGTGTAGTACAATTTTATCCCAACTGTTCTTGAGTTGCTGGGTTGATGTTAAGTTTGTTTAATAATGCTGAGATTATTCATCTTCTTGTATTGCTGCGTGATCTCCAGAATTATGAGTTCATTGCGATTCTGCAGAATTGTGAGATATAAGTTCATCGGCTTTGCAGTGAGTGACTAGTACAGGTCGCAACCGATGACACTGATTCTTGTGCATGTTTCTAGAGTTCTATTTGGTTGTTTAGATGCGGAAATGGCTATCTTCTATTGGTTCTTTGTCTTTGTTGCTATGGCTGCTGACATGATCAACGCTGAAATTGACCCATTATGTGGTATGTTGGTTGTTCCATCTTATACACTATGACATGTGAAGTGGACTTGAATGATTTAGTTGTGTAATTTGCTAACTCTATATTAGTATTACCTAGTGATATGGATTGACATTATTCAACTTTCCATGCTTCGATAGTCAAGTCACTGCAGTGAGTTCATGGAAATTAAGAGGCTGCATGAAAGTATTGTTGTGTCAACTAATCACTTTGCAAGTTAGGTCTTCATCTTCCCACCTTGTAGAAATCCTATCGTGCAAAGCAACACTGTAATTCATTGCAGTATACAAATCTGTTCTAAGGGAAGCCATCTTGATCTTCTGTACATTAATGGATGAGTTTCGTTAGATAAATGCAGCGATGCAGTGCAGACATAGATGGAAGTGAGAGGGGGGGGTAGGATTGAGTTGTAAATTCTGACATTTGATTTGGAACAATTTACAGTTTAGCTGGCCACCCTAGTCCCTCTCACCCTTGTTTCTCCTCTGGCCGATCATTATGCCAGATGGGATTCAGTTGCTAAATTATTATTTTTTGAAGAAAACAAATTCACTTAAACTTTACACTCAAGCATTCTAATTTAACTTCTAATCCGATTGTCTTTCCTCTTTAAAATGGAAATATGCACGCTTTGGTGAGTTTTGGGTAATTTTGTAAGTCCTGTAAGTGCTGGTTCATCACCCACCTAGATTGAAGTGTAAAAGCTGAAACTGCCCCACGTAGAACAGAGCAGAGCCCAATCTGCCCAGCTGCCCTGCTCTTGCTTCTTCTGGGCAATTAGTTTTCACACATTCATGTACAGCTAGCTCTGTTGCTGTTCTTAATTTTGATGTTGACAGTTCTTTAAGATGTCATGCACGACTAACTGATTTATGCATGTATGTCCAAACAAAATCCATTAAAGACAAAGATCAAGCTGGCATGTTATATTTGAAGAGAATGTGGATGACCTTGAACATGGCAGAATGATGCATGATACCATGTAGAAGCACGTGTAAATCGTCCACAACTGCCTGTGGTTCTTCTTGGGCCAAGAGTAGTTGCTTTATCACGTACTGATTAATTGTGATGGAATCAAGAAAGCTATTATGTCTCAGATTATTAATGCCTAGTATTTTTTGGTAGTTGGTATGCTATATGCTGAAGCATCCTTGCAGGCTGTATGGTACCTGGGTAGACTAGCAGCTGTATAAGTCAACGCTATATGCTGAAGCATCCTTGCAGCCTGTACAGTACCTGGGTAGACTAGCTGTATAAGTCAGTTTTGAGTATCGGGCATTGAATACGTATTTCTCGAAAAGTTATGGCATTATGACTTTAAGGCGTGTGGAACACTACAAACTAATTGTTCTTCTATAGCCAAGATGTTAGTTTTGTCTAAAATGTTGAGATGATTATTGTTGCAATGATGTCTAGAATTGAGTTAGATTTTGTATAAATTGGTGTTCACGATGGTATATTTTGCTGTGCAGGTAACTGGAGTTCCATTAGTTGACGAGACATGGAAATGAGTATCTGCTGTAGGTTCTTCCGCTTTTGTATAAATTGGTTGATGATGTCGTTATGCTGAAATTTATCCTCTATGTAGTAGTATGTAGGTTCTTTAACTCTGTATGACGTTTCCTGTAAAGTGGACTTTGTAGGATTTATTCATGTAATTTGCTGACTTGTTTGTACCACTACTGCCTAATATATGTAGGCATGAGTCCGACAAGATAGTGAGTGTCAAGTTGCCTCGGTTAATGCTTGTATATCCAAGTTAATTAGCACCTTCAGGCTTTGTTCGTTTCGTCCCAACCCGGCAGGGATCGGCACGATATCCCCGTGTGTTGGGAGGGATC
The DNA here is from genome assembly GCA_023614405.1 of Avena insularis. Lineage (NCBI taxonomy): Eukaryota > Viridiplantae > Streptophyta > Magnoliopsida > Poales > Poaceae > Avena > Avena insularis. The sequence continues at coordinate 45,144,042 of CM042695.1, forward strand.
TGAAACGCGTGGTTTTAATCCCGACTTGTCTGTGTCACGTGTTCGGTTACTCCCTCCTGGGAATCCAAACCGATCTTTTCCCCTCCAACTCCCGTCGTTTTGGAGTGGAAATAAAACTCGACCCGTAACCGGTGGAACAAATCCCCCAGCGCAGCGAGGCTTCTCTCTCTCGCCCCAACAGTTTCTCTCTACTCACGATTTGGATGGCCGGCGGCGGTGGGGGCCGAGGGCCGGCGGCTGCAGGGGCTGAGGGCCGGCGGCGGCAGGGGCTAAGGGACGGTGGCGGCGCAACGAATCCAGATCAAAGGCGAGTTCTCCTCCCTCTCCCCTTTCCAACCGGCGACGGAGCAACCACGCGAGTTCGACCCGGAGATCTCACCCCGTGCGAGCTCGGCGGCGCCCGTGAGACGTCACCTCCGGCGTCCTCTCCACCGCACTGGTAAGCACCTACTCTTCCTCCTCGTCCTCTCATAGTTTCTAGGGTTTTGGCACGTCCTGTAACAGTTTCTAGGGTTCTTGGCATGGTCAGTAGTTGTAGGTTCTTTACCTTATATGTTGTTATCTTAGACCATGCTGTCTGTCCTCGACCTCTCACAATTTTAGACCAACGTTGTCTGTCTGATAGTGACAAGCCATGTCTCTTGTCTTGTTTCTCTATCAGCTCCCTGACTGATTTGGGTAGATCGATCCAAACAAAGACAGAGAGAGGTCAACCTTTGAATACTAATTTTCTGATACCTGGTTGCTGCGTCAACAAACATGCCCTGATCAACAAACATGGGGTTGTACCCCGTGCTACTAGTTTGTTTGAGGACACCAATTTTTGAAATCCTCCTGATTGAAAGTCTGAAAGCCTAAAACAGGGCCTCGGTTACTTTCATGTTCTAACAAACATATACACCTTGGACATTGCTGAATGCTGCATTCTCCGCTACAAAGATAGTATGCAGCACTAATCCAAAATGACATTAGATAAGCTCAGCATAAATCAATAATTTTCTCATGAAACACCAAAAGTCACACCAAACAGGAAATCAGAAAACAAAGACTATTTTTTGAGAAAACCCTCGTGATTCATAAGTAACATCCATGTGTAACTGCATTTCTGCACTTGGCACTTGGTAGTAGTGGCGTTCGTCCAGCATGTCAACGCTTAACCTATTTGAATGCTTGAAACATGGCATCAACTTCTTCAGACAAAAGGACGTCTCTGAATGGTTGGACTCCTGGAATTTTTGCAGAACTTTCATGAAACACCAAATGACACAAGGGACTTCACTCTCTGAAAACGCTCGTAATTTACATCATGGTGGTACAAATCAAACCAAACCGCGTGAACGACACCACGTTTAACAGCCTTTCTGCATGGTTGACGACCTCTAGACACGCACATATCCAAACAAAGTACTGTAATTACTGTCTTTGACGGTCGGCAACATTCATTCATCATTCTGGTATAGTGGTACTATAGGCAGTAGCAATAGCTTTTTTGCCGGTAGGTGTCCAACTAGGTGTCTAACTCATCTGACAACTAAACTATATGTGCAAGTTTGTTTATTTTGATGACATCAAGTTTAGGACATCAGTTTATGCTGACAATGCATGGTTGATGAACTGTATTTATGTTTCTTCTAATTATTTCCACTCACATGCTGATTGCTGCTATTTCTTCTTAAACATGTTAGCTGCAGTGTGTTGACGTGTTCCATTTTAGCACATATTCTATCTCTACACTATATATTTTAATACTGGTAACTAGTGGCTTGTTTCTTTTTAAGTCTTTGCATGGATTTGAGAATGAGGGATCATATTAGAAAGAGGGAGGAGGAGGATGGTTAATGTAGTGGCGATAACGCATCTGTACATAGGCCTCCTGTGCTCATGCTAATATTTTAGTGTTTAGAAAATTAGAATGCAAACTTGCAAAGAGCATTATATTTCTCAGATGCTTGTTATTCTGAATTACGGCTCTTGGGCATGCTAATTGTATGATCAGTAAACTATAACATTATGTTTCAGGTGATCAGAGGAGCTTGTCCGTGCGAGGATGTTGTTCTGCGCAGGCCAGAGCACCTGAGGCTGGCACACTCGAGACGAAGAAGAATCAACTCAGCTTGAAATAATTGGGACTTCGAGATACTTATGTCCCATTTATATCTGTATCGTGTTTTTTGAAAGAATCGACTCAGCCGTGGTGATCAACAATGTGTTTTCGTTCTGTATCTTGTTTTGTGAAATTATGAGCACGTTTAATTTTGACTTCCAGCCATGCTCAAATTGATGTTAAAAATGGATATTCTGTTGATTCGAAGTATGCATGTTGTGGCTTGTTGTTTGGAGCTTGAGCTTGCTGTTACCTGCTGCTGCTTACTGCCTGCTGCTGTGTGTGGGGAGAGGGATCAGACGAACGGGCAAATAGTAACAGGGGTTAGGTAGGGAATACAGGCAACGGGGTTAAGGGGTTTGGGGTGACAGTTCGGGTTCACCCAATCCCTGCATGAGTTAGATCCACTAGAGAATTTAATCCCTTGGAACCGAACAAGGCCTCAGGGAATCAGGGTTCATTTGCTTTATGTCTCAACAACATCAACTCTGCATCGGATGTGCCCTGTCCCTTGCTTGTGTCTTTCTGTGCATCGTTTGATTGTGTATTTTGTCCTTGTTTTTTTTGCTTCCGATATCCATGGTTTAATTTAGATCCAAGGTTTCTTTGTTTGTGGTGCTGTAGTGTTGCTGCTGGACTTGCCTAACCATTTGGTGTTGCTTCTACTGCAAAGTTACTTTGCAGCTAGAGCTAGACTGATGTAGAAAATATTTGAAACAGGAACACGGGAAAGCTAGCTACATTCACAGCACAGCTTGTACATTTTGTAGACTGTATAGTATTATATAGGTAGCTTCATCTAGAGGAGAAGTTGAGAAAGAACTCGGCCGGATTGGTGTGGGCGAAGCTTAAACTCCGATGCTGAGTTATGCTCCAGTGTCGGGTGAAGCAATGGTAAGTCTGAGTGATCAGAAACTATCTGATGCGTGCGGAAGAGATGGAGCCGTTGTTTGCTTCAGCTCCGCGAGTAGGGATTGTAATTGAGTAGCTCATGAATGAAGTAGCTCAATTAGCTAGGTTTGGTGTACAAGATGCACCTAGAATCGTCCCCTCCGAATTGTCGAGTTTCTCGACTTTGATTGTGATATTCCTATTTCCTAAGAAAGTAACCAATGCCTTTCAAAACAACGCCAATTTCAGCCAGCTCATGGGAGTTTGACTTCAGGGCTTGAACCAAAACCTGACAGTCAGACTAAAAAACAAGCCGATTAAGCGCAAGTGTAGTCGTTCTCGGTGTCCCTACTGTGCCACGTTCGTTCAGCACCCACCGATGGTGGTGGAGGACAACCTCTAGGTGGATGTGCTGCTGCCACCCTCCGGTTCCAATTTGGCCTGGTGTGCTTTTGTCGTTGTGTCTAGCCGGCTACGGTGTCCCCCACGGTGGAGGAACAGTCGCCCCTTGCCTACGACTATTTCTTCTCGGTTTGGACGGCCTCACAACGTTTGCCATGGTGAGACGACGATGGTGATTTCAAAACCGTGATGGTGCATGTTGTTGAGCGGAAAGTTTGGTGGAGTGGTATGGATTTCCCGGATTGTGGTTTCTTGGGGGTTGGGAGAAATCCCGGTCGGTTTGGCCGGCACCAAAACGATGACGCCTATGGACGCCGCTGTTCCTTCTTAAAGAGTGTCAGGTGTACCTCTTCCCCACTCCTCTCTGCATACCGGTAAAAATCCTAAGACCAGTCCGGACAGCAGCGCTGTTATCGTCGCATTAAAAGTGTTGCTTGGTACGCGGCGATCCAGAGGCATAAGAGTGTGGTGGGACTTCTCCGGAGGACGTTGAGAGATTACGGGGCATCATTTCTTTTCATAATATGGCGTTGTCAGCATTAATTTCTGTTTTTTATTTTGTTGTTTGCTCCAGTAATGATCTCAAAGTTATACGTTATATATTTTTCTGTTTTGATCATTGTTTTGTGTTGTTAAAATTGTACGGTATATTAAAATTGTCTTTTTTTCCTCACAAGGCACGGATTGACTTGGTGGAGAAGACCGAAGGGTATTTGTAAAACGAGAAAAAAGCAAATAAACTCCCGTGTAATTCTCCCCGTCTGCCTCGCGATCTCACCCAGCGCCGGTGGCCGCCCGCCGCCGCCCCCTTCAATTCCGTCGGCAACGCGTCCCCCCGCCCTCTGACGCCATCTCCCACGGCCTCCGCCGTTCGCCCCCTGCACCGACCTCCGCCGAGCTCCTTCGCCGGAGCCCTAGCCCCTACCGGCGACCGACGGGCGCTCCGTCCCGGCGCTGGGAAAATCGGTGAGCGGACCCCCTTCTGGTTGTTGTTTCTCTCCCACATCCTGTAGTTCCATGCCCCCAATTTGAATTTCGTTTACATTGCTTGATGATTTTTTTTCCTCTCTTCGATTGTAGGAACCCTATCTGTAGCTGGTCATGGTGCTCGCCTGAGGGATTTTTTTCTCCACCTCGCACACTCCTCTAGACTGAAGTGGACAAGTCAGGCCAACCCTAGCTCAGATGAGCCGCCGCCGTACCTCGCTGCCGCCGGCAAACCCGCTAGACGATGAGGACGTCCTCCGTTAGATCCTACTCCGACTCTCTCCAAAGCCTTGGTCCCTCCCCCGTGCCTCCCTAGTCTGCAAGCTTTGGCATAACATCCTCTCCGATCCACAGTTCCTCAACCGCTTCCGGAAACACCATAGGAAGCCCCCGCTCCTCGGCTTCTTCGTAGGGGATCACTATGCTACAGGGCGTGTCATTGCTCCCCTTTTGGACCCGCCCGACCGCATTCAGTTTGCATGTTTCTCCATGCCATGTACCTTCAACACCACCGGCTGGAACTGGAAAATGGCCGATTGCCGCCATAGCCTTGCTGTCCTGATCAACAGGTCACGTCGTGAGATCGTCGTGTGGGATCCCCTTACTAGCCAACACCATCGCTTTAATTTTCCACCGGGGCTCAACATCGAAAGATTCAATTGGTCCTGGCATGCTGCGGTGTTGTGCGTGGATACCCAAGATGGGCATGTGCATGGAGATTGCTTCTCGAGCCCATTCAAAGTAGTCTTGATTTGCGGCGGATACAAGCAAGCATCAGCTTGGCTCTACGAATCAGCATCTGGTGTATGGGGAAATGTTGTCTTGACTGCAACTATAGATACGATTTGTTCCAGAAGGCATAGTGTCCTGGTTGGGAACACACTTTACTGGTTGTTTAGTCGAGGTGACGTCCTTGCATTTGATTTTGAAAGGCAGCGCTTTGATGTGATTGAGAAGCCGGCGGACGGCCGTATTACCAGCTACCGCTCTGTTCAGCACTTGCGAACAGAAGATGGTGGACTTGGCCTCGCCGTTTTGTTGGATCAACGGACCATCAAATTATGGGAGAGGAAATCTGACAGTGTTGGTGTTGTTGGATGGGTGCTGCTGCAGAAAACTATTCCACTTGATGGGGTGTTTCCGCGTATTCCACTGGAGGGGATGTTTCCGCAGAGAATACATCGTAAGCACATACATTTTGTTGGGTATGATGCGGACACGAATGTGATTGTTCTATCTACCATGATTGGCAACTTCACGCTTCAGCTTGACTCGATGCAGATCAGACATATTATGAAAAGAAATGACATATCTTATGACACCTTCTATCCCTACACGAATTTCTATACTGCAGGTAATACTTCTATATCCCTACATGAATTTCACAAAAAAAAGGGTCCAATTAGTTATTTGTTAACGAGGAAATAAATTTCATTGCTATAATATTTTTCATGTGATTAAGGACGGGCTAGATTTATAAGAATTCATTGAGTTGTTTCTTTCTTTGTCGCTCAGGTGATCATATGATGATATTTTTTTAGTTTATTGCTGTGCTACAGTGAAGCTAGAACAGGAATGTAACTATTACTTTGTTGCCTTGCCATTGTTAAACGCTAACTACACTCATGTGCTTGTATCGATCTTTTAGCATGAGTTTTCTAACAAGAAACAACTGAAAACTGGCAAAAACTGCACTGAAACAGTATAGGGAAACCATCTTATATCTGAAATAGTTATTTGGTTACCACATTGGAAGCTTAAAACTCGTATTGCTTTTCATTCCATATTCTCCCTTCTTGCAATGTAAGATCTGTCTTTCGGTATTATTCATCACTTCATAATATCTTTTATTTATTTAATTTTATAGAAAAGTAGCATTTCATTAATTTTGAAGAGTTCTAGGTAATTCTATTTTTTACTAAGGTATTGTTCTACCTTGTTGTACTTTATTTTTCCAATAAACCATAGAAATGGTCTCGTCTTAAATATCTTAGAGGATTAGGATTGTTTTTGGTCTTTTGGCACCTGGCCGTAGAGATGGCTTCATTTACTATCCTTGTCAGAGAATCTACTTTATCCTTATCAAGCTACATGAATATATAATGGTTTGAACATATGCCTTCTCATTCATTTAGCTCTCTCTAGATTTTCATTGGTTTATTGTGCTTCTTTTGCTTGTAGGAAGGGGAGTTGGCTGGAAATGGTTGGATTTGAAATTGTGAACACTTGCAATCTTCCAATATGCCATTCTAGTTGAACAAGTAAGGTGAACTTATCTTTTTGCTATGTGTATATATGTTTTGATTGGTTACTTTGTTTATATGATGATGCATGCTTTATTTTATGTGTACACATTTTATTTATTTCTAAAAACTGTGTAGGTCTTCGTTTCTAAAGAACAAGTCTTTGAGTTAAGGTACCAAACATTTTGACTCTGTACTCTGAGCCTCTCATATGCATAGGATAAATGAAGTAAATCTCAACTAAAATAAAATTCTACGGAGTTTAGTATGTTTCTCTGATGGAGGCGCCGAGTCACTGATCTTTAGTATCTAATGTGATCATATGTCCAAAACAGAACTTGAAAAAATGTCAACCACGGAGGTCGTGGCATGATGTGGTCAAAAATGGATTTTTCACTACATGTACTTAGTCATTGCAATGAGTCCTTTGTTTTAGCGTGAATGTGTGTATATACCTTTCGGTTGGAAAGATTATGTAGTCTGAGAAAATTCTTGTTTTTTCATCGAGTCCTAGTCCAATTCTGTATCCGCGTTAAAAAAATTTAGACGTTTAAAATTATACTAATATCTGTTTCTGGTTCTAAATGACCATTTTCAACACTTGTCATTTAAGTCGATGCGATGAGTTCTTCTACTTTGGTGCCATTGCCTGGTTACCTAATGTAGACATTAGTCAACTTCCAGGTGTGTTAGTACTTGTAGAAGTGTATCACTGATGATTAGCTCTGTGATATGAGGCAATGAATAGGTGGATGGACAAGCAGCAGTAGGTCTTTGTGTATTCACTGTCTATGATTAATTTTTGCCTCCTTGTTCATAGTAACTTTCGAAATGCTGTTGTATAGTGGAATCAATTTTCCAAATCTCTGACACAGAGAATCATACATTTTACATGGCATGCTTGAGGTTACGCATGCTATCTGATTTTGAATATCACAATGAAAATTTTCGTCTTATAAACTAGGTGTGTAATCCAATGAATCTAACAACACAATAATCTAGGTAATGTTTACCCTCATCTCTGATTAGTTTGTATGTTTTAGCAGGCATAATATGGATAAGCATGTTTGGGATATTATGCATTTGATCTGTATAGCAAGACAAGTGTAACTTTACTTTGATTTGTATAGCAAGACAAGTGTAACTTTACTTTTTGAGCGCCTCATGATAGTTGACTTCTGTTGTGAAGTAAAACTACTCCTTTTCATGTACCCAGATCTTGTTGTGCCAGATTATTTCTAAACTGATCATTGTTGTGTTTTTCCTGCAATAGACACGTCATGTGAAGGAGGACATCAGCAAGGTCTTGGAGATCAAAGAACTTCCTTAGCAAAAACTATCGTATAGAAGCAAATGCAGTATGTGCTGTGTTTTGAGTCAATTAGCACGTATTATTTAGGTTAGGATGTTATGTGTCGAGACCAGGGCCTCCTATATATATGCTATCCTTAGTGCTTATTTGTGAGACATTTTCCCACAAGCTTATGTTGGAAATGACCTCCTACCGGTGCTTCAGCTCACATCCAACTGCATGCTATTTACTTACGTAAAGTGTCCAGTCCATTTGCAGACTCTGTTCTAGTTAGCAATGTGTAGCAGCTTTAGCAAGTTTATAGGTTGTTAATTTGGAATTGAAAATACAATTTGGCTTCGCACGATTGACAGGACATTCTGGTTTCAAATTGTGGTGGTTTTGAATTGCATGACATGGGAACAATCGCATGCCTTATATGTGCTTGAAAAGCTTATGGGGAAATTATTGCTGGATTCTGTATATTCATTCTGAGGTAGTACTACCTAGCAACATCAAGTGAAATTTGCACGGTGCAGATTAGTTAGCTGGGTGACGCGCAAATGGTAGGCTGTTTGTATGGACTGACAGGGCAGAGCAGAGGATTTCCTGTGATGTTTCATCACATCCTCCTGTTTGGTACACAGGAATGGACTCATATAATTTCATGGCATTACAGTAATGTTTCTACACATTTGGATGATTTTAAGCACCTGCTGCAAAATCTAAGTGTCAAACCAATCGATCGCAAAATCATGTCAAGAGTTACTAAAGTTTGCTGCAGCCTTTTGATGTTGGTTCTCAAAATTATGCCAGGTTGGTTATCATCGCGATCCTGTAATCAACACATACCCACTGAATTCTGATCTGAAGTTTCCATCTGCACGCCTCAAGCCGCAGCCCCTCAACTTTATTCACGTTCGCTCTGTTTATGAGAATAAGACCCGCCGGGCCGAAGATGAAATGCTATTTTTTCAAACTTCAGTGCCGACGATTCTACCTCATCCAGTCAGATAACCAGAGGAGCCTTCAGGTTCAGGGAGCATGAGCATAGGTCGACCTTTCCTGGCTTCACACCCGTGAACAACCGTAAACAACAATCACGGTGGTATTCAAGTTCAGTACATGTATCTGATAATGTGTCCACCAATTCAGTACGCGCCAGGCCAGGACTAGTAACCTTGGTTGTGCATTTCTGGAAGATATCAAAGCTAAGTACCAACAGTGCACTGCGGAAAGTGTCTTTGGCTCTTAGAGGTGTCTTTGGCTCTTGGAGATCTAGTGCTCCCTTTGGTTACACAAAATGAAATCATATTTACAAGTTCTAAAAATTTGAAAATAAATTCTGGGCATAATCAATGCTCTATCTATAAGCATACAAAATCACAACCTAAAATTCTTTTTTACCGTGGGCTAAACAAAAATGACAAAATCTGATAAAATTTGAGGATGTAAAACTATGCATTCTTAGGTCACACTTTTGTCATTTTTTTTTCTGTGTGTTTCCTCTGGTTTTGCTGTGTTGATTTTTTTGTTGTGTGCTTTTTTTAGTTTTGCCGTGTGCTTTTCTTTGCCATGTGTTTTTCTTGAAATATACCGTGCACTCAAACTTTTCCGTGTGTTTTTAGAAATGCGTCTGGCATTGTCATTATTTGTCATGTGTCTATGATCACGAGGACACACAGCAAAGCGTTAAACGCATAGCAACGCTGTGTTTCCCAATAGTGAAGGGTAGATGATGTCGGCAAGATAATAGCATACATGTTATAATCATGCCCATTGACATTCGTCTAGATCAATAGTTTCCTTGAGTTAAACAAATATATTTAATGGGTAAAACTAACATAAAATGACAGATCACTAGCGAATTTGTCATGTTCATCAAGAACTGTATTGTCGATGGAAGGATCTTCGATGTCATAGAATATTATGTTTCTTAAAATAATTACAAGAAATACGTAATAAGATTATTTAATACTAGGTAAACAAATAGCAACATGCATGGTTTTCTCACCCACATTATCTAATAGGTAAACAAATAGCAACATACATGGTTTTCTCACCCACATTATCTACATAACTTCTTATATAAAGTAAAAAGAGCAATCCAACATAGAAATATATTTACTTTTACATATAATCATCCCGCTATGCATTATTCTGTTCTTGCAGCAATGCAGGAACCAAAGCTTCTAGTTATGCATATGACGTACAATCTCTTGGATGGGTAGATGAATGAACCACCGGTAGCCAGACTGGAGCAAGGTATCTGCGAAGTCATCAAGACATGTGAAGAGGAGATTGAAATCTGTCAGGAAAATGAGAAACTCCGGAGTTATTGCATTGGATTATATCCAAACATCTAAAAATCTGGCAGATCCCTTCACAAAGGGTCTATCACGTAATGTGATAGATAATGCATCGAGGGAGATGGGTTTGAGACCCACTTTTTGAGTTGCTCACAGTGGTAACCCGCTCTATGTGATCGGAGATCCCGTGAAGTAGAGTTGGGAGACAAGCTGTTGGTCAACTGGGAGGAGAGTATCCTTATAGCATACTACCACTCCGTATAGATGCAATACTCTCGTATTCTGCATGGCAGGTTGGTATTTACCTTAATGTGTTCTGAGTGGCTTGTTTAAGCAAAGATGTTGTCCTGCAGAACATCTTTTGAAGAACACACCTATATGAGTCTGACATCAAACGCGTCAGTCCGTGAGAGTTGGGTGCTCTCTAATAAACTCATGAAAGGCCATGGAGTATGACGCATAAGCTCCAAACCGCGGAGAAGCTTCGCGGCAGCCCTGTATCGGTCTAGACCTTATGTGAAACTAGTGTGCACCAAACTTGTAGTTCAAGGCATAGTCCACTATTCAAGTTGCAATCTAGTGTAGCATGAAGTTCTAAGTGGAAGTTCAACTTAAAGTCTCCACCTCGCACCGGTATATAAACAATGCTCTGAAACTGATTGATGTGATGTGATGATATGTGCCTATGAGAATTTGTGGGGGATTGTTGGAATTTGGGTGTGGGCCTTGGCCCATAGCCTAATACAAATTCTGAAATTCTCTTGGCCCATTCATGCCTAGCAAGGGGTGGCACCAAAGTTTAGTCCCACCTTGCTAGTTTAGAGGGAGTTGGACCAATATATATAGTGGAGTGTTTCACTACCTCCTAAAGAGAGTGAAGAGGAGTGGCACACGCCTCCTCCTCCTCCGCCCGCCTGCCACGCCACGCCTCGCCACGCCGCAGCAGCAGCGGCCATGTTTGCGAAATTGTGCCTCGGTGCCGATCTTATCTTTTTGCTGCTCGGGAAAATTATTGTGCGAGTTATTTTTCTGTCAACCGTTTCGAAAACGTGGGTTGTTACTACTCGGACGTGGACTACGCCCCACGTCTTACCCGACCGGCGCCTATATATAGACGGCCTTAGGCTAAAACCCTAATACGAGAAAATACACATCTCTCTGCCTCCAGAACCTTGCGCCGCTTACACCTTCTCCATCCCCTCTTCCGCGTGCCCGGACGACGGACAGTAGGCCTCGAACCACCGCCTCTTGTGAACCTGACGGGTGAGGCGATCAGGTTTTGGGGAGCGCGTCTGCGCGACTATCGACGGCATCACGTCGACCGACCACTCCTTCCCGACGAGGACTTCTTCCGGACATCAGCAGCCTCTATATCGACGCCATGGTCGACGACACCGGTGTCAACCTCAACCCCAACCTGAACGCGAACCCGATTCCTCCTCCAGCACCGCATTTAATCTGCTCCTATCTAGTTCAGTTTCTGCTGCGCTTGTACTAGCTCTTGGAATAGATGTGATCTGCTTATTCTGGTTGAATATGATCTGTTCATTTGTTACGCTAGTATACATGATTAGATTAATTCTAGCACTTATAGTCATGATTTATTATTACTTATTTCGGATTAAATATTATGGTAATTTGCTTATATTTTCAACAATCCAAAAACTTGATTATAGGCAACTGAATTCAACTGGTTTAGCCGCGGCTACAAGGCCGCCTCCTTTTTGATTTGTCAATTATAAGAGATGGCGCACGAGAGCAGTTCTATGGTTGAAAAACCTAGGATGCTATAGCGCCACTCTTGGTAAACCTGAGGGAGACCTTTCTCCTGTTCAGGAGGAAGCGTTTCAGAAAGTCGACACCATGTTTATGGGGGCTTTGTTCAATATTCTTGGTGACAACATTGTTGACACCTATATGTCATTTGATAATGGCAAGGATGCGTGGGATGCACTGGACGCCAAGTTTGGTGTTTCGGATGCTGGCACTGAACTGTATATTATGGAGCAATTCTATGACTACAAGATGACTGATGACCGTCCCATCGTGGATCAGGCTTATGAGATACAGTCCCTTGCCAAAGAACTCGAACAGTTCAAGTGTAACTTACCGGACAAGTTCGTGGCCGGAGGCATTATTGCCAAGCTTCCTCCTTCTTGGAGGAACTTTGCTACCTCTCTGAAACATAAGAGACAGGAGTTTTCTGTTTCGGATCTCATCGGATCTCTTCATGTTGAAGAAAAGGCGAGAGCAAAAGATACACGTCCTCGAGGCTTTGATGGAAGTTCTAGCGCACATGTAGTGCAGAAAAACAACTTCCAGTCCCACAAGTTCAAGAATAAGAACAGGTCTGATGGCAAAGGAAAGTTTGATGGCAAAAACAAGGCCGCATGTACTACCAACTTCAAGAAGAAGACTGAGTATAAGAAGAAAGGATCCTGCCATGTCTGTGGTGATCCTAATCATTGGGCTCCTAGCTGCCCCAATCGCTTTGACAAGCGTTCACATGGAAATAGTGGCAAGTCCGCTAATGTTGTCCTTGGTGATATTGAGATGAAGGATGCTGGGTACGGTATATTTCCCACTGTTCTTTCAGTTTGTAATTCACCTGATTGGTGGATAGACACCGTGCAAATATACATGTATGTGCTGATATTTCCATGTTCTCTTCTTATCAGGTCGAACGGGCTGGCTCCATGCTGATGGGAAATGGCTCACGTGCTTCTGTTCAAGGTGTTGGTACGATGGATCTGAAGTTTACTTCGGGGAAGATCGTACAGCTGAAGAATGTGCGACGCCCTCAATCAATAAGAATCTCGCCGGATCTCTTCGTGTCGAGATGGTTTTAAGTTAGTCTTTGAGTCCAATAAAGTTGTAGTTTCTAAGTGTGGACAATTTGTTGGAAAGGGTTATGAGTGCGAGGCTTGTTCCGCTTATCTTTGTCAGACTTATGTACTCAAGTTATTAATCATGTTTGCAATGATAGTGAGTCCAATATTTGGCATTCACGACTTTGTCATATTAATTTTGGGTGCATGACGTGGCTTGCCGATATGAATTTAATTCCGAAATTTACTACTATCAAAAGTTCCAAGTGTCAAGTATGTGTGCAAGCTAAGCAACCTCGCAAGTCTCACAAGACTGCCGAGGTACGAGATTTGGCACCACTGGAACTAATACATTCAGATCTTTGTGAGATGAATGGTGAGTTGACAAAAGGTGGAAAGCGATATTTCATGACTTTAATTGATGATTCCACTCGATACTGTTATGTGTATCTTCTGAAATCTAAAGATGAAGCTTTTAATCACTTCAAAATCTATAAAGCTGAATCAGAAAATCAACTTGATCGAAAGATTAAGCGACTTCGGTCTGATCGTGGTGGAGAGTATTTTTCCAACGAATTTGATTCTTTTTGTGCGAAGCATGGTATTATCCATGAGAGGACGCCTCCCTACTCACCTCAGTCAAATGGGGTGGCCGAAAGAAAGAACCGTACTCTAACTGATTTGGTTAACGCCATGTTAGATACATCGGGTCTATCCAAGGAATGGTGGGGGGAGGCGATAAAGACTGCGTGTCATGTCCTAAACCGTGTTCCCAAAAAGAACAAAACCATTACTCCATTTGAGGAATGGGAAAGGAAAAGGCTGAAACTCTCCTACTTACGAACTTGGGGTTGTTTACGAAGTGAATGTGCCGATACCCAAGAAGCGCAAGCTTGGACCAAAACCGTGGATTGTGTCTTTCTGGGATATGCATTTCATAGCATTGGCTATAGATTTTTGATAGTGAAATCTCAGGTATCTGACATGCATGTTGGTACAATCATGGAGTCGAATGATGCGACTTTCTTTGAAGACATCTTTCCCATGAAAGATTCGTCTAGTTCATCAAATCAGGAGATGCCTAGTTTATCTAATCAAGAATTAATCACAATTCCTGAACCCACCATTTCGATAGAACACCACGATAATTCTGTGGAGGATAACAAGAAGCTCCTACCGAGTAAGAGACAAAGGACGAAGTCCTTTGGTGATGATTTCATTGTATACCTCGTGGATGATACTCCCACTTCTATGTCGAAGCTTATGCATCTCAAGATGTTGACTCTCGAAAGAAGCCGTCATGTGAGATGGATTCCATCATAGCAAACGGAACTTGGGAAATTACTGATCGTCCTTATGGGTGCAAACCTATAGGATGTAAGTGGGTGTTTAAGAAGAAGCTTAGACCTGATGGTACTATTGAGAAGTATAAGGCACGCCTTGTTGCCAAGGGTTATACCCAGAAAGAAGGCGAAGACTTCTTTGATACTTATTCACCTGTGGCTAGATTGACCACCATTCGAGTACTGCTATCCTTGGCTGCCTCGCATGATCTTCTCGTTCATCAAATGGACGTTAAGACGGCTTTCCTAAATGGAGAGTTAGATGAGGAAATTTATATGGATCAGCCGGATGGATTCGTGATAGATGGTCAACAAGGCAAGGTGTGCAAGTTACTGAAGTCTCTGTATGGTCTTAAGCAAGCACCTAAGCAGTGGGATGAGAAGTTTGAAAGGACTTTAACTGATGAAGGTTTTATTGTAAACGAAGCTGACAAGTGTGTGTACTATCGCCATGGTGGGGGGCGAGGGAGTCATCTTATGTCTGTATGTTGATGATATACTGATATTCGGGACCAATATTAATGTTATCAATGAGGTCAAAGACTTTCTATCTCGTTGTTTTGAGATGAAAGATCTAGGAGTGGCTGATGTGATATTGAACATCAAGCTGCTGAAAGATGATGATGGTGGGATAACACTGCTTCAGTCTCACTATGTGGAGAAGATCTTGAGTCGTTTTGGGTATAGCGAATGTAGATCCTCTGCTAAGCGATATGATCCTAGCGTGTTGGTTCGAAAGAATCAGGGAGATCCTAAGGATGCTAAAGATCAGCTGAGATATTCTCAGATTATTGGCTCGCTTATGTATTTAGCCAGCGCTACGAGGCCTGACATCTCCTTTGCTGTAAGCAAGTTAAGTCGATTTGTCTCAAATCCTGGAGATGTTCATTGGCAGGCCCTTGAAAGGGTTTTATGCGTTATTTGAAAGGCATCATGAGCTATGGGATTCACTACTCCGGTATCCAAGGGTACTTGAAGGGTATAGTGACTCAAACTGGATTGGCGTCGATGAGACTAAGGCCACGAGTGGTTATGTGTTTACACTTGGTGGTGGCGCTGTTCCTTGAAGTCTTGCAAGACCATCTTAACGAGGTCAACTATGGAAGCGTAACTCACAAAATTAGACACAGCCACTGTTGAAGCAGAGTGGCTTCGTGAACTCTTGATGAACTTACCTGTGGTTGAAAAACCAATACCCGCAATCCTTATGAACTGTGATAATCAAACTGTGATCATAAAAATAAACAGTTCTAAGGACAATATGAAGTCATCAAGACATGTGAAGAGGAGATTGAAATCTGTCAGAAAATGAGAAACTCCGAGTTATTGCATTGGATTATATCCAAACATCTAAAAATCTGGCAGATCCTTCACAAAGGGTCTATCACGTAATGTGATAGATAATGCATCGAGGAGATGGGTTTGAGACCCACTTTTGAGTTGCTCACGGTGGTAACCCGCTCTATGTGATCGGAGATCCCGTGAAGTAGAGTTGGGAGACAAGCTGTTGGTCAACCGGGAGGAGAGTATCCTTATAGCATACTACCACTCGTATAGATGCAATACTCTCCTATTCTGCATGGCAGGTTGGTATTTACCTTAATGTGTTCGAGTGGCTTGTTTAAGCAAAGATGTTGTCCTGCAGAACATCTTTTGAAGAACACACCTATATGAGTCTCGACCACAAACGTCGCAGTCCGTGAGAGTTGGGTGCTCTCTAATAAACTCATGAAAGGCCATGGAGTATGACGCATAAGCTCCAAACCGCGGAGAAGCTTCGCGGCAGCCCTGTATCGGTCTAGACCTTATGTGAAACTAGTGTGCACCAAACTTGTAGTTCAAGGCATAGTCCACTATTCAAGTTGCAATCTAGTGTATCATGAAGTTCTAAGTGGAAGTTAAACTTAAGTCTCCACCTCGCACGGTATATAAACAATGCTCGAACTGATTGATGTGATGTGATGATATGTGCCTATGAGAATTTGTGGGGATTGTTGGAATTTGGGTGTGGGCCTTGGCCCATAGCCTAATACAAATTCTGAAATTCTCTTGGCCCATTCATGCCTAGCAAGGTGGCACCAAAGTTTAGTCCCACCTTGCTAGTTTAGAGGGAGTTGGACCAATATATATAGTGGAGTGTTTCACTACCTCCTAAAGAGAGTGAAGAGGAGTGGCACACACGCGCGCTCCTCCTCCTTCGCCGCTTCGCCACGCCACGCGCCTGCTACATGGCAAGGGTTTGGCGGAATGGTGCCTCGGTGTCGATCTTATCTTTTTGCTGCTCGGGAAAATTATTATGCGAGTTATTTTTCATCAACCGCTTCCGGTTTTCCGAAACGGGCTGTTACTACTCGGACGCGGGACTCGCCCCACGTCTTACCCGACCGGCGCCTATATATAGACGGCCTTAGGCTAAAACCCTAATACGAAAATACACATCTCTCGCCTTGAACCTTGCGCCGCCGCTACACCTTCTCCATCCCTTCCGCGGCACCGGACGACGGGACAGTAGGCCTCCGGAACCACCGCCTCTCGTGAACCTGTACGGGTGAGGGGCGATCAGGTTTTTGGGGAGTACGACTACTGACGGCATCACGTCGACCGACCACTCCTTCCCCGACGAGGACTTCTTCCCGGACATCAGCAGCCTCTACATCGACGCCATGGCTGACGACACTGGTGTCAACCTCAACCCCAACCTGAACGCGAACCCGATTCCTCCTCCAGCACCGTACGTAATCTGCTCCTATCTAGTTCAGTTTCTGTTGCAGTTTCTTGTACTAGCTCTTGGAATAGATGTGATCTGTTTATTCTGGTTGAATATGATCTGTTCGTTTGTTCTGCTAGTATACATGATTAGATTAATTCTAGCACTTATAGTCATGATTTATTATTACTTATTTCGGATTAAATATTATGGTAATTTGCTTATATTTTCAACATAAACATTATGTATGTATATATATGCAGCAGATTCGATTGAAGGATGGTTTAATCGCGGCCATCTACGATTTGAGGTAAGATCGCCTCAAGTATTTCTTCTGGCCATTGACCCCTACCCTAGTTTACTTGCAGACCAAAGATGGACACTAGTAGAAAACATGCCTTTAGTTCATCCCATCCCGAGCCATCAGTTCCGGTTCCCTCACGAACCAGAACTAGTCCCGGTCGTAAGACCAGGACAGCGCACGGGACAGGGCGACAATCTGTCCCGGTTCATGCTGACCCTTTAGTCCCGGTTCGGGGCAGGAACTAGGACTAAACGTGTCGAGCCACACGTAGCCGCTGTCGCAGATCTTTATTTCCGGTATTTGTTAGGAACCAGGAATAAAGATCCATGCATGCTGTATATATGTAGCACCCCAGCTCTACATGCTTGTGTGAGCTCGTTTGTTTTTCCCCTCTCATGCATAAATGGTGTATGTTGCTTAGTTTTTCCCTTTTATGCATAAAAGGTGCTTAATGAAATGCATAAATGCTTGAGCTACACTTAAGCTTTCTCATCTTTCTTTCCTCCTCGATCGAGGTTAGCATGCAACTTAATTCTTTTATCTGTCATTGATACAATGCATGCGTCGATGTACAGTGGTCATTTCTCTAGATGTTATGTGATTTTCTTTAATAAAATTAATTATATAATGCAGATAAGCCGACAATAGATGTACGGTGACCGACGCACTGGCGAGTTCATTGCGGGCCTTCATAATTTTATCGGTGTGGCTGAGGCAAACAGACGTAACGGTTTTATGTGTTGTCCATGTGTTAAATGTCGGAATCAGAGGGATTACTCTTCCTTGAGAACCCTTCACACCCACATGCCTGAGCAAGGTTTCATGTCTAGCTATAATTATTAGACCAAGCACGTAGAAAAAAGGATTATGATTGGATATAATGAAGGAGAAGAAGAAGAGGATTATGATTTAGAAAGAGGCTCAGCCTGCAAGGGCACACGGCCGTGACGAACCAGGCGAGGCCGCGAGGGCCAGCGGATTCGTGACAAACCTAGGTGCGCCGCCGTGGCTGCAGAACAGGTTGCAGACTTGCTGCATAGAAGTGGTTTCCGTCGGCACGAGGTGATAACCCGATGCCCACATCATGCGCTGCAAGTCATGCCCATGAGAAAGCAGTCCAGGCTTAAGCATGTACATGATGCCCCTCCTTGCAGCGGTGCAACTTGGCGCTCTTGAGTATGCCGCGTAGCTCAGACGCCATCGCCGGCTGGCGTTCCATGCCAGGACCAGCGAACAGAGAAAGCCTCTCGGGCAGTCGACGAGCGCATGGGCGGAACGACGAACTACGACTATGGCGCACTTTTTCAGTTTCCACTCTCGGTCGTCTTGATGTAACGATGTACTAGGACATGCACCGCGAAAACGATCAACACCACGTCGAGCACGATCTCCGCGACCGGCCACCACCGCGTTAGCAAGGACGGTACACGATCACCACCATCACTTACGCGAGGGGATGTAGACCACGTGGGTGGATGTATATTTTATACTCCCTCCATCGTTAGGATGTCTTAATAAGTTTGTCTAAACTGAAATGTATCTAAACACTACTACCTCTGTTTCCGGCTTAAGGCGCACACGCTGTTCAAAGCAAAGTTTAACCGAAAGAATTAAACAACAAAATCTTAATTATATTATACATAATTAGAACAGTTGGATTCGTATTGAAAAATACTTTCCAGTGGTACTAGTTTTATACCAAAACTTTTTACGTATTTAGAGTAATTCTTGGTCAAAGAAAAAACACGCAAAATGAGGACGCCTTAAGCCCTGAAACAGAGGGAGTATTTAGTATATAGATACATCCAAATTTAAACATTCTTTTGATAAAATTAGAAAGCGTTGATTGCTACCAAAAGTCACGTATGGTGTATTGCGTGCGTCTCATTTTTGCTGCACAGGTTGCAGGTTCGACTCCCTTTGTTTCTATTTAATTTTAGTTGTTTCTTAAGAATTTGACAAGTGGGACCTGCATGAAGGGCAGCACAAGGGTCATATGTGCCAAATAAAACATAGAGGTTTTTTTTTGCAAAAATTACAATGCCACATGTCAGTTTCAGATTCGTCGTGGGCCTATTTGCTCGCTGGGTGCAAGTTGTTGGATCCTGGTTTCACGAGTTTCAACTTGTATGACTAATTTGTACGTGATAGACAAGTTGTGGGACTATAAATGTATTTAGCTCTATTTATTTCTATTCTACCCCACGATTTACTTGATTATTTAGAAGAAAAAAAAGGTGTTTCCCATTCTTCTCCATGCTCTTTTGATTTGGAAAAAGAAAACCGCCATATATACGCCCTTGCATGTTGCATCCACCGTATTTAATTTGCATGCCCAATTTATCGTCTATCTCGATTACAGCAAAGCTAGCGCTCGCCCGGAAGTTCAAGATGCAAGCGGAGCGGCCAGCACCTACAGGACCTCCTTGATGGCAGCTAGCTGGAGGAAGCTACATCCGCGTGGAGGGGGTATCATGCCACATGGGCGTACATATCCTCTAGGGCGGCCACTAATTCATTCATCGAAATCTATCACCTGTCCTCTTGAGAGTACCAAAAGGCATCAGAGCATGAACAATAGCATAGCCAACTGCTGACTATAATAAGGTAGTACCATGTCATCTATAGTCAACCAAATAACCAATATAATAACAAGATATAGAAATGTATTACTTAATCAATATTTGGACCACCTTCACTCTCACAAAGTGCCTAAGAGCACGTGCTAGAGCTGACTCTTGCATAAGAGTCAACTCTCTTTCTCTCTCCTCTTCTCTCTCTTCCAACTCAGTACAAATGTACTATTTAATGTCTTATAGACAGCTGATGTCACCTTATTGTACTTGCTCTTATGATGGCAGGAGCACGAGAGTTACTATGTCAAGTCTATCATACTATCAAACATATGCGAGTATTATCGGAGTAGGATTCTTGGTATCTGGAATTTAATTTTCGAGCAAAAAGATGCGAGCACTGAACGAAATTTATTGGACAGTGCTACGCGTCCCCCGGGGATCAAAACATCGATCCCCCGGGTCCTCGTGCTGACACATGTCCATCCAAATTTCGCTTTTGCTACGCTCAGACCCGCTTTTGCTACATAATACCCGTTTTTTTCTACACTGTAGCAAAAAAGGTTGGTCCACAAGACACATAAAACAGACAGATCTCGTCGGAGACTTCGCCGGAGATCTCGCCGAAGACTATGTAGCATAATATTTCTGCTAATGTAGTAAAATTGACTTTGTCAAAAACTCGCCGGAGACTTTCACCGGAGATCTCGCCGGAGATCTTGTAGCAAGAAGTTTACGCTATTGTAGCAAAATCAGATAACAGATGTAGCAAAATAATTATGCAAACGTAGCTAAAGCCGACTTCGCCGGAGACATCGTCGGAGCGAAAACTTGTAGCGAAGAAAATATCATTATAGTAGCTCTGCTCGCCGAAGGTAGCAACACCAGAAGACATGTGTAGCAGGGTCGCTCGCCATGTGTAGCAGTGCCGCTCGCCGCAGGTAGCAACTACAGTGCCGCAGATAGCAACGACTGGCGCCGTAGGTAGCAAATGATGCCGCCGCAGGGAGCAACAACGGATGCCTTCTAGGTATCGTCATGTCGACGCGGCCATGGAGCGACACGGGCCATGGGGCATAGGGGATGCAGCACGCGAGGCCATGTCAGCGGCGCATCAGCAGAGGGGCATGGCGGCGGAGGGCGTGGGGGAAGGAGGCAACACACGAGGCCATGGCGGCAGCGGCGCGATGTCAAAGGTTCGTGGCTGTCGGGTGTGTTTCAGGGGAGGACGTCCGACAACAGGGGGACGGGGCGACGGAGAAGGGGAAGACGAACGAAGGCGGCAAGGGAGAGGAGAGGTGGCGCGACGCCGGGGAAGGAGTGCGATGACACCGGGGAAGGAGTACAGAGCGCTCCGGCCGAGCGGCGATGGGAGGTCTCGAGGATTTTTCCTGATTTGATCTGCCGAGAAGATAACGCCAAGGTGGGGTCCACAATAGGAGACGTACGTGCGATGGTGCGAGATGGGCCCGGGGGATGGAACGGTTCCATCCCCCAGGTGATGTGTATCATTTTCCAAATTTATTTGGAAAAGGACTGGGCTCCCTGAGGGATCGAACGAAAGCATCCCCGGGTCTATCCCTCATGCTGCCTGTCCCCATGGGTTCAGTGGAAAGGTATGGGAGAACGCATGGCACCAATAGGGCCGGCTGCTCATATATATATTAAAAATGTTACAGGTACAACCCTAGAAATACACGGGGACCTATAAATAATACAACACATATCTCAACACCCTCTGCAGTCGAAGGGTCGGTTCTGACACATAGACTGGAGCGGAACTCAGGAAAAGTCATCGACGGTAATCTCTTTGTCATGATGTCTGCAAATTGCTGAGAGGTCGGCATGTGAAGAACTTGAACGTGGACGAGGGCAACTGGCTCACGGACAAAGTGAATATCCAGCTCAATGTGCTTGGTGCGCCGATGATGAACGGGGTTGGCGGAGAGGTAGACAGCCGAGACGTTATCACAAAATATCACTGTGGCCTTGTCGACGGGACAAGAGAGCTCGGAGAGAAACTGACGAAGCCACGTGCACTCAGCCACGACACGGTACTCGGCCTCGATGCTGGAGCGAGACACAGTGGGCTGTCTCTTGGAGGACCAATAGACGAGCGACGAGCCGAGGTAGACATAGTAGCCCGAGGTGGACCACCACGTGTCAGGGCAGCCAGCCCAGTCCGCATCCGAGTAGGCGATGATGTCGGTCAAGGGTGAGGTGTGCAACGAGAGGCAAAAGTCCATGGTGCCGCGGATATAACAGAATATCCGCTTCACCGCGAACCAGTGAGCGTCCCGGGGAGCATGCATGTACAAGCACACGTGCTGCACGACATACTGCAACTCCGGACGTGTCAGCGTCAAATACTTTAGGGCACCGATGATGGACCGTTCCCATCACTGACCGAGAGCTTCGCCTTCGTGTCGACATGTGTGGGCGCGGGGTGGCAGTTAAGCATCCTTGCGCGCTCGAGAAGCTCATGGCCGTACTTCCGCTGATGAAGAAAGAACCCATCCGCGCGCCGGACAACCTTGATCCCGAGGGAGTAGTGGAGCAGGCCGAGGTCCTTCAGGGCGAACTCAGCGCGAAGGCGGTCGGTGAGCTGTCGAAGGAGACCATCAGTGCATGCCGTCAGGTTGATGTCGTCGACATATTGCAACATGCAGGCAGTGTCGGTGCCTTGTCGATAGACGAACAACAACGCATCAGAACGGAAGCCGAGCTGATGCAGGAACGCGGGGATGCGTTGGTACCAGGCCCGGGGCGCCTGTTTCAGTCCGTACAAGGACCGAGAGAGCAAGCACACATGATCCGGATGGTCGGCGTCTACGAAGCCGATAGGCTACTGGCAGTACACCTGCTCGGAGAGATGACCGTGGAGAAAGGCGTTGGAGATGTCCATCTGGTGCACCGTTCACGCGCGAGAGACGGAGAGGTGAACGGTGTGGATCGTGCCCGGCTTGACAAACGGGGCAAACGTATCCATGAAGTCGACACCAGCGCGTTGGCGAAATCCGCGGACCACCCAACGCGCTTTATAGCGCTCCAGCTTGCCATCCGGGCCGAGCTTGTGCTTGAAGACCCACTTGCCGGTGATGACGTTGGCGCGAGGAGGACGGGGGACCAGCTCCCAGGTCCGATTGCGCTGCAGCGCATCGTACTCCCTGCTGGTGATGATGTATTTGGTATGGTCAAGGACATAGAAGTAATCTTTGGAAAAGGTCCCGGCGGTCAATCAGTTCCGAACGACGTCGCTACAGGACACGCACCCATGTGGAAGAAGAAATCTATATTTTGGGAGCTGCCATATTGGAAAGTCCTACGTGTCCGCTCTTCAATCGACGTGATGCACGTGACGAAGAATATTTGCGTGAACCTGCTAGGATTCCTAGGCGTGTATGGGAAGACAAAAGATACACCAGAAGCACGGGAGGACTAACAAATTATGAAAGACCCAAAGAACATGCATACACAGAACAAGACGAATAAAGGGCGTCACTTAAGTCGTGCCAGCTATGCTCTTACCAAAGCAGAGAAGGAAATCTTTTTTGAAGTCCTTTATAGTATCAATGTGTCGTCTGGCTTCTCATCTAATATAAAGGGGATAATAAATATGGAAGAGAAAAAGTTCCAAAACCTGAAGTCTCATGACTGTCACGTGATTATGACGTAGTTGCTTCCGATTGCATTGAGGGGGCTTCTACCGGAAAATGTTCGAGTACCCATTGTGAAGTTGTGTGCATTCCTCAATGCAATATCTCAGAAGGTAATAAATCCAGATATTCTGCCAAGGTTACAGAAGGATGTGGTACAATGTCTTGTTAGTTTTGAGTTGGTGTTCCCACCATCCTTCTTCAATATTATGACGCATCTCCTGGTTCACCTAGTGGAAGAGATTGCCATTCTCAGTCCTGTATTTCTGCACAATATGTTACCCTTTGAGAGGTTCATGGGAGTCTTAAATAAATATGTTCATAACCGTGCTAGACCAGAAGGAAGCATCTCCAAGGGATATGGAACAGAGGAGGTCATTAAGTTTTGTGTTGACTTTATTACTGACCTTAAGACGATTGGTGTTTCTGACTCGCGGCATGAGGGAAGACTAAGTAGAAAAGTCACGCTGGGAAAGAAAGCAATGATATGTAGGGACGGGGATTCTTTCACTAAAGCACACTACACAGTTCTACATAATTCCACCTTGGCAGCTCCGTATATCGAGGAACACAAGAATATTGTACGCTCCAAAAACCCGGGGAAGCCTGAATCATGGATTACAGATGAACACATGAAGTCTTTCGGTGGTTGGATGCGGACACATCTCTTGAATGACACCACCGTTGGAGATCAGCTATACTTGTTGGCCGCATCACCATCTTCTACTATATTGAATTTCCAAGGGTACGAAATAAATGGAAATACATTCTACACGATCACCCAAGATAAAAAGAGCACCAACCAAAATAGGGGTGTCCGCTTTGATGCAACAGACAAGAATGGGCAAAAGGACACATACTATGGTTATATAGAGGAGATATGGGAACTAGACTATGGAGTCTCTTTTAAGGTCCCTTTTTTTCGCTGCAAATGGGTCAACCTGAATGGGTAAGGGGTAAAGATAGACCAGTTGTACGGAATGACAACAGTGGATCTCAACAATCTTGGTTATAGAGATGAACCATTCGTCCTAGCGAATGATGCGTCTCAGGTTTTCTATGCGAAGGACATGTCCTCCAGACCGAAAAAAAAGAAAAGAAATGCAAACGAATACATCATATGATGAGCCAAAGCGTTACATAGTTCTTTCAGGGAAAAGAAACATCGTGGGAATCGAGGACAAGACAGACATGTCAGAAGATTATAATAAGTTTGATGAAATTTCGCCCTTCACAGTGAAAACTGACCCAAGCATTCCGTTAAGTAAAGAAGATGCTCCATGGTTACGTCTGAAGCGATCATAAGGAAGGACATTTTCCAAGAAGTTCATGCTCATATTGTGTAACTCTAGTTCATGTATGGCCGGGATATCTTATGATGTTTACAATTTTCCAAGTTTAATAAATGTATTGAGTGTTAGTCCCGGTTTGTGGCTTGACCGGGACTATATATAGGGGGGCCTTTAGTCCCGGTTTTGTAGTCTCGGTTTTTAATATTAATAATTGTCTTGAGTGTTAGTCCTATTTTGTGGCTGTACCGGGACTAAAGGGGGCCTTTAGTCCCAATTCGTAGAACGACTTTCCCGAACTATGAAGAAGTTGTCCCGATTCGTACTTACCATTAAGATCTGATCTCCAAACGCGCGTGGTCACAGATTAGGCAGTGCCTCTATGACCAGTTTCTTGGAGATGTCGGAGGACTGGGATCCGGCGGCATCTCCCTGAAACTGGTCGTAATGGTGTCCCTGCTCTCGCACACCATCTTGCAGCTTGTAACTTCTCTAACTACATCAATACACCTAGGAGCTAACTAATTTCACATATTAGGGAGTGCCTCTATGACCGGTTTCTTGGAGATGCCGGAGGACTGGAATCCGGCGGCATCTCCCTGAAACTGGTCGTAGTGGTGTCCCTGCTCTCGAAAACCATATTGGAGATGCCTCAATCTGGCTAGGGGACTGGACTCACAAGGATTCCTATTTATAGTACAAGCAGCTTGGCATAGTGTCGACACTTACGACATAATGTCGACACTCACCCCTATTATTAGTGCTGACTCATGTTTTGTCCTAGTTGGTGTCTCAGAACGGGACTAAAGGTTCATCTTTAGTCCCGGTTGGTGACACCATCCGGGACAAGGTACACGCCGTACGACATAATGTCGATACTCACCCCTATCATTAGTGCTGCCTGACCCAGCCTGCCGAAATCCCTCCAACCGGGACTAAAGATGAACCTATCAATGTTGTTGTGCCCATATTATGCATGCATGTGAACACTGGTATGGAGAACAATGTTGCAGGAGGAAGTTTTCCTTTTCGTCGCACGGAAAAGCCATTTTCCATTTTCCGAGCGCAAAAAATGGGTCGTTTTGTGAAGTAACCACCAAAATGCTGTTTCAGAATGCTACCATCCCATTTTTCTAAAATACTAGACCACCTTACATGGACTATCTCCCAACCGGGACATCTCAAACCTTTTCGTCCATCCCGAGTAAAAAGGACAAATGTCTGCCAAATCGGTAGGAAGTGGGTCCGGTTTGTACTATAGGTACATGATCTAACGCCCGTGAATTTTTGAAAAAAAACATTTTTAGAATCGCAATATGTGGTTTCTTCAGAGATCCAATGCAAGTTCTAACGATGCTCGTCCCCTATCTTCATGCACGCCGGTTCGACCATAGTTAGAAATTCAAAAAATTCAAAACGGGCATAAGAAATTCAAATAAAATCCGAACAATGTAAATCCTTCACGTGGTGTCAAATTATGTGACATAGTTGCAATGAAAAATACCATACTTGGTACAATGATCATGTCTAAAAAAACTTTCACAAAATGACCTATCATGTTCGAGGTTTCATGGCTTTCGGTCCAAATGACCGATGTTATGTGATGAATCACGGCATAGTTTGTGATGCTGTACCCATATTATGCATACATGTGGAAATTGGTATGAAGAACAATGTTGCAGGAGGAACTTTTCCTTTTCGTCGCACGGAAAAGCCATTTTCCATTTTCCGAGCGCAAAAAACGGGTCGTTTTGTGAAGTAACCACCAAAATACTGTTTCAGAATGCTACCGTCCCATTTTTCTAAAATACTAGACCACCTTACATAGAATATCTCTCAACCGGGACATCTCAAACCTTTTCGTCCATCCCAGGTAAAAAGGACAAATGTCTGCCGAATCGGTAGGAAGTGGGTCCGGTTTGTACTACAGGTACATGATCTAGCGCCCGTGATTTTTTGAAAAAATCATTTTTAGAGTCGCAATATATGGTTTCTTCAGAGATCGAATGCAAGTTATAATGATGCTCGTCCCCTATCTTCATGCACGCCGGTTCGACCATAGTTAGAAATTCAAAAAATTCAAAACGGACATAAGAAATTCAAAAAAAATCCGAACAATGTAAATCCTTCGCCTGGTGTTATATTATGTGACATAGTTGCAAGGAAAAATACCAGACTTGGTATATTGATCATGTCACGAAAAAACCTTCACAAAATGACCTATCATGTTCGAGTTTTCATGGCTTTCGGTCCAAATGACCGATGTTATGTGCTGAATCATGACATAGTTTGTCATGCTGTGCCCATATTATGCATTCATATGGACATTGGTATGGAGAATAATGTTGCAGGAGGAAGTTTAAAGTTAATTCAAATCCTAATTAAAAACAGAAAATGGTTTTGAATTAGTTATTCAAATCCAAACACTTTTTATGTTTAAAGTTTTTCTAAATTCTAAATTAATATTCAAAAAATATAAGTTAATTCATTTTTAATTTTAAATGGTTACATTAATTATTTTTAAAAACAAAAAATGGTTTTGAATTAGTTATTCAAATCCAAACACTTTTTATGTTTAAAGTTTTTCTAAATTCTAAATTAATATTCAAAAAATATAAGTTAATTCATTTTTTGTTTTAAATGGTTACATTAATTATTTTTAAAAATAGAAAATAGTTTTGAATTAGTTATTAAAATCCAAACACTTTTTATGTTTAAAGTTTTTCTAAATTCCAAATTAACATTCGAAAAATATAAGTTAATTCATTTTTAATTTTAAATGGTTCATAGTTTAAATGGTTACATTAATTATTTTTAAAAACAGAAAATGGTTTTGAATTATTTATTCAAATTAAAACACTTTTTATGTTTAAAGTTTTTCTAAATTCCAAAGTAATTATCATTTAAAAAATATTACAAATTTAAACCCCAAAATAAAAATAAGGCGGGAATAGAGAGAAAATTCCTGATTTTTTTTGAAAACAGGGTCATACGTCCCGGTTGGAGCCACCAACCGGGACTAAAGACCCCTGCACGCGCCCCTTGGGCCGATGAAGAAAAGGTGGAGTATACGTCCCGGTTGGTGGCTCCAACCGGGACGTATGACACTTTAGTCCTAGTTGGTGCCAATAACCGGGACAAAAGGCCCTTCGTTTATAACTGGCACGCCTCCTCTTCTTCTTCCCCATCTCACTTCTCTGCTTCTCACCGACGCGCCACATAGGAAAATCCGACGCCAAGAAGGCCCGCCTTGACGCCACGCCGCCACCATCGCCGTCCCACAAGGCGCCCGCCTCCGTCTGCAAGCGAGAGGCTCGAGCACGCCTGCCCCTCGATGTTTTCTTCCCCTACCCCGACAAGGTTCGCCGCCGTCCATCAGCCCGATTTTGACCTCCCCGTGCTTCCCCGACCCCACCACCACGCTCAGGGTGAGCCACCGGTCCTCTAGGACCCTTCCCCTCCTTTCCTCCCTCTCTGGTTTGCTCTAGCCTCGAGCGCCGTTGTTGGCCACCGCCAGACCTCGCCGTAGACGTAGCTCCGGCTACCAAATAGGAGCGGCGTTGCCTCTATATCGTTCGTCGTGCTACGCTGGTTCGAATGCGCACAGCCCCGCAGTCCCGCGTGCTCCCTAGGGTCGCCGTCGACCACCGTCCGCCACCGCCTGGTGACGTGGGTGCGCGTGGTACCCGCGTGGCCCCGGTCCCACCTGCCAGCCTCAGAGGCTAGGTGCCTCTGTGATGCAAATAGTTTAGGTTAGGGTCTGACCCCGTCAAGCCCTGGTCCAGGTCCCACCTTCCTGCGTGGAGGCTGAGGTGGCCACGGGCCCCTCTGTTAGCCACTGTGGCTAGCAGTGGCCTCGGTGTAAAAGGGTTTTCAGTTTTGTTTAACTTCAGAAATGGTTTAATTAAATCCAGAAATTGATATAATATTGTAAATTCAATAATTAATTATTTATAACTTAGAAAAATACAAATAATATATCAAAATGTTCAGAAAAATGAGATCTAACTATTTAACCTATAATCATGCATTGTTCAACAACTTTCAAGACAAGTTTAATTAGTGAACAAAATCAACCCCTCTCATATACTCCGGAGTTTCGCCGAGTTAGGGTTTTCACCCCTCGGAACCCCGTTTAAATTGCCGAGCATGTCTTAGGGTTACTTTTCAATACAAATTAACTTGTCATATCATCATCCTTGTTTGATGATTGCATCGATGCCTTGTGTTGATTGTCCCCCTCTCTTTCCGGTGTTCGGTTCTTCGTGGTAGAATACGAGATCGAGATCAAAGACCGAGGTCAACACCATCGAAGATCGAAGATTTCTTGATAGCCATCGTATTGTAGATGCTTAGCCATGATATTAGTTGTCATATACCCCATTTGAATTGATGTTGCACCTAGGGTTAGCCGGTGTGTCCTCGCTAGGGCATCTCGAACCCGAGGGTTGATTGATTGCTGCCTTTATTTTCGGTATTGGTTCTTCGCGATAGGATCCGAGCTCGATGGTTTCTCCGAATTAGGGTTTCTGATATTGTAAATTCATTTTTATTATTGTGTATGTATATATAAGGGTTTCTCCGAATTAAGGTTTATATCTCTCAACACCGTACCTAACATTCTCCCTTAGCTGCTTTGACTTATCCGTTTTTCCACCTATGCAGAAAATATGGACCCACACGACAGAGATGCAGAAAAGGAAGGGTTTATCCAAGGTGTGATCCGTGGGGAAGAAACTTTAGATGTATCGACGTTTCTAAACAACTCCGGTGAGGGTGATCCTCTTTTTGCCGGAAGAGACGACTTGTTTGAGGTTGAAGGTGATGCCTTCCACGAGGGAGAAGGCGATGCCTTGTGTGATCGAGAAGACGACCGCTCCGGCGAGGTGCATGTAATATAATTAATTCATTAATTAATCATTTGCTATCTATATAGAAATAGTAACGACGATCTTTCTTCTTTTAGCCCTCCGGATCGAAGAAATCTACTGAAAAGAGTGGACGAGGCCCAACCAAAAAGTTGGAAGACCATGAGAGGTTCAGGATCGAAGATATCGGTGAAGACTGCAAACCGATTGCTCCCGAAGTTGTCGCAAACAAATTTGTGGCAAAATGCAGAGTAATCGTTAGGGACTTCATCCCGATCACCATTCGAAATTGGAATAGGCCTGCTGATGCGGAAGAAGAGGGAACGTCTTTATTTCTCCCTACCGTGGCCAAAGATTTACTGTGGAAGAGGCTCATGGTTAATTTCAAACTACCGAAGATAGAGCTGGATCCAAATACGAAGGATCCAGTTGAGGACGCCTTAGAACATGCGCGAGCCATGGAGGCTAAGGTCAGGGAGTGGGCTATGAAGAAGATGGCCCAGTGTTTCACCAACTGGAAGAAAAGATTGCACCTTGACTATGTCATGAAAGAGAAAACTCCGGATTTCAAGAAGATTCAGTTTGAGAAGATAAAACCATTCTGGGCTAAGTTTTTGAATTACAAGACATGAAAAAAAGCTAAGAAAATGTCTGCAACGAATAAGCTGAATGCTGCTAACAAGAAGTATCACCATACTATGGGGCAAGGTGGCTACAGGGCTGGCATTCCTTAGTGGAAGAAACTTGAGGATGAACTGCGTGCTAAAAAGATCATCCCAGAGACAGACGCACTACTAGGAAAATGGCTATAGGTAATCAGCACATCCGTGGCTCACATGGTTGAAGTGCCCCACGGCTAAAACAGGCGTGGCTCACCTATGGGCAGTGCCCTACTAGTAACTAGAACAACCGTGGCGCACATGACCATAGTGCGCCACAGATGTGTGTGGGCTAGGGCCCTGTTGGCCGCACGCCAAACATCCGTAGCGCACATAGGGTAGGTGCGCTACGGTTGTTAGTGTCAACCGTGGCGCACATGGAGGGGGTGCGCTACGCCTAAGCGCATGCCCTCTCTCACGTGGAACGGCCAGACACATCTGTGGCGCACTATGACATGTGCGCCACAGATGTATAAACTTAGTAGTAGGGCACCTTGCCCTAGTGCCCTACGCCTAACTATCCTGCACCAACTCCACCCCCCCCCCCCCGTGGATCGCTTTTTTAGGTTTTGCAAAAAATAAAAGGAAATGATAAACACTTCAAAAAATTAAATCCTTACATATTTAGGTAGGTAATGTGGTATAGCTTCTAGTAAAATTAACAAACATGAGTTTTGATTTTATTTGCAAAGAATTGGTTTTACGGGCATAGGGGCACGTTGGACTCGGAAGGGAAGTGTATATATAACATATGACATAAAGAAGACCCCTTGGCCATCGATAAGATGAGAAAAGCAGTAAAGTCTGTTAAAGATGGGGACTTCATTCCCGATATAGATAATGATGAGCTCACACTCGCCCTTGGAAATAAGGAACATGATGGACGAACACGAGGCACAATAGGCTCCAAACCATGGAGCACTGGGTTTCCCGAAGAGAGGATGAAATATCCTGATAGAAGCCGTAAGAGGAGAAAGGACAAGGCGGAAGTTGAAGCAGATATTTAGAAAGAGCGAATGCGTATAATTGAAGAACGAATAAAGAAACAACAAGATCA
This sequence comes from Avena insularis, assembly GCA_023614405.1. Lineage (NCBI taxonomy): Eukaryota > Viridiplantae > Streptophyta > Magnoliopsida > Poales > Poaceae > Avena > Avena insularis. The sequence continues at coordinate 45,175,553 of CM042695.1, forward strand.
AATTAACGCACTTAGCCAGCAAGGTACTACCGGCCCATCTCAACAACACATGGTGGTAGAACCTGCATTCGATGCTACCGGCCTATCGAATAATCGAAAAAGCAGTGTGGCTTCCACCGAGGTCTCGGGTGATGACAATGACGATGACGATGGTGCACCGACGATGGCTCATGTTGGCTACCCAGTGGATGATATCACACAGATGACACACTACGAGCTACATGTCAAAGTTGTGAACATATCAATGAAGGTGGCGGTCGGCTATGCCTTACCAATTGCACCCACACCAACTTACCACTGTCGTCCGGTTCCATAGGGCTACCCTATTGTCAGGGTGGATGAAATCATGCCCACCTTTGAAGCTTTGAAGCTTGACTACCCTGTAGGTGAAGGGGATGTGACTGAACTGGGAGAAGCAACAAACTTCACCATTCTATGGACAAAGGAATGTATCGTGCTTCCAAATCACACGCCAAGGCCATCTTCATCGCCGCCTCACCCGTCTCCAGCGATGTCGTCGCCGACGCGGCAGCCGTCTTTGCCGCCTCACCCGTCTCCGTCGCCTCACCCGGCTCCGTCGCCTCACCCGTCTCCGTCGCCTCACCAATCTCTGGCGCAGCCATCGCCGCGGCAGCCATCGCCGGTGCCTCAGGATAAAAAGCGTAAGCGTACCACCGCTACTCTGCGTCGTGGTAAGCGATCGCCGAAACGTAAACAAGAGCCTCTTCCAAAAGTACCAAAGGTTCCTCCCAAGAGAGCTTATGACTGTACTGAAGAGGAGACTACGGCTATCGTTGATGCGGAAACGACAACGTTTTTCACTAAGCTGAGGCGGCCGAAAGAGCCAGAGTTCCCCAGCCCCAAAGAAGAAAAATCCCGAGTGTTCAAAATGCTAAAGACTCTTCATCAACCCGAGCCAAAGCTTTCATCAGACTATGAGCGATCTATTCTCAAGTCACATGCGGCACAACAAGCCTCGAAGAGGAGTACTGATGCAAGCGAGAAATCTGTTGCCCAGCTCGGAGAACAAGCAAAACAGTCTTTCGCCCCTCTCAAGGTGATTTCCCATACCAATGTGGGGTCAAGCAAATATGCGGTCGAAGAGCAGTATGATCCAGATATAGCTGCCGCTGCTCAAGGTATGAGTATTACCCGGTACTTATCCCAGTTACAATACTTCCCCGTGTGTGAAGTAGCATACAAATACCAGTACGGCAAACCTCTCGTCAAACCTGAGGTAAATAATCTTTCAACAAAAATGCGAAGATTGCATAACTGGTACATGCATGCCAGAAAGGCCGGGGCTAACTGGATAATGCCGAGGGTTACAAAAAAGCATTATGGGAAAGAAATAGATGACATGATATCCATTGAATTTGATGAACTATTTCAATTATTCAATCAAGACGCCTTGGACAAATTGATCATCAGTGCCTATTGTCTGTAAGTACCAATTCTGTAATTAATTTAGTCTCTAGCCATCTTACCTTGTTTATTACATGTATATAATCATACTATAATCTGCAAAATAAAGATTCTCGAATGCAGCAGAGGACAAATCTATGACATTGGGTTCATTGACCCATATTGGGTTCATCAAGCTAATCTCAAAACAAATCCCCAGGATACGGAGGATAATATCGTACACGCGTTAAGGTTTCAAGAAACTAGAAGGGAAATACTATTTCCTTACAACTTCGAGTGAGTGTTATTGTCTTGTATACACTTTCTATTTCGCTTACTCGATGTTAAGTATATAATTGATTAGTTATGCATGCGCAACTTTCACTATATTCTGTTAATCATTCAACTTGACAAAGGACGTGTACTAGTCATGGACTCGAAACATAAACCCCTTGAGTCGTGGAAGGACATGCAGATGATTCTCCAGCGGTAATTCTAATCATTACAACACTATATCGGCAACGTTCGTGAATTTTATGATATCAAGTAATTAATAACTTATTTTATTCGTTTTCTTCGCCGGATGGAAACGGTTCACCAACAAGGCTATGGGTGTTTGGAAAGAGAAGCTTACATTTCAACCACTAGATGTAAACATCACTAGCTATATCCGCGCATCTCTTTGATTATAGTTTTGATACCGTTATTATCATGCTTGATTATCTTTTTGATTGAACTCTGTTCTCGTAAAGTGCCTGACACAGGGACCACGGAACAATTTATGTGGATACTATGTTTGCGAGTTTATCCGTCAGACGTGCTGTGAGAAGGGCAGAAATTTAGAGCAACTCCACGTACGTAAACAATTTCTATAGTTTTTAATTACCGTCAAATTGTGTTTAGTTTCATTCATATAGGTTGACTCCTTTTTTAAAACAGATCGAACGTCTACGGGACGGTCTTCTGCCAAAGGATCGCGTACAAGCAATTCAGGAGGAATTAGCGGGATTCTTGGATGCAGAAGTCCTAAACCCAAAAGGAGAATACTATACGAGTGTGTATAAACAATAGGGATTGTACAAAGAGCTTAATTTGTATGTAGTGCATAAACTCCGTGTATCGAATGTAATATGTTCGACACTTGGATCTATATTGTCATGATGATCTTGTGTAATATAATAGTTACTTCATTGATGAGTGCAAAACACTAAATAAAAAATAAAACAATATAAATGAATTCTCTGCCGCGGTACAAAAAGTGACCAAAATGCTGCCGCGGCAAAAAAAGTTGGCAAAATGAATTCTCTGCCGCGGCAGGAAAATGTGTCAAATCTCTGCCGCGACAGAGGGTTATTTTTCCTGGTTCGTGTTACGAATCGGGACGGTTGCTCTTTCCCCTCGCCGTCTGCCACGACCACGTGTACGCCCTTTTGTCTCGATTGGTGGGACAACTGGATCTAAAGGTTGGGGCTTTAGTCCCGATTGCCCCGTCCTGATTGGATAACCGGGACTAAGCCCTTATCAACCGGCACACATGGGGCGGTTTCCACTAGTGTGTTAATTTGAATAGATCGGAAGGCTAGGACTGGGGATGGAAACCGGAGGACACGTAGCACTGCCCAATTTATTTTCAGAAGCACTCGTAACGCCACGTACATCAAGCACACCGATGGGTGCACATGACAAACACAAGCAAGCCGCGTCCACATGCCTACAATTCATTCAACCCATCAACTTTTTTTACTACGACTAGACAAAACGATAAGGAAGGCAACGATCTACTCCCCCATTTAGAAATATAAAAATATAAATAAATGAATCTAAACACTTTTAGTATATTAAAAATGTCTAGATACGGTGTCTAGATACATTAGCTTCACTATCCTAAAATATCTAATATTTTTAAACGGAAGGAGCAGTTTTCATGCATAATTCATGTCACATTCACAACCAAAAGGCCCGAGCCTCTGTGTCCACTTCACTACTAGATCTTTGACACCATGCAGGATATATTGACTAATACAAAACGGAGTTATGTAACTGGATTGTTTTCCTCCAGTAAATAATATATGGAGTAGCAGCCTCTTATATTTACACACAAGAGAATGCGCGCGGCACACCCTAACTGATGTGTGCCCTAGAACCACGAGAAACTGCCTGATTTGTGACCACTTCACTACAGACTTTTGACAACAGCACGCTTGATGATACATTTACAAAATGGAGTCACATGACTGGGCTGTTTTTCTATTGTAAATAAGTATATACAAAACAGGGCCTCTAGTCCCGGTCCATAAGGCCCTTTAGTCCTGGTTTTGGAACCGGAACTAACCAAGCGGGATTAGAGGCCCGCCATTAGTCCTGGCCCAATTACCAGCCGGGACTAGTGGATGTCCACGTGGCTGCCCTGGCGCGCTCAGGGTGCACCCCCACTAGTCTTGGTTGATGTTAAGGACCGGGTCTAGTGGATCTCTGCCGCGGCAACATTTTGCGTCTTTTCTCTGCTATGGTAGAGTATTAGCTTGGACTAGTGGTTCTCTGCCGCTGCAGCATTTTATGTCCTTTCTCTGCCACAACAGAGAATTCAATTTGTATTGTTTTATTTACTTATTTTTCATTTCAAAATAAATTTTAAATATTTATACGCCATCACATATCGTACACATTCGTGCATATATAAGATAACTTGTATTACGATATCAAGCATACAAATATATACAATTTACATAGTTACATGGAGATCATAAATACCGGGACTAGAGCCCGTCTGTTCGATTACATGTACATCAGTAGCGCCTATTCACACTAAATTCTCCGGTATCGTCTACGATCTCTTTGAAAATAAATCCCGCCAGCTTCTCCGCAATTGCTAGTACGCGTTGCTCTGGTAGTAATTGATCCCGCATTCTCTCGAACTATATATAATAAAAAGGAGATCAATATGAATATCAATCATGATAACAAAAGGTGACGGCAATAAAGTGATGGTGTGAATGCATTGCTTACGCCGACTCTATAATCATTGTGTTCTATGGTAAACATGCGAATGAACTCGCAAACGTAGAATCCACATAGATTCAACCCCTGTTGCTGCCTCGTGCACTTTACGAGAATAGAATTCAATCAAAATAATAATCTAGCATCATTATTGTATTGAAACTAGAAGTAAAGAGATGCACGGACATATCACGTGCTACTTACCGAGACCGCCTTAAACGTCAGCTTCTCACTAAATACACCCATAACCTCACGCTTGAACCGGATCCAAACCCTGCGGGAAAATGAATGAATGAGTTATTCATTACCTGATATATCAGGAAATCAACGAAAGAGACCGATATAGCGGGAACTTACTTTTGGAGCATGTCCTGCATGCTGTGGAAATCTTCCAGGTTTCTCTTTGATGGGTTCATTACATCAACTTTTCCCTTATCAGGTTGAATGTCTAGCAGAACTCAGTGGAAGCTGCAAACATTTATATATACATCAGTAACTCATCAGTTACACTTAGCATCGACTAATCAAAAGTGAATGTGTACAACAGAGTAAGACCGTCACCTAAAATTGTAAGGAAACAGTATGTGGTCAGAGAAATTTTGCTCCATTAGAAACCTTAGAATGTTTTCCTCCGTCTTCTCGGGGTTTTCCGTTAGCGTGTTTATATGAACTTTATCTGGGTCAATGAACCCAACATTATAGATTCTTCTTCTTTTACATTCCAGGATCTTCATTCTGCATAATAAGGATAATTACATGTACTGAACTGAAGAACTGAAAAACTGAACATGTAGACAATGAATTCAACAAATTACAGACAATAGCAGCTGAGGATGGATTTGTCCAGGGCGTCGAGATGGTATGACTGGAACAGTTCTGGAAACTCAATATGGACCTCTTTGGGTCTGAAGTAGTACTCACGTGGGATTTTGGCTACGATAATTATTCTCCACTGCTTGATGACCGCTGAGTACCATTGATGGAGATTTCGCATTTGTGTTGACAGTTCTTTTAGCCTCTCTTTGCTGACCAAATCCTCACCTTCGACAAATCTACGGACTACACCAGTCTTGGGTAGAAGGTCGAGTTGGGGGCCTATACGTTCATCAATACTAATTTCCATGCTGGCCGCCAACTCCGCAGCTACTGACATATCTAGTGGCTGTTGTGCGAGAAGGGGAACGTTTTCTGAAAACACCTTGAGGGGTGCGATCGTTTGTTTGGCCTGTTGTCCGAGAAGGGGAACGTCTGATTTTTTACTAATTGTTGTTTTGGTCCCGCTTGCACCCGTACTTGCTGATTTTTTATCGCTTGCACCCGTACTTGCTGATTTTTTACTTGATTTGCTTAATTTTCTCTTAGTCACTTCTTTCTGAAGTGTGCGTAGATAGTCATCCGACTTATGGTACAACTCATATTGCGATTTTGTGTTCAGAAAAACAATTGCATATGCCTTTTGCTTCTCGGTGTATACCGGAGCGGACTCGGGTTTCTTCTTCTCAAAATACGCCGCCACTTCGGCCTTTGCTATCGCTGCAGTTTCCACATCAGTACGATCGTAAGGTCTGATGGGAATATTCTTATGAGGCACTGTTGGAAGGGGCAAAATTTTCCGTTTTGGGCTGCCGCATCCTTTAGTACTCACTGACAGAGCACGCTTCCGCTTATTGTCCTTAGCGGGCGGCGAAGACTGCTGAACCTACGGCGGAGATCGAGATGGACTCGGGATGTGGTGGTCGTAGTCATCATGGGGTGAGCTTCTTGGAGGTGATGGAGGTGAAGTTGACTGATATGTCCAAAACGTATCTACTTTCCCAAACACTTTTGATATTGTTTCTCCTCTAAACTTATGTGATTTGGACGCAACTAACATGGACTAACACTGTTTTCAGCAAAATTACCTTGGTGTCTAGTTTTTGTGCAGAAAATCAACTATCAGGAAAAATCCCGAAAAATATGCCAAACCTATTTCACCAGAAGATCCACGGATCCAGAGTACGAGATGGAGTGGATGCCTGGGGGCCCACACCCCTGCTAGGCACGCGCCTAGGGGGGTGTAGCCACCCCAGGCACCCCCTCGGCATCCCTTTGCGCCTATAAGTTGCCTATCGATATAAAAACAGAGGGGGGTTCGACATTTTTCCAGAAAGAGTTCCGCTACGCCGCCACCTCCAGAAACAAGATCCGGATCCAGAAACTCCGTTCTGGCACCCCGCCAGGACGGGGAATTTGGAGACGATCATCGCCATCATCATCACCAACGCATCTCCATCAACCATCCATGTTTTCCTCATCCATGAGTGAGTAATCCCCCGCTGTAGGCTTGGGGATGGTAAGGATTGGATGAGTTCTATCATGTAATCGAATAAGATTGTTAGGGCATAGTGCCTAGTATCTCTATTAGTGCTATTTGACTTTGTTGCAACTTGTTGTGCTTAATGCTTGTCACTAGGGCCCGAGTGCCATGATCTCAGATCTGAATTTATTATTGAATCATTATGAGAGTATTATTTGTGATCTTATCTGCAAGTTGTGTATACATATCATTGTCCGGATCCAAAGGCCCCGAAGTGATAATAATTGGGACAACCAGAGGGGATGGCTGTGATGTGAGGATCACATGTCTTCACGGAGTGTTAATGCTTTGCTCCGGTGCTCTATTAAAAGGAACACCTTAATTGCCAGTAGTTCCCTAGAGGCCCCGCTGCCACGGGCTGGCTGGACAGAAGATGTTGTGCAAGTTCTCATTGCGAGCACGTATGACTATATTTGGAGCACATGCCAGGATTGTTTAGTACTTGGATGCTTGTTATTATTTATCTGCAATGCCCTAGATCTTGAAGTTACATGTTTAGACTTGTCCATGCAACGCCCGTCCATCCATCCCTATGCCTACCGCACTCGAATCCCACTATTTACTGTTCACTGTTACTATTCCTTTTGTTCTATTGTTGCTATTGCTTTGATTTGCTACTACCAAACTATCGCTACTAATAAACTTCTGTGAGCAAGGACTATTTCCAGGTGCAGCTGAACTGACAACTCAGTTGTTAAGGCTTGCGAGTATTCTTTGGATCCCCTTGTGTCGAATCAATAAATTGGGTAATACTACCCATGAAGACTGTTGTGATCTCCTATACTTGTGGGTCATCAAGACTATTTTCTGGCGCCGTTGCGGGGGAGCATAGCTTTATTTGTAAGTTCACTTGGATCTATTATTGTTCACTGCTACTCCTTTCATCATGGGTAAGTCTCGTGATGGAAAGTTTCCTATTTTACCATCCACTACAAGAAGAGGTACAGTCCTAAACATCTCTGCTGCTCTTGATTCACCGTCTGTTATAAGTAAGCTTGTCACACCACCACCACATACTCATGCCACACACACTGCTAGTACTGCTGAATCTGAAGCTGCTTTTGATACTCATTATGTTACTTCTACTATGCTTGATGCGAGTAGTTCATTAGGTCCTTTCCTAGATGCTAATATGACTAGTCTAGGAAATACTGAAACTCCTAGTGAAGACACTGTTACACCTGTTAGCTCACTTGAGTCTAGAGAGAGTTATGATATTAGTGATGGTTACATTGAGTTCACTGATGATTTTGTTGAAGAGTGCCGAAACACACATGGTACTAGTGATATTAAGAGTCTCCTTTCTAAACGCACCATTATTCCTAAGTTGTCCTCTGATCCTAAGTTTGCCACCTCTCCCATAGATATTAAAGATAAAGATTATAATTTCTCTCTTGATTTATCCTATTTGGACATTGTTGAGAAAGAACATTTATGTGGGACTGAAAATGAGAGTGTTGTGGCTCATATGAATGAGCTTTCTACTATGAGTGCTCTATTATCTGATGATTTTAAGATGTGCAAGTATTTTGTTACTAAGATCTTCCCTTTTTCACTAAAAGGAGAAGCTAGGGCTTGGTTTAATAGATTACCTCATGGTTCCATTGATAGCCCTAATTGTTTGATTGCTTCTTTCTTTCAGAAATATTTTCCTCCTAGTGCTATAGATGCTGCTTTGCAGAGACTTTTTAATTTTAAACAGGGAGAATAAGAGAAATTGCTTGAGTCATGGAGAAGGTTCTGTGCCTTGATCCATGTACATCCTAGATGTCTAGTGCCTAAGAATGATCTTCTTGATATTTATTATAATGGACTAACTGATGATTCTAGGACATACGTAGATAGCTTGCTGATTGTGTTTTCAGGAAAAGAACTCCTACAGATGCTGAAGAATTAATTGCTAAAATAAGCAATAATTATGATGATTGGACTTCAAATGAGCTAAATATATCTGAGCCTATTACTCCTGAACCAGATGTTCCTGAACCAGTTCCAATACCAACACCAAAGAAAAGAGGAGTTATTGCATTAAATGATGAAGTGATGAAGGAAGCTAAGAAGTTTTTAAAGGAGTAAGGTATTAGAGCTGAAGATGTGAAGAATCTACCTCCTATAGAAGAATTATGTAAGCCAATTCCTCACTCATCTACTATTGAGGTACACTCTCTCCACTTTGATGAAGGTGATATTCCCTATGGTAAGCCTCCTGATCAATGCTTAGAGGAACTTGACACATTTATTGTTAAACAAGGTACTTTTAATAAACAAGTTCAGAATCATTTATTGGAAAACTCTAGAGCTATTAAAGAGTTGAAAGATATTGTGGAAAGAACTTCTAATGATATTAAAATGCTTTGTAAACACTTTCAAATGGTTCAAACCCAACTTGATCAACTTGCTAAGGTGCAAAAGGATATGCTAGTTAATGCTTCAGGGGATAAACATGCTTATGGAATTAGAACTAGGAGTGGTATAGCTACTGAAGATCCTTTATATCCTAAAGGACACCCTAAAAGAGTTGAGCAGGATTCCTAGTAGGTTGATAGTGGTAGTCCTTGTAAGAGAAAGAAAAAGAAACATAGAATAGTTGAGGAACCCCTTGAACCTGCTGTAGATCCTAATAATATATCTGTCTCTGATGCTGAAACTAAGAGTGGTAATGATAAAAATGATGCTCCTGATAAGGAGGAAGTTGAGGAAGAACCTGAGAAGCACACTAAGAACACTAGGTACACTAAGGAAGATTTTATCGCTAATAAACATGGTAAAGAGAGAGAACCATGGGTGCAGAAACCTATGCCTTTTCTAGGTAAGAAACACAAGTCAAAGGAGGAAGAACATTACAACAAGTTTTGTGAGTGGATGAAACCTTTATTTTTGCAAATTCCTTTGTCTGATGCTATTAAGTTGCCTCCTTATTCAAAGTATATGAAGGATATTGTCTCTAATAAAAGGAAGATTCCTAATGAGCAGATTTCTACTTTGCTTGCTAATTATTCCTTTAATGGTAAGGTTCCAAAGAAACTTGGTGATCCAGGTATACCAACTACTGAAATTCAAATGTCTGAGGGACGGTTCACTTTGTCCAACAATCAGAAAAATCCTACTTTGGAGAAACTTGACAGGATACTAGTTTGCAAGGAATGGGAGAGGTTATTTCCTCTTACTATAGTACACAAGTTGACTAGGGAGGTTTATGATCATAGTCCTTTGATTCTGGACACTATGGATGGGCAGGAAAAAGGTGGCAAAGAGTTCAGGTTTGAGAAAGGCTGGTTACAGAGTGATGAATTTTTACTCAGAGTGGAAAAGATCTGGAGAAAACCTGTCAGAGGTAAGAACATCCTTGATAGTTTGCAGAAAAAGCTAAAGAATGTCAAGAATGGTCTGAAAGGGTGGGGTGCTCATATCAGGGGTTTGGAGAAAAAAGAAGAAAAGGTTAGTGGAAGAGCTTCAGGAACTTGAAAGTATAGAGGAGTTGATTTTACTTAGTGTAGAACAGTTGAAAAGGAAAGCATCAGTTTAGAAAGAACTGTTTGAACTGTATGAGAACGAAGAGAGATTCTGGCAGCAAAGGTCGAGAGATAACTGGTTGTTGAAAGGGGATAATAACACTGAATATTTTCACAGGATTGCTAATGGGTTGAGGAGAAAGAAAATGATTTTTTCTATGAAAGATGGGGAGAATGAGATTCAGGGAACTCATGATCTCTTGGTGCATGCTACCAATTATTATAAAACTTTGTTTGGTCCCGCTGGTGGCTTTTCTATTAGGCTTTCTGATGATAATTGGCAGGCTTGGGAGAAGCTTAATGATGAAGATAGGGAGAAGATGGGTGTACCTTTTACAGAGAAAGAGGTGAAGGAGGTTATTGACCAGATGGAGAAAAACAAAGCAGCTGGCCCTGATGGGATTCCTATTGAATTCTATCAGCACTACTGGTTTATTATAAGGGAAGATGTTATGGCTGTGTTTGATGACTTTTATGCACATAAAATTGATCTGAGGAGTATTAACTATGGGGTGATTATTCTTTTTCCCAAAGGTGATGATGCTGATAGAATTCAGAAGTACAGGCCCATTTGTCTGCTTCAGGTGCTGTTTAAATTTTTTACTAAAACTCTGACAGTTAGGACAGAACCTGTGATGGGGAAGTTGATAGATACATGCCAGACTGCTTTTATCAAAGGGAGATTTATTGCTGATGGGGTTACTTTGTTGCATGAAATTATGAAAGAATCAAAAGTTCAGAGGCAGCAGGGTGTGATTCTGAAGATTGATTTTGAAAAGTCCTGTTTTATTGTTGTAAACAGAAAGGCTTCAGTGAGGACTGGTTGGTTTGGTTGAAGAGTGCAGTCACTCAGGGTACTCTCAGTGTTAAGGTGAATGGGGAAGTTGGTCCTTATTTTGGCAACTTTAAAGGGGTTTGGCAAGGGGATCCTTTTTTCTCCCTTTTTGTTTAATCTGCCAGGGGAATGTTTGGCTAAGATGGTTCTTAATGCCCAACCTAGTGGATTGTTTACATGGTTGGCTGATAATCTGTTTGATAAAGGGATTGCTATTCTGCAATATGCTGATGACACTATCCTGTTCATTAAGGACGAGGTTGAGGGGGCTAGAAATTTGAAGCTGTTGTTGTATTTGTTTGAATCCATGTCTGTCCTTAAAATTAACTTTGAGAAGAGTGAGGTGATGATGGTGTTGGATGATGAGGATAAGATGTCCAATTATGCTAAGTTGTTTAATTGTCAGAAAGGTAGTTGGCCTATTAAATATTTGGGGCTGCCGGTTTGCAGTAGAAGATGCACAGTGGCTGAGATGGGATTTATTGGGGATAGGCTAAAAAAGAAATTAGATGGCTGGATGGGTGGAGCTTTATCTCTGGGGGTAGGCATGTTAAAATTACTGCTTGTGTTTCCAGTGTGGCTGTTTATCCCATGTATATGTTCCTTTTGCACAAAACAAATGTGGAGGAGGTAGAAAAGCAGACCAGAGCCTTTTTTTGGTATGGCAGGGTGGGCAAAAGAAAGTGAAAATTTGTATGTAGACCGAGGAAAAAAGGAGGCTTGGGATCAAGAATATTAGATTGTTTAACATCTGATTGCTTTGTAAGTGGTGGTGGCGGCTTGAGGCTGAGGAAGGACCCTGACAAGTTTTTGTGAGGAAAAAATATATGGAAAAGGGGGGATCAGTGTTGTGAAACACAAACAGAGTGACTCCCCTTGTTGGACTAATCTGCTAAAGATCAAGGATCTTTATCTGGCTGGCAGAAAAATGAAAGTTGGAAATGGGGAGCTGACTAATTTTTGGCATGATGCTTGGTGCTTAGATGTTCCTTTGAAAAGTAAGTTCCCTGATCTATTTGATGTCTGTCAGAATCAATCGATTTCTTTTGCTGATATGGATAAAAAAAGGTGGAGATGTTCTTTTAGAAGATGGCTAGATGCTGATGGGATGAATCATCATGAACAGTTAAAAATCTTGTTGAATGGGTTGAGTTTGAGTTAGGAAAAAGACAGACTTGTATGGCTGTGGAATAAATCCGGCAGATTTTCTGTCAAATCTATGTACTCTCATCTTTCGAATGTGGGGATTGACAGGAGTTTCAAGCATCCGTGGAAAGCAAAAATTCCTTTGAAGATTAAGATCTGGCTGTGGTTGATTTGGAACAATGCTATTATCACTAAGGATAATATGAAAAAGAGAAGATGGGAAGGGGATGTTACTTGTAGATTTTGTAGTGAAGGTGAAAACATTGGGCACCTGTTCTTCACCTATGCAGCAGCTAAGTATGTATGGGGTGGTTGCTAAATCTATCAGTGCTGGGAATAGGCATGGGTCCATTTCTCAGTTTTTGGGAGTTAGCAGAAATGTGCAAATTACGGTGGTAGCAGCGATCTGTTGGGCTATTTGGAAACTCAGGAAACAGAGCTTGCTTTGAAAAAACTTATTAGTTCTCCTATTGATTTGGTTATGTATGCATGTGTTTTCATTCGTTATTGGGCAGGTTTACATGGTGAGGGAGAACGGGAGATGTTGCATGCGGGGGCTGATGTCCTGCAACAGAATGCGCTGGCTGATGCTGCGGCTATGGATGTGGCTCCTGTTCCTTTCTTGGGATTGCCGATGATCCCTGAAGACCATGCCCATGAGGCCCCTGAGCTTGAGAGGGGACGTGAGAAAAGGAGGAGGATATGATGCTGTTTGGAGAAAAAGAGTCTTTGAGCCCTTCCTGTCGTTTTGGGATGTTCCAGTTTCGCTTTTTTTTTTGAACTACTATCGCTAACCTGCGGGCGGTGTTCTTGCGTCTCCAGCTTTCCCCTTATTTCTCCCTTTCAGTTGCGTGCGTTGGTTTGTAATATGGAGACTTATCTGCTTTGATCCCCTAGGTGGATCAAAAAATCTGTGTGACAAAAAACCTTGTGTGGTGTGTTGTTCCGTTATCTGTTGATAATGGAACCCGATCCCTCTCTTTTGGGGATTGTATGGAAAAAAAGGTATACCAACTATTCCTTGCTCTATTAAGAACAATTATGTTAGAACTGCTTTATGTGATTTGGGAGCTGGAGTTAGTGTTATGCCTTTTTCTCTCTACAGGAGACTCCAGCTAGAAAAGTTGATACCAACTGATATATCTTTGCAAATGGATGATAAGTCAACTAGTATCCCTGTTGGTATATGTGAGGATATTCCTGTTCAAGTGGCTCATAATTGCTTGGTTTTAACTGATTTTGTTGTGCTTGAAATGCCAGAAGATGATAATATGTCTATTATTCTTGAGAGACCTTTTCTTAATACTGCAGGTGATGTCATCAATTGTAATCAAGGAAAAGTAACATTCAATATTAATGACAAAAAGCATACTATTTATTTCCCCAAGAAGGTTGCTAAAAGCTATTGCCTAAATTCCATTGAAAATGTTGAGAGCATTAAGGTTGGAGAAATATATTGTCGCATTCCACAAGAAAATTTTGAAACTATTATGATTGGGACTATTAGTATCAAGCTTGAGGTAACATAATCACATGGTGGAATACAAAGCTTTGTCTCATCTAAGATTGTTTTGGTAACAAGACTTGATCAACCTTGTTAACAAAATGATTTTAATGAACAAAATAATGTTTTCACTGTGGTTATTCTTGTTTTCTTTTACTTTTCTCCTTCCTAGTCTTTGCTTTTGCTCTTGTTAGCTAGTTGCTTGCCTTTTAGAGTGTTCTAGAACTGTTGTAGTTTGGTTTTTTTTGCTTTTGCTTCTTCTGAAAAAAATTGTTTCTGCGAGAAAATCAATTTTCATACCCTGAAAATTGGCCAGAAATAAAGTTTCCCTAAAAATCCCAGAAAATTCAAAATAAATTTTTCCTCGAAAAAATGGGCAGGGGGACACCTGTGTTGACCCAGGGGGCCACCCTAGGCACCCACACCCCTGGTAGGCGTGGCCTACCTACAAGTTGCGCTTGGGAGGGGGGTGTGGTCCACCTGGGCCCCTCCAATGTGCCTGCTCCCAGCCATCTTCTTTCTCTCTCCCGAAAAACTCCGGAAAACATTCTCAAGCTCGAGTTCTTGATGTTCTTTCTCGCGATTTTCGATCTCCTTGTTCATCCCATCTTTGTTGCTGATTTTTGGAGGGATTGCTCCTTGAAAAAAAAGGTCATGGACAAAACCACGCATTTGGTGAAATATTTGAGAGTGATGCCCCTAGGAGGGCAAGGCATTCAGGATCATCCTCTTGAGCTAGGCCCTCATACAATGAGGATCTCATTACTCCGTGATTTGGCAACGAGGGAGATGAGGGTGATGCGCACCCCTCCAACTTTCCTTGCCAAAACTTCTTGCGGGCTGCTGGGATTCTTGATAATTCTATGAACTTGGTTCGGAGGGCTGGACTAACAAGCTATATGCAGGATGAGAGCGTGCAATCTGCTATGCTCACTAAAACATTTGTGGAGATCTTTTCTTTTACTAACAGCATGTTCAAGACAGATGTGTCTTTCAAAATTTATGGCAGGTCTTATAATATGACATTGAAGAAATTTTGTGAGGCCCTGGGACTTGGTACACCTGGGTCGGCGAAGAAGATTCCAGCTCAACCCGCTGATTTGTTGGAGCTTTACCGCGGGATAACCAATGATGATGACCGTAGAGCTCAATGGGGAAAGATAAAAAATATTCAACTCCCAGTCATCAGGTACTTTGCTTACTATCTTTCCACTAGTGTTATTGGTAGGGAGAACACTAGTAATATTTCCAACTATCAATTGGCCTTCATAGCTGCTGCGCTCAATAAATAAACTAGGTACAATCTTGGTTCTCTCATTGCTTGTTGTTTAGCTGCTAAGGGACACATTTATGGGGGAGTTATTGCTACACGTGTTGCTGCTGCCTTGGACCTTGCTGTTGATCCAAATGATACAGTCTTGGCTCCTTAGATGCTTGATCTTGCTGCTATGAAAGCACATCACTTTGTCACCACTAGCTCTACCCTTGAGAGCTTGGTTTATAGAATGATGTTTATTAACGGGGAGGAGAGAGAGATCCCTCTACCCCAAACCACTTTGTTCAGTATTTCTCAGGGACCTTTGTCATGCTCCAAGGTGGAGATGGATGATAAGCTGCGCATTCTTGGCTTCCATGGACACTATCAGGAGGAAGCACCCTCATAAGACCCCTCTGTGTACTACACAGGGGAGTCCTCGAGCTCATACCAGGACGAGGGAGCCTCCTCGACATACTACGGAGGTGCACCTTCTTGGGCACCATGGGATTGAGACTCGCTTAGGCCAAAAGCCTAAGCTTGGGGGGAGGTACACCGACATCACACTCATCTATATATCATGTTTCATCGGTTCTTTATATATCCATTGTTTCTCTTTCATTTTGGTTTTTGTTGCTGCTTTCTCAAAAACACAAAAATATTTTCGTTGTTTATCTTGATTTGTTTCTTTGCTTTTTGGTTTTGGTTTGCCTTAAAAGAAAAATCCAAAAATATTTTTCTTTGTTTGGTTTGCTTTTGCTTCGTTTGTTTTTGCTTTGTTTGCTTTCTTTTAAAAAAAATAGAAAACACCAAAAATATTTTTTGTTCTTCTTTGGTTTTGTGAGTTCTTTGCAGGGTTGAGCCATCCTCAGTGGAGTTTGGTTTCATGTTATCATTCAAGTCACACAAGTGAACAGCAATAATGAAAATTAAGACAACTTGGGGTGTGGTAAGAGGCTGGTAACAAACTCTATTTGTTTTCATTTTTGTACATATCCTCATCATTGTGAGCATGCTTAGCCTGTTCATGTAAGGTGTATGTTATTATGGTTGCTTAGTAGTTCTTGCTTGCTTGTGATTAGCTCCAGCTTGCTAATAGTTTGTAGCATGTCATCTGAATGTTTGCTTGTATTTTTTATTCATATCTTGGTATGATATTGTGGTATCCTCATCTAACTGTTCATATGAATCGACTTGGCACATGCTCATGCATGCATATGACTAAAAAATAGTCAGTGAGCCTCGATGATTTATTTTACCTCAGAGTTCTTGTATCACTTTCATGCCATAATTAGTCCTGTTTTGTTGCAAGCATGATTATGACAGTTATTGCTCTCTCGTTTGTCGCTCCCTCTCTATTGTTAGCCTGCACCTGCACTGAGTATGAGCTCTACTTGTGCATCCAACTCCCCAAAACCAATATTGCCAACAATGTCCACCATACCTACCTATTAGCATCATTTGCAATTCAGTGCATATTCATTATGCCTTGTTTTCTTCCAAATAAAATATTTGTCTATTTTGAGAAAGTTAGTTAGTAAAGCTCTCACAAACTTGATGGCACACTTTATTCCTTGCACTTAATAATCCTGAACCATTGTGACATGTCCATGAAAGTTATATGCTTGCAAATTATATGTTGGGAGTCAGCAGAACCGTGCTATCACGGGGAACGCTTTCAACACTTTTTGGATACATATCCAGTTGATACCTTGCTCTTTTGTTGGCGGATGTCGTCGGGGTGAAATAAGAAGGGAGCTTGTGAGTTCATGGAGTCTATACATTGTGTTAGAGAAACGCCTGGGCCACTAGCCTAAGCCATGCCTAATCATGGTGGAAACTTGCAGCATCACCATAATGAGCATTTATGAAGCATCCTCAATAAAAATCTATGCACATAGTAAATAAAAAGATCGCTGAGATGCTCATTGTCTGCTTGCCTTGTCATTTTGATCACGGGATAGCTCTTGTATCCTGTGCAAGGGGTACCCCGATGGCGGTTCTCTATGATATGGATGTATTTACAATGACAAGAACTTACAAGTAACCAAAGTTGAGTAGCATGCGGAGAGGCCCTCGTACTCATGGGACATGAGATTTCCAGTTTATGGTCTGTCAAGCATATGATTCAGAGTGGACCTCACTTTCACCTTAACCATATAAAGATGCCTATAATAGGGGCAATGAGAGCTCAAGGCTAATGTGTACCTTTCTTTCAGCATTTGGAAGACTTTCAAACCTTTCAAAACCTTTTGACATCCTTGTTGAGTCACCACTTATTCTTTGAGCACCTTCTTTAGAGCATAGTTGTCATTCTTGTGTTTGTCTCAAAACTTGGTTAATTATGTCATGATTTTGATGCTTGTATCTCTGATATCTTTATCTCTAGTCTTCACTTGAACTTCAGACGTGCCTTGGCATTTTTATTGTGCTCTTCAAACAAAGGCAAGTGAGATACCACTTTATCATACCTTCTTATGAGCATTTCAATGTTGCTTATGTTTATGTTTCATGCTAATTATTATTATTGAGTTGGTTTATCTTCATAGCTTCCAATGACTATTGAGTAGACTTAGTTGCATACTTTTTATTATGAATAGTTGAAGCATCTACTCCTGTGCTGAGAATATTTACATCATATGAAGCAAATGTGTTCGTGAAAGTTCTTTTATCGCACTCAGTTTTCAACTGAATTGCTTGAGGACAAGCAATAAGCTAAGCTTGGGGGAGTTGATACGTCCAAAACGTATCTAATTTCCTGAACACTTTTGCTATTGTTTCTCCTCTAAACTTATGTGATTTGGATACAACTAACACGGACTGACTCTGTTTTCAGCAGAATTACGTTGGTGTCTAGTTTTTGTGCAGAAAATCAACTATCAGGAAAAATCCCTGAAAATATGCCAAAAATCCTATTTCACCAGAAGATCCACGGAGCCAGAGTATGAGACGGAGTGGATGCCTAGGGGGCCATACCCCTGCCAGGTGCGGGCCCAGCCCTGGCCGCGCCTAGGGGGGTGCATCCACCCTAGGCACCCCCTCGGCCTCCCTCTGTGCCTATAAGTTGCCTCTCGACCTAAAAATAGAGGAGGGTTCGATGTTTTTCCAGAAAGAGTTCCGCTGCGCCGCCACCACCAGAAACCAAGATTCAGATCTAGAAACTCCATTCTGGCACCCTGCCGGGATGGGGAATTTGCAGAGGATCATCGCCATCGTCATCACCAATGCATCTCCATCAACCATCCATGTTTCCCTCATCCATGAGTGAGAAATCCCCCGCTGTAGGCTTGGGGATGGTAGGGATTGGATGAGTTCTATAATGTAATCGAATAAGATTGTTAGGGCATAGTGTCTAGTATCTCTATTAGTGCTATTTGACTTTGTTGCAACTTGTTGTTCTTAATGCTTGTCACTAGGGCCCGAGTGCCATGATCTCAGATCTGAACTTATTATTGAATCATTATGATAGTATTGTTTGTGATCTTATCTGCAAGTTGTGTACACATATCATTGTACGGATCCAAAGGCCCCGAAGTGACAATAAGTGGGACAAGCGGAGGGGATGGCTGTATGTGAGGATCAGATGTGTTCATAGGGTGTTAATGCTTTGCTCCGGTGCTCTATTAAAAGGAGCACCTTAATTCGATAGTTCCTAGAGGCCTCTGCCACGGGCTGGCTGATGTAATATGTTGTTCAAGTTCTCATTGCCAGCACGTATGACTATATTTGGAGCACATGCCTAGGATTATTTAGTACTTGGATGCTTCTTATTATTTATCTGCAATGCCCTAGATCTTGAAGTTACATGTTTAGACTCATCCATGCAACGCCCGTCCATCCATCCCTATGCCTACCTTTTCGAATCCCAATTTCTTATTCTTATTACTATTGCTTTTGTTCTACTGTTGCGGTTGCTTTGCTTTTGCTACTACCAAACTGTCTCTACTGATAAACTTCTGTGAGCAAGGACTATTTTCAGGTGCAGCTGAACTGACAACTCAGTTGTTAAGGCTTGCAAGTATTCTTTGGCTCCCCTTGTGTCGAATCAATAAATTGGGTAATACTACCCACGAAGACTGTTCCGATCCCCTATACTTGTGGGTCAACAGAGACCTGCGATGACTCGGAGGCGGTAGTGTTGGAATTGGGGCTGATCCTGGAAACCGTATGTTGTTCTTGTCCCATTGAATGATACCACCAAGTACTTCTCCAAGTGTGATCTCACCTTCGGGTCCAGGGACATCAAGCTCCATTGACTCCCACTCCTTTACGATTTGATCCACCCTGACTTTAGCATAGCCAGGTGGAATCTCACGGCCATGCCAACGTGCATCAAGCAGACAAGGCAAAGCAGATCTGACCGCGACATTTGACAGATATGTTCTTCAATTTATGATGGAGCTCACAAGATATCTGCTCCTTAATTCCATCCACAGGGTAGCCAGGACCGCCATCTGTATAGAGTGCATCGTCAGACGGGACCTCCGATTCAGCCACGCTGCTTCTCCGCTGAGATGGGTTGGCGTTAATATCGAGTGGAGGATCTTGCAAGCGCGCTACTCCTGTAAGTTCGTTGATCTGCTGCTGCTGCTTGTCAAGTCTTGCTAGCAGCTGGTTGAACTTGTCTGCCTCCTCCTCCCGTCACTGCTTTGCTCGTTCTCGGCTTCTATAGGTACCTTGGTCCTTAGGAAACCTAGTCTCCCACGTGAAACTCCTGTCAAGGCCTCGTACTCACCCTCCATGTTCGCGATTCTCGAGGACCAAGGTCAGCAAGTCTTTCTCTCTATCGGGATGAAACTGTTTATATTCCGTTTGTAGTATCTTGCACCACTTTTAGCCATGCACTCCTGGGTACCTTTATCCTGTCACTGCAAACAAGGTCCCCTATAAGTTTGTCATACGTACTCCCATGACCAAGGAACCAATTTCTTGCCCTCAAATCCCATACTTCGCGAATTGGTTCTGGAATGATCCCTTTAGCACGAAGCTCTTTCTGTTTTGCATCCCACTTAGGCATGGAAGCCGCGTAGCCCCTGGCCCCATGTTACTGTGGTATTTCTTCGTTGCAACATTTAACTTGTTTTCTGCATACTTTTCCTCTACAACTCCTGACTTCCTATACTTCACAAATGCATCCCAGTAAGGCTGCTGCTTCGCTAGATAGCCTTCGAATAATGGAGTTTTCTTTTCCTTCTTATACTTTAGCCATAATGATTTCTTCCAGTTCTTGAATAGTTCGGCCATCTCCTTAAGAGCAAACTGCTTGACTTTCTTTCTCATTTCAGCCGTCTCGTTGATACATCCAAAACGTATCTACTTTGTTGAACACTTTGCTATTCTTTATCCTCTAAACTTGTGTGATTTGGATGCATCTAACACGGACTGACACTGTTTTCAGCAGAATTACCTTGGTGTCTTATTTTTGTGCAGAAAATGAACTATCAGGAAAAATCCCGGAAAATATGCCAAAAATTATATTTAACCAGAAGATCCATGGAGCCAGAAGAAGAGATGGAGAAGGGGCCTGGGGGGCCCACACCCACCCGTAGCTGCCCACCCTAGTCGCGCCTGGAGGGGGTGCAGCCACCCCAGGCACCCCCTCGGCCTCCCACTGCGCCTATAAGTTGCCTTTCGACCTAAAAACCGAGGGGGGGTTTCGATAGTTTTCCAGAAAGATTCCGCTCCGCCGCCACCAGAAACTAAGATTCGGATCCAGAAAGTCCGTTCTAGCACCCTGCTGGGACGGGGAATTTGGAGAGGATCATCACCATCGTCATCACCAACGTGTATCCATCAACCACCGATGTTTCCCTCATCCATGAGTGAGTAATCCCCCGCTGTAGGCTTGGGGATGGTAGGGATTGGGTGAGTTCTATCATATAATCAAATAATATTGTTAGGGCATAGTGCCTAGTATCTCTTGTGCTATTTGACTTTATTGCAACTTGTTGTGCTTAATGCCTCTCACTAGGGCCCGAGTGCCATGATCTCATATCTGAACTTATTATTGAATCATTATGATAGTATTGTTTGTGATCTTATCTGCAAGTTGTGTACACATATCATTGTCCGGATCCAAAGGCCCCAAAGTGACAATAATTGGGATAACCGAAGGGGATGGCTGTGGTGTGAGGATCACATGTGTTCACGGAGTGATAATTCTTTGCTCCGGTGCTCTATTAAAAGGAGCACCTTAATTGCCAGTAGTTCCCTAGAGGCCCCGCTGCCACGGGCTGGCTGGACAGAAGATGTTGTGCAAGTTCTCATTGCGAGCACATATGACTATATTTGGAGCACATGCCTAGGATTGTTTAGTACTTGGATGTTTGTTATTATTTATCTCCAATGCCCTAGATCTTGAAGTTACATGTTTAGAATCGTCCATGCAACACCCGTCCATCCATCCCTATGCCTACCGCACTCGAATCATCACATCTTTATTCTTTGTTACTATTGCTCACATCGTTGCTTTGCTATTGCTACTACAAACTGTTGCTACTGATAAACTTCTGTGAGCAAGAACTATTTCCAGGTGCAGCTGAAATGACAACTCAGTTATTAAGGCTTGCAAGTATTCTTTGGCTCCCCTTATGTAGAATCAATAAATTGGATAATACTACCCGCGAAGACTGTTGCGATCCCCTACACTTGTGGGTCATCAAGACTATTTTCTGGGACCGTTGCTGAGGATCATAGCTTTATTTGTAAGTTCACTTGGATCTATTATTGTTCACTGCTACTCCTTTCATCATGGGGAAGTCTCGTGATGGAAAGTTCCCTATTTTACCATCCACTTCAAGAAGAGGTACAATCCTAAACACCTCTGCTGCTCTTGATTCACCGTCTGTTATAAGTAAGCTTGTTACACCACCACCACATACTCATGATACACACACTACTACTCTTGCTGAGTCTGAAACTGCTTTTGATACTCATGATGTTACTTCTACGGTGCTTGATGCGAGTGGTTCATTAGGTCCTTTTCTAGAATCTACTATGGCTAGTCTAGGAAATACCGAAACTCCTAGTGAAGACACTGTTACACCTGTTAGCTCACCTTAGTCTAGTGAAAGTTATGATATTTTGTTGAAGAGTGCCGAAACACACATGGTACTAGTGCTATTAAGAGTCTCCTTGCTAGACACACCATTATTCCTAAGTTGTCCTCTGATCCTAAGTTTGCCACTTCTCCCATAGATATTAAAGATAAAGATTATGATTTCTCTCTTGATTTATCTTATTTAGATATTGTTGAGAAAGAACCTTTTTGTGGAGCTGAAAATGAGAGTGCTGTGGCTCATATGAATGAGCTTTCTACTATGAGTGCTTTATTCTCTAATGATTTTAAGATGCGCAAGTACTTGGTTACTAAGATCTTCCCTTTTTCACTAAAAGGATAACCTAGGGCTTGGTTTAATAGATTACCTCCTGGTTCCATTGATAGCCCT
This sequence comes from Avena insularis, assembly GCA_023614405.1. Lineage (NCBI taxonomy): Eukaryota > Viridiplantae > Streptophyta > Magnoliopsida > Poales > Poaceae > Avena > Avena insularis. Next base: position 45,198,010 of record CM042695.1, read on the forward strand.
GATTGTTTGATTGCTTCTTTCTTCCAGAAATCTTTTCCTCCTAGTGCTAGACATACTGCTTTGTAGAGACTTTTTGATTTTAAACAGGGAGAAGAAGAGAAATTGCCTGAGTCATGGACAAGGTTTTGTGCCTTGATTCATGCATATCCAGGATGTCCATTACGTAAGAATGAGTTGATTGATATTTATTATAATGGACTAACTGATGATGCTAGGACCTACCTATATAGCTTTGCTGATTGTGTTTTCAGGAAAAGGACTCCTATAGATGCTGAAGAATTAATGGCTAAGATAAGCAAGAATTATGATGATTGGACTTCAACTGAGCTGAATACACCTGATCCAGTTCCAACACCAACAACAAAGAAGAGGGGAGTTATTGTATTAAATGATGAAGTGATGAAGGAAGCTAAGAAGTGTCTAAAGGAGAAAGGTATTAGAGCTGAAGATGTGAAGAATCTACCTCCTATAGAAGAATTATGAAAGCCAATTCCCCACTCATCTACTATTGAGGTACACGCTCTCCACTTTTGTAACATCCCAGCATTAGAGCTTAGAAATAAGCTGAACCCAGATGTGTGCATTGCATTCATGCATAGAAAATCCGAATAATTTTCACGCTTTTAAACAAAACTTGTCAAAGTGATTGAAGCTTCTCTCAACTTGATGGAATTGAGGTAGATCATCAAGTTGAGTGTGACAAGTTCCAATATGACCTTGCTAAAACCTTATTTGGGTAAACATGCTTTGATCTGAGGATAGATCAAATATAATAAAATGTTACTCATAATGCATTTCTTAAATGATTAATATCTGATCCTTAAGGGATCGAATCATAATATTCATCACAGCAACTCATGAATGCCAAGTTAAGATTACAACTTAAGTAATAAGAATGTAATGACTAATCCTAACCTATCTTATTCTTATCTATTCTTAATATGAGTATCATGGTAATACCTAACCTTAACTCTTTAGTGATTTGAGTAGGAAAGAAACTAAGTCTAGATCATTCACCACATATCTTTCTTTCCATATCAATCCTTATCATATCTATTGAGCTATATTCCAATATCTGTTGTTCATCAATGTTGAGAAATCAACTATTGATTCACCAGTTCTCAAGCTATCAACTCCTGACCATATCATAGTTTACACTTAAGTGCCTATAAAGAAACAACTAAGTAGAGGTAAATAGTAATGTTAGTTTTAGATATCATTTATAGGATGGGAGTGATTGAAGAAGAATAAAATCAATGTGATAATTGATGGAGTTAAACCCACTCCTAGATGGATAGAAGAGCTATTTGAAATAAGATATAGGTGGTAGTAAAGAAGATTACTAGGATGAACCCAGAAGATAGTTACCAGTAGTAATTTTATTTGATCAAGGGGCATAGTCCATGAATACCAGCCTTAATTCAATTAAAGGTACTAAGAAGATAATTCCAATACAATTGTAAGTTTGTATTAATAAAGCCTGGATTAGCCAAATTGGAAATCTAAGTTAGAAATGATTAAAGGATTCTAAAGATCATGCCTTGCTCACCAAGATTGAATACTTATATCTAGTATAAGTGATATTGGTGGGAAGAAAATGATTGAAACCCTAGTATAGCTAAGTTATCCTAGAGTAGACATTCCAAGCCACAAGAATATAATGTGTGGTTGGAGTATGAGTTATTAGAGTAAAGTAAATGTAGGATAGTAGGATTGAATTAAAGATAGTATAGCATGGAGTTAGGGAAGTAGCGTTATTCCTCTTAAAGAATAGTAAGCTTTAGAGAAAGGTAGTTGATGTATACATCTATTGAAATAATCTTAGTTGTGGATAAAGATATTATGGAAGAATAGGAATGGAGTTAGAAATAGCTACTTGTTGGATCGAAGGTTATCAACTATAGAGTAGTGGATATAACCAAGTATGGATATGAGAAAACTATAAAAGCTTTAGTGTCAAGCTCATTGGATTCATCCATGAGTTTAGAAGAATAATAGGTGAATAAGAATATTTTTTGAAGTAAAGCTCATCATGTTAACCATGATGATGGATAGGAAGAAATAGTATAACTAGGAAAGGAATTCCTTAATTAGAAGCCCAGGATTGTGAGTTATGGAAGATAGAAATTCTGGGTAACATTAAACCCTAAATCTATAACCAAGCTTAACATCCACCCATCTGTTGGATCAATCATCTTATTTCCACAATAGCTGCTAGGAATAATTTCCTATATCAAATCACTTAAGCACACCTTTGTCATTCTCAACCATCATTATCTTAGGTACTTAAGAACTATCTTTATTAATTCTTTCTCATAAGATATCCTAGAAAACCATCCAAATATTTTACTTTAAATGGTGATATCATTAAAAATCACAAACATAAAGACAATGTGTTTAACCATTAATTTTTATTCACATCAACAAAAGAATATAAGTATAATTCAGAATCCTAAACCTATTAATGAGTTTTCTCATCAACATCTCATAAATATTCTATCTATATTCATTAGACAAAGTCTTTGATCCATTTCTCGAACTACTCATTCCAAATGAGCAGGGAATAAGTAGGGATACAATAATTGTAAACCATCCTATATTTTGCTATATGATTAAATACATAAAAATAAACTCTATGACTATCACTAAAATTTTTAAAACCTTAATACTCCAAATAAAAGTAAACCTAATGTTATAGTTAAGATCTTAAACAAATCCTAAAAACCCTACAATCCTAATTATTCTATTTAATAAAAGAACATGTCTCTAATTAGAAAGTTAGAAAATAATAAATAAAGTATGCTATCAAAAATACTAAATTCATTTCAGAATTTGAAATACATTTTTATATTCTGCAACTATTTAACAAATAAATTATCTAAAAGAGATTTGAAACAAATGTGTAATACACAAATTTGAAAACAAAAACAGAAAAGAGAAAATGAAACAGTGAGGAAAAAACTGCAAGTAGGCCGCAACCCAACTTCCCTCTTCTTACCTGTCGCACATGTGCAGCCCACAAAAGCCCAGTAGTCAGCCCCTCTTGTTCTCTTCTGTGACTGACGGGTGGGACCAAAGAAGGACCGCGGGTTGAGCTAAAAGAATCGCCAGGGTTTTTTATGCAAAAGTAACATCGTCGTCATCCTCACACACACTGGCAGCTCGCTAGAGGAGTCCGCCGCCGCCCGATGCCATCGTCGTTGTCATCCGTGCGTCAAGATGCTCGCCGTCATTCCAGAGGGGGATAAGAAGGCCACCGCGATGCCCTGCCTCAATCCCTATCCACATTCCCTCCTTATCCTCTCTGATTTCAATGGGGCCGAAACCCTAGATCACCCGAGCCACACTTCGCTGTCGAGCCACACCTCCCCACACTCTTCCAAGTAGCCATGGAGAAGCCCCGTTCTCCGTAGATCCTTTGAATGGAATCTTGCATCAAGGGGAGCACTGGAGAGGGCGATTTTTGTTGTTCCTCTTTGCGGCAGTTCGTCGGAAATCTTGTCGGAGAGCTCGCCTCCGACCACGCCTGTCCTCGTCGACCTCTCTATCATCATCAGGGTGAGGTCCTGAACCTTCCAGTATTCCTAAATCGCCGTTTATCATTGTAAAACGTCATCACACCTTATGCCACCGTTGGAGCTCGTCGGAGCCGAGGCTCCGATGGCCATTTCCGAGGGACGCCACCACTTTAGGGTTTAGCGCGTTGTGCTGATTCGAACTAGGCTATTTTCGTTTGCTAGGGCACCGTAGATCGTCACCGGCGACCACCCACTGACGACGGTGGTGGTGCTGGCGCCATAGCAACATCATGCCGACGCCACCCTGGACCCAGTTCCCTGTTTGACCTGGTCTTTGTCTCACGTGGCAAGTGACATGGCCTAGGGCCCATCTGTCATTGTCTGAGAGTAGTAATCAGGACGGTAGCAAATGCATTTATTCACTTGAGTGATGATGTGGCCACTGGGCCACCAGTCAATGACTTTGGGTAGAGTTAGCCTCGATACAGAAAGTTATTTTCTGTTTAAGAAATAAATAAAATGTTCTAAGCTTAATTATTAATATTCCACAAATCAAATAAATGATTAAATCTTGTTTAATTAATAACTTTTGTTTTATAATTCACAAAAATATGTATAATATATTAAAATGTTTAGAAAAATAAAATCTATAACTTAAAACTATTATTGAAAATTATTATGTTAACAATTTAAATAATTATTATTTAATAAAGATTTTAAAAGTAATAAAACTTTGATAATTCCTATTTTAATAATGGTAAATGTTAAGAATATAAATAATTACCAAAAATCTTGGAAATATATAAACAATACTTTAAAACTATAATCATGAATTATTATTTCACTTAATTAAATCTTTATTATTTATTAAGTAATTATAAAGTAATAAAAATTGTCAAAATTATATCTTATTATTTATAAATCACAAAAATAAATGTAATATACCAAATGATCACAAAAATAATACCAACATGTTAAAATATAATATTACACTTTTGAGTTAAATAAAAATTCAAATACTTTAATAACTCAAATTTAAACTTATTTACTTAATTGATAATTCATATAAGGGTAAATAAAAATTGCTAATATTTCTAAAATTACCCAATTAAGTCTAATAAATAGTATTAATATTCAACATTAATAATATAAAGTCAAAATAGTTTAACACATTTTAAATACAATTCTATTTGATTTATCATTCAACATTAAGTATATATTATTATTCAAATGGAGTTATCAAATATTAAATTCTTAAGATTATTATTTTGACTTAATAAAATCTATTACCAATATTTCAGCCTCAAGTTATAAACATACCAAAACCCTATACTAAGTCTATAAGTAGTTAAATAATATTTTTCCTTTGTTTATAAACCACAAACACTCATCTATAAAAAAGGTAAATGATACTATTCCGTTATAAGAATCAAGAATCCACCACACCAAGTAACAACAAAACCATTCTTAAGTAATCTTAAAAAACATTGCCAGGTATACAAGGTACAAATATCGGAAGCACTACATTTCCAAATCATCTATGTTTTTTAAAGTTAACTTTAGTCTTAAGGCCTATAAACATTATGTCTAATATACTATATATGTTTTATAGTTAACTTTGGTCTATTCCAATTAAGACATAAAGCATCTCAGGTCCAAACTATTCAAGTAAGCACAAACAACCTTGATCACATTGCTTAACAACAAAGATTGTTTAGACCTTAGAAAAGGAATCTTTTCTTCAAATGTTATTCTTTTTGCCACTTCAAAACCACAATTCTTATATAAGCAATCTTAAGTAGCATTTCACAAATTATGTGTGTCTCATTATTTTATGATATTGTAACTACATATTATTTCACACACACTCACAAGCCCTAATAAGAAGCACAAGTGTAAAACTCATCTAAAAGTACAACACATTTCAAAGACATCATTTCTAGTATCCAAACCCTAGAACAATGTTATCCCCGGGATTCACGTTTATAAAGTGCATCACATTACTTATGCATAAGAGCATATTGCTTCTTTAAACATTAGTCCTTACCGGACCAATGATGCTGATTTCAGATATTGGATCTTATGTTATCTTGAAGACCGTGAGGCATAATCTTGCAATCACAAAAGGCAAGTTCACACTTGCTCATGTCCTTTGGTTATTTTCTGTAAATTATTTTACAAATCCAATGTGGACAGCACCTGCATTTGAAAAAGGTCCGAAAACACTATTTTCATAATAATGTGATTATAGGTTATTACCATGAGGTAATAACTTACTATAAAAGTTCTGGTGTTAAAGGAACATATTATCTAGGACTTAATAACCAATGTCGCCAGTGATTCTTGCGCCGTATATTACGCGTTAACCATGAGATTTGGAATGGGACTGAGAAGTCAGCTGTATCTTCTTCCTCTCGCATGAAGCCGGATGTGCAGGTCGTGGCTGTTATCCTTGTAGCGTGCATATTAATTGGCAATTCGTAGAGGATATGCAGCATATGGGTGGGAACCCTCAACATCCCACGATAGTTCTGGCATCTAATGGTTTGTACAAACCATTGTCGTAATTCAATATGTGGGCATGGTGTACACCAAGGAGGCATGCGAGGTCGTGAAGGGGGCAGTGATTGGCTTGGATCATCTTCTGGGCCCCACATCATGGAATTGTGGACGGGAATAAGCTGCCCGGTTGTGCAACAAAGAGTTAATCTCTCATGGGTAAAGTAACGCACCTCAGTGTACTGAATCAGTAACTGTTACTCCACTGTTAGGAAGGAGCTGCGAACACGGCGGGAAAGGAACTCCATGAAAGTTCTGGTAAACCCGTGAAGGCTAACAGACATAGTTTTTCAGAATAAAAGTAACATTTGAAGAAATGTTTATGAAAACTTGCATTGCCTATGACATATGGTCTGTGGCTGTAGTTATAGTGCATCAAACACTCCTTTTCTAGTGAACTTCCTGAGTACGCTCGTACTCAAAGTATCTTCTTAACCCTTGCTAGATTCTGAAGCCATTAAAACAACGTCTACACCAAGTTATGCTCCAGGTATCATCATTTAAAGCTAAAGTTCTTCAAAGACAAGGAAGTCAACAAATACCTCAACTCAAGTGAAGACGAAGTTACTGATTAGATAGGAATATAATCTCTAGCCAAAGAACCTATTTCTATAGTGCGTTGCAATAGCAGCAAGGCCAACCCCTTAGTTAATATACTAATCTCAATAGTATAATAGTACTTGCATTATTATCTTTGATTCTCCTTTGTAATAAGATCTTTCTCTCTCTTACCCTAGAGTGTTCTCTGGATCTTGTGTAAAGAGTGAGTTGTAACCTTTAGCCATGTATTGGACCCGATGTGTTTCTGTTGTGCCATTCTGAGGGATGTAATACTAGTGAACGGTGTTTTCATTGGTGTTATGTCAACGACTATAGTATACTACATCATGCAGTGGTATGCTGGGTCACCGCAACTTTGATGAAGGTGATATTCCCTATAGTAAGCCTCCTGATCAATCCTTAGAGGAACTTGAAACTTTTATTGTTAAGCAAGGTAATTTTAATAAACAAGTTCAGAATCATTTATTTGAAAACTCTAGAGCTATCAATGTGTTGAAAGATATAGTGGAAAGAACTTCTAATGATATTAAAATGCTTTGTAAACACGTTCAAATGGTTCAAACCCAACTTGATCAACTTTCTAAGGTACAAAAGAATATGCTAGTTAATGCTTCAGGAGATAAACATGCTTATGGAATTAGAACTAGGAGTGGTATGGCTACTCAAGATCCTTTTATATACTGAAGGACACCCTAAAATAATAGAACAGTATTCCCAACAAGTTGAAGATAGTGGTAGTCCTCGTAAGAGAAAGAAAAAGAAACATAAAATAGTTGAGGAACCACTTGAACCTGCTGTAGATCCTAATAGTCTATCTGTCTCTGATGCTGAAATTGAGAGTGGTAATGATAAAAATGATGCTCCTGAGGGAGAAGTTGAGGAAGAACCTGAGAAACACAGTAAGAACACTAGGTACACTAAGGAAGATTTTATTGCTAATAAACATGGTAAAGAGAGAGAACCTTGGGTGCAGGAACCTATGCCTTTTCCAGGTAACAAACACAAGTCAAAGGAGGAAGAACACTACACAAGTTTTGTGAGTGGATGAAGCCTTTATTCTTGCAAATTCCTTTGACTGATGCTATTAAGTTGCCTCCTTATTCAAAGTATATGAAGGATATTGTCTCTAATAAAAGGAAGATTCCTAATGAGGATATTTCTACTTTGCTTGCTAATTACTCCTTCAATGGTAAGATTCCAAAGAAACTCGGTGATCCAGGTATACCAACTATTCCTTGCTCTATTCAAAATAATTATGTTAGAACTGCTTTATGTGACTTGGGAGCTGGAGTTAGTGTTATGCCTTTTTCTCTCTATAAGAGACTCCAGCTAGAAAAGTTGATACCAACTGATATATCTTTGCAAATGGCTGATAATTCAACTACTATTCCTGTTCGTATATGTGAGGATATTCCTGTTCATGTAGCTCATAATTGCATGGTTTTAACATATTGTTGTGCTTGAAATGCCTGAAGATGATAATATGTCTATTATTATTGGGAGACCATTTCTTAATACTGCAGGTGTTGTCATCAATTGTAATCAAGGGAAAGTAACATTCAATATTAATGACAAAGAGCACACTGTCTATTTCCCCAAGAAGGTTGCCAAGAGCTATTGCTTGAATTCCATTGAAAATATTGAGAGCATCAAGGTTGGATAAATATATTGTCCCATTCACAAGAAAATTTTGAAACTATTATGATTGGAACCATTGCTATCAATCTTGAGGTAACATAATCACATGGTGGAGTACAAAGTTTTGCTTCATATAAGATTGTTTTGGTAACAAGACTTGATCAACCTTGTTAACAAAATAATTTTAATGAACAAAATAATGTTTTCATTGTGGTTATTCTTGCTTTCTTTTACTTTTCTCCTTCCTAGTCTTTGCTTTTGCTCTTGTTAGTTAGTTGTTTGCTTGTTAGAGTTTCTTAGAGCTGCTGTAGTTTGGTTTTGTTTTGTTTTGCTTCTTCTAAAAAAACTGTTTCTGCGAGAAAATCAATTTTCATACCGTGAAAATTGGCCAAAAATAAAGTTTTCCAAAAATTCAAGAAAATTCAAATTAATTTTTCCTCGAAAAAAGGTGCAGAGAGGTACCTAAAGTGACCCAGGGGGCCACCCCAGGGACCCACACCCATGGTAGGCGCGGCCTACCAGGGGGTGGCGCCTAGGGTGGGCCCCCTCCAGGTTGCCTCCTCAAAGGCACCTTCTTTCTCTCTCTCCCAAAAAACACCGGAAAACTTGCTCAAGCTCGAGTTCTTGATGTTCTTGCTCGCGATTTTTGATCTCCTTGTTCAGCCCATCTCAAGTGCTGATTTTTGGAGGGATTGCTCCTTGGTATGTGCCTCCTCCACTTGAGATTTGTGATTGGTAGATTGTATCTTGAGTATTTTGCTGCTATAGGTGTCAGGTTGTTTGAGCTTGCATGCTTGTTCTATGCTTAGAGATTTCATTTTGATGCATGTGTAGTCCTCTAGCAAGTTCCTATAGTAGTTGCTCATCATTTATCAACTTAGAAATCACTTGGTTTGATTGTTGTTTAAAAATTTCAGAAAAGTGAAGTCATGGACCACCACACTTTAGGTGATATATTTGATAGTGATACACCTAGAAGAGAAAGGCTTCCAAGGTCTTCTACCAGCACTATACCCTCATACAATGAGGACCTCATCACTCTGCGGTTTGGTGATGAGGGAGATGAAGGGGATGCGCAGCCCTCCACCTTTCCTTGCCAAACTTTCTTGTGAGCTACTGGGATTCTTAATGATTTTATGACTTTGGTTCAGAGGGCTGGACTAACAAATTACATGCAGGATGAGAGCGCACAATATGCTTTGTTTACTAAAACATTTGTGGAGAGTTTCTCCTTTACTAATAGTTTGTTCAAGCCTTCTATGTCTTTCAAAATTTATGACAGGGCTCATTCTATTACTTTGAAGCAATTTTGCAAGGCCCTGGGACTTGGTACAACTGGGTCATCGAAGAATATTACAGCTCTACCCACTGATTCGTTAGAGCTTTACCAGGGAATAACCAATGATGATGACCGTAGAGCTCAGCGAGGGAAGATAAAGAATATTCAACTTCCAACCATCGGGTATTTTGCCTACTATCTTGCCACCAGTGTTCTTCGTAGGGAGAACACTAGTAATATTTCCAACTATCAATTGGCCTTCTTAGCTGCTGTACTCAACAATGAGGATAAGTATAATCTTGGTTCTCTCATTGCTCGTCGTTTAGCTGCTAAGGGACCCATTTATGGGGGAATTATTGCTACTCGTATTGTTGTTGCCTTGAACATTGTTGTTGATCCACATCATATAGTTTTGGCTCCTCAGAGGCCTGATCATGCTACCATGAAGGCGCACCACTTTGTCACCACTGGCTCTACCCTTTGAGAATTTGTTGTATAGAATGTTGTTTACTGACGTGGAAGAGAGAGAGATCCCTCTGCCCCAAACCTCTTTGCTCAGTATTTCTTAGGGACCTTTGTCACGCTCGAAGGTGGAGATGGATGACAAGCTGCGCTCTCTTAACTTCCACGGGCACTATAAGGAGGAAGCACCATCGTACGACCCCTCTGTGTATTACACGGGAGAGACCTCGAGCTCATACCAGGACGAGGGAGAGTCCTCGACATACTATGGAGGTTCATCCTCTTGGACACCATGGGATTGAGCCCCACTTAGGCCAAAAGCCTAAGCATTGGGGGAGGTATACCGACATCACACTCATCTATATATCATGTTCGGTCGGTCCTTTGTATATTCATTGTTTTGCTTTCTTTTTGGTTCTTGTTGCTTCTTTCTCAAAAACACAAAAATACCAAAAATATTTTCGTTGTTTCTCTTGGTTTGTTTCTTTGCTTTTTGGCTTTGGTTTGACTTAAAAGAAAAATCCAAAAAGATTTTTCTTTGTTTGATTTGCTTCTTGTTTGGTTTGTTTTTCTCTGTTTGCTTGTTTCTAAAAAATCGAAAACACCAAAAATATTTGGTGTTGTTCTTTGGTTTTGTGAGTTCTTTGCAGGGGTTTAGCCGTCCTCAGTGGATTTTGGTTTCATGTTAATCATTCAAGTCACACAGGTGAAGAGAAATAATGAATATTAAGACACTCGAGGAGTGGTTAGAGGCTGGTAACGAACTCTATTTGTTTCATTTTTGTACATATACTCATCATTGTGAGCATGCTTAGCCTGTTTGTGTAAGGTGTATGTCATTATGGATGCTTAGTAGTTCTTGCTTGTCTATGATTAGCTCCATCTTGCTAATAGTTTGTAGCATGTCATATGAATGTTTGCTTGCATTGTTTTATTCATACTTTGGTATGATATTGTGGTATCCTCCTCTGACTGGTCATGTGAATCGACTTGGCACTTGCTCACGCATGCATATGAATAATCAATAGTCAATAAGCCTCGATGATTTATTTTGCCTCAGAGTTCTTGTATCACTTTCATGCCATAATTAGTCTTGTTTTGTTGCAAGCATGATTATGACAGTTATTTCTCTCTCGTTTGTTGCTCCCTCTCTATTGCTAGCCTTCACTTGCACTGAGTACGTGTTCTACATGTGCTTCCAACTCCCCAAAACCAATATTGCCAGCTGTGTCCACCATACCTACCTATTAGCATTGTTTGCTATTTCAGTGCATATTATATATTCTATGTTTTCTTCCAAAATAAAATGTTTATCTGTTTTGAGAAAGTTAGTTAGTAAAGCTCGCACGAACTTGATGGCACACATTATTCCTTGCACTTAATAATTCTGAACCATTGTGACTAGTCCATGAAAGTTATATGCTTGCAAATTATATGATGGGAGTCAGCAGAACCGTGTTGTCGCGGGAAACGCTTTCAACACCTTTTAGATATATTCATATCTAGTTGATACCTTTGCTCTTTTGTTTGCGGATGTCAACGATGTGAAATGAAAGGGGGACTTGTGAGTCCATGGAGTTTGTGTTCTGTGTTAGAGAAACTCCCGGGCCGCTAGCCTAAGCCATGCCTAATCATGGTGGAAACTTGTAGCATCACCATAGTGAGCTATCTATGAAGCATCCTCCATAAAAAACTATGCATATAGTAAATAAAAAGATTGCTGAGATGCTCATTGTCTGCTTGCCTTGTCATTTTGGTTATGGGAAAGATCCTGTACCATGTGAAAGGGGTACCCCATTGGCGGTTCTCAATGATATGCAAATACTTACAATAACAAGAACTTGCCTGGACCCAAAGTTGAGTAGCATGCGGAGTGGCCCTCGTACTCAAGGGACTCAGGATTTCCAGTTTATAGTCTGTCAAGCATATGATTCAGAGTGTACCCCACTTTCACCTTAACAACATGAAGATGCTTATGATAGGGGCAATGAGAGCTCAAAGCTAATGAGTACCTTCCTTTTAGCATTTGGAAGCCTTTCAAAACCGTTTTCACCACCTTGTTGAGTCACCACTTCTTCTGTGAGCACCTTCTTGAGAGCATAGTTGCCATTCTTGTATTTTTTCCAAAACTTGGTTAATTATGTCATGAAGATGCTTAGACAATTCATATTATTCTTGAGTTGGTTTCTGAGAATATATACATCATATGAAGCAATGTGTTCGTGAAAGTTCTTTTATCGCACTCAGTTTTCAACTGAATTGCTTGAGGATAAGCAATAAGCTAAGCTTGGGGGAGTTGATACGTCCAAAACGTATCTACTTTCTCGAACACTTTGCTATTGTTTCTCCTCTAAACATGTGTGATTTGGATGCAACTAACACGGACTGACGCTGTTTTCAGCAGAATTACCTTGGTGTCTTGTTTTTGTGCAGAAAATGAACTATCAGGAAAAATCCCGGAAAATATGCCAAAAATTATATTTCACCAGAAGATCCACGGAGCCAGAAGAAGAGACAGAGAAGGTGCCTAGGGGGCCCACACCCACCCTAGGCGTGGGCCCACCACTAGCCACGCCTAGAGGGGGTGCAGCCACCCCAGGCACCCCCTCGGCCTCCCTCTGCGCCTATAAGTTGCCTTTCGACCTAAAAACCGAGGGGGGTTTCGATAGTTTTCCAGAAAGAGTTCCGCTCCGCCGCCGCCACCAGAAACCAAGATTCAGATCCATAAACTCCATTCGGGCACCCCGCCGGGACGAGGGATTTGGAGAGGATCATCGCCATCGTCATTACCAATGCATCTCCATCAACCACTGATGTTTCCCTCATCCATTAGTGATTAATCCCCCGTTGTAAGCTTCGGGATGGTAGGGTTTGGATGAGTTCTATCATGTAATCGAATAAGATTGTTAGGGCATAGTGCCTAGTATCTCTTGTGCTATTTGACTTTGTTGCAACTTGTTGTTCTTAATGCTTGTCACTAGGGCCCGAGTGCCATGATCTTAGATCTGAACTTATTATTGAATCATTATGATAGTATTGTTTGTGATCTTATCTGCAAGTTGTGTACACATATCATTGTCCGGATCCAAAGGCCCCAAAGTGACAATAATTGGGATAACCGGAGGGGATGGCTGTGGTGTGAGGATCACATGTGTTCACGGAGTGTTAATGCTTTGCTCCGGTGCTCTATTAAAAGGAGCACCTTAATTGTCAGTAGTTCCCTAGAGGCCCCACTGCCACGGGCTAGCTGGACAGAATATGTTGTGCAAGTTCTCATTGCGAGGACGTATGACTATATTTGGAGCACATGCCTAGGATTGTTTAGTACTTGGATGCTTGTTATTATTTATCTGCAATGCCCTAGATCTTGAAGTTACATGTTTAGACTCGTCCATGCAACACCCGTCCATCCATCCCTATGCCAACCGCGCTCGAATCCTACTGTTTACTGTTACTATTGCTCCTGTTCCTCTGCTACTGTTGCTTTGCTATTACTACTGCAAACTGTTGCTACTGATAAACTTCTGTGAGCAAGAACTATTTCCAGGTGCAGCTGAACTGACAACTCAGTAGTTAAGGCTTGCAAGTATTCTTTGGCTCCCCTTGTGTCAAATCAACAAATTGGGTAATACTACTCGCGAAGACTGTTGCGATCCCCTACACCTGTGGGTCATCACTCGTCATCAGTCTGACATTCTGGCAGCTTGAAATGTGCCATGAGGTCATTAAATAGTTGCTCTTTGAACCTATTGTCGATATACACATCACTCCATTTCGCCTCTGGGATTATTCCACTCTCGAACAGCGATCGGGGTGCGACCTCCAGCAATAACTCCGCATTGTTGTACAAATGCTTGTTTAGCTTTTTTCGGTTCCAATGGTTCGCCCTCTCCTGAGAACTCTGTAATTCAAAAACAGTACCCTGAGGCAACTTTTTGGCTGCGCCGCGCTTGGTTTTTTTGCTGGATGTAGAGGCCTAAGAGAAGAAACATTCGTCAACATAATATATATAAAACTAGGTACATCTAGTGACGATCATCGGACATCATATATATATACCTCGTCGGTCTATGTTACGCGTCCATGGGCTTCTACCTCTAGTTGGTTGATCTCCTCTCCCTCACCGGATGAGTTCAGATACCTCGAGGGAGATCCCTCATCGGCATCGTGAATCATATTCTTGAGAAAGTGTTCTGAATCTAGGTCTCTGCGGATTGGACTAGCTGGATCCATTGTTCCTACAAAATGCACATAATATTTATTTGAACATAACAAATAAACCCTAAACCTGGAGGTGCGGTGGCGGTGGCCGGTGCCGATAATGGTGGCCGCGGGAGAGGCGCGCGACTACGGCTTCCAACACCCCTAACCCTAACTCCGGTCACCACTGAGCACCAACACCCCTAACCCTAGCCCTAACTCCGGTTACAAAGAGGGTCTTACAGTATTACAATAAAAAAACTATATTACACTATTATATTACAATAAAAAACTAATCATAAAATAATCTAGATTATATATATACAAAAATAATCCTATACTAATTATAATCATATACTAAAAAATCCTAGATTATATATATACTAAAATGATCTTATACTATTCATAATCATATATATGTACTAAACTAATTAATCATAATCCTATAATATAAAAAAACTAATTTACCTATATTTTGATGAGGAGGCCGAGAGGGGCCCGCAGAAGCGTGATGGCCCAAGTGGCGATGGCGGGGCTGGTGGGAATTAAGCACCGGTGGTGGAGGTGGGGTGCCCGTTGGGCGACGCCGACGCGGGGGCGAGAGAGAGGTGCGGTGAGGAGGGCGTGCAGTGGTGGCGCGGTCGGCTCGGGCGACCGACGTGGAGGGCGGAGGCGCGGTGGCGCGGTGGCGGCGTCAATCGAAAATCCGGAAGCCTGGCAGCGATGCTCTATTCGTCTAGCCTCCAAATATCCCGGTGTGTGGGATGCACTAGGGGAGAAGGGCTAGTTTTATACCCACCCCCTCTAGTCCCGGTGCGTGGCACCAGCCGAGACTAAAGGGGGGTCTCTAGTCCCGGCTGGTGCCACGCACCGGGACTAGAGGGGGGCTTTTCATTTTGCGTGTGTTAGGCTAGACCCTTTAGTTCCGGCTGGTTACCTGGGCCGGGACTAAAGGCCCAAATTTTGCGCGCGCTGGGCTAGAACCAGCGCGCACTGTACTTTTTTTTTCAAATTTTTGAATATATCATTTAAAACATTTAAATTATACTTATGAATTTGAGAAAACTTTCAACATGAAAAGTGCTTGAATTTTAATAAGTAATCCAAATCCATTTTCTGTTTTATAAAATAATTATTTTAAATAGTCAAATTATTAACCATTTTGCCATTATCAATTTAAAATTGCATTAACTATTATTTTTTGCATATTTTTGAATCTCACTAAACTTTCAAAATGGAAAGTGCTTGAATTTGAATAATTAATCCAAATCCATTTTATGTTTTATAAAATAATTATTTTAAATAGTCAAATTATTAACCATTTTGCCATTATCAATTTAAAAATGCATTAACTATTATTTTTTGCATATTTTTGAATATCACTAAACTTTCAACATGAAAAGTGCTTGAATTTTAATAAGTAATCCAGATCCATTTTATGTTTTATAAATAATTAGTTTAAATAGTCAAATTATTAACCATTTTGCCATTATCAATTTAAAAATGCATTAACTATTATTTGCATATTTTTGAATCTCCTAAACTTTCAAAATGGAAATTGCTTGAATTTGAATAATTAATTGAAATCCATTTTCTGAATAAGCTTTAGTCCCGGTTGTATCTACTAATAGGGACTAAAGATGTTTCTCGCCATTTCCCACCGCTTCCCGCCAAGGTTTCCCGTCCTTTCCTCTGAACCGAGCTTTTAGTCCCAGTTGTAGCCACTAACCGGGACTAAAGATATTTCCCGCCATTTCCCATCGCTTCCCGCCATGTTTTCCCACCCTTTCCATCTATGTATAGGCCGAATGCGCCATGGTTATGCACACATCCATAACTTCCTCTCTCGCAAAAATGGACAACACCTACTGGGACATTCTGACCCTCGAGGAGACCGAGGCCCTGTGCGCCTCCAGCTACCCTTGCCCACCAGGCTACCAGCCGCCCGCCGGCTTGACGCTGAGCACTGGAGGGATTCATGTCCCTCTTGTGCCTCAAGGCTCTGCCAGAAAGGCGGCCATCACGAACCACTTCTACCACGAGCTCACGCCGGAGCAGCGGATGGATCCCTAGTGGGATCGCAACAACTACGACACCTGGAATGCCTTCTTCGCTAACTGACGGGACAGGGAGCACGACAGTTACGAGGGTGATGGCCTGCCCCCGGTTAACCACAACGAAGCCGACCGCCGTCTGTGGTGGGTGAACCGTACTATCATCGGCGTGATGCGCTACAACGCCGGGGGAGACCATCCTCATCTGCGGTGCCCAGAAGTCCACCCTCCACAGAGCCATAAGAAGGCCCCTCCCCCGCCCGATGGCAGCGGCATCGTATTCCAGGAGACCCTTCCCCCGCCTGCCATGAATCCGAGGCCGGGCTGGCAGGTGCCCCCGGTATATGCCATGGCTGGGCTGACGATCGAGCCACGTGCGCCTAGCCACGACGACGATGACGATGACAATGATTATGACGATGACGAAGAAGACCCTGAAGCTGCGCACTATAGGACTAGGCATGATTATGACTAAAGGGGCGACTTTAGTCTGAGTGTTAGCTAGTCCCAGTTTTTCCTGGTTTTCAATGTTAATAAATGTACTGAGTTATATTCTTTTTCCTGAAAGAACTATGTGGCGGCTTGGCTCATCGTATGATATCACAAAATATGCCGCGATTCAGCACATAATATAGGTCTTTCCCTCTGAATGGAGCTTTTAGATATTTCCCGCCATTTCCCACTGCTTCCAGCCATGTTTTCCTGCCCTTTCCCTCTAAACAGAGCTTTTAGTCCCGGTTGTAGCCACTAACCGGGCTAAAGATATTTCCCGCCATTTTGGCACCGCTTCCCGCCATGTTTTCCCGCCCATCCTGCCGCACCGGAGCTAAAGAGGCCTTTCCCTCTATTTATAGGGTGACGGTCATGGCCACCCACACATACACACATTCCTCGCCGCCTACTTTAGGATGCCCATCCCGCATCCTCGTAGTCGACTCGGCGGCAACGATGGAGTACTGGTCTCCCCCGGGCATGTCCGAGACTAGGCTCCGCCAGGCGGCACTGGATGGTGCTACCTTCCGGGACGTGTAGATTGGTGAGGAATCCGGGTGTCGTCATCGATCCGGAGCTTCTGTGGTGGAGGTCGCCTGGTCCAGGAAGGGTGCAGAGGGAGCCGACCATCGAGGAGGTGGTACGTCGTCGTGTCAGGGAGGAGGACGAGCACGTATGTCGCTATATGGCCGTGTTGGACACCAGTGTCAATGATACCTGGCAGATTCTTCAGGGATCTCACCCAAGCTATGCTCGTGTGATGGTTCCGTCTCTATGGGTTTTCACCTCCCGCGGCTTAGGCACTGGGAGTCGTCGTCCAGTTTGATTGAGCAAGATGTATTAGTTTTAAAATGACCAATGTTACATGCATGTGGATCTGGGTAAAATGTTTGACTCACAATATGATTCACAATATGATTACATAAAAGGTTTAATATATTACATAGATCACCAACATCCCTATCTAGTGTTGTTGTTTTCTTCTGCGCCGTAGCCATGGAGAATCTTCATCATTTAACAGGAGGCTTGGGTCAGTTTTCACTTTGAAGGGCGGGATTTCATGAAACTTATTATAATCTTCTGACATATATGTCTTGTCATCCACTCCCACGATGTTTCTTTTTCCTGAAAGAACTATGTGGCGCTTTGGCTCATTGGACGATGTATTCCTTTGCTGATTTATTTTTCTCAGTTTCGGAGACATGTCCTTCACATAGAAAACCTGAGGCACATCGTTGGCTAGGACTAATGGTTCATCCATGTACGCAAGATTGTTGAGAGCCACTGTTGTCATGCCATACTTTTTGTCTACGTGTACCCCGCCTCCTGTCATCTTGACCCATTTGCACCGAAACAAAGGGACCTTAAAAGTAGGTCCATACTCAAGTTCCCATATCTCCTCTATGTACCCATAATATGTGTCCTTCTTCCCATTGTCATCTGTTGCATCAAAGTGGACACCACTATTTTGGTTGGTGCTCTTTTTATCTTGGGCGATCGTGTAAAATGTATTACCATTTATCTCGTACCCTTGGAAAGTACATATTGTCAAAGATGGTAACCATGCCAACAAGTACAGCTGATCTTCAACAGTGTTGTTATTAATGAGATGTTTCTGCAACCAACTGCCGAAAGTGTCCTCGTGTTCCACTTTAATCGAGGAGTCAGGCTTCCCCAGGTTTTCCGAGCATACAATAATCTTGTGTTTCTCGATATACGGAGCCACCAAGGTGGAATTGTGTAGAAATGTGTAGTGTGCTTTAATAAAAGAATCCATGTCCATACATACCATTGTTTTCCTTCCTAGTGTGCCTTTTCCAGTCAGCCTCCCCTCATACCAAGATTCAGGAACACCAATCAGCTTAAGGTCAGGAAGAAAGTCAACACAAAACTCAATGACCTCCTCTGTTCCATAGCCCTTGGAGATGCTTCCTTCTGGCCTAGCATGGTTATGAACATATTTCTTTAAGACTCCCATGAACCTTTCGAAGGGGAACATATTGTGTAGAAACACAGGACCGAGAATTCTAATCTTTGACTAGGTGAACTAGGTGGTGCATCATAATATTGAAGAAAGATGGAGGGTACAACAACTCGAAGCTGACCAGACATTGGACCACATCAATCTGTAACCCTGATAGACTTTCTGGATCGATTACCTTCTGAGAAATTGCATTGAGGAATGCCCATACCTTCACAATGGCCAGTCGAACATTTTCCGGTAGAATCCCCCTCAATGCAACCGGAAGCAATTGTGTCATAAGCACGTGGCAGTCATCGGACTTTAGGTTTTGTAATTTTTTCTCTTTCATATTTACTATTCCCTTTATGTCAGGCGAGAAGCCAGATGGGACCTTGATACTGAAAAGGACTTCAAAAAGATTTCCTTCTCTTCCTTTGTAAGAGCATAGCTGGTAGGCCCTTGAAACTGCCCTAGATGCTTGGCGTCTCGTACTTTATGATGTTTCTAGTCCTCCCATGCTTTCGGTGTATCTTTTGACTTCCCATACAAGCCCAATAAGCCTAAAATATTCACGCAAAGATTCTTCGTCAGGTGCATCACGTCGATTGCAGAGCAGACCTCATGGACTTCCCAATAGGGTAGCTCCCAAAATATAGATTTCTTCTTCCACATGGGTGAACGTCCGTCGGCGTCTTTCGGAATAGGTTGTCCTCCAGGACCCTTTCCAAATATTGCATTTAAATCCTTGACCATACCAAATACATCAGCACCAGTACGGGGGGGGGGGAGGGGGGGCAGGCTTCTTCCGGTGATCTGCCTTTTTTACTTAAGGAATGTCTAGGCGGGAGAAAACAATGATTGTACGGGTACACATTCTTCCTAGATTTATCCAGATATATACTTTCAGTCTCATCTAAACAGTGTGTGCATGCATTATATCCCTTGTTCATCTGTCCTGAGATGTTACTAAGAGCAAGCCAATCATTGATGGTTACGAACAGCAACACTCGTAGGTCGAATGGCTCTTGTTTGTGCTCATCCCACACACGTAAACCTGGTTCGGCCCACAACTATAAAAGTTCATCAACTAATGTCTTTAGGTACACATCAATGTCGTTGTCGGGTTGCTTTGGGCCTTGGATGAACACTGGCATCATAATGAACTTCCGCTTCATGCACAACCAAGGAGGAAGGTTGTAGATACATAGAGTCACGGTCCAGGTGCTGTGACTGCAGCTCTGCTCACCAAAAGGATTCATGTCATCTGTACTTAGACCAAACCATAAGTTCCTTGCGTCACCAGCAAAGTCTGTAAGTCTCTCTCGATTTTTCTCTACTGCCGACCATCTGTACTTAGACCAAACCATAAGTTCCATCCGTTCTTTCTTACGTTCTTCCATGTGCCATCGCAACAACTTGGCATGCTCTTTGTTTTTGAACAAACATTTCAACCTTGGTATTATAGGAGCATACCACATCACCTTGGCAGGAACCCTCTTCTTGGGTGGCTGGCCATCAACATCACGTGAGTCATATTTTTTAATATTATACCGCCATGTAGTGCATACCGGGCATTTATCCAAATTCTTGTACTTCTCACCGTGGTAGAGGATGAAGTCATTAGAGAACGCATGTATCTTCTGCACATGTAATCCTAGAGGGCATACGAGCTTCTTTGCTTCGTACGTACTGGCGGGCAATTCGTTATTACTTAGAAGCAACATCTTCATGATTACTAGAAACTTCTCAAATCCCGAGTCAGTCAAACCGGTCTCTGCCTTCCACTTCAGCAATTCCAGTGTGCTACCCAGCTTCTTCTGGCCATCTTCACAAGTTGGGTACAACAATTTGTTGTGGTCCTATAACATCTTCTCGAACTGCAACCTCTCCTTTTCTGTGTCGCGTCTCACTTTGCATCAGAAATGACCCGACCAAGATCATCAGCGGGCCGGTCTGGTTCCCGTTCTTCACCTCCTTCCTCTTCATTGTCTTACATTGCGGTATCAGCGTATTCAGGGAACATAGATCGGTAGTTGTCATCATCGTTCTCTTCTTCATCGCCTTCTTCCATTGCAACCCCTCTTTCTCCGTGTTTGGTCCAAACATTATAGCCGGACATAAAACCAGACCGAAGCAGGTGGCTCTAAATGACTCTTGCGGAAGTGTGAGCCTTCTTATTCCTATAGTCAACACATGGACAACACATAAAACCATCCAGCCGCTTGTTCTCCTCAGCCACAAGTCGAAATAACACACGCCTTCTCTGAAAGCGGCAGAGCGTCGGTCACTGTACGTCCATGGATGGCTCATCTGTATCATACAAATATATATCAAACGCAATCACGATGCTAAAATTAGTACCGCGCGGTCTAAATGAGAAATAGTTGCTTACCTTTTATTATAGTTGGAAACAAAGATGAGAAAACTTTAGTGTGGCTTGGGCACCTCATATCATGTATGTCTTGTGTGACCTAAAGTCGCATCACTCTAATGGGCATTTCATCGAACACCTCTAGTGCATATGAACAAGAAAAAAAATATCAGAACACCACCTCTCCCACCAGGAAAAAAACAGTTGAGAGGGGGAGGGGGATGTGCTATATATATATAGGGCCAGACCACTAGTCCCGGTTTGAGATACAAACCGGGACTAAAGAGGGTGCCTGCAGCGAGCGGCGGGCCCCAGACCCTTTAGTCCCGGTTTGTGTCTCACACCAGGACTAATGTGGTCTAACGGGCCGGGACCTTTGGTTTGGGGTGGCTTGGGCCGTCCGGCGCGGGCCATTAGTCCCGGCCCCAGCCACAGCCGGGACTAATGGCCTGGACGAAAGGCCTGTTTCTACTAGTGATATATGCACAAAAGAGAATGCAGTTGACCATAACTAACAATATCACATGTTTGATGACTGTCCCTGAACCACAGGGAATTGCCATCTCTGAGGCTGTTTCAAAGTCGATTAGTTACCACCTAGGTTGAGGCCTCGTAATGGTTGGCGAGGTTCTTGATATTTCCCGTTTTCAATCATGCATGATCTCGATAGACCATGTCCTCCTTCTTCTAGTTCACATGGAGACATGGAGTGTTTCCCTCATGATGATGCATCTCCCAGATGCTTTTCTCTTCAGGTCGAGTCTGAAATAAAGAGAAACAAGTTTCCATAAATATTACAGGTTCAAAACAATAGTATCATGTTTTAAACAAGAACAAAAACAAAAACATAAAACCCCCCAAACATTCTCTGTAGGTGTATGATGGTGCTTGACGTGGCACTTTGTTGGTAACCCGAAGCGCAGGGTGTGAAGAGCAAGCAGCAAGTTTTCCCTCAGTTGAGACCGAGGTTATCGAACCAAAAGGAGGAAGCAAACGTCACATAGGTGTTGCAAACAATGTGGAGACATGCACAACACAAACTCAAGACTTTGCCCCAACGAATCAGTGAGGTTGTCAAGCTCACTGGTTTGCTGTAACAAAGGATTAAACGTATGGTGTGGAAGGTAATGGTTTGCAGCAAGTAAACAAGTAACATTGGAAGATGTATCAATGGTAAAGACTGGACCGGGGTCCATAGTTCACTAGAGGTGCTCTCCTTAGATAAACAACATGGCATGAAGGGTAAACAAATTACAGCAGGGCAATTTACAGGAACTGAGCAAGGCATAACAATGCAATTTCTAGTCAGAAAGATCCTATGAGATTCGATTGGGCAATACAAAAAGATACATAGACCGCCATCCAACTGCATCTATGACTAGAAGTCCACCTTCAGGTTATCATCCGAACCCCCTCTAGTATTAAGTTGCAAGCAACATACAACTGCTTTAAGCAAAGTGTGTAAGGTAAACAGTCCACATGTTCCATGAACAAGAGACCGTTGGTTTCTCCCTAGTAGCAACAGCACATCTACTATCGAAGAGATTATTGTCACTTCCCTTGGAAACTAGAGGCATGAACCCACTATCGAGCATAAATACTCCCTCTTGGAGTCACTAGCAACTACTTGGCCAAGATAGCTACTAACAATGGAGAGCATGCAAGATCACAAACAACACACACATGATATAATCATAAAGACAATACCATTAATCAAACCAACATAATAATATCAATATCCATCGGATCCCCGCAAACACAACATGCATGATTACAAATAAATTAGATCTTGATCATGAACGGAGCTCACAAGATCTATATATGAAAGTACAAAGGAGGAGATACAACCATCTAGCTACTACATGGACCCATAGTCCAAGGTGGAACTACTCACTCATCATACCGGAGAGAAGGCCTCTAGGATGATCTCCCCTCCGGTAGGGTGCCAGGAAGAGCTTCAGATCCCCCTGATCTAGGGACGATGGTGGCGGCGGCTATAGACGATTTCGTGGAATATTTATCGGGTGCCTAGGGTTTCTGCATCGGGGGCTTCTTATAGGCGAAGGGGGAGGCCGAGGCGGTGGCCAGGGGCCCCACACCCTAGCCAGGCGCGGGCCCACCTGTGGTCGCGATTGGGGGGGGGGTGGCCCCTCTAGCTCGCCTCCCCGGCTCCCCTCTGGAATTCTTGTTCCCCACGGAAAGTAATTGACTTTGACGTTTATCCCGTCCAATTCGGAGAATATTTCTTTACTAGCTTTTCTGACACCAAAGACAGAAAACAGGCAACTGACATTGTGGCAACTTGTTAATAGGTTAGTACCAGAAAACATGTAAAAAGAACCTCAAAGTGTAGACAAGTAAAGAAAAGTAGATACTAAACAAGCATGGAGCATAAAAAATTATAAATATGTTTCCGACGTATTAGTGTAAGATCCATCAGAATGGTGTAAGTATAATAACTAATGGAAAGAATATATATTGGACATGTGTGGCTAAAAGCGCCTAAACCCTACCAAGTGTTGTATTCTCCTCAACAATTGTTTATACAACATATTAGGGGCACTAAACCAGAAACATTTGATGTTTTATGAGTAGTATATAGACATCTAAATTAATCAGTCATAAACCAACGACTTCACCTTGCTTCTACCTGTTCGGTAGGCCATTCCCTTTCATCATACTATGGATCTCCTCGTTTCACCTAGCTCAGACGTTAAAAATACTCAGGGGCTAACAACTGCATTTCACAATGGTCGTATGCCTGGAGCTCATGTCACAACTATCATCAGCTCTGGTGGGGGCCGTGGTCCTCCCGTGGCCCCGTGGGGGTCGTACTCCTTGTTCTGAGGGGCGCGAGTCGGGGTGGGCAGATCACCCCGGATCTCCTATTGACACGCGGGTCGGTGTGACAGCCCTCGCCTAGAACGGTGTTTACCCCCATCAGTCCCGGGAGCTTAAGAACTCGATATGTCTCGTGAGGTATGGCGAGGGATTGAGCGAGTTGCGACGGTCCGAGGATCGCGTTGTAAGGCATCTCCATGTCCATTACTTCGAATAGATATATCTCTGTCCGAAACTTGTTCCTAGTTACGAACGTTACAGGCAGCGTTGCCTGCCCAAGATGGGTGCCCGCGCCCCCTGGTATTATATCCAGGTCATTATTTTCATGATTGGCCGCACAAGCCACCGCGGGATCTAAAGTCGATTCAAGGTACATTCCATGATAAAGGGCGCATGAGCATTCTCCATCAATCAGGACCTGACTGACCGGGACGTAGGTGATTACTGGCAAGATGAGTAATGGAGAGTCTCCCAACGTTCCTACCCATCTTGGCCGATCTAACTCCAAGAACATGATCGTGGGATCCATCCACACCCTCCATCGATGAGGTAGAGGTCATGATGCGAGTGCATCCCGGTGCGTGGCCTTCACTTATGCTCCCGTTATAGAGAGCTTTTGTTCCCCCTCGGCGTGAAAGACCTCCTCTTCGTCCTAGTAGTGGTTTTTGTGGGGGCGAGGCTTCTTATCACTAGGAAACGTTGTGTTGCGCCCACCTCCTGGTGGTGAGGATCTCGTGACAGGTTGTGCCCCCAGGCAGGAGCGGTTTGTGGGAGCTCTTTCATAGATTTGGTCCACATGACACGGGCTCCCCCTTCCTAACACGCCAAATGACGAAGGATTATATAGTTTTCACGATCCTTTCGCAGTCTCACTAACAGAAGAGAGTTTATTTGTTCGGCAATCAGCTCGGGTCTACAAGTTTGGATCTCAAAGACGAATGCATGTAATGGGAGGATTCCCTCTGACTTTATTCATAAGGTGATCAAGAGATCGTACAATGTGGCTATAAGATTATCTTAGTGGGTTTATAATGATACCCGGCGAGTGAGATGAGCCTAGAGCAATGACTAAGGCTAATGGAAAAGACTTGGGCGAGTATGCCATATCCTTCTGGGGTGAATGTCTTAAAGTACTTATACGCATCGATGGTAGCCAAGTCCTTCTTAGTCACATCAAGTCTTCATCTTGTCTTGCACGTAATCCTGATCTCTGATTTCCTTTATATGTACGTCTGGTCTTCAGGATGTTCAGAGAGCCGTCTTGCAGCCCCACAAGTTAGGTATATGGAGGGTAAGTTGGTTGAGAGGTTCTAGATGCAAGCCTTCAGGTTATTGATGGCCAGAGATTGCTGTGGGTAGGAATCGTGGGTTCAGGCCTGAATCCACCCATGATCGGCAATCGTGATAAGATATTTGCATTGTGGAAGGCCTATTATCCTCCATCGAAGTCCAGAAGGAGGTATGATTTTTAAACTGAATCCCTTAGCGCATCTCCAGTGAGCCGACCCAGTTTGGAAAAGGAAGGTGTGTGAAACAGTCCATTTTGGGGTCAGCCCCCAGACAAGAAAATGTCTACTATCTAGTCCGGGCTAGGTTTGACGCGGGGTGTCCGGCCTCCACTTGTCGCCTCTACTGACTAGAAGTTGACATGCACACCGCTGACGAGAAGTTGATACGCCAGCCGCTGACCAGAAGTTGACACGTGGACAAGTTGATCCCTCTTGATTGAACATTTCAACATAGTCTCACTAGAGGCTCCACGGGAAAAAAGACCCCGCTCCTTTGCCGCTCGTGGGTGGCACACTGGCACTGGCACGTCCCCGTCTCCGGCCTCAAGGGGCCCTTCTCCGAAGACCCACCCTCTCTGCCACTACCACTGGCCCCCTCCGCGGTGGTGACAGGCCCCCGCCCCAAAGGTGCGGTGGTTCTGACGGCCCTCCCGACCCCTAGAGGCTATTAATCGCAACGATGCTCCTCCGTTGGATGCCGACGATGATGTCATTTGGTGGTGCTTCTCCCTGGACGCCTTTCCCCTCTCTGGTCCCCTTCCAGCTAAGCTATGGTCGGGATGCGTGAGGATGATTAGATCGACCGCGCGGGCCGATCCTGATCTGGTCACAACTTGTGACCAAATATGGTTTGGAATTATCCTATAACCTAACCAAGCACAAACCAAGAGAAAATTCCACCGCGATACCCCTATTAGAAGAACATTTAGGGGGTAGACAATCCAAGGCCCAGAGATCAAGGTTTCGTAAGAAAAGGTGCTTGGGGCATTGGGACACGTCCAAACCTTGCATGTGACCACACTTGTGAACATATGATATGGACACACGCAAGTTTTCGAGGCATACCGGCGCTCCGGCGCCCTTTTCCCAGAGAAACCCTAATCCGAGGGCCCCGTAGGTCTACAACACTAGCGTTCTCCGTGTGAGGGTCGATCTCGCACTTATCTCTTTCCTTTGACTCAAAAACACACCCCAAGATAAAACTCCACTGGACTACCCCTGTCCGAAACATATCTACGACCTAGATCGACGATTTGGGACCACGTAACAAGAACCATTTCACAAGATGGCCATGCAAGTGGGACGATGTCAGAGCACAACAACCTAGTCATACGTGTGCTCATAATCCTATGAAATAACACTACCTAACATATATGTAATACAAGCCTTGCCAATTAATTAAAAGAAAAAAAACAAGGATTTGCCGTGTATACTTCATAATACACACCAAAGCCGTTATTGCCGTGTGGATGATGCCTAGGGCACACGGCAAAGAGGAGCACCATCTGCCACCGTTAGCTCCTTCTCGTCGAGTGTACCTTTGTGGCTGTGAGTCCCACCTCGTTGCCGTGGTGAAACCTATGCCTTGTGCCCCCGGGGACTTCGCCGTGTTGCCTTTCTTTGTCGTGTTCCGTTCTTGGGCCTTTGTCGTGTGATTTTCAATTATTTTGCCGTGTTCGTGCCTTTGCCGTGTGCTTACTGAGGCCCACATGGCAGTGTTTGCCTTTGCCGTGTTCCAGGCCAATAGGCACACGGCAAGGGGGTGGGTACACGGCAATGGAATTTTTTCCAGTAGTGTCTGTACCCGTTCATTCTACAAACAGCTAGCATGCAGTTCTCACGTTCAATCCAGACTGGACTCAAACTAGTTTCTTTCCACTAAGATTATGTTTTCACGAAAATAGCCGTGTGGTCCTGAGCGGGTAAGGTCAATCAATCGTATAGTTTGATAAAAAAAATGAGCAGAACATAACCAGCATGACCGTGTAGCCCCTCGGCATGCCTATAGGGGCCAAGCTTCCATAGTGGCAATGCTGTCCACATTGGATGTTTAGAAACAGTTCACTAATAATTAATACTAACTATTGTTATTTTTAGTCGTTGAAGACGGGGCTATGTGTTGGGTACTCCTGCAGGTCAGAAAAGGTCCAACACCTTAGAAGAGGCCCCGCGCGTCAGCAAGGTCCCACAGGTCAGAAGGCAGACAATAAATCTGTTAGTTTTCATTGATGCCGACGTGGAAAAATAACTGGACCCACATGCCAGGAAGCGAGTCAACCATGCGGCAACTAAGGCCGACGTAACGGCAGCGGACGGCAACCGAAGTCTAAAGGAACCAGAGGTATAGACATAACAAATCCATGATTTCTGGTGGTGTTCCCCCAAGTTGATGAATCGTAGTGGCACATTCATAATTTATGAGGGGACTAGGGACAGAGTTATAATAAACTCAAATATAAAATATTCAGTACATGAAAGTGCATACACAATGTTCGGGAGCTAGTGGGAAATATGTAGGTAGGTCGGAATTGAAAATGTTGAACAAGCAACAAAAGAAAGAGAAGAAACATACACGAATCACAGACATCACAAGTATAGATCAAGTTAAGTCACATACATGTGCGACAAATTATGCTGCATTGCTGGTAGAGTGAGCTGGCTGCTTCTTCACGCACAACATTTGTTCTTCTTACTCATATTCCATATCTACTAAACAACATCGATTCCTTAAGTGTGTCTCCCTACGGTTCATGAATTATACATACATGACCGAGACTCTTCTCCGATCAATAACCAGTAGAGGAATTTGGAAATTCATATGGCTCCCAACATATTTCTACAATTACTTTGTGATCGAATGGACCATTTACATACGATACCAATTTCCCTTTGTCTCACGATATTTTACTTATCCGAGGTCTGATCCTTGGTATCTCTGCATACCTAGTTCAACCTTATTACCGATAAGTACTCATTACTCGTTCCTGTGATATGTGATCCCTTGTGAGCCAGTCACATGCTTGCAAGCTAATTGAATGACATTCCACCGAGAGGACCCAGAGTATATCTATCCGTCATGTGGATGGACAAATCCCACTCTTGATCCATGTGCCTCAACACATACTTTCCGAACACTTAATGTCACCGTTATAACCACATAGTTACGAAGTGGTGTTTGATGTCATCAAAGCATCCATCCGATGATGGTGATTAACATGATCTTATGGTCGAAGGAATTAGGTTACTACGTATCTGAATAGCAAACGAACTATTGAAATGACTTGATCTTTATGCTACGCTTATCTATAGGAGTATGTCCATCACACCATTCTCCTAATGATATGATCATGTTGTTAAGAACATCCCAATGTTCATAATCAGGAAACCATGATCATCTATCAACCAACAAGCTAGTATTATAAAGAGGCTATACTAGAGACTCTAACAAGTTTACAAATCACACAAGTATTAATGTTTCCGGTTAATAAAATTATAGCATGAATGTAAAGTTTTATCATAAACACAAAGATTTAATAATAACTACTTTTATTATTTCCTCTAGGGCATATCTCCAACACCCAGTGCCAGTCCGGTGGAGCCCAGTCCCATGGATGCCCGGCGATGGAGCCTAGTAGTCCTCCGCCGTTCCCGCCGAGTGAACGACGAGGACGCGACATAATCCTAAATACTAAATTAAACATATAAAATTAATAAAACATGACGACATTAAATAGTATCAACTAAAATAAACTATATTAAACACTGAATAAAATTTCTAAACTAAATTAATCCTAAACATAAACACTAAATAGATATATTTTCCATATAGTAAAATCTGTAAACTAAATTACACTAAAAAAATCTCCAATTAATATTAACTAAAATTCACTAACACTAATAACCCTAAACTAATACTAACTAACTAATTAACGAAATAAAATACTAACAAACTAATTAACTACTAATTTACAC
Source organism: Avena insularis (assembly GCA_023614405.1). NCBI lineage: Eukaryota > Viridiplantae > Streptophyta > Magnoliopsida > Poales > Poaceae > Avena > Avena insularis. Next base: position 45,227,209 of record CM042695.1, read on the forward strand.
TAAAAACACTAATAACCCTAAACTAATACTAACTAACTAATTTACACTAAAAACACTAATTAACACAAATAAAATACTAATAAACACTAACAAAATACTAAGTATATAGAGCGGGCCGGATCGCTCACCTGCGGGCGGCGCGACACGGGCCGCGCGGCAGGGCGCCGGTGGAAGGCGGCCGGGGAGGCGCATGGGCGGGACGAGCGGCGACATGGGCGCGGGCGGCGGCAACTCGCATGGGAAGAAGACGATGCAGTGCTTCGGTTCTTTGCTCGAATCAGGGTGGAAGGGGTGGGTAAATTGTAGGGTTTCGTAGCATGGAAAACAAAAAATTTCTATCGCATACAAACAAACAAGCCAAGATCTATCTACTAGATTGTAGCAACGAGTCGATGGAATAACTCACCCTCGAAGATTCCAAAGTGTTTAACGAGAGCAGATTCTCGTGGGTGATGTAGTCGTACTCTTGCCGATCTCAAGATCGCGTAGACGATCCTTCCGGCGCTGCGTTTCGGCAGCGCTCCCTTGATCGGTCACATCGCCTACGTTGACTTGCGAAGACCTTCCTCTCCCTTGTTCCAGCAGCAGAGGTTGTAGCACTCTCCTCGCGATTCCTAAGCAGCCTGGCAGGCGTAAGTAGAGGAGATCTCGCAGGGCTTTGCCTTAAGCCGGAGCGAGTATGGTGGACTATGAGAGAGCCTTCGTGATATAGGGTTTAGACACACCAATTAGAAGGGGCTAAACCGGCGGCTAGGGCAATTAGAAGCTCTAACTCGGCGGCTTGGGAGAAATCCCTAGGCTGTGGCTAGGGTTTAGGTTTAGAGGTAGGAAACTTGTGTGCTAGGAGGGGCAGCCCTGCCCCTCCTTATATAGGTGGAGGGAGGCGTGCAAGGGGAGGGGAGTCCCTCCCCAACTCGGCCTCCTTGGCCAGCGGTGGAGGGGAGAGGGACTTCCTCCCCAAGTAGGTTTCCTACTTCCCCTCCACCTTCCAAAATAGTCGTTTGACTTTTCAAATTGGCGTTTGACTTTTCAAACTAGGATTTGATTAAACCCTTTATTTTGTACAGCGATGACACCTAGTACATGATGCAATCATTCCAACTTGGTATGACACATTCATGTACCCTTCCCCTCCGGAGTTCCGGACATTCCGGAACCTTCTAGAACATTCCCGATGAAAACACCGGAACCATTCTCCAACCCCGAAACAGGACTTTCCTTATATGAATCTTATTCTCCGGACCATTTCGGATCTCCTCGTGATATCCCGGATCCCATCCGAGACTCCGAACAACATTCAGTCTCTTACTCATCATTCCATAACTACTCAACAACATCGAATCCTTAAGTGTGTCTCCCTACGGTTCGTGAATTATGCGGACATGATCAAGACACTTCTCCGAACAATAACCAATAGAGGAATCTGGAAATTCATATGGCTCCCACATATTTCTACGGTTACTTTGCGATCGAATGAACCACTTACATACGACACCAATTTCCCTTTGTCTCACGATAATTTACTTATCCGAGGTTATGATCGTCGGTATCTCTGCATACCTAGTTCAACCTCGTTACTGATAAGTACTCTTTTCTCGTTCCCGTGATATGTGATCCCTTGTGAACCAGTCACATGCTTGCAAGCTAATTGGATGACATTTCACCGAGAGGGCCCAGAGTATATCTATCCATCATATGGATGGACAAATCCCACTCTTGATCCATGTGTCTCAACCAAAACTTTCCGAACACTCAATGCCACCTTTATAGCCACCCTGTTACGGTGTGGTGTTTGATGTCATCAAAGCATCCTTCCGCTGAAGGTGATAAGCATGCATGATCTCATAAGGAATTAGGTTACTATGTATCAGAAAGCATATAGCAATTGAACTATTAAAATGACTTGATCTTTATGCTACGCTTATCTATAGGAGTATGTCCACCATATCATTCTCCTAATGATATGATCTTGTTGTTAATAACATCTCAATGTTCATGATAGGGAAACCACAATCATATATTAACCAACAAGCTAGTATTATGAATAGGCTTTACTAGGGACTTCAATTTAAGTTTACAAATCACACAAGTATTAATGTTTCCTTGTTAATACTATTATAGCATGAATGTAAACATTTATCATAAACACAAAGATATAATGATAACTACATTTATTATTGCCTCTAGGGCATATCTCCAACAGTCTCCCACTTGCACTAGAGTCATCTAATCTAGATTACATGGTAATATACTGAACACCCATGGCAGTTTGGTGCTGGTCATGTTTTGCCCTCGGGAGAGGTTTAGTCAACGGATCTGCCACATTCAGATCTGTGTTTACTTTGCAAATCTTTATGTCCCCATCTTGGAGATGTTCTCGAATAGCGTGAAAACGTAGCTTGATATGCTTCAGCTTCTTGTGTGACCTTGGTTCTTGCGCATTGGCTATGACGCCCATGTTATCACAGTAGATAGACATTGGGTCCAGCGCACTAGGAACCACACCCAGCTCTGTAATGAACTCTTTCATCCATATCGCTTCTTGTGAAGCCTCTGAAGCAGCCATGTATTCTGATTCAGTTGAAGATCTCGCCACAACGCTTTGCTTTGCACTCCTCCAGCTAACTGCTGCACCATTCAAAATAAATACGTATCCGGATTGTGATTTAGAATCATCCGGATCGTTGTTCCAACTAGCATCGGTGTAACCATTAACAACGAGCTGTTCATCACCTCCATAAGAAAGAACCATATCCTTAGTTCTTCTCAAGTACTTAAGGATGTTTTTGACATTTCCAATGATCCACTCCTGGATCACTTTGATATCTGCTAGTTAAACTAACAGCATATGCAATGTCGGGTCTAGTACATAGCATGGCATACATTAGAGATCCTATGGCTGAGGCATAGGGAGTCTTACTCATCTTTTCTCTATCTTCTGCCGATGTCGGGCTTTGAGTTTTACTCAAGGTCGTATTGGGCAACATGGTCAAGAACCCTTTCTTGCTATCTTCCATTCCAAACCTCTTTAGAACTTTGTCCAAATATGTACTTTGTGACAATGATATTAGGCATCTCGATCTATCTCTATAAATCTTTATGCCTAATATGTAAGCTGCTTCGCCAAGATCCTTCATTGAAAAACTATTATTCAAATATTCCTTGACACTATTAAGAAGGTCTACATCATTCCCAATCAACAATATGTCATCTACATATAGTATTAAGAATGCTACAGAGCTCCCACTCACTTTCTTGTAAATACAAGCTTCTCCATAAGTTTGTATAAAACCAAAACTTTTGATTACCTTATCAAAACGTCGATTCCAACTTCGGGATGCTTGCTTCAATCAATAGATGGACCATTGAAGTTTGCATACCTTGTTAGCATCTTTAGGATCGACAAAACCTTTGGGTTGCATCATATACAACTCTTCATCAATGTCTCCATTGAGGAATGCTGTTTTGACATCCATCTGCCATATCTCATAATCGTAATATGCAGCGATCGCTAACATAATCCTCACAGACTTTAGCTTTGCTATGGGTGAGAAAGTCTCATCGTAGTCAACTCCTTGAATTTGTCGAAACTCTTTTGCGACAAGTCGAGCTTTATCGACAGTAACATTACCATCAGCATCTGTTTTCTTCTTGAAAATCCATTTGTTCTCGACAGCCTTTCGGCCATCCGGTAAGTCCACCAAAGTCCATACTTGGTTTTCGTACATGGATCCAATCTCGGATTTCATGGCTTCTTGCCATTTATTGGAATCTAGGCTCATCATCGCTGCCTCATATGTCGCAGGGTCATCGGTGTTGTCCACCAAGATGACACTCATAACGGAGTCATACCAATCAGGAGTGGTACAAGTTCTCGTTGACCTGCGAGGCTCTGTAGCAACTACAACCGAAGTTTCATGATCATCATCATTAGCTTCCTCTCTCATTGGTGTAGGCACCATAGGAACTTCTTCTGGTGCTGCGCTACTCGCAATTTCGAGAGAAGGTTCGACAACCTCGTCGAGTTCTACTTTCCTTCCAGTCACTTCTTTCGAGAGAAATTCCTTCTCTAGAAAGGATCCATTCTTGGCAACGAAGATTTTGCCTTCGGATCTATGATAGAAGGTATACCCAATAGTTTCCTTCGGGTATCCTATGAAGACGCATTTTTCCGCTTTGGGTTCAAGCTTGTCATTGTAACTTCTTTACATAGGCCCAACCCCAAACTTTAAGGAACGACAATTTAGGTTTCTTCCCAAACAATAATTCATACGGTGTCGTTTCAACGGATTTAGATGGTGCCCTATTTAAAGTGAATGCGGCTGTTTCTAATGCATAACCCCAAAATGATAGCGGTAAATCTGTAAGTGACATCATAGAACGAACCATATCTAAGAGAGTTCGATTACGTTCGGACACACCATTCTGTTGTGGTGTTCGGCGGTGTCAATTGTGAAAGTATTCCATTTCTTTAAATGCTGCCAAACTCGTAACTTAGATATTCACCTCCACGATCGAACGTAGAAATTTAATCTACTTGTTATGTTGATTCACAACCACACTTTGAAACTCCTTAAACTTCTCGAAAGTTTCGTACTTATGTTTCATGAAATAGATATACCCATATCTACTCAAGTCATCCGTGAAGGTAAGAACATAACGATAACCACCGCGCGATGCTACACTCATTGGGCCACACACATCGGTATGTATGATTTCCAATAAGTCCGTAGCTCGCTCCATCATACCAGAAAATGGAGTCTTAGTCATTTTACCCATCAGACATGCTTCACATCTTTCAAGTGATTCGAAATCAAGTGATTCAAGAAGTCCATCGGAATGGAGTTTCTTCATACGCTTCACTCCAATGTGACCAAGGCAGCGATTGCCACATATATGTCGAGTTATCGCTCGATTTCAAACGTTTAGCCTCAATGTTATTAATATGTGTATTTCTACTATCGAGATTCAATAATAATAGACCATCTATCAAAGGTGCATGTGCATAAAACATATTACTCATATAAATCGAACAACCATTATTCTAGGATTTAAACAAGTAACCGTCTCGCAATAAACAAGATCCCGATATAATGTTCATGCTTAACGTAGGCACCAAATAACAATTATTTAAGTATAAAACTAATCCTGATGGTAGATGAAGGGGTAGCGTGCCGATCGCGATCACATCAACCTTTGATCCGTTTCCCATGCGCATCGTCACCTCGTTCTTCGCTAGCTTTCGTTTATTCTGCAGCACCTATTTCGAGTTACAAATGTGAGCAACCGAACCAGTATCAAATACCCAGGCACTACTATGAGTACTAGTGAGATACACATCAATAACATGTATATCAGATATACCTTTCTTCTTGATGTTGCCGTTCTTCAAATCCACCAAGTTTTTGGGCAATTCCGCTTCCAGTGACCCTCTCCCTTGCAGTAAAAGCACTCAGTATCAGGCTTAGGTCCAGCCTTGGTCTTCTTCACTGGCACGGTAACTTTCTTATCACCCTTCTTGAAGTGTCCCTTTTGCTTAGACTTGCCTTTCTTGAATTTGGTGGTCTTATTGACCATCAACACTTGGTGCTCTTTCTTGATCTCCACTTCTGCAGATTTCAACATGGCAAAGAGTTCTGGCAACTGCTTGTTCATGTTTTGCATAATGTAGTTCATCACAAAGTTCTTGTAACTTGGTGGTAGTGATTGGAGGACACGGTAAATCCCCAAAGCATTAGGAATCACTATACCCAAGCTTTGAAGTTTGTTTGCGTGCCCAGATATCTTAAGCACATGCTCACTGACGGAGCTGCCCTCTTCCATCTTGCAGTTAAAGAACTTTTCAGAAGCCTCATAGCTCTCAATTGCCGCGTGAGTCTCAAAGATCAATTTGAGTTCACGGACAATATCATGTGGGTCTGAATTCTCAAACCTTTTCTGAAGCTCCGATTCTAAACCATACAAGATAGCACACTGAACTGTGGAGTACTGATTCTTCCGAGCGAGGTAAACGTTCTTTACTTCATCGGTAGAATCAGCTGCAGGCGGGTCACCTAGTGGTGCATCCAGCACATAGGTCAAATTACCAGCTGTGAGGACAATCCTCAAATTGCGGAACCAATCCGCGAAGTTTCTTCCATTGTTTTTCAACTTTTCTTTCTCTAGGAACGCATTAAAATTGATGGTAGGGGCTGCCATTGATCTACAACATATTTGCAATAGTTTAGACTAAGTTTATGAAAAATTGAGTTCTAATCAATAATTAAATTAATCTAGGTGAACTCCCACTCAAAACAATATCCCTCACATTGTTTTAGTGATCACACGAACCAAATCCACCACATCAAAACTGATCATCACGAGAGTTGATGTAGCTTCAATGGCGAACAATCGACATGTTCATCATATCTACTATATGACTCATGCTTTACCTTTCGGTGATCCGTGTTCCGAGACCATGTCTGTACATGCTAGGCTCGTCAAGATCAAACCTTAGCTTCCGCATGAGCAAATCTGGCTTGCTCACGTTGTATACACTTGCAGAATCTATCACACCCGATCATCACGTGGTGCTTCGAAACAATAAGCTTTAGCAACGGTGCTAACTAAGGGTGAACACTTTATGACTTGAAATTCATGTGCATGAGGGATCATCTTATAATGCTACCGTTGTTAACTAAGCAATACAAGATGCATAAAGGATTAACATCACATGCAATTCATAATATGTGATATGATATGGCCTTTCTTCTTTGTGCTTCCGATCTCCATCTTCAAGCACGAACATGATCTCCATCATCACCGGCATTGCATCAAGGTCCATGATGCTGCACCATGGTTGTCGTCCACCGGCTTCAACTATTACAACTACTTTGAATAGACACGCGGGTCTTAACAGAAATTAAAGACAACCATACGGCTCCTGCCGATTGCCAACTTACAATAAGGAACATTGCATACATCAAATATAATCACAATCATGGCCATATCACATCACTGCACACCCCTGCAAAACAAAGTTAGACGCCTCTACTTTCTTTGCATATTTTACGTGGTTTGGGGCTTTCAGTAAGTGTCGTTCTAACTTACGAACAATAACCACAACATTGATACTAGCATTGTCAATCACCCGTTGTAAATTGGATCTTAACTATGTTGGGAGAAATAGGCACCCGCAAAGCCACTTATGCAATACAAGTTGCATGTCAAGCGTGGAGCAAGTCTCATGAACGATGTCATGTAAGGTTAGCCCGGGCCGCTTCATCCCACCATCCCTCAAGATGCAAAGTACACAAGAAGCAATCGACAACAAAAGCATCAACGCCCACAATGACCATTGTGTTCTACTCGTGCAACAGATCTACATATAGACACGACTGATACCCTTTGTAGGGTTTCGTAGCATGGAAAACAAAAAATTTCTATCGCATACAAACAAACAAGCCAAGATCTATCTACTAGATTGTAGCAACGATTCGATGGAATAACTCACCCTCGAAGATTCCAAAGTGTTTAACGAGAGCAGATTCTCGTGGGTGATGTAGTCGTACTCTTGCCGATCTCAAGATCGCGTAGACGATCCTTCCGGCGCTGCGTTCCGGCAGCGCTCCCTTGATCGTTATTTCGATGAAGACCTTCCTCTCCCTTGTTCCAGCAGGCAGCGGAGGTTGTAGCAGTCTCCTCGCGATTCCGGCGACTGGCGTGGTACCGGAAGTAGAGGGGAGATCTCGCAGGGCTTCGCCTTAAGCCAGAGCGATTATGGTGGACTATGAGAGAGCCTTGGTGATCTAGGGTTTAGACACACCAATTAGAAGGGGCTAAACCGGCGGCTAGGGCAATTAGAAGCTCTAACTCGGCGGCTTGGGATAAATCCCTAGGCTGTGGCTAGGGTTTAGGTTTAGAGGTAGGGAACTTGTGTGCTAGGAGGGGCAGCCCTGCCCCTCCTTATATAGGTGGAGGGAGGCGTGCAAGGGGAGGGGAGTCCCTCCCCAACTCGGCCTCCTTGGCCGGCGGTGGAGGGGAGAGGGACTTCCTCCCCAAGTAGGTTTCCTACTTCCCCTCCACCTTCCAAAATAGCCATTTGACTTTTCAAATTGGCGTTTGACTTTTCAAACTAGGATTTGATTAAACCCTTTATTTTGTACAGCGATGACACCTAGTACATGATGCAATCATTCCAACTTGGTATGACACATTCATGTACCCTTCCCCTCCGGAGTGCCGGACATTCCGGAACCTTCTAGAACATTCCCGATGAAAACACCGGAACCATTCTCCAACCCCGAAACAGGACTTTCGTTATATGAATCTTATTCTCCGGACCATTCCGGATCTCCTCGTGATATCCCGGATCCCATCCGAGACTCCGAACAACATTCAGTCTCTTACTCATCATTCCATAACTACTCAACAACATCTAATCCTTAAGTGTGTCTCCCTACAGTTCGTGAATTATGCGGACATGCTCGAGACACTTCTCCGAACAATAACCAATACAGGAATCTAGAAATTCATATGGCTCCCACATATTTCTACGATTACTTTGCGATCGAATGAACCACTTACATACGACACCAATTTCCCTTTGTCTCACGATAGTTTACTTATCCGAGGTTATGATCGTCGGTATCTCTGCATACCTAGTTCAACCTCGTTACTGATAAGTACTCTTTTCTCGTTCCCGTGATATGTGATCCCTTGTGAACCAGTCACATGCTTGCAAGCTAATTGGATGACATTTCACCGAGAGGGCCCAGAGTATATCTATCCGTCATATGGATGGACAAATCCAACTCTTGATCCATGTGTCTCAACCAAAACTTTCCGAACACTCAATGCCACCTTTATAGCCACCCTGTTACGGTGTGGTGTTTGATGTCATCAAAGCATCCTTCCGGTGAAGGTGATAAGCATGATCCCATGGTCGAAGGAATTAGGTTACTATGTATCAGAAAGCATATAGCAATTGAACTATTAAAATGACTTGATCTTTATGCTACGCTTATCTATAGGAGTATGTCCACCATATCATTCTCCTAATGATATGATCTTGTTGTTAATAACATCTCAAAGTTCATGATAGGGAAACCACAATCATATATTAACCAACAAGCTAGTATTATGAAGAGGCTTTACTAGGGACTTCAATTTAAGTTTACAAATCACACAAGTATTAATGTTTCCTTGTTAATACTATTATAGCATGAATGTAAACATTTATCATAAACACAAAGATATAATAATAACTACATTTATTATTGCCTCTAGGGCATATCTCCAACATAAATACCCACCCCACTTAGTCCCAGTTGGTAGATCAAACTAAGACTAAAGAGTATTTGGGCCACCGCGTTTCGCACGCGGGCCACGCAAACCAGGACTAAAGGGTATTTTTGGCGCCAATATGACAAAAATAGTGACAATTAAGAAAATATATATCAAAAATTTTAGAAAAAATATCTATAACTTAAAACTATTATCCTACTCTGTTATTCACAACCCTAAACCCTAAACCCAAAAAACCCTAAACCCTAAACCCTATTTTAGGGGCCTTTAGTCACGGTTCTTTTAGGGGCCTTTACTTCCGGTTATTTTACGGGCCTTGCATAATTTATGATATTGTTCCCATATTGTGCATGCATGTGTATCTTGGGATGGCAAAGAATGTTGTAGGAGGAAGTTTTCCTTTTCGTCGCATGGAAAAACCATTTTCCATTTTTCGGGCGCAAAAAACGAGGCATTTTGTGAAACAACCACCAAAATGCTGTTACAGAATACTACCACCCCATTTTTATAAAATACTAGACCATGTCACATGAACGATATCCCAACCAAGATATCTCCAACCTTTTCGTCCTCCCCGGGTGAAAAAGACAAATGTCTGCCGAATTGGTAGGAAGTGGGTCCGGTTTGAACTACAGGTATATGATCTAATGCTCGTGATTTTTTGGAAAATCATTTTTAGACTCACAATATGATATTTCTTCGGAGATCCAATGCAAGTTCTAACGAGGCTCATCCCATATCTCCTTTTTGTCGCACAGAAAAGCCATTTTTGCGCGCGAGCCGCACCCTTTAGTCCCGGTTATTTTAGGGGCCTTTAGTCCCGGTTATTTTAGGGCCATTTAGTCCCCAACTAACCGGGAATAAAGATAGCATTCCCGAATTTCCCTCTACTGTAGGGGTTCGTAGCATGGAAAACAAAAATTTTCTATCGCATACAAACAAACAAGCCAAGATCTATCTACTAGATTGCAGCAACGAGTCGATGGAATAACTCACCCTCGAAGATTCCAAAGTGTTTAACGAGAGCAGATTCTCGTGGGTGATGTAGTCGTACTCTTTCCGATCTCAAGATCGCGCAGACGATCCTTCGGCGCCAGCGTTCCTTGGCGCTCCTTGATCGGTCACCGTTCGGTACTCGACGAAGACCTTCCTCTCCTTGTTCCAGTGACGGCGGAGGTTGTAGCACTCTCCTCGTGATTCCGTGACTGACAGCGTGGTACCGGAGGTAGAGGGAGATCCCAGGCTTCGCCTTAAGCCGTGCAGTATGGTGGAGCTTATGAGAGGCTATTAGTGGTCTAGTAATTAGACACACCAATTAGAGGGCTCTAAACTAATTAGAAGGCTCTAAACCGAAACAGCTCTAAACCGGGGTCTAGGTCTAGTTTCTAGTTTAGAGGATAGGAACTTGTGTGTATTAGGAGGGGAGCCCTGCCCCTCCTTATATAGGTGGGAGGGCTGGCTGCGCCATGGAGGAGGAGTCCCTCCCAACTCGGCTTGGTGGGCGCCGGCTTGGAGGAGGACTCCTCCCCAACTCGGCCTCCTCCTTCTCCTCTTTCCTAAAATGCGGTTGACTGAATGGCGGTTTGACTTTTCAATTTAGGAATTAAATAAACCCTTTATTTTGGACAGCGAGAACACTTAGTACATGATGCAATCATTCCATTTTGCAATGACACATTCATGTACCCCTTCCCCCAGTCTTGGACATTCAGGACCTTCTAGAATGTTCCGATGAAAACACCTAACCATTCCCCAACTCCGAAATGGGACTTTCCTTATATGAATCTTATTCTCCGGACCATTCCGGATCACCTCGTGATATCCCGGATCCCATCCGAGACTCCGAACAACATTCGGTCTCTTTCTCAGAATACCATAACTACTCAAACAACGTCGAATCCTTAAGTGTGTCTCCCTACGGTTCGTGAATTATGCGGACATGATCGAGACACTTCTCCGAACAATAACCAATAGAGGAATCTGGAAATTCATATGGCTCCCACATATTTCTACGATTACTTTGCGATCGAATGAACCACTTACATACGATACCAATTTCCCTTTGTCTCACGATATGTTACTTATCCGAGGTTATGATCGTCGGTATCTGCATACCTAGTTCATCCTCGTTCTTGATAAGTACTCTTTTCTCGTTCCCGTGATATGTGATCCCTTGTGACCAAGTCACATGCTTGCAAGCTAATTTGGATGACATTTCACCGAGCGGGCCCAGAGAATATCTATCCGTCATGTGGATGGACAAATCCACCTCTTGATCCATGTGTTTCAAGCAAGAGTTTCCTAACACCCAATGCCACTTTTATAGCCACCCTGTTACGGTGTGGTGTTTGATGACATCAAAGCATCCATCCAGTAAAGGCAATATGCATGATCTCATGGTCGAAGGAATTAGGTTACTATGTATCAGAAAGCATATAGCAATTGAACTATTGAAATGACTTGATCTTTATGCTACGCTTGTCTATAGGAGTATGTCCACCATATCATTCTCCTAACGATATGATCTTGTTGTTGATAACATCTCAATGTTCATGACAAAGAAACCACATCATCAATCAACCAACAAGCTAGTGAAGTATAGAGGCCATACTAGGGACTTCAAATTAAGTTTACAAATCACACAAGTATTAATGGTTTCCTTGTTAATACTATTATAGCATGAATGTAAACATTTATCATAAACACAAAGATATATAATAATAACCACATTTATTATTGCCTCTAGGGCATATCTCCAACAGTCTCCCACTTGCACTAGAGTCATCTAATCTAGATTACATGGTAATATACCGAACACCCATGGCAGTTTGGTGTTGGTCATGTTTTGCCCTCGGGAGAGGTTTAGTCAACGGATCCGCCATATTCAGATCTGTGTGTACTTTGCAAATCTTTATATCCCCATCCTGGATATGTTCTCGAATAGCGTGAAAGCAGCTTGATATGCTTCACTTCTTGTGTGACCTTGGTTCTTCTTGCGCATTGGCTATGGCGCCCATGTTATCACAAGAGATAGACATTGGGTCCAGCGCACTTGGAACCACACCCAGCTCTGTAATGAACTCTTTCATCCATATCGCTTCTTGTGAAGCCTCCGGCGACCATGTATTCCGATTCAGTTGAAGATCTCGCCACAACGCTTTGCTTTGCACTCCTCCAGCTAACTGCTGCACCATTCAAAATAAATACGTATCCAGATTGTGATTTAGAATCATCCGGATCGGTATTCCAACTAGCATCGGTGTAACCATTAACAACGAGCTGTTCATCACCTCCATAAGAAAGAACCATATCCTTAGTTCTTCTCAAGTACTTAAGGATGTTTTTGATCATTGTCCAATGATCCACTCTGGATCACTTTGATATCTGCTAGTTAGACTAACGACATATGCGATGTCGGGTCTAGTACATAGCATGGCATACATTAGAGATCCTATGGCTGAGGCATAGGGAGTCTTACTCATCTTTTCTCTATCTTCTGCCTATGTCGGACTTTGAGTTTTACTCAAGGTCATATTGGGCAACATGGGCAAGAACCCTTTCTTGCTATCTTCCATTCCAAACCTCTTTAGAACTTTGTCCAAATATGTACTTTGTGACAATGATATTTGGCGTTTCGATCTATCTCTATAAATCTTTATGCCTAATATGTAAGCTGCTTCGCCAAGATCCTTCATTGAAAAACTATTATTCAAATACTCTTTGACACTATTAAGAAGGTCTACATCATTCCCAATCAACAATATGTCATCCACATACAGTATTAAGAATGCTACAGAGCTCCCACTCACTTTCTTGTAAATACAAGCTTCTCCATAAGTTTGTATAAAACCAAAACTTTTGATTACCTTATCAAAACGTTGATTCCAACTTCTTTATGCTTGCTTCAATCCATAGATGGACCGTTGAAGTTTGCATACCTTGTTAGCATCTTTAGGATCGACAAAACCTTTGGTTTGCATCATATACAACTCTTCATCAATGTCTCCATTGAGGAATGCTGTTTTGACATCCATCTGCCATATCTCATAATCATAATATGCAGCGATTGCTAACATAATCCTCACAGACTTTAACCGCTTCACGGTGAGAAAGTCTCATCGTAGTCAACTCCTTGAATTTGTCGAAACCCTTTTGCGACAAGTCGAGCTTTATAGATGATAACATTACCATCAGCATCTGTTTTCTTCTTGAAAATCCATTTGTTCTCGACAGCCTTCCGCCATCCGTAAGTCCACCAAAGTCCATACTTGGTTTTACATGGATCCAATCTCGGATTTCATGGCTTCTTGCCATTTATTGGAATCTGGGCTCATCATCGCTTCCTCATATGTCTCGGGGTCATCGGTGTTGTCCACCAACATGACATTCATAACGGAATCATACCAATCTGGGGTGGTACGATTTCTCGTTGACCTCCGAGGCTCTGTAGCAACTTCAACCGAAGATTCATGATCACTATCATTAGCTTCATCTCTTATTGGAGCAGGCACCACAGAACTTCTTCGGTCTTTGCGCTACTGCAATTCGAGAGAAGGTTCGACAACCTCGTCGAGTTCTACTTTCCTTCCAGTCACTTCTTTCGAGAGAAATTCCTTCTCTAGAAAGGATCCATTCTTAGCAACGAAGATTTTGCCTTCGGATCTATGATAGAAGATATACCCAATAGTTTCCTTCGGGTATCCTATGAAGATGCATTTTTCCGCTTTGGGTTCAAGCTTGTCCGTTGTAACTTCTTTACATAGGCTTCAGATCCCCAAACTTTAAGGAACGACAATTTAGGTTTCTTCCCAAACCATAATTCATACGGTGTCGTTTCAACGGATTTAGACGGTGCCCTATTTAAAGTGAATGCGGCTGTTTCTAATGCATAACCCCAAAATGATAGTGGTAAATCTGTAAGAGACATCATAGAACGAACCATATCTAAGAGAGTTCGACACGACGTTCGACACACCATTACGCTGTGGTGTTCCCGGTGTCAATCTGAAAGTATTCCACATTTCTTCAAATGCTCGCCAAACTCGTAACTTAGATATTCACCTCCACGATCAGAACGTAGAAATTTAATCTTCTTGTTACGTTGATTCTCTACCACACTTTGAAACTCCTTAAACTTCTCGAAAGTTTCGGACTTATGTTTCATGAAATAGATATACCCATATCTACTCAAAGCATCCGTGAAGGTAAGAACATAACGATAACCATCACATGATGCTACACTCATTGGACCACACACATCGGTATGTATGATTTCCAATAAGTCCGTAGCTCGCTCCATCATACCGTAAAATGGAGTCTTAGTCATTTTACCCATCGGACATGCTTCGCATCTTTCAAGTGATTCAAAATCAAGTGATTCAAGAAGTCCATCGAATGGAGTTTCTTCATACGCTTCACTCCAATGTGACCAAGGCAGCGATTGCCATATATAGGTCAAATTATCGCTGATTTCAAACGTTTAGCCTCAATGTTATTAATATGTGTATTTCTACTATCGAGATTCAATATGAATAGACCATCTATCAAAGGTGCATGTGCATAAAACACATTACTCATATAAATCGAACAACCATTATTCTCGGTTTAAACAAGTAACCGTCTGCAATAAACAAGATCCAGATATAATGTTCATGCTTAACGCAGCACCAAATAACAATTATTTAAGTATAAAACTAATCCCGATGGTAGATGAAGAGGTAGCGTGCGAGCGATCACATCAACCTTTGATCCGCTTCCACGCGCCGTCACCTCGTTCTTCACTAGCTTCCGTTTATTCTGCAGCTCTGTTTGAGTTACAAATATGAGCAACCGAACCAGTATCAAATACCGAGCACTACTACGAGTACTAGTGAGATACACATCAATAACATGTATATCGATATACCTTTCTTCTTGATGTTGCCGTTCTTCAAATCCGCCAAGTACTTTGGGCAATTCCGCTTCGGACCTTCTCCCTTGCGGAAAAGCACTCAACATCGGGCTTGGTCCAGCCTTGGTCCTCTTCGTCGGTATGGTAACTTTCTTACCACCCTTCTTGAAGTGTCCCTTCCGCTTAGACTTGCCTTTCTTGAATTTGGTGGTCTTATTGACCATCAACACTTGGTGCTCTTTCTTGATCTCCACTTCGCAGATTTTAACATAGCAAATAGTTACGCAACTCTTTGTTCATGTTCTGCATGTTGTAGTTCATCACAAAGTTCTTGTAACTTGGTGGTAGTGATTGGAGGATGCGGTAAACCCCTAAAGTATTAGGAATCACTATACCCAAACTTTGAAGTTTATTTGCGTGCCCAGACATCTTAAGCACATGCTCACCGACGAGCTACCCTCTTCCATCTTGCGGTTAAAGAACTTTTCGTAAGCTTCATAACTTTCAATTGCCGCATGAGTCTCAAAGATTAATTTGAGATCCTCGACAATATCATATGGGTCCGACTCTTCAAACCTTTTCTGAAGCTCCGATTCTAAACCATACAAGATAGCACACTGAACTATGGAGTACTGATTCTTCCGAGCGAGGTAAACATTCTTTACTTCATCGGGAGCATCACCGCAGTGGGTCACCTAGCGGTGCATCCAGCACATAGGTCAAATTACCACCGTGAGGACAATCCTCAAATTATGGAACCAATCCGCCAAGTTGCTTCCATTGTTTTTCAACTTTTCTTTCTCTAGGAACGCATTAAAATTGATGGTAGGGCCATCGATCTACAACATATTTGCAATAGTTTAGACTAAGTTTATGACAAATTGAGTTCAAATTAATTAATGAAATTAAACTAGGTGAACTCCCACCAAAACAACATCCCTCACATTGTTTTAGTGATCACATCGAACCAAATCCACTACATCAACACCGATCATCACGAGAGTTGATATAGTTTCAATGGCGAACAATCATCATGTTCATCATATCTACTATATGATTCATGCTTTGCCTTTCGCGATCCGTGTTCCCGAGGCCATGTCTGTACATGCTAGGCTCGTCAAGATAAACCTTAGCTTCCGCATAAGCAAATCTGGCTTGCTTACGTTGTAGTCACCAGCGAATCAAAGACACCCGATCATCACGTGGTGCTTCAAGCAAGCTTTGGCAACGGTGCATACTAAGGGTGAACACTTTAGAACTTGAAATTTATGTGCATGAGGGATCATCTTATAATGCTACCGTCGTCTACTAAGCAATACAAGATGCATAAAGGATTAACATCACATGCAATTCATAATATGTGATATGATATGGCCTTTCTTCTTTGTGCTTCCGATCTCCATCTTCAAGCACGAACATGATCTCCATCATCTCCGGCATAGCATCAAGGTCAATGACGCTTCTTCATGGTTGTCGTCCACCAGCTTCAACTATTACAACTATTTTGAATAGACACGCAGGTCTTAATGTAAATTAAAGACAACCATATGGCTCTGCCGGTTGCCAACTTACAATAAGGAACATTGCATACATCAAATATAATCACAATCATGGCCATATCACATCATCACGACACCCCTGCAAAACAAAGTTAGACGCCTCTACTTTCTTTGCATATTTTACGTGGTTTGGGGCTTTCCATAGGTGTCGTTCTAACCTACGAACAAGAACCACAACATTGATACTAGCATTGTTGATTACCCGTTGTAAATTGGATCTTTACTATGCTAGGAGAAACAGGCACCATAAAGCCACTTATGCAATACAAGTTGCATGTTAAGCGTGGAGCAAGTCTCATGAACGATGTCATGTAAGGTTAGCCCGGGCCGCTTCATCCCAACATACCGCAAGATGCAAAGTACACAAAAAGCAATCTACAATAAAAGCATCAACGCCCACAATGACCATTGTGTTCTACTCAGGCAACAGATCTACATATAGACACGGCTCGATACCTTTGTAGGGGTTCGTAGCATGGAAAACAAAATTTTCTATCGCATACAAACAAACAAGCCAAGATCTATCTACTAGATTGTAGCAACGAGTCGATGGAATAACTCACCCTCGAAGATTCCAAAGTGTTTAACGAGAGCAGATTCTCGTGGGTGATGTAGTCGTACTCTGTCCGATCGCAAGATCGCGTAGACGATCCTTCCGGCGCGTTCCAAGAGCGCCCTGATCGGTCACACGTTCGGTATTGACGAAGACCTTCCTCTCCCTTGTTCCAAAGAAAATGGAGGTTGTAGCACTCTCTCGTGATTCCGCAGACAACGGGCGTGGTACCGGAGGTAGAGGGAGATCCGCAGGCTTCGCCTTAAGCTGCAAGTAGTATGGTGGAGCTTATGAGAGAGGCTATTAGTGGTCTAGTAATTAGACACACCAATTAGAGGGCTCTAAACTAATTAGAAGGCTCTAAACCGAAACAGCTCTAAACCGGGGTCTAGGTCTAGTTTCTAGTTTAGAGGATAGGAACTTGTGTGTCTTAGGAGGGGAGCCCTGCCCCTCCTTATATAGGTGGGAGGGCTGGCTGCGCCATGGGGAGGGGAGTCCCTCCCCAACTCGGCTTGGTGGGGCGCCGGCTTGGGGAGGAGGACTCCTCCCCCAACTCGGCCTCCTCCTTCTCCTCTTCCAAAATGGCGGTTTGACCAAAACCGGCTTGACTTTTCCAATTTAGGAATTAAATAAACCCTTTATTTTGGACAGCGAGAACACTTAGTACATGATGCAATCATTCCATTTTGCAATGACACATTCATGTACCCCCTTCCCCCCCGGAGTGCCGGACATTCCGGGACCTTCTAGAATGTTCCCGATGAAAACACCGGAACCATTCCCAACTCCGAAATGGGACTTTCCTTATATGAATCTTATTCTCCGGACCATTCCGGATCACCTCGTGATATCCCGGATCCCATCCGAGACTCCGAACAACATTCGTCTCTTTCTCATAATACCATAACTACTCAAACAACGTCAATCCTTAAGTGTGTCTCCCTACGGTTCGTGAATTATGCGGACATGATCGAGACACTTCTCCGAACAATAACCAATAGAGGAATCTGGAAATTCATATGGCTCCCACATATTTCTACGATTACTTTGCGATCGAATGAACCACTTACATACGATACCAATTTCCCTTTGTCTCACGATATGTTACTTATCCGAGGTTATGATCGTCGGTATCTCTGCATACCTAGTTCATCCTCGTTACTGATAAGTACTCTTTTCTCGTTCCCGTGATATGTGATCCCTTGTGACCAAGTCACATGCTTGCAAGCTAATTTGGATGACATTTCACCGAGAGGGCCCAGAGAATATCTATCCGTCATGTGGATGGACAAATCCCACTCTTGATCCA
Source organism: Avena insularis (assembly GCA_023614405.1). Classification (NCBI taxonomy): domain Eukaryota; kingdom Viridiplantae; phylum Streptophyta; class Magnoliopsida; order Poales; family Poaceae; genus Avena; species Avena insularis. The sequence goes on from CM042695.1 coordinate 45,245,805, forward strand.
TGTGTTTCAACCAATACTTTCCGAACACCCAATGCCACTTTTATAGCCACCCTGTTACGGTGTGGTGTTTGATGACATCAAAGCATCCATCCAGTAAAGGCAATATGCATGATCTCATGGTCGAAGGAATTAGGTTACTATGTATCAGAAAGCATATAGCAATTGAACTATTGAAATGACTTGATCTTTATGCTACGCTTGTCTATAGGAGTATGTCCACCATATCATTCTCCTAACGATATGATCTTGTTGTTGATAACATCTCAATGTTCATGACAAAGAAACCACATCATCAATCAACCAACAAGCTAGTGAAGTATAGAGGCCATACTAGGGACTTCAAATTAAGTTTACAAATCACACAAGTATTAATGGTTTCCTTGTTAATACTATTATAGCATGAATGTAAACATTTATCATAAACACAAAGATATATAATAATAACCACATTTATTATTGCCTCTAGGGCATATCTCCAACATCTACTTCCCGCCATGTTTTCCTGCTTTTTCCTCTATATCTAGGCCGATCATCATGGCCATTTACACATCCAAACCTCCCCATCTCACAACAATGTACACTGAATACTGGGCCATTCTGACCCTCGATAAGACCGAGGCATTGTACGCCTCCATCTACCCATGCCCGTCGGGCTACCAACTGTAGGGGTTCGTAGCATGGAAAACAAAAATTTTCTACCGCATGCAAACAAACAAGCCAAGATCTATCTACTAGATTGTAGCAACGAGTCGATAGAGGAACTCACCCTCGAAGATTCCAAAGCGGTTAACGAGAGAAGATTCTCGTGGGTGATGTAGTCGTACACTTCTGATCTCAAGATCGCGTAGACGATCCTTCCGGGCGCGTTCCCAGCGCTTCAGATCGGTCACACGTTCGGTACTCGATGAAGACCTTCCTCTCCCTTGTTCCAAAGAAAATGGAGGTTGTAGCACTCTCCTCGCGATTCCGCAAAGACGGCGTGGTACCGGAAGTAGAGGGGAGATCTCGCAGGGCTTCGCCTTAAGCCGGAGCGAGTATGGTGGACTATGAGAGAGGCATTGGCGATCTAGGGTTTAGAGGCACCAAGGGAGGAAGCTTGGCCGGCGGCTAGGGCTTGGGGAGAGCCCCAACTCGCCGAGTTGGAGGGGAAACCCTAGGCGGCTGCACTTGGAGGTGGAGGCGCCAAAGCTAGGGTTTGAGGTATAGGGAAGAGGGGCACCCCTGCCCCTTCTTTTATAGGTGGGAGGGAGGCGCCTAGGAGGAGGGAGTCCTCCTCCAACTCCTCCTCCTTGGCCGGCGGGTGGAGGGAGTAGGACTTCCTCCCCAAGTAGGTTTCCTACTCTCCCTCCACCAACCAACTTGTCGTTTGACTTTTCAAATTGGCGTTTGACTTTTCAAACTGGGATTTGATTTATCCCTTTATTTTTCTCAGCGATGACACCTAGTACATGATGCAACCATTCCAACTTGTTATGACACATTCATGTACCCTTCCCCTCCGGAGTGCTGGACCTTCCGGAACCTTCTAGAACATTCCCGATGAAAACACCGGAACCATTCTCCAACCCCGAAACAGGACTTTCCTTATATGAATCTTATTCTCCGGACCATTCCGGATCTCCTCGTGATATCCCGGATCCCATCCGAGACTCCGAACAACATTCAGTCTCTTACTCATCATTCCATAACTACTCAACAACATTGAATCCTTAAGTGTGTCTCCCTACGGTTCGTGAATTATGCGGACATGACCGAGACACTTCTCCGATCAATAACCAATAGAGGAATCTGGAAATTCATATGGCTCCCACATATTTCTACGATTATTGTGCGATCGAATGAACCACTTACATACGATACCAATTTCCCTTTGTCTCACGATAGTTTACTTATCCGAGGTTTTGATCGTCGGTATCTCTGCATAACTAGTTCAACCTCGTTACCAATAAGTACTCTTTTCTCATTCCCGTGGTATGTGATCCCTTGTGAGCCAGTCACATGCTTGCAAGCTAATTGGATGACATTCCACCGAGAGGGCCCAGAGTATATCTATCCGTCATATGGATGGACAAATCCCACTCTTGATCCATGTGTCTCAACCAAAACTTTCCGAATACTCAATGCCACCTTTATAGCCACCCAGTTACGGTGTGGTGTTTGATGTCATCAAAGCATCCTTCCGGTGATGGTGATTAACATGATCTCATGGTCGAAGGAATTAGGTTACTATGTATCAGAAAGCTTATAGCAAATGAACTATATTAAATGACTTGATCTTTATGCTACGCTTAACTATAGGAGTATGTCCATCACATCATTCTCCTAATGATATGACCCTGTTGTTAATAACATCTCTATGTTCATGATCAGGAAACCATGATCATATATTAACCAACAAGCTAGTTTAACAAGAGGCTTTACTAGGGACTCTTTTATGTTTACAAATCACACAAGTATTAATGTTTCCTGTTAATACAATTATAGCATGGTATGTAAAAATTTATCATAAGTATGAAGATATGATAATAACCTACTTTATTATTGCCTCTTGGGCATATCTCCAACAGTCTCCCACTTGCACTAGAGTCAATAATCTAGTTTCAAACCTTTGTGTATTCAACACCTATGGCTTTCCGGTGTTGTAAGTACACGATTGCTAGACGTCAACTGATCTCCGGATCTGACACTTCCAGGTCCGTGTGTAATTGCATGTCTTTACGTCTTTACGCATCACTCATTCTCTAGTGAGATGGCTTTTTATAAATTTGGTCCTTTGGTGAGACCTTTAGTTCTTTGGGGTTAAAACATGTTGATAATATTGTCGTACAATATATCTTCATAGTATTATCCCGCCGTGAACTACACCTAGTTTGAAAACAAACTACTTGACACAAATGCCCTCTTTAGCTGCTATAATAGCAGTCATATACTCAGCCTTTTGTTGTAGTATCTGTCACAATTTCTTAACTTTGGAACTCATCCAAATCCATTATGGAACTTACTTTCCATTATATTGTGCCACCCTTAGTTTAGATTGAGATAAACTTAATTTGTACTTTGTGACAAAACTAGTATCAATGTAGTACTTTTACAATGAACTAACCATCTATTTGTCACTTCTACAAATAATATACTCTTAGTTCTTCCAAAAGATCATAAGAATATCCTTACTATCGTCCAATGATCATCTTATAAATCATTCTGGTATATGCTCATAACATTTAGAGCATAGGACATATCTGGATTTGTACATATCACAGTCTGATTGATATAAATACTCTTTGTGATTTCATACATCAAGTATCAATCTATACTTGAACCTTTGTTTCATTTACCAAGTGTCAATACACTTGAATATATCATCAATATTGAACTCATTCAATCCTTTATGTGTGACAAGAACCTTTCTTGTAGTTTCTATATTGAACTCATTCAATACATCATCTATGTACTTTTCGGCACAACCATATTAGCGTCTATCAAAGCCAAATATTTGGGTTTTGCCTAAGTCGTTCATCGGGATGAAATTCTTAATATGTGTTAAGAAAAGATACATCATTTCTAATCAACAATATGTATTCCACATAATGTTTTAGAAACATGTCTTAGCGCTCCCACTTAATTTCTTGCAAATGCAGCATCTTCATCGTCTCTGATGAACTTAAACTCCTTTAACAGTTTCATCATAGTGAAGATTCCAACTCCGCTATGCTTACTTCAACCATTGAAGTTTGCATATGCTTTTAGCATCCTTTGAATTAACAAAACTCTATGGACCATGTTATGCACATGTCCTAGGTAACAATTCTATTAGAAGAACATGTTTTGTTTATTCAACTACCACATAACAAAATTATATGTAGTGGCTGCTACATTAATCCGTCTAGACTAAATATCGCTATGAAAGATCAAATCTTTGTCATAGTCAACCTTTGAACATTGTTGTGAACTCTTTCCCAACATGTCGACTATTTCATAGATGTGAAACATCCATGTCTATTTCTTTATAGATCCAAACACAACTGTAAGGTCTTACACCTTTCTCGAGGGTCCTTCAAGTTCAAAGCTTGATTTCTCGTGTATGGAACTATCACGGATTTTATGGCTTCAAGCCATTTTACGGAGTCAGGGCCCATCATCGCTTCTTTGCATGTAGTCCGTTCATTATTTTCAAATAATGATTCAACCCTCAAATATTGATATTTGATTGTTTACCCGACCTACTTGGTTCAATAGAAACTTTGACCTCCGTAACCACAACGTTTGAGGCACGTAAGCCATGAGCATTGTTGCTGCCTCCGGAACACTTTTCGGCGCTGCGCAACTTTGCACATATAGCTAAGGTTCTTTTAACCTTATCAAAGTTCTATTGTCCTCCCACTTATCTTTTCACGAAAAATTCCTTCTCAAAGAAACTTGACGTTCTAAGTGACAAACTCTTTTGTCACCGATGTTATGGAGGATTACTTAACAGTTATTCGAAATAACATACAAAGACAGGTTCATCTGACTTTGGTTGCAAACATCTTTCTTATGCATAGCATACCAATGTCTAAGAAAGGACAACTTGGGTTTTATCCCAAACCATAACTTTATATGGTGTCATTTCAATGGATTATGATGAAGCTATTTTCAGTGGAAAAACGGTAGTCTCTAAAGCTTTTAATCTTTAAAATATAATGGCAGTTTTATGAATTACACCTTCGATCTTATCATGTCAAACAAGGTTTAATTACATATCTCGAACGCTCCATACTCTTATGGTGTTTCGGGACATGCAAATCCACAGAACGATTCCTTAAATCTTATGTATTATGCTAAACTTGTAACTCAAATATCTTCCTTTATGATCTTTATCATAAACTATTTATATTCTTGTTACAATGATTTTGCACTTCATCTTGAAAGAATTTGAACTTTTCAAATGTTTGATACTTCATCCTTATTAAGTAAATATTCATATATTCACTCAAATTTTTGGAGAAAGCATATGAAGTTGAAATCCATCGCTCTTGACTACACATAATGGACTTCGTACAACAATATGTACAAGTTCCAATAAGCTAGTCTTTCGTTCCCTTTTGGCCTATGAACGAAGTTTTAATTATCTCTAGGAAAGTTTCACAAGCGTCATTTGATCAAAAAATCAAAAGACTCCAAAATTCCATACACATGGAGTTTCTTCATGTTTTCTTTCCAATATAATTTAAACGGCGATGTCACTTCCTAAGTGATCTTTCAATCAATTTGTCTTTCGACATTTTTAGCACTAGTTTTATGGATGTGATTTATCCAACGAGATTTGTGAATCATCCATCTTTTATGGATTACGGCAATTATTTGAACAACCCTTTTGTTCTCATAATACCTGATAAAATAAATCTTGAAGGCAAGCTTTGATGTTTAATGAGCAACACAATAACCCTTTATTTGTTCTCGATGAACAACATCACATATTCTTTTGCTAGTTACTTAGGCCATTGTAGTTCATGAATTCTGTTGTTTCATATGACGATTCACACCAACAAATTCAGTATCAAATACTTAAGAACCACATTGTTTAATAAGCAAAGAATATAGCCATAACATGTATATCATCTATATACTTAAGCTGAACAATTCTAGTCTTTTCTTTTCTACCATATACTTATGAGATTCTCTTTCAGTATTTCCTTTTCTGTTTGAAAGAATCTATCAATATCAATAGTGGAGCCATACACATGACACATAGTCCAAAGCGTGTATAGTTAAATACCAATGTCTTTGGACTTGCACTTTGAAGTAGATCACCATTATCAAATGTTTGGTGTTCTTTCAAATTCCTTTCTTTAGTAATCTCTTGGTGTAGTAAACATTTTACCTACATCAAATATTCACCCTTATCATGGAATTATCCATGATCAAGCTAATTTTAGCTTATAATGGTGAATTGCGAGTATAATGTTGCTCTCCAAAACCTTTTGGAGGATTAGGACAACTAGTGTCTCCAACCTTTTGCAAATTCTCATCAAATATGAGAACATGACTTTTGCCATATTATACTCTATCATGTTGTAACCAAAACTTCGTTTCAGATATCACAATATCTTCCACACATCATGGTTTCTGAAACAACTCTTTCAGATCCTAGATAACCTTGATATTAAGACAATCCTTTGAATATCAAGAATCATGGAGATAAACATGATACTTATATACTAGCACTGGAATTGTTACTCTTGATTTAATACCAACTATTAAACTTCATTGAGTAACCGGAACTTACTGAAAGTTTGCAATGGGACTTTTAAACTTTAGATTAACACTTCAAAAACAATACAATACCAGTTCGTAAAGTAACTAACCAGAATTCTATAGTTCTATCATCTCAATTAAAACTAAGCGCAAGGTGGTAAATGGATGCCAATGACTACAACAACTATGCAAATTCACTTTGATTTAATTTATGATAAATAGTGTTCAACTTTTAATCATATCGCCGTTGAACTCCCACTCAAAACAATATCCCTCACATTGTTTTAGTGATCACATGAACCAAATCGACCACATCAAAACCGATCATCACGAGAGTTGATGTAGCTTCAATGGCGAACAATCAACATGTTCATCATATCTACTATATGACTCATGCTTTACCTTTCGGTGATCCGTGTTCCGAGACCATGTCTGTACATGCTAGGCTCGTCAAGATCAAACCTTAGCTTCTGCATGAGCAAATCTGGCTTGCTCACGTTGTATACACTCGCAGAATCTAACACACCCGATCATCACGTGGTGCTTCAAAACAACGAGCTTTAGCAACGGTGCTTACTAAGGATGAACACTTTAAAACTTGAAATTTGTGTGCTTGAGGGATCATCTTATAATGCTACCGTCGTGAACTAAGCAATACAAGATGCATAAAAGGATTAACATCACATGCAATTCATAATATGTGATATGATATGGCCTTTCTTCTTGTGCTTCCGATCTCCATCTTCAAGCGCGAACATGATCTCCATCATCACCGGTATTGCATCAAGGTCAATGACGTCGCTCCATGGTTGTCGTCCACCAGCTTCAACTATTATAACTACTTTGAATAGACACACGGGTCTTAACAAAATTTAAAGACAACCATATGGCTCCTGCCGATTGCCAACTTACAATAAGGAACATTGCATACATCAAATATAATCACAATCATGGCCATATCACATCACAGCACACCCCTGCAAAACAAAGTTAGACACCTCTAATTTTCTTTGCATATTTTACGTGGTTTGAGGCTTTCAATAAGTGTCGCTCTAACTTACGAACAAGAACCACAACATTGATACTAGTATTGTCAATCACCCGTTGTAAATTGAATCTTAACTATGTTGGGAGCAACAGGCACCCGCAAAGCCACTTATGCAATACAAGTTGCATGTCAAGCGTGGAGCAAGTCTCATGAACGATGTCATGTAAGGTTAGCCCGGGCCGCTTCATCCCACCATCCCGCAAGATGCAAAGTACACAAGAAGCAATCGATAACAAAAGCATCAACGCCCACAATGACCATTGTGTTCTACTCGTGCAACAGATCTACATATAGACACGGCTCTGATACCACTGTAGGGGTTCGTAGCATGGAAAACAAAAATATTCTACCGCATGCAAACAAACAAGCCAAGATCTATCTACTAGATTGTAGCAACGAGTCGATAGAGGAACTCACCCTCGAAGATTCCAAAGCGGTTAACGAGAGCAGATTCTCGTGGGTGATGTAGTCGTACACTTCCGATCTCAAGATCGCGTAGACGATCCTTCCGGCGCTGCGTTCGGGCTCTTCATGATCGGTCACATCGTTAAATTTTCGATGAAGACCTTCCTCTCCTTGTTCCAAGGTGTGGAGGTTGTAGCACTCTCTCGCGATTCCGAAGACGACGTGGTACCGAAGTAGAGGGAGATCTCGCAGGCTTCGCCTTAAGCCGGGCAGTATGGTGGACTATGAGAGATTGGCATTGATCTAGGGTTTAGAGGCACCAAGGAGGAAGCTTGGCGGCTAGGGCTTGGGGAGAGCCCCAACTCGCCGAGTTGGAGGGGAAACCCTAGGCAGCTGCACTTGGAGGTGGAGGCGCCAAAGCTAGGGTTTGAGGTATAGGGAAGAGGGGCACCCCTGCCCCTTCTTTTATAGGTGGGAGGGAGGCGCCTAGGAGGAGGGAGTCCTCCTCCAACTCCTCCTCCTTGGCCGGCGGGTGGAGGGAGTAGGACTTCCTCCCCAAGTAGGTTTCCTACTCTCCATCCACCAACCAACTTGTCGTTTGACTTTTCAAATTGGCGTTTGACTTTTCAAACTGGGATTTGATTTATCCCTTTATTTTTCTCAGCGATGACACCTAGTACATGATGCAACCATTCCAACTTGTTATGACACATTCATGTACCCTTCCCCTCCGAAGTGCCGTACCTTCCGGAACCTTCTAGAACATTCCCGATGAAAACACCGGAACCATTCTCCAACCCCGAAACAAGACTTTCCTTATATGAATCCTATTCTCCGGACCATTCCGGATCTCCTCGTGATATCCCGGATCCCATCCGAGACTCCGAACAACATTCGGTCTCTTACTCATCATTCCATAACTACTCAACAACATCGAATCCTTAAGTGTGTCTCCCTATGGTTCGTGAATTATGCGGACATGACCGAGACACTTCTCCGATCAATAACCAATAGAGGAATTTGGAAATCCATATGGCTCCCACATATTTCTACGATTACTGTGCGATCGAATGAACCACTTACATACGATACCAATTTCCCTTTGTCTCACGATAGTTTACTTATCCGAGGTTTTGATCGTCGGTATCTCTGCATAACTAGTTCAACCTCATTACCGATAAGTACTCTTTTCTCATTCCCGTGGTATGTGATCCCTTGTGAGCCAGTCACATGCTTGCAAGCTAATTGGATGACATTCCACCGAGAGGGCCCAGAGTATATCTATCCGTCATATGGATGGACAAATCCCACTCTTGATCCATGTGTCTCAACCAAAACTTTCCGAACACTCAATGCCACCTTTATAGCCACCCAGTTACGGTGTGGTGTTTGATGTCATCAAAGCATCCTTCCGGTGATGGTGATTAACATGATCTCATGGTCGAAGGAATTAGGTTACTATGTATCAGAAAGCTTATAGCAAATGAACTATATTAAATGACTTGATCTTTATGCTACGCTTAACTATAGGAGTATGTCCATCACATCATTCTCCTAATGATATGACCCTGTTGTTAATAACATCTCTATGTTCATGATCAGGAAACCATGATCATATATTAACTAACAAGCTAGTTTAACAAGAGGCTTTACTAGGGACTCTTTTATGTTTACAAATTACACAAGTATTAATGTTTCCTGTTAATACAATTATAGCATGGTATGTAAATATTTATCATAAGTATGAAGATATGATAATAACCTACTTTATTCTTGCCTCTTGGGCATATCTCCAACACCAACTGCCCACCGGCTTGATGCTGAGCGCTGGAGGGATTCCTGTCCCTCCCGTGCCTCAAGGTTCCGCCCGGCAGGCGGCCATCACGGACCACTTCTACCTCGAGCTCACGCCGGAGCAGTGGATGGATCCCCGATGGGATTCCGACAACTACAACACCTGAAATGCCATCTTCGCTAACCGCGGGAAAGGGAGCTTGCCAGGTACAAGGGTGACGACTCGCCCCCGGTGAACCACAACGAAGCCAGCCGCCGTCTGTGGTGGGCGAACCGTACTATCATCGACGTGATGCACTACATCGCTGGGGGAGATCATCCTCGCCTGCGGTGCCCACACTTCCACCCGCCCTAGAGCCACAATAAGGGTGACGGTAGCGGCATCATCATCCAGGATCCTCCTCCCTGCTTGTCGTGAATCCGAGGCTGGAGTGGCAAGTGCCCCTGCATATGTCGTGGCTGGGCTGAGGATCCAGTCGCGTGCGCCTAGCCACCATGACGATGACAATGACGACCCTGAAGCTGTGTATTATAGGACTAGGCATGATTATGACTAAAGGGAGGCTTTAGTCCTGATTCCATAGTCCCGGTTTTTTAATATTAAATAAATATCTTGAGTGTTAGTCTCGGTTTGTGGCTAGACCGGGACTAAATATGAAATATTGTTGTATTCTTGTGAGTTTGCTCAAGTGATCAAATGCTCTTTTTTTCTACCCGCCTTTAGCAATCTCACAAACTGTAAAAAATAGGGTTAGTTCACAAAAGCTTCATAAGAAGGTTTAATACATTATTATATCACCAACATCCACATCTAGTGTTTTGGTTCTCTTCTAGTCCGTAACCATGGAGCATATTTCTTATTTAACGGTATGTCTGGGTTAGTTTTCACTTTGAATTGCGGAATTTCAAAAAATTTGTTATAATCTTCTGACATGTCTGTCCTGTCCTCAACTCTCACCATGTTTCTTTTCCTTAAAAGAACTATGTGGCGCTTTGGCTCATCGTATGATATTGTATTCTCTTACTTATCTTTTGTTTTTCTCGGTCTAGTAGACATGTTCTTCACATAGAAAACTTGAGCCGTGTGCCCTTATGGACTTCGCCGTGTTGCCTTTCTTTGGCGTGTTCCGTTCTTGGGCCTTTGCCATGTTGTTTTCTTTGTCGTGTGCTTTTTGATTATTTCGCCGTGTTCGTGCCTTTGCCATGTGATTACTGAGGCCCACACGGTAGTGTTTGCCTTTGCCATCTTCCTGGCCAATAGGCACATGGCAAGGGGGTGTGTACACGGCAATGACATTTTTTCCCATACTGACTGTACCCTTTTATTAATTGGTGATATTTAAGATTTATTCCATTAGTTCTCATCCAGTTCATTCTACAAACAGCTAGCATGCAGTTCTCACGTTCAAACCATACTGGACTCAAACTCAGTTTCTTTGCACTGAGATTATGTTTTCATGAAAATAAACGTGTGATCCTGAGCGGGTAAGGTCAATCGTATAGTTTGATAAAAAAAATGAGCAGAACACAACCAGCATGACCGTGTATCCGCTTGGCATGCCTATAGGGGCAAATCTTCCATAGTGGCAATGTTGTCCACAGTGAATGTTTAAAAACTCTTCACAAATTAGTACTAACTATTGTTATTTTTAGTCGTTGAAGATGGGGCTATGTGTTGGGTTCTGCAGGTCAGAAAATGTCCAACACCTTAAAAGAGGCCCCGCACGTCAGCTAGGTCTCACAGGTCAGAAGGCAGACAAATCTGTTAGTATTCATTGATGCTGACTTGGAAACCCACATGCCAGGAAGCGAGTCAACCATGCGGCAACTAAGGCCGACGTAACAGCAGCCGGCGGCAACCTACGTCTAAAGGAACCAGAGGTATAGACATAACAAATCCATGATTTCTGGTGGCGTTCCCCTGATTTGATGAATTGTAGTAGCACATTTTTAATTTATGAGCGAACTAGAGACAGAGTTATAATAAACTCAAATATAAAATATTCAGTACACGACAGTGCATACACAATGTTTGGAAGGTAGTACTCCCTCCGTCCAAGAAAAGATGTTGCAGCCTCTCCACCTCCTAGTTCAAATTTAATTTTGCAAACAAACCCCTAATCTCTACTATCTAAAAAGTACAAACCTGTTCCGTTTTCTGCCGACATCCTACTACGTCGGTTTTTTTTCGTCCATCGCACCACCGGTTTTCTTCCGCCATCCTTCGGTTTTCTATTTCCCGTCTCCACTAATCACGTCCCACACTCTCCGCCCCCGCAGTTTTTCCCCGTCTCCACTAATCACGTTCCTCGCCCGATAAGAAAAATCCATCGGCGCCGCCGCCGTCGCGACCCACCATCCCGCCTCCGTCCACCGCGTCCGCTACTCGCCATATCCTCTGGCATCACACACACAGCCTATCCTCTTCCCCTTCTCCTGGTAACCACACGGAGCACCCGACGGACGAGGGACCCGCGGGGGCATACGCGTCTGCCGGCCGTTTGCCATGCTCGCGCTCTCTCCCATGGCTGGCCGTACCATAGCTAGCAGCCGGAGGAAGGGGGAACGAGTCAAGGGTAGGTACGAGTTGCCCCGGTGTCTGACGGGGACGACAAAGATGGGGCGACGCCCGCGGGCAGCGGGAGTGGCGCTGGAGGAGGGAGGTCGTCGTGGCGCAGGAATGGCGGCGGAGAGGCACAGAGGACGAGCTGGGTGTCTCCTGCATGGGCTGATGCTGCCGTGACCACGACGGAGAGGCACATAGGACGAGCTGGGTGTCGCCTGCCTGGGATGATGCTGCCGTAGCCACCTCCCCGAGTTGCTACCACCGGCCACGTCCCCAAGCTGCTGCTCCTGCCGCCGGCCATCACTTCGACCTGCTGCCGCCCACCTCCCGAACCAGCTTTTGGTGAGCTCTCTATTCTCCTCCTTGTCGGCTGCAATCTCTCTTTCTGGATCTTTGCTGCCTCTTCCTTTTGTTCCATGGCCTGAAAATTGTTCGATGTAATGCTTACACCATATTTACTCCTCTTCCTGGATTTCCTAATCTCGCTTCTATGTGTTGTGGGTCATCATAATTTACTTGATCTCAACTTCATGTTCTAGGAATATACACCTGTTCGGTTTGAACACCATATGTTTCCTATCCAATTGCAAGCAAGCAGTGGGCATGAATTTTTTCTTGCTCATTTTTGTAGTGTAAATGGTTGTGTGGGTGTTGCGTGGCTGATGTTTGCTGGAAGGTCTCTAAACGGAGTGTGGTTCAGTCCTACTAATTAGCAATGACAAAATGCTAAACGGCAGGCCTAGCAGGTTAGCTTTCGTATATACATTTCTTTGTGCATGATTTATAGTGAAATCCAGTCAAGCTTGGTGTTCAGATGATCATAGCAAATGCCATTTTGTGATAACTAAACTAACACAAACAGTACAAGATAAGCAGCCATGTAAATATAGGATGAGAAGGCACTCATTTTTTTTCTATTCTTGCTAAATATCGTGTCTATATTTGAGGATGACCCAATGTAAGATAATATTACTTATTTTTTTTGGATTACAAAGTAGTTTAGTTTATGTAAGAATTAAGGATACAATGGATGATGATCCGCAGGCTGCAAGGATACCTTGAATTCATGATACAAGGATTTATTTGCTAAATATTTTTTATGCAAAGAAACTAGACCTCTCCTTGCAGATTTCAATTTCAAAGTTGGCTTTCTTTTCCATGGATTTGGAAGGAGGCAATGTATTTATGTGTTGTTCTCCATCTGCTATGTACCTTGTTTTTATAGTTAAAACCTCTCACTACTTACCCAATTTATTTCACATGAATTTTTTTAGCTAGGGATTTTCTTCAAATCGGTAAGCTCCATGGAAAGTTCTGATAACAAATAAATCATTTGTTTATCACGGTACAAGAAACCTTACTGTTTTTATATTGATATCTATTTTTTCTTGGTTGTGCAATCCTCTTCACACCAATTGTTTTTGGTAATGGTGTGCCCTGGGTGCTCATATCCGTTGCAATGAATGCGGTGGCTATGGATAATTTATCTATATATAAATCTTGGGTTTATGGTGGCTATCTGCATACGGATAGATGGATTTGTTCTGCTTAAGGTAGCGGGATCTATTAAAGCACTACATAGAATTTTTTTAGCTATGGATTTTCTTCAAATCAGTAGGCTCTATAGAAAGTTCCGATAACAAACAAATCATTTGTTTATCACGGTACAAGGAACCATACAGTTTTTTATTGATATCTATTTTTTCTTGGTTGTGCAATCCTCTTCAGACCAATTGCTTTCGGCAATGGTGTGCCCTGGGTGCTCATATCCGTTGCGACGGAGGTGGTGGCCATGGATAATTTATCTGTATATAAATCTTGGATTTATGGTGGATATGTGCATATGGATAGATGGATTTGTTCTGCTTAAGGTAACGGGATCTATTAAAACAGTTCACAGAAGAGGAATCTCACTATCTGGCACATGGAGAATGCCAAAAGAAGGCTTTGATGATGGTAAAACTCTCTTTCTACTGCACATTTTCTTGGTGATCTAAACTTCCTCCAAGAGTAATGTAAATAAATTAAACCCAGATCTACCAAGTTGTCAAAGACTTAGCTAGATCTGAGTGCACAATTTTGCAAATATTTTGGAGGACAAATGAAACCAGGTTATGAAATATATTTTAACTGCCCAGTGTATTTGCCTGCATTATGATTCCAGGTGTAAAATATCCGTACACATTTGCAGAGGCACTCTGGTGGACTTCCTATTCGCACGCATAAGTCAGAACATGGCTTCAAGTGATGGAACAACAACACAACTACGAGATGGACCTCTTCAGCATTATTCCTCAGTTCTCCTCATGATTTCAGTAAGCTAAGAATTTTACTTGTTCTCCAGGATGTGTGGCAATGCTTCCTCAAACGCATTTACATTCCATTGTCTAATCTATCTAGACGATGCATGTTGAATACAATGAACTGAAAATAGACAAACTTCAGATAATTCTGGTCCACTTTTGATATTGTTATGAACTTCAGTGAACTTGACATCAACACAGTTGCTAACTCCAATTAACTTGAATCCAGCTTTTCAGGCCCATCTTGGCAATCCACGGTAGCTAATCAGTAATGATAATTTCCCAATAGAAAGCACGTGTACTCAGCTGAACCATCGAGGTGCTTTACATGCTATAGTATCTTGTTTGGACTGTGTGTGTATAACTAAGCATTGTGCCAATATAGAAAAACTAAGCATTGTGCCAATATAGTAGGATAGAGATTTGGAACCTTGCTTCAATACCTTGCTGATTCATCAGTGAAATAAGCGTGATGCGTCTCATGCACCGATACAGATCACCTGTTGATCATTAGTAAACTTCTAACAGCTAAATCATTGTTAAAAAAAATTATGCTTAATATGCTAATCAAACATGCATTGCTCCAAGATGTGGAAAGAACATGCGAGGTTGGGCTAGATGAGGAAGCACGAGAACCGGTAAGTTCCTTGTTTGGTAATACAAGGAATTTTACCTCGCCCGGATCCACTATTTTTGCCTCACCATCTTCTCTCCCCATTATCGGAGGCGAGGTTGATGTCAGCCGCTGCCTACGAGAACTGCAAGAGTGAATGGCCCTTGGAGATGATTTTGCGGGTTTACCACTTGCTTTCTTAAATTTGGTGCAAAACATTCCGGTTTTGCCATGTAAAAGGAACCATTTTTTTTAAATTGGGTAACATTTAGATGTTAAATCCTAAAACCTTATTCAATCAATATGTGATGATAATCATGGAAAGATGTTGTGATAGTGTTCATTATCATGCCTTTGTGCTAGATTTATCTATGATGGAAGTTATTGCACTGCTTAAGAATTATGTTCCAGTTCTTTGTCCTAATTGTGTTCATAATAAGTGCGGATAAACTTTGACTTTCTTAATATTGTCTTACTAATAGTCAAGTGGTGTATCTTTTAATTTGCTACCTTTGAACCAGGCAAATTTTAGTACAATAATTTTTTTAAATGAATTCTTGCAATATGATGTAAAAGTATCATCTGAACAATGTTTAGTTGATTGCAAAACATGGTGATATGCAGTGAATAATTAGTACTAATTCACAAGGATGGTGTTGATCTCTACACCAGTCTTGGCCCTTGGGCACATAACTACTTGGGCTAGCGAAAGCAAGTGCCGACTGGCCATGGACCTGACATGTGCCAAACCTATACTTTCTGTAATGGAAATAAAGAGTGAATTGTGTAGGCTATATACGAGTGAGAGATACAACACTGATACTGATCACAACATGACAAAAATGGTCATGATATTGGCTACCTGTAGCTAGGCCTCCTAATGTTCTTTTTGTTGTTGCTAGCTTGTTTTGTTTTTTTGATCTGAAAACTATAGGGGAGGCCCCGATAGTAAAAAAATTATATTAAAGTGAAAAGAATATTTACAAGAAGGGGATGTACAAGAGGGCTTAGCCCAGGGCATAGCCCAAAGATAGTTACAGAGCGTCTAGCCAGGCTACAAGATATGATTTCATATCCTCCTTCATTCTGTAAGAGAGAAGGAAGGGGTCTCTTTTAAAAGAAATGGACCAAGTGCTAATAGAGGGAGTGACATTATGAAAAATAAGGGCATTCCTTTGCTTCCATAAATTCCAGGAGGCGGTTGCAAAGACCTCAAAGAAGAACGGCCTTCGAAAGTTGGATTTAGCAGTGGCCATCAACTGAGGGAGTTCGAGATTGTCTTCAAGCCTGAAGTTGATGGAAAGCCAACATTGCTTGCTGAAGCTGCAGCGCCAAAAAAGATGGTCTCTGGTTTCAAGATGTCCCTCGTCGCAGAGGCTGCAAATGCCATTATCGTCAAGAGAAAAGGATTTCCTTAGCAGCATCTCCTTTGTGTTCAGACGGTCATTGGCGAGGAGCCAAAAGAAAGATTTAATTTTGGGAGTACACTTTGATTTCCATATCCAGGAGGAAAAGATGGGGGCTTGAAAGTGTTCAAAGTTTAGATGATATATCTTGTTTGCAGAGAAGTGTGTACCCCAGCTATATGACCATAAGTCATTATCATTAACATTCCGGGTGGATCTTGTTTGGTTAACAAGGTGGTTGAGCTCATGGAGTTCCTCAAACGCTTGTGTAGATAGAGGGAGGTGAAAAGCATCAATGGGATCATCTAGGTCAAGGATATCCTTAACCGAGGCTAGCTTGTTTTGTCATCAGTTCGGTGTTTCAGTTTGATAGACAATACAGATGGCCGCACAAGAGTAAGAGCTAACTTCCAGTGTGTTTTCAAAAGTGAATTGACTATCTATGGTGGATCTGGGCAAGGTAAACTTCTCTTTGATATTGACCACATTTTTGTGGATCTTGTAAGAATGTACATCTTGATCTCGACTGAATCTTATAGGATGAGAATGAATTATAATGTTCTGGACTATAGGTTGAAAATATTCTACATATACTGTTTTCAATCCATCGTGAGCGCCTATACTAGGTGCAGTATAGGGATGTCTGACAAACTACATTCAAGATAATTTTTACTCTTCAATCCTAGCAAAGAATCTAGCTAAATTTTAATCACCATCATATGTAGTATTGATAATGGATTTGAGCAACTGTTGTTGTGTTGCAGCTGATGAACCTTATTGACTGGATTGATTTTTGTTAGCCTACTATAGGTTAGTCAGAGCCAGGGACTACCAGACCTGCCTCCGTGAAGTGGCGGAGCTACCTTGTAGATGATGTCAAGTGACATCACAAAAGTTGGGAAAACACCATTATGCTAGCTATGAATACACCATTTTGACCCCATAAATACTAGATAATGACCTCATAGCTCAATTTGTCACTCATTTTGCACCTTTGACATCACATGTCGCCAATCCTAGCATCGTCACTGCCTTTGTGTGATGTACTTCCTCCATCTATAGTTATAAGTCATTTTTTGTTTCTCTATCCACAATGCTGACGCATATTTCTTATTCATGCATTACTCAATTCCGATAAGGTGGAAAATAAAAATGATGTTTTTTGATGTTTTCCTATATAGCTATTGCAGTTAGTAGTGAGTGGCAATGATGCCCATGAAAACTTCCTAGACATCGATTAACTTTATCTTGTCATTTTTGGAGCTTTGATTTTAGTATGAAGCATGTTCTATTCTGTGGAGTGTAGAGTACCATGATTATCATCACTATTTCTAAGGGCCAAAGCTTGAGCAATTTCGTGTCGAGTTCACATATTTGGACGATATGTGACTAGCATAGTAGGTTCCGCCCTTCCATAAAATGTCACTTTTTATAATTCATGAAGCATATATTTATAATCCTCCTCTTTCAGTGTTACAGATGTAATATGGCTTACCTAGCATAGATTTATTGGCCGTTATTTTCTTTGGGTGTAATTAATATATTTGTTATTTTCTTGGCCTCATTTGCTAGATTTTTCAAGTTTTATTGTTGCTCTTGTATTTAATTTATTTGTCCCGGTTTACAAGGTGTTATTGGAGCAAGAGGTTCCCCTGGTTAGCATCGAGCATTGTTTTCTCTACTTTGTTCGTCTAGCTGAAATGGTCTTGTTGAATTAGAGTGTCGCTTACTAATAAGTTATAGCTATCGTCTTGCTGCTACTTTGTTTCAGGGAAAATGTTTATTGTATTAGTTTATTAATGCTTAAGTTTCAATTAGTTTTTCTAAGTACAACAGAAATATTTTCTAAGTAAACCGAAAATATGATATAGTCGAAAGAGCAATGGCATATTGGTTTTGGGAGCTTTGAAATAACAAGGACTTGTGCTACTTGTAACTATGGTGAATATATCCACATGTACAGGTGTGTAGTGTATATCTTCTACTCCTTCGTCTAGAAATAACTGACTTGGTTTTGCCTATATTCAAATCTATCTAGACACCAAGAAAATAACAAATATATGCTAGGTAAGCCACATTACATCTGTAACACTGAAATAACTTCTATTCCCTCAGTCTAGAAATAACTGACTTGGTTTTGCATCTAGACAAGCCCAAGTCAGTTATTTGCAGACAAACTGCATAGATCGGGTTACATTAAATGTTAATGCAGTACATGGTTGACAGATTATAACAAAAATAGACATTAGCACCTACTGAAAGCAAGGCTGGCATGAAAATAAGAGGAAACATCTGCATCAGTACATGTGACACGAACTGAAAACTTGATCTACGACCCTGTAAAAGCATGAGTCGTTGCTGCATAAAATGAGCGGTGATCAGCAGAAGCATGTATAATAAGGAAATAACTGTAAAATGTGTAGATTCAGTTTTTAGCGGCAATGCCTATCAGAAACATAGTCACCCGTCAAAAAAGATGTGGAAGCAAACAGAAGTTTGGAGGCACCGCCACCCTGAACCAAAACTGACAGAAAAGATAACACTCTTGACAGTCCAGATAAGACTAATGAAAATAGCAAATGTACTGTAGCATATATTCTCTCCGTTTCTTCGTGAAGCTAATGTATCTAGACCACTTTTATAGTGTAGATTCGGTGTGGTTCGGAGTAACCCTACGTACTAGAAGGGGTCTAGATACATTTACTCCATAAATCTAATACACTTATATTTTGAAACGAAGGGAGTATAAAATTAACTTCAACTCTCTTTCAGCGATCATGGTCGCGAACTATGCATTTGCTACGGCATCTTCAGTGAAGGTACACTTCAGTGTTTGGTCTACGGTTGTTATGATCATAAACTTCAGCTATTTTTTACCATTTTGCTTGCTGAATTTACTCCGAGTCCTTATGGCTTTAAATACCCACCAAATCTTTTGAACTACAATAAAAAAAAGACAACAAATAGTTAACAGAGCTTTTCACGGGTTTCTAGAAAATAACCAGCTATTTCCATAGTTGAAGAATGTTGTGATAGACTGGGATGACTTCAACGAAGACTCACAGATGAAAAATTATGAGCCCGTGGCAACGCACGGACACTTTACTAGTACACTCAAAACGTTCTAAGTATGACCTTCAAACTGGGATTTCAAACTCAAATCTTTTCTTCACCGTCCCGGAGTCCGCAGTCGGCCGCAGTCCTGCCACCGATCCGGTCGCTGCTCCTCCGCCGCTCCGGTCGCCGCCGGAGGGATCCCACGTGGGCGACCCACCTAACCCTGCTCGCCGTCAAAGGGCTCCCGCGGGAGTCACCCTGCTTCGCGGTGCAGAGGAGAGCCCCAAGTCTGGAGGCACAGTTGGGGCTCGGGAGAGCCCCGGGGGCGGCGGTGGGGGAACGTTGGGAGGCACCGGACCTTGGGTGTGCAGCAGCAGCGACAAGGGCCTCCGGTAGCGCCAGGTAGCGGGGCAGCGCCGGAGTTCAGGCGCGACGGCGGCGAGCCTAGGATGCGGCGAGCTACGAGCCTCGTGTCGGCGACCGGAGAGCAACGATGGCGGTGAACGGAGACCTGGGGACATGGAAGGTAATTCGTTTCAGCTTTTTTTCTCTCGAGATGTTCTCTAGGACAAACACTAAAGCGACGAAGTAATTAGTAAATGTAGAGCATAAAATTGTTAAATTTGGCTAGACCTAGAGATTACTTGCCACTAGCTGCAGTTTGCTCAAGAAATCATGAATTAGATCAGTAAGTGCATTTGGATTCTTAACCAACTCTTGTTGAACTGGTAACTGACAAACCACAGCAGCACCTTGTTATTTAGAAGACAGCTAATCTTGTTTTACGTATAGGGCTATAATCATATACGGCGCATTTAGCTAGTCTAGTGCAAAGAGGAGTTTGGCCATGAAAGGCTAGCTAGAGTTATGTATGGACATTGCCTTTGTACTGGTATTGTGAGGAGTTGATGAGGCTAAGTGAACAGATTTTTGCATATTATGCTTAAAAATCTGTGTACTTGCGACTGAAGTTGGATTGGAGAAAACATCTTCCATGTTGCTACCTTTTATTTATTTATGCAGCAAGTTGTTTGTATAGTTTAGCTCAAACAGGCTGCTATGTAGTGTGAAATGTAAATGTCCGTGCTCACTCGACTGAATTGACTTCAGCATATTTTAGTGTCTCTTTATTAGTTACCTAGGGAGGTTGTTTTGCTTCAGAATCCCAGAATTTACTCCCAATATTTGCATTAGCTTGAGTTACAACTCCTATCTATATATAAAAGGATACAATGTTCATTATCTTTCTAATTTTACAACAAGCGTGATTCAAAAATAACAACAACATGGTAGCAGACAAAGAAATACTCCAGGAGTAGATAAATAGGTAACGTGTTGCTAACATAACAACAACATCGTTAAGCAGGAGTATTGTACTTTAAATAAATGTTCTCTACTCCAGGTAAATGTGTTACTAACATAATATCCCATCAAGGCTACACATCCATTATCAAGTAGTACTGGAGTATTATTGGAACTAACGATGAATATTTGATTCATTTTATACAAATTGAAAGCTATGGAGTATTATATAAATCCAGAGTTGTCTGATACAAATTGTAACCTCTGGAGTATTACATCTACCCTATTACAACATCTCTACATTACCATCTACAGGAAAAAACAAAGCTCCGGAGTAATACTGCATCTACCCTATTACAACATCTAGCCTATTGCAATCTCTGGAGTACTACAACGTCTACTAGACGCCACTCCCTGGTTAATTTTCTTGTACACTCTCGAGGTGATCAAGCATCTCTTTGGCCTCTGTCAGCATCTCTTTTGCCACACCAAAGCACTTTCTTTAGTATGAATGTAGGATCCACCGGTTGTTTCGGTATACAAAGTCATCACTGGTTGAACACAACATCTCTACTCCATTTTCCATCCATCCAACGCCTGAAGCCTGGGCACACGTTTGCCATTCTTCAGCTGTACTCGACCTACACAAGTTTAAACAGAACAAATTTAGTTGCAAGTTCCTTCTTGAAAAAAATTGAGGGTTGCCAGCCAAGCCAGGTCAACAGAGTTATTATTGTTTACCACAAGTAACAAAGCAAATACTCCAATGTACAACCGATTCCAAGAAAGATTTTTTCTGATTAAACAAATAAGCATAAAACTGAATTTAGAATATAGTACAGCCTGGAAAAGGATCAATGAATAAACATGAAGCTTACCTATCTGATTCCCCATGTCAGGTGGAGGCTCTGTCCTTGCCGATTCCCCAAGTCCAGTCAAGCTCTAGTTCCTGAAAACGTGCACATCACAGTCATATATAACATAATCCCAATCTCCGGAAATCGAGCATGCTCACAAGATTCAAGAAAGTACAGATAGCAAAATTGACCATAGTGCACATCAAATCCACCATACATGCCATTTCAATCCAACAAAATCACAAGGAAACTGCAAGGTGTGGAATTAACAAGCGAGAGGGAAACCATTACCAACTCGATCTGATGATCTCCCTCCAGTTGGGCAGCAGCAAGTTGCGCGGGTCGGGGACATGGAAGGCGCAGTGGTTCCCCTTGATCTCGGCGTCTGCCGGCGCCACTACTACGGTCTCGCCGGTCGCCGCCACACCCTCCCCCGCCCCCTCTACCACCACCATCACTTACTCCTCCTCTCTTCCGCCTTCACCGCGTCAACCACCACCAAGTCAATCGACATCGCGACATAGACCAAACCTCCTAGCTTTTCTTGGCGCGCAGATGTGAATCGTCGTTGATCCCTGAAGAACTATGCCACATCGCCTCCGGCTGGTAAAAAAGGTCGACTTTTTTTTACCTAAACAAGGATGTACCGCTGGATCCAGTGGCGGAGAAGTGGGATCCGGGGGTAGAGAAGCAGTATCCGGCGGTGAGGCGACGGGAAGTGGGGGGGGGGGGGGAGGGGAGGCTGGTTTGCGCTGGGGAGAGGAGAACTCGTCGCTGTCGGGACGTTTGCGAGGAAGAGAGGAGAGTCGAGGACGTTTTCCTTCAGTTGAAAAAGGGGTGGGTTTTTCCGCAAAAACACCACCGTGACATCTTTTCTTGGACGGAGGGAGTAGGAAAAATATAGATAGGTCGGAATTGAAAATGTTGAACATTCCACAAAAGAAAGAGAAGAAACATACACGAACCACAGACATCACAAGTATATATAGATCAAGTTAAGTCACATACATGTGCGACAAATTATGCTGCGTTGCTGGTAGGTTGAGCTGGCTGCCTCTTCACGCACGGCATGTTGATGTGATTCCTTGCCGCTTCTTTCCATGCATTTAGTGTTGGAACATCTGCAGTGTGGTGGAGAATCACCTCGTCTAGTAATTTAAGATACTCCATGCCCTGAACTACCATCACGGGATGAGGATAAAGAAGCTGAAGAGATTTGAGGACTTCCATGGCCCCTTCAGCAATCTTCATCGGTGGATAATTCAATGTGCCTTCAAAGCTCAGCTCAAGAAGGGCTGAGAATTTACCTTTCTCAGCAGAAAAGTCCCCTTCCCAGCCCTTAGAGCCATCCTCCTCGGAGAGTTTGAGATATTGCAAATTCGTCAAGCTTTGCAGGGCTCTCACCAAATCTTGGATTCGGAGACCAGTTGAGAAGAGATGCAATTTATTGAGGTTGCGTAGTTTTTCTAATGTACAGCCTGAAATACTTGTCAATGGTCCCCTTAGTTTTAGGGAACTGATAACGGAAGAAGCCTTGTGGGTAGAGGAAAGAAAGTCTCTGCTGATGCAGTCGGACTCAATGGATATAGAGTCCAGATCCAAAAAGCGCTTCCGAAGAGATGAGACCAAAACAGCAGCCATTCTTTTGTGTTCTGAGCTTGGGGCAGAAGAAGTAGGAGCAGAATGTGTGTCTCTTCGGAAAAGTTTAGAGAAATTTTTTGGAATCAAAGATGTGCGCTTCGAGGTGGAATTAAGAGCAGTAAGCTTATTGCCATATAATTTAACCTTCTTCAGATTTCTTGCATTGCGTATAACCATCTCAAAACCTCGCCTCTCCTTGATAACAATGCCAGCAAGAGTTTCCAGTTTACTTTTCTCTTTTAGGAACTTGGTAGCATCTTCTTCTTCTCTGCCTCGTAACTGTGGTATCTCAAACTCGCCTAAAAGGTCAGTCAACTCCGGCAGCATGATCACTTCCACAGTCAATATTTCCACCCTTGTCTGTCGAATGTCCAGCATCCATAAGCGCTTTAGGTTCCCTATTGCCGTGGGAAGCTTCTCCAAATCAGTATTCCTCAGGCTAAGATACTTCAGAAACAACATTTCACATATGTCACCAATAACAGTGTTAAGCCCCTCACAACCTTCCAGATCCAATAACCGGATCATCTTGCAGCTCTCGAAATCGACCATTGAATTCGGAGGAAGCTTACTTTTTCCCTTCATATTTTGCGGGGGATGAAGAAGGTTACTTCTGAATATCGTCAATGACCTGACAGCTGACATGTTAATTTCGTCTGGAATTAGATTGTTTCGGATGGAGCAGCTGCTTTCTTCTTCGCTGCTATAGTCAATGACTCCCAAGGAACTAGAGCTGTTGCTTCCTTCTTTGTCGCTGGAGCCGGACTGAACAGTGAGCCGACGGACCTTTTTTTCACACTGAATCTGACCATCAAGTTTGTTTTGCAGTACAATGCCTTTGTTAATCAGAGTCACCAAGTTTCTTGACACCGACTTGTGGATGGCAAACTCGAGCATCATAGACTGAACTTGACACATCTTAGCAACATGGCAGCTATTGTGAGTCAATGAAGGCTCGATGAGACTCTTGTCAAGCAAATTCTTCAAACATTTAAGAACATCTCCGGCAACCAATGCTTCACTTTTCAATCTTCTCATGAATCTATTGCTGTTAATTTCGTGACCTCTGGGGAATATGCTTAAATAAAGCAAGCAGTTCTTGTGATCATAGTCAGACAGGTCCTTGTAGCATTGGGCAAACATTCTTCTCATATCACCAATGTTATGAAGTTCTTCGCACACCTCTTTGTACAGATCATCAGACAGATATGGGTTCCTGTCTTTCCAGCACAAATAATTGCCTGCACTAATCACAGACAGCGGTAAACCACCACATTTAGCCAAGATCCTAGTTGATAATGCTCTCTCGGGAGCTGAAGGATGCCTATGAGGGAAGGGGCCAAAAAATTTCTTCCAGAATAGCCCTTCGGAGTTAGTTTTATCAATGCATTTCATTGGGTACACATAATAACTGCCAGAGCTGTAGTCCCTAGCGATGGAATGAACACTTGTGGTCACAATAATTCTGCTGCCTTTGCAATTTTCGGGAAAGGCATGTTCTATATCCCTCCATTTTACACCGTGGGATCGCAAATCATCAATAATTATCAAGTACCTGAAGCATATTAAGAATCAAGTCATCTTCTAAGGGCCACGTAATGAGTAATTCATTTTTTTAAGTAATTCATTAATCATATATGCATGCATATCTGAACAAAATTATAGTTATTAGTTATATACACTCTTTTGAATTTTCTACTACATGCCCATATCAAACATATTTAGTCCATTCTAAAATAACGAAAGTTTATTTAGAGAGAGACAGACAGACACACACCTTTTGTCCAGCAGAATCTCCTTTATAGCATTTTTGGCGTCGTTCCACCGGGCTGCAGTTCGACCAAGTGCGTTTAAAACCTTAGTTAGAAGGTCCTCTGTGTCTGTGCACGTGGATGCCTGAACCCAAGCTTTGCAGTTAAATGCGTTTGATTCCTGGATTTCTGCTATGGGTGGAGGCGGTCGAATAGGAATGGCTTCATTGGCAGTAACGAGTTCATGGACCTTTGTTATAGGTGGAGACGGCAGGATAGGAGTGGCTTCGACGGGTTGATTGATTTGCGTTGTCCGTGGAGACGGCTGGACGGAAGTGGCTCCATTGGTATTAAGGGGTTTATATATTTCTTTCATTGGTGGTGAGAGACACACAGGATTGGATTCATTATTGGTAGTAACAGGTTCATGAATATCCTTTGTTGGTGAAAACGGTGGGACAAAAGTGGCAGTAATGGGTTCATTGATTTCTGTTGTGGGTAAAGACGGCCGAACAGGTGTGGCTCCATTGGCAGGAAAGGATTCATAGATTTTTGTAATGGGTGGAGTCTGCAGGACAGGAACAGCTTTATTGGCAGTAGGAGTGGCTCCGTTGGCAGGAACGACCTCATGGATTTCAGCACTTGGTAGACAGGGAGGATGGTGAGTGTCCGGTGACAAAACAATGGTTTCATAGACCACCCTTGCGAGGGCAGTCTTTCCCAAGCCGCTACATCCCACGATGGAGATGAGCCTCAGCTTCCCTTCCCCACCATGGGCTGCCGGGGACAGCAGCAGCTGCTCGAACTCTTTTCTGATCTCCGGGAAGCCCTCATCGAGATCCTTCTCCGGAGCATAATAACGTGGAGTAGATGCAACGACAGGTGCAGGTACAAGATTCGTAGCATCATTATTACCTGCTTTGGAGTATTTCTTTTGCCGGTCTCCGATGCTCTTGATGCTCGCCAAGAAATTTTTGATGAGTTCGATTTCACGAGGACGGGGATCCCTCGCCAGCAAAGAGTTCAAGAACGCGGCCGCTTTGTCTGGAATAGAGAGATCGCTCGTGAAGTCTTCAATGTCACAAAGCAACTCCTGCATTTGCAGTGTCAGATTATCATTAGCCCCTTCGTACTTTGCCATGTCCCACTCGGCCATTGCGACCTCTCGCTTAAGTTGGCCGAGGCTACCCTCGATCTCGCCTTGGAGCCTATGGTTTTCCCTTCCTAAGGTACTCACGACATTGATGCTTGTAAGGATAGTGGGCACAGCTGCCACCATCGCTCCCCCTCTCTCCTTCTCTGGATAATTATCAGCAGGAGGGCGCTGGATTGTAGGCCTAATAGAGCATATATAGACCGACCGATAGAAAAATTAGATCAGTTACTAATACTGTCGGAAGGAGCGAGCTTTGCCGTGGTGAGTATAAAGCAGCAGATAGCAACACGTGCGGTGCTTGTGTTGCTTGACGAAAACAAAAGATAAGCCTAGGGATAAGAGCAACCTTTGGTGGAGGATGCTACTAGCTGTTACTTGGTTTAGATGCACGGTGCAGTTTGTACCACGTAAAAATATCTTTTCTTTGTCAAGTTTGATATGAAATGAATCGTGTGGATGAAAATTGGATATGGATATGCCCTATAGATACTTGACATTGTCCTACCTGATCCGGTTCAGTAGAGGCCCACAAGCAGAACCTACTGTAATCGTAAATTCCAAAAAGACTTCGGATGGCCCAAGCCCAAAGAAAACATAACTTCTTGAAAGACATAGCAAAGTGTTGATAGAATTTCAAAGGGGTTAACATAATTTGTAACCGACTCAGTCTACCCGAGACCTGACCTCTCCATATAAAGGCCAGGAGGGCACGACGAGGAGGATCTCTCTCAACTCTCGTACACACATCTCACGCTAGATTGTATCCGCACACCCGTGTAACCTTCGATTCCGCCAACAATCAAAAACAGACAAGCAGGAGTAGGGTTTTCCCTCCGGGAGCCTAAACCTGGGTAAGCTGTGTGTCCCCTTGTTGCGTGTCTGTTAACCGTCTCACGATCTCCAGCCTCCCCATCTTATCCAAACCCAAGTCCATAACAATGGGCATTGACGATTCGAACCCTCATCAATTGGCGCCGTCTGTGGGAACTGGGGCGCTGATCGTGCGATCGTGACGGTCCCGTCCACCACCGTCTTCGACTCATCCGCGATGGAGAATCACCTCTTCTTCGGTGACATCGACTTCACCGTTCACTCGCCGACAACTCGCCAAAACTTCGAGAGCTTCTACTTCCAGGTGGGACAGATCGACACCCTTCGCCTCCCTGAGCGAATACTTCCTCCGACAATTTTACCTGCTCCGTGGGTGCCGTCGATCGGTGTCATGCACACACCATCGTTAACAAGTGATTCAGATGACAGCAGCAGCTGCAACTTCGACCTCTGCGACCCTTCTACGGTGGAAGGAACCTACGGTTCCGGATCGGAGATCTGTGGGAGCAACGATCTCTCCTATCGCTACATGTGTGCGACCATCCATGATGGTCAAGTCGACAATGGATCCGAGCCAACGGATCCCCCTCCCAACCCTCATGCTTCTAATGCCGCAAACGGAGGAAACGACCCACCCCCGGCCAATCCCACCAGGAACGAGACATAGGAAGATGCCAACTGCGGCAATGGAAATCGACAACAAATCCGTCTTAATGACGCTCAGTGGGAGAGGGTTCGCAAAGCTGTGCGAGGTACCAATCCTCTGCCACTCGACGCTTCTCGCAACATGTTAATGGGCTATCACTGTCTCCTCATCAAGGAGCACAATCGCCAGGTCAAGCAGGAGAATGAGCTCGAGCAGCACAAGAGAGGGCAGCTGACGAGTCAAGCATGCGGCGAGCTGCGTTCTCCTCCGCCGGAGGATCCTCCTAGAAAGGCTACAACGACCACAAGTACCGCTCCCGCATGGAGCGCATGGATCCCGCTACGCGATGTGAGGCCACCAAGGCACTTGAGCTGTCCTTCATGTCGATGGACTCATAGGAAAACATCATGCCCAAGACACCGCAGGCCGTGGTCATGGCGGCCACCACCTACCTGGCAGCAAACCCTCCACCGGCAGGGAATCCCCGGTACGAAATCCATAAATCCGCGATAGCAAGTCTAGGGCTTGTCAGAGTTGCGTTGCACGGTGAGACGACCCTGGAGCCGAAGAAAAAGGCTACGGTAAAATTCAACAGAAGCCGCACACCCTCATCTGACAAGGAGGAGCATGACCTGACGCGGCGTCGTCGCAGCCCACGATGAAGGAGCCACAACTACGACACCCGTGACGAGCTCACACAACACAAGATCGACAAATCACGCGCAAAACACGTGTGCTCCATCACTACAAGGAATATGGCTATATATGACCCTCTATTTTCGTCACAGAATCGTCATAGTAGTCTGTTTATGACGATTCTATGACGATTTTGAGATCGTCAAAAGCTGGGCGTCGCAAATGAACTATAACGACGATTTTGATGAAATCGTCATAACTGTCTATGATGATCTTGGATCGTCATAACCTCTATGACGATTCAATATCGTCATGGGCAATAAGGCCTAGCCACGTCAGATCATACGTGGCCAGTCCGACGTGGCACACAATCAGCCCGGTCCATTTCTATCGTTTGTATGGGCCAAGCCCAATAATTCAGTTTATGTTTTTTTATATCAATTCCGTCCAACTATATGGGACAGGCCCAACATGAAGGCCTTTTTTATTTTCTAGTCTAGGCCTTTTATAGTTACTCTTTTTTATTTTTGACATTTTATTTCTTTTTATTTCCGCCCTTTTATTTTCAGCAGGTCCCACTTGTTAATTTTATTTTTCACAGGTGTTAAACCTCCACGATTTGACAATAATTGATCAACTAATAATTTATTCATAAATGCAAGAATATTTTGACAATAGACATACACTTCAAATTACAATAGGTTCAAATCACATACTATACAATATATGTCCCAGCACTCACACTTCAAGTCACATTATACAATAATATTCCAGCACTCACACACTTCAAATTACAACAGTTCCATGGTTCCAATAATATACTACAGCTTTCTTCCTGTTAGGCCATTCACATTTCACATGAAATTCATAAAAGTAAATGAAATCAATATCTGCTGGCCCAGAATTCCTCTCGGTGTACCTACAGGTCAGCTCAAAGAGTAAAACACAAAATATAGCAAATTAAGGAAGTAGGTATTTTCAGCAAATGAACAAAAAGCAAAACATATGAAAACAGACAAAGGCTACAAATTAGATCCGATAAATTTATTTACAAGAAGATCTATAGAACTAGTACTACAGTAACGAAAATATACTTACAATGGTTCATTAGTATAGCGCAAAAGTATAGAACTGAATTCTTTTACAGTGCTTTGCATCAGATAAAGAATTTGAATTTCAACAAAAAAGCACCTGTAAAGAACTAAAAGTGCACAACCAACCTTTGAACTTGATCTTCTCTGGGTTCTTGATCTTGCTTAAGGGTGTTCCGCTGCAGCTCGTCCTACAACCACAAACAACCCAGATCAGCCGACCAACAACAAGCATAGATCCATGTCAAAAAAACAGCAAGCATAGATCATCCAACATCCATTTAGTTTCAATAAAAGAGAAGCATGATCAAACTGGAAAAACACAAACTATTCTAGGTCAATATTATGAGTTCACGACCAGTAGAAAATAAGGTGCAAAAGAAACAGCCATTGCATGCAGCGACACCATTAAGTAGTAAAAATAATGCCTGATATAATAATTACTAGACAGTTTATGTTATACTATTACACCATTTGCTCATGGTAAGTACATTTGCATAACATGATAGATACAACAGAAGTCAGGGACAGTAAGAACAATCAGATAAATACAACAGAAGCTACCAGACTTCCAACTCAAGTTATTAGGATACAGAGCTAGAAAACAAATGGTGGTTCCTAATTTTATAATTATTAGGACATCCAACTCAAGTTAGGTACATCCAGCATGAACCCACTATAAGTATGGCACAACTCAGGCATATTAAGTTTGGCAGTACCATCAATTAAAATCAACATAGTATAGATGGTTCTCTATTTTGGACATATTGCACTAACAATGCTCTTGGTTTCTCGATGTGAAGCATCCTGAATCCAGAAATGAAACTTCCTAGAAATCACAGCAGCAGCAACCACATACCCGAACAAAGAGGAGCAACAGAAATCAGATCAGTATGGTGCTACCAGACTTGAATTTTACCCCACCTGAAGAAGATGATGTCCATATAGTACAAGGAGAACATGTAGGTGCATATGGCCTGCTGCGGGTAGGTCCTGGAGGAGCCAAAGTCATCCTTGGAAAGTAGCAACGACCAGTGTACGACATCACTGATGATTCTAGAGTCCTGCCACAACAAAGATCCAAAACAAACAGGTCAAGGACAGAATGACTAATCAAAGTCTAGTGGATTCTTCCGTAGATCTGTATTAAGAGAGGCACTTACCACGGGATCGTCTTGTTGTTGGGTGTGCTTCTCCGTTAGTTTCCCTGCATAGACGCAAAACACACAAAACTAAGGATATTGTAGTACTGTCATGATATAGAAGAGGGCCATGCATATCTTTTTTGGTGTGGACAAGGTAAATGAGCCAACACAGAGCAGTACTGTCATGATACACAAGATTATATTTTAGTAGCAAGGCATTCTATCATGCTATAGAAGATACTGCAGTACTGTCATGATATAGAAGAAATTGAGGATTTGGGATACCAAATTGATCATAGAAATGGAAATTATTATACATGGCCTAACCCTATATTGCTATCTATACATAAACCAGTAGCACTACTGCTACTAGAGGAAAATATGCTGCATAGTAATCTATTGCCTTCTATTAGAAAAAGAAGGGAATACTATATCAAACACACAAACGTGCATGGTCATGTACCCAGCCAGTCGAGATCAGATCATATCGAAAACATGAGCTACCAATCATCATCAATTGATTATCAAACTATAACTTTGAGCTAGCAACTCACTTGGGTGAATTAACAAGGACTATAAGGGAGTGGGAGAGACCGAATACTTATCTAAACCAAACCACGGCGATGGAGATGGTGAGGGTGGGGGATGCGACAGTAATGATAATGGGTGGCTTCATTATCTTATGCTACCGACATTTTCTGAGAAGCATATCCTGATTTGAGGGTATGAAAACCAATATAATGTTATGCCAATATGGTTTCAACTCAAGGCAAATTAGTAGTACAAATAAAACCAACTAGGATATTACATGTTAACTCATCCGTAAACAAGCATAGTCCTAGGAAGTTTCAGAAGAACATTAGCTATCCTTTTCATACTTAGCAAAAATCATAATTCAAGACATGGACAGAAAAGGTTTGCTGCACAACTATATTGTTAAATTTGTGCAATATGTGACTTGAGAGAAAGGCATAACTAGTTTCTTAATACACATGAATAATGATAACATAATCCTAACATGTACAAGCCAAGGAACAACTAATGTTCTGGCATATGCACTGCTAGTAAAGATCAACTAGCATGGTCACATAACATGTATACTAATTGGACGTCGGGGAATCTGCAGTGACGTCGGGGAAGCCACAGTCCAATAAGACCATTAGGCATCGATAGAAATAAAACCATAGACATCACAGCAAAGCCAATCTCCAATAAGATTCAAGAAAGGAATAAGGCGGTATCATCAGTAGGTAGGAAAAGAGGGGGAAATGGCTACCTCGAGAAGTCCTCGATAGTGGAGAAAGTGTGGATGGGTTGGATGGTGCTCCAGGAGTCCTGCAACCTGTACTTGCCAATAGTGCAGGAAAACAGAACAAGCAATACATGATTCACACTAATAAGATAGGTGAGGCAACTACCATTAGAGATAAGAAGCTGGCCATGAAAATATATATATTGTTAATGAGGCATTTATACTACTACTATTTAGTAACAGAAAAATCTAATTCAAGTCAAAGCAGAAGCAACTTCTAAAGTGATGATGAATCAACAATTCCACTACTCTCCTATTAAGCCGAATAAATGCTTATCCCAGATCTAGTAAATGTACTTAAGAGCTCAAGTGTACTAGGCTGATGTGCTATATTCTACTCACTTAAGACCAGCTGACCTATACTTAAGAACTCAGTGTACTAGCCTGATATGCTCTATTCCAATCACTTAAGACCAAACTGACGATCAATAGTTCTCAGAAATGTACTTAAGCAGAAAAGCATAACCACAAAAACATGTGACTATCAGCAGAAGAACCTTGTTAATTAGTCTTAGACAATGAAAACATGCAGAAGAAGATAAAATACCTTGTCTTGGACAATAGAAATTTACACGCCTTTCCCAGTGATTGGATGTTTGCGTATGCCTTACCGGCAGCAAATAGTCCTCTCTCCCCAAACCATGCAACATAGGTGAAACAAATAGCCCAACATCAATACATGCAGTTGCAAATAACATCAGAGATTCGAATCAGAACAAAGGCTATGCACATATTGTGATGCAGAGACCGAGAGTTTAATCTTCCATTATCTAAGGAAAAAGGAGAGGAATTTCTAGGAAGAAATAAAAGAATACAAACCATGCCACTAGAAAAATAAATCTCATTCCTATAATGCACATACAACAACGAGAACAAGTTCGAAGTGATGATCAACTAAAAATTTCAGGCATACCAATTCAAAGATATGATCAACTAAAACTATCAACAAGGAAATACCAAGTCAGATCTTAGAAGCAATGGCATATAACAACCACATGATTCAGATGATTCAGCAATAGAATGAGACTACCAGATTACAAATGTATGAAACATCACCATGACAGTATGTTAATCACTCAACATGACCTCTAGTAACAACCTATTGGACTATAAGCTATGTGACAACATAATAAGAATGCATTTTTTTGGAGACAACAGGTTTTCATGATCAAAATCAACCAGTATCAGATATCTTTACATCCTGCTCATGCACAAGCAACCAGTATCATAGTTAATTTAGAATTTAACTACTGCCATTTAATTTAGCTAGATCATAGTTAAAATTGGTTACAGATCTGATTTACATATGACTACCAGCAACCAGTATCATTTCATCTGATGCCTAAAAGTCAGTAGCTAGAAATTTAGAATTTAAAATGTTCTGGACCTTCTAAGCCGGTCAGCAGGAACATCTAGCTAGAATCACAAAGGGTAACACCACATAGAATTAACTACAACAAAGAGGGGAAGGGAGGGAGCATACAAACTTCTTGGAGATGATGGAGAGATCCCCTGGCTGCACTCCCTGCTCCAGGAACTCCCGCACTGCATACCCCTTCACGATTTTAACAAAAACCATGAGACGGAAATATGATGAGTGATCCAGAAATTCATGAGGCAAATAATCAACATGGGTGAAACCCTAGATAAAGCACGCTACCCAGAGCAACGCACACACGTATCACAAATTACAATCACTAACAGGAGACAGGAGTGGATGACACACCTCTAGCCGTGGTGCACACGGGGTTGTAGAGCTGACTCCGGAAGATCACCGTGGGAGCCGTCTTGTCCATCTCGATATCTGCAAGATCCGCCTGCCACGACCACATGTTGTAGCACTATGGCCCTCCAGCATCCGCACAATGCACCTGGCGCTACGTCGCCGATTCCGTAGAAGTCGGGCCGGTGCACTCGCCGGCTTCGTTGAAGAAGACCCAACCAGAGGGTATCTAGTATTCCGATCTAGTTCCTGCCACAGGACTGCAGGTGCTGAAGTTCTTGTAGAAGAGGGGGAGATGCGTTGACTCGTTGGGTGAGAGGGAGCGCCTCTTGATCTAGACGCCGAGATCCAGAGAAGATGAATCCGGGTGAGAAGGAGCATCGCCGCCATCGCTTGGGGCGATGAGATCTGGAGAACAAGAAGGAAGCATGGCAGAGAAGGGAGCAAGCGGAGATGGGCACGGTGTGGCGGCGGGGGATAGATAAGGTTTAGGGTTAGAGAAGTGTTCCATGTGTGCACTCAACTGGTGCCAGGTCATCGATCCACAACAAGTTTCCACAAACTATCATCTCATCCGTTCATTTTGTTCACATCCAATGGTCGATATTGTTCTTCTCTTATATCTCAATCTGCCTAACGATTATGACGATTTCGTCCATAGAAATTACGACGTTTTGAGTGATATCGTCATAGTTTTAATAAGGTTTTAGCCCTCCCAAATGGCTTAAGACGATCTGGTGTGAAATCGTCATAACTCTATGACGATTTTGCCCAAAGTCACTATCAAAACGTCATAAGTTGGCACATTTCTTGTAGTGCATGAAGTCCGAAGATGAAGACACGGAGCTATGCGGCGCCAGGTGCTTCGCAGGGCCTTACGGCAAACGCGGATGCCTAAGAGCTTCAAGCTTCCTTCGGACAGCCCGAAGTTCGACGACAAACAGGAGCCAAATATTTGGCTTGACGATCATATGTCGTTAGTTAAACTCCATGGCGGGAGTAAAAACACAGCCATGCAATGCATTCAGCTGCAGTTGACGAGCGTGGCCAGAGCTTGGCTCAACAACCTCCCCTCCAGATTCATCCACAGCTGTGAAGAGGTGGCGTACTGCTTCATTCGCAACTTCAAAGGCACCAGCAAAAGCCCGGCTTCAATCGGAGAGCTATGCGGCAGTTTCCAATGCTCCAACGAGTCAATCCTCTTATACATACAACGTTGGTCCGTCATCAAGAATTCCGTCAGTTCGCACATGAACACGTCACCGTGTAACCTCGGCATCGAGCGCGATGCGCGGTAGCACGCGCCGAGGGAGGCTCGCCGGAAGCGCAATATGCAAGATAGCCCGACGGGCGCTTTTGAGACCCGAAACCCCGCTCGCCCGGGAGGGACCCTGTCAAGACGGCTATGGGATGCCCTAGGTCGGCCTAACCGCCCCTAGAGCCTGGTGGATTCGTAGCCTCCAATCTTGAAGAACGACGAAGAACGAGAAGAAAGATACAAGCGAGAGGGATAAAAAGTAGATGCACACGAAAAAGTAGTAGATGTGTTTGTTGGATTGGTGTTGTTTCAATCGACCGTCATCCCTCATGTATATTAGGAGCAGCTAGACTTTTCGTGCAATAAAGAGGGTTGGATTCATGTCCAAAACCCTAGTTTGAGTCCAACTCGAACAAGCAAACCCGAAATTTGCGTAACTGTTCGGTCAAAAATTTATATGTACCTTCTGGACCACTTTTGAGATAGTAAACGAGCTCAGATAAAAATATTGTAAAAATCAAAGTTGTTCCTCTCGAAAATACGAAGAACTTTTATGTTGAACACATTTCCATCCGACCTGATGTTGATGGTCTTTTCCTCTTATTTTTTATCAAACTCGGATTTTAACCAAACGATTTTAGATCTGTTCGATCGTATTTTGAATCTGGAGGTCGTATACTTGCTCCGCTGAAGATGTCTCGAAAATCAAAGTTGTTCGCCTCGAAAAAACGAAAAACTTTCATGTTTTGCACTTTTTCATCCGAGTTGATATTGACCGCTCAATATTGATCGTAACCAGATAAATCAATCTAGCGATTTTCAGACGAAATTTAGACTTTTGTCCACGCCAAATGTGAGATATGGTCTGTGGTACGGCGACCCCCGGTGCCAGGCGTGCTAATTCGGCCTCTGGCAGTATTTTAGCTCTAACTTTTATATACTAACTTGGATCAAGATGATTCAAAAACCAAAATTGCTTGTTTTGATGAGACGCACAAGTTTTATGTTCAGAAAAATTTCACTTGCAGTCATCTTGGAGAAGTCATAGTTGAAGCCTACATATATTAGTCTCCGAATCTTCTCTGAACATTAGCATAATCGGCTATTAAGCCTGATCATGGCTTGACTTGATACGGTGCATACTTGATGATGATTAATATTCCTCATAGTGGACCTTTCTGAATGCGTGTCTCTCGCCATTTGCCTTGATTAGCTACGATTCCAAAATGAGTGCCAACACTTTGCCCCTGTTTTCGGGCAGAGCTTGCGTGCCAGAAAATAATTTGCTTCACGTTTAGTCTAAGGACGATATCAACACTCCATCGGCCACTGGTTGTCTTAGGGCGATAACTCTATATCGGCCATATGTGCTACGGACGATTTATGTCTAAACTTGTTACCACTTAGGTATAATTTCTTCAAATAATTTGAGAACCATCACTTCATTTTGATGACCGATGAGTATCACAATTTCTTTGAACAACTCCCACAATGATCATTTCCTGGTCTTCATCCAAGTGCTCAAGAAGAATATCACCAACCATTGGGCAATAAAGATCATTACCTTAAAGAGTATTTGAAGAACACCTGGACTGTCATGTTCACCCTTTAGTTTAGATTTTTATGTAAGAAATAATGGATTTATTTTGTTCTTCATCTTCACCTGCACTAGATCTTTCAGTAGTGGCCGAAGCGGCGGTCTTTAATCTGGCCTTATCTATATTGGGGAAACAAAGCATTGGCTCTTGTGGAATATGAAATATATCATGAATAACATGGTTGCCGAATGTTTATTGAACCAACTCATTTGCTCTTCACTTTTGATGTCTAGATATATGAGTAATGATGAATCAATCCAAGACGAAAGTCACATCTAGACATGTATCAAGATAAATAACAAGTAATTCATTGAAACTTTGGTAAACCATGGACATTTTTGCACTACTCACAACGAATCACTAGAAGCCTCAATATGTGTAGCACCTATAGCAATAAAAAGTTTTAGCACGAAGAGCAAAGCTGCAAATTCGGCCCGATTCTTTGTGCATGATATTCTAAGCAGCATGAGACTTCATAAAACAGTACCATCCGGAGATAAATAAACAATACCAATGCATTGGCTATTGCTTTTAAAACTGATCAGTCAAAATATAATCTCTATGGTACTAGAGAGACAATATCAATATCAATATCATGCTCAACATCTATGCCAATAATGAAATTAAAGACAATTTGGCCATTTATAGATTTTAAAGATTTTTAAGCCAAATTATCAACACATAAGAAAAAGCACAATTGCTAATGAATGCATACCATGTCTCGGTCTCCAATAGAACTAAGGACGATGTTAGAAAACCACATCGGCCATGATTGGATAATGATCTCAAGGCGATAGAATAAATATCGGCCATATATCTTTGCCCCAATGGGCATGCATAATCCATCCACCAAAGTGTGTATAGACGAAGTAAACAAAACAACAAATCTGACTATGAACTTCAAGTATTCGGTTGCTTGGATTAGCAACAAAAGTGCGACTAATCAAATGAATAATGATTTGGTAATACCCTTTCATGATGTATAAAATTATGATGCATCCAAGAATCAAAATAAAACCATGGTGGGTAACCAATTATACCTAGGGATGAATTCCATGGCATAGGAATTAATGGTGAATTAGAATAATAGGGATGATGTGCTGGAAGAAGTTTTTGATAATGATACCGAATTCTTTGGTCTGATCGCTTATTGTCTTTATTCTTTTTGTTCTTCGCTTTTGCTGCCCTTCTTATGATAGGATCTTGCATATCTTCCTTGCCTTGATGGTTTCCTTTGGGAACCCATGCCATGTTTAGTTTCTTCAGCTCCTCGGCCCTAAGCCGATATAGCTTCCTTTCTTGCTAATGTGATAAGCCGAGTGGGAATCTCGGCTATGGTTTTGTTTCACACAATGGCATGAATTTATTAATCTTGGGAACTTTTAACTTGGTTGGTTTGGACTCAACAATTGGGACTTTGAAAGTTACTTGCTTCACTTCCTTGCCCCTAGTAGCCAACGTTAACTCGACTGACTTTTTATTATTTGGAGTTAAGTCTGAAACGACACACTTGTGATCATTCTTTTTGATTCGGTATACTTGCTTTACCACATGTTGTAGGGGTTCGTAGCATGAAAAACAAAAAAATTCTACCGTATGAACATACACAAGCCAAGATCTATCTACTAGATTGTAGCAACGAGTCGACATAGTACTCACTCTTGAAGATTTTAAAGCGGTTAACGAGAGCAGATTCTCGTGGATGATGTAGTCATTCACTTTCCGATCCCAAGATCGTGTACACAATCCTTTCCCGCCAACCGCCCCGGCCGCTGCGCGGCGCGGTCGAATTTCCCGAAGCTTGGCGTCTGCACGGTCTCGATTCGTTTGCGGCGTGCTGCCGCGGCGTCACGCTCAAGTTCGTCGGCACTGATGTCTTTCTCGAGCCGGGAGGCAACTTGGCGCACACAAGGTGTTCGTCATAATCGCCGCAAGGTTCGTTCCGCCACGCCCGTGCCCGCTAGTGCCATAGTTCATTTGTATGTTTGTTGTATTGTTGTCAAATAATATGTTGTATTTGTTGGTGAACGGCATTGTTTTCTTGTTGCAAAACTATTTATTGGTGTGTTGTAAAACTATTTGTTGTATTGTTGGTGCAAAACTTGTTGTAATATAAATTACTAGATGATTTATTGTTCATTTTTGGGTATTTGTTTGATCTTGTAGAGTGTATGCATTTGTTGGTTTGATGTTTGCGCCGATAGCGCGTGCTCTATTTTGCAGCGCCTGGTGGAGGGGTTTTTTTCGCGGAGCCGCGTGCTGCCAAATAGTGACTCCGGCGGAGGCCACGACAAAATAGTGTGCTCTATTCTAGCGCAGCGCGCTGCAACGCATATTTGCAGCGCTACAAAATGGCACCTCTCCTAGAAATACTCTTAGGATGTTGGGGATGGAGACAACGGGAGAGAAAAAAATACACTCATTCTGGTTAAGTGTTGGTACTTGGCGATGGCATTTTTGGTAATTTCTACCCTATCCCGGTTTGCTGAAAGAAGGAGCAAGCAATAGGCAGCTCCGCAATATTGCACTGTGTGCTGCTCCGCTCTATGATTTTAGATTCGCAGAGTTGACGTGTTTGGCACCGCTCCATCCGCTCCGGTCGTGGAGTTTGGAGCCGGAGTGCTGCCGAACAGGCCATTAGATAACTTCTTTTTTCCTTCTAAAAACATCTCACGTGGTCAGAAAACGCATCAGCGATAAGGCTGCGGATAAGATCAACCTTTGGTGGAGGATGCTAGCTGTTACTTGGTTTAGATGCACGGTGCAGTTTCTACAACAGAAAAATATTTTTTCTTTGTCAAGTTTGATATGAAATGAATCATGTGGATGAAAATTGGTACGCATTCCGATCCATATTAATTATCGTTGAATTTGATGTGCCTAGACATGTATATTTCATACCAAATTTTTAAAACAACTTTTGTAAACTAGAAATCCTCGTTCTAGTAGGAAAACAAGCTAAAATAGATCCATGTTGTTTAAATCTCTGTATATCCATGGAGGCACACCTACCCACCTGGCTGCAAGTCTATTTCAATATTTCCTGGCTGCAAGTCTATTTCAATATTTCATAATGCAGACAAACATTTTCATTGCAATACGGTAGCTTAAGAAAGGATTTCTTGTGCACGACAATAAAGCGATTTTAGTCGTGTAGGAGGCGCCCCAGCAGGCGTCATCGAAGAAGAAGTCCCGACCTGGATCGGACACGCATACGCTTTTTGTTCCGCTTTCCCACTCTATGTCCTTATTTCTCGACACCTTCTATTGCTTTCTTTCGGAGAGGTGTCTGTACACAAACATGTCACGTGTACCCTTGGTGTCAAGCGCGATACGCAAGACACATTGCCGAATGAGGCTCGCCGGAAGCGCTATGCACAAGGACAATCCGGCGAATGCTTTTGGAACTCGAAACCCCGTCTGGTCGCATGGAGGTGATGAGCTTCCCTAGGTCGGTCCGCCCACACCTAGGACGTTGTGTATCGAATCTCTCCGGTATGAAGAACGTCGGCGAACGAGAAGCAGAAACTATGGCAAGAGCGGTTTGTAGATTGGTTTTGTGATTGTGTGTTGTTCTTCAATCGGCCGTCACCCCTCGTGTATATAAGAAGCGACTGGACTTTCCATGCAAGATAGAATCTTGGATCCATGTCCAAAACCTAGCTTGGGTCGAATTCGGACCAGTGGGTCCGAACTTCCCATATTTTGGCCGAACTGTTTGGTTTAGAGTCTTCCTGAACTGTCCGACCTCTTTTTGGGATAGTAAACCTGCTTGGATTGTGATGAGTCCAAAATCTAAGTTGTTTTTCTCGAAAAAACGAAGAACTTTCATGTTTTCATTTTTTCATCGGATCTGATCTTGATGATCGTTTCCCCTTATTTTCGTATCAAACTCGGATTTTGACCGAACGATTTTAACTCAATTTGACCATCTTGTGAATCTGGAGGTCACATACTTGCTTCGATGAAAATGACTGAAAAACAAAGTTTTTCATCTTGACATAACGAATAATTTTTCTGTTTACCACTTTTTCATCTGAGTTGATCTTGATGGATTTATTCCAATTTCACGAAAATATATTCTCTCATACAGTTTTCGGTCTCGCTCGCACCTAAGGACAGACATCATCTGTGGTAGGGCGCACCTAGGGGCAGACATTGTCTGTGGTAGTGCGCACCTAGGGGCAGACACTCTTTGAGATATCTCAGTTGGGACATTATTTATGTAAGGTGGTATATTATTTTTGGCACTCGGAAAATGGGAAATGGTTTTTTTCATCCGACGTGATACGTCGTAAACGTATCTATAATTTTTGATGTTTTATGCTTGTTTAGTATCAACTTTCCTTTGATTTGTCTATACTTTGAGGTATTTTTATATTTTTTCTTTAACTAACCTATTAACAAGATGCCACAGTGCCAGTTGCCTGTTTTCTGTTGTTTTTGGTTTCCAAAAATCCAGAAAATAAATACTCTCGAAATTAGACGGAACAAAAGCCAAAGTCACTATTTTTTTGAAGCGAACAGGGAGCCAGAAGGACAGACGAAGGGGGGCCAGGAGGTGGCCACACCCTAGGGTGGCACGGGTCCCCCTGGCCGCGCTGCCCTAGGTGTGGGCCCCTCGAGGCTCCACCGATCTTGCTCTTTCGCATATATATACGTCTCCTTGGGACGTAAACCCTATCGGGGGCAAAAATCCACAAAAAGGTTCACAACGTCACCATCACCGAAGGGGCGATTCGGGGGATAGAAAGTCTCTGTTTCGGCACCCTACCGAGACGGGAAAGTACCCCCAAAGCCATCTCCTTCGATCTCTATCGCCATCTCCATCACCATCGCTGATTCCCATGATGAGGAGGGAGTAGTTCTTCCTCGAGGCTAAGGGCTCTACCAGTAGCTATGTTTTCATCTCTCTCTATATGCATGATCATATTATGATCATGAGATTTGTAATCAAGTAGATCTATCATGCTACTCAAGTGCTTTAATAGATCTTCGGCTCTCCCCACGTGTGTGAAAGTGATAGCCTGCATATCGTGGTGGCACTTAGGCTAGAGTTTACATAAATACTCAAGTGCTTCAATAGATCTCTGCTCACCCCATGTGTGTGAAAGTGACAGCATGCACGCTGTGGTGACACTTAGGCTAGAAACTCTTTTCCTTCCCGTTAGAAGCTCTTTTCTGACACCGTTACCACTTATAATCATCCATATCACTTGTATTTCACTATCTTTTTGCCGAACTAGTGCACCTATACACCTGACAAGTGTGTTGGGGACACAAGAGACTTCTTATATCTTGATTGCGTGTTTGTTTGAGAGGGATACCTTTGACCACTTCCTTCCTGAGTTCGATAAACCTTGGTTAATCCATTTAAGGGAAAGTTGATGCTGTTCTATAAACCTCTGTACTTGGAGGCCCAACAAATGTCTACAAAAATAGAAGTGCATGACAAAAATGAAACATTCCTCCCACAACATTGTTCTCTATCCCATGATACACATGCATGCACAATATGGGCACGGTATCACAAACTATGCCGCAATTTTAGCCATAATATTAGCCATTTGCCCCGAAAGCCATGAAACCTCTAACATGATAGCTCATTTTAAGAAGGTTTATTTGAGATGCAATCAATATACCAAGTTTGGTATTTTTTTTACAACTATGTCACATAATATGACACCACGCGAATGTTTTACATTGTTTGGACCGTTTTTCAATTTCTTATGCCCGTTTCAAACTATGATCAAAATGGCGGGCATTAGATCTTGTACCTAGGGGCCGAGCCTCGCTAAACTTGAATTGGATCTCTGAAGAAACATCATAATATGAGTCTAAAAATGATTTTTGAAAAAAAATCATAAGCATTAGATCATGTACCAGTAGTTTAAATCGGACCCACTTTCTACCGATTCGTCAGACATTTGTCTTTTTCACTAAGGGTGGACTAAAAGGTTTAAGATATTCTGGTTGGGACATTGTCCATGTAAGATGGCCTAGTATTTTTGAAAAATGGGGTGGTAGCAATTTGAATTATTCCTTTGGTGGTTGTTTCACAAAACGCCCCATTTTTTGCACTCAAAAAATAAAAATTGTGTTATACGAAAGTATATATAATGTTTTTATATATTATTCAACAAAAATATGTATTATTTGAGTTTAGTTAGATAGATCTTATTTTTATACAATTTTTGATATATATTATATGTATTTGTCTAAATTAGAATGATTTAGTTATAATTTTTCTAGTATTAATGTGGCAAAAAGGGAATTAGCTATGCCGAAGGCTTAGCCGTCAGCGTAGCCTTAACACCATCGACTCGCCATCACGGCCAATCCACTACGCTGATGGGCCGGTCTATGCTGACGGGTGCGGTCAGCTTATCCCATCCTACGCCGACGGTCAACCTAGGCTGGCGGTTGGTTTGCTCGGCTGCCCTCCTCGAGGCCTATGCCGACGATCCCGACATATAGCCATCGGCGTAGCTTTTAGCCGTCAGTGTCCTAATTTGTTCCCGCAGTTGTTAGGTATAAGTGCATGCATGTGTCGGTATGTCTTTCCTACGTAGTGTCTACCATGTGTGTTTGAGTTCGACTAGTACTAGTCCGGTCAGGTTTAGTATTCGTGTGCGTGTAGATTTAGTTGGTGTGTTGTGTCGTATGAGTACAAGTCGTACTAGATAAGCTTTGCGTGTAGATTTAGTTGGTATGCGTGTAGAATTAGTTGGTGTGATGTCACGCCTCCGGATAACTGAATGACCACCATGCCTTTTTCCAACTGAAAGTTCGGATAACAACAAACAAAGCTTGACTGAATGGCCACAAGTCTTTTTCACGCGGCAACGAGGTAAGGGAGTTTCATTTTCAATGAAAACAAAAACATACAACCAGGAGTGCTCTTGGGTAAACCCGGTGCGCTCTCCTGCCTCATTACTATTGCATGCATGGATCGTGCCAGGTCGATCATGGAGGGCCAGCCCTCGGTGAGCTATACCGCAGGATCCATAAACTCCCTTGTTGAGAAGCTCACAAGACTGAAGAACCTTCCCCTGGCAATCCAACGGTTAAAGCAAGATCTGGTGAGTCTCCAGAGTGGTCTCTTCGGCAAGGTTTCCAGGCAACGGGAGACGAACTTGCAAGTCGGAGCCTGGATGAAGCTTGTCGCTGGTCTTCGACATCGAAGACTGGCTCGATCAGACCAAGACATGGGGGTTCAACAGTTGGACATGGAAGATGAAATAAAGAGTTTCAAAGACCGCGTCGAGCACGCATGCGAGCTCTGTCAAAGGTACGATCTTGTTGTTGAAGAGCCAACTGATCTCCATGATCCTTTTGCTATACCAAGCCAAGCCGCAGTTAATTCTCCAGTACCATATGAGGAGAAAACTGGCCTTGTAGGACTGGAACATCAGGCAAATGAGCTTGTGAAGCTTCTAGAAGGCGAGCAGAAGAGGTTAAAGGTGGTTTCCATCCTAGGAGTTGAAGGCCTTGGTAAGACTACTCTTGCAAAGGAAATTTGTAAAAAGCTTCAAGGGAAGTTCGACTGCCACGCTTTCGTCTCCGTTGGCCGGAGGCCAGTATCCATGATGGCCGTTCTAAGAGAAATATTTCGTCAAGTAAAGTCCTCCCATAGTGGAAGGAGAGATGCCAAGGATCTGCAGAAAGTTATTACTGATCTTCGCCAATTCCTCTGCACAAAGAGGTGCGTACCTAGCA
Source organism: Avena insularis (assembly GCA_023614405.1). Taxonomy (NCBI): domain Eukaryota; kingdom Viridiplantae; phylum Streptophyta; class Magnoliopsida; order Poales; family Poaceae; genus Avena; species Avena insularis. Next base: position 45,289,897 of record CM042695.1, read on the forward strand.
ATGTAATTACCTTACTTAGATTGTGCAAAGTTAATTGCATTTGTCAAAAGGAGGGATGCGGAGGATCTGCAGCAACTAGCAATTTTTTGAATCGGAAGCATATATAGCTTAGCCTTTGCATCCATAAATGTAAAAAACCTTTTTATTGCAAAGTTTCTGATACGCGGCCACCCAATAGCCTGAGTATAAAAATCCTAAGCAGAAACCATCAGAAGCCGATTACATGCAGTGTAACCATAAGTTCCTGGTGCTCCATAGGAAGATGGATCGACCATAGTGTAATCCAAGGTGTAATCAAACGAATAAGCTGTCAAAAATTAGTGCCCGACGATTCAGTTAAAAACGACTAAATTTGATCTGCATGTTCAAATAGACTAACATGAAGCCTAAACACCAATGTGGATTATAGCTTTATTTCCCTTACCAATTCCCAAACATATTAGCTACAGGTAGAATATTGTAAGAGAAGTAAATCATGTGCCAAACCATATGTGCAAAAGGACGTAGAGAAACAAATGTTCAATAGGCTCTCTAGAGTCACAAAAGCAACACTGCTGACTCACATTCCAGTTCCTTTTTGAGAGGTTAACAATACTTTACTAGTGAGGACCCACATCAATATATATCTTAATTTTTAGTGTGGTTTTTAACTTCTTTCGTAGAAAACAAGAATTACTTTCATTAGATCTAAATACATAGACTTTACAGAGAGAAAACTCCTATGATGGTTAACTTTCAAACAATTTTGTCAAATATTCCGAAAGTGTTACCAACATTCAATAACAATGGCCCCTTCGCTTCGTGTGGTCCTGATTAGAGAACTGATTCAATGTTTTGGTCTGGGCCTATCAAACGTGTGGTGCTTGCTGAACCCCATCTCCGCATGGACCTCGATCGAGACTGTCTCGTCTTTTCCTAAGAGGGTACTTACTTGGTTGCACAACTTCTGAGCAAATGCCAAGAATGCGGCACAAAAGTACAAACTTAAAGTGATAAGGCGCTACGCAACTTCTGCCGACCGTTCATACGGTCCTGCAGCGTTCCCAACGTGGCACTGATTATCTTCCACTTCTTTGATTCTTATATACACAACCATTTACTTTTCATCTATTTTATTATCTTTTGTTCTGCCTTTTTAAATGAAAACAATATTACGATCACAAACATTAACCACTTATTCCTTTAGTCAAGATCATCCGTATATAAATCAAAATTCTTAACCATTTTGTTTTTTTTCAAGAAACACACTCGAAGACACTCCCATATACACGCATATACACTCGTCCTTATGAATGCATGCACGTAGACCCGATCCTATGAGCACCTCCGAAGAAATGTGTTGGCAGATCTTAAGGTTCACATAGTCATCATAGGCGCCTCGACGTTGACTGGCGCGTCATCTTGCACAAAAAATTTAACGCCGGCTAAATCTTTAAATCAATCAAGGGAATGCAAAAACCCATGCCAATTCTAGGACTTGAACCTTGGTCAGTTGGTTTCACCACAACAAATCTAACCACCAGAGATCCCTCAAAAAAAAAAATCTAACCACCAAAGCTAAGTTCAGTTTGCTATTCCTAATTGTACTAGAAACACCTAGATAAGGTACCCTAAGATATTGATCCCCTTGAAATAAAAAAACAGCCTACTTTTGAAAATGAACTGCACTACCCATTTTTTACCAATTCATTTTTCGATTTGCATATAACTGAATTGTGTTAGAGATAGTTTAGAGCCCACACCTTAACGGACTAGAGTCCTATACGTTGTAATACTAGCCTAGTCCGGTGCATGAACAACTCTCCTTGTAATCATCAAGGGACATCGATTTCGTATATTTATACACCCAATATCGGGGCTCGGGGACTATCCGAGTAGTTCGCTTCTACCTGATCATATTCCCGTTTTACATGGTACCCACTATGATGTTTCTTCTCTCCACCATGCCCACAACCTGGAACCCTACATTGCTCCACATTGTAGGGCATCCCTCCTATTTCTTCTATGTCGCCTCCCCACCCCACCACATCCACAGGCATCTATGTTGGCAGTGGCCACCTTTTGCCATGAGGCCGCAGTGGGCAACAACGAGAGAGGATGACCTCTGTTGGGATACACTATCCACCTTGTGCAGGAGCGAGGCATATGGTGACTTGGAGGAAACCATGAAGAAGGCTATTGTGGCCCCCACTCTGCCCCATGGAGTTGTAGCAACAACTATGAGGCTCTTCAAAGAGTCTTCCACATATGAGAAAGGCGCCATGGAGGTAGAGCCCCGACAGGATGAGGAAGAAAAGGATGATGTTGTGGAGATGAAGGGCCGCAACCCGCATAGGCTACAAGAATCCTCCGACATTGGTGGTGATATGAAGCATACCAGCAAGTATTTGATGGCTATATGTAGTGATTGACCAAGAGATAATTTATCCAGTAAGGAGGCCACGGCTCGCTTTCAAAAGAAATGCTTTAGTTGTGGTTGAATACCAAGGTATTCACTGTCAATTATGATCCCTTGATTAGAGTATAACGGAATTCGGGGGACCTAATTCCCATTTCCAATTCTTTGTTCAAAAAATGACATCCAAATGGGGTATAATTGTTTTTCATGATATAGTGTGAGCTTGATGTAGTTTATACATACTAGACCCCTCTCTGTGCCACTCGGAGAATGGTTGTTACATAGATCGTTTGATACCATGGACCAACGATGCACCACCAACTGAAGCGTAACATTTTTTCAAAAATGACCTTGAAAGCCCTAGACCTTGCATCAAAAAGGTAAACACAACATGGCGGCCCCCGAGGCGGAAGCCCTAGACCTTGCATCAAAAAGCCAGATCACGTGGCGGGAGGTTGAGGAGGGAGGCAAGCGAGGAGGGGAGAGCCCCAGAGCAGGCAGCGCCCGAGGCGGAAGCGGTCATGGCGGCCGTGACGACGGCGCTAGGGTTAGTAGCGGCGGAAGTGGCAGGTGGGGTGGGGAAGATCTAGGGTTAGGCTGATACCATGTAAAACAAAGAGTTTTGGGCGAACTGGCTCAACCCTCTATGGGGTGGCCTATGTTATATATATAATGTTGTACAATAAAGGTATACACAGTTGGACTATAATACAAAGTCTAACAAACAACCGCAATAGGGAAATTAATGAAAATATATTCCTTCGACTAGAAAAATGAAGAGGATTGCCATCAGCAGTAAGAACATTAACATGAGGATAAATAGGAAAACGGAGAAGAGTCGGTAGAAATATGAAAAGAAGCTCCAAAATGAAGAGTCGGGAGTATACTTGAATGTTTAGACGGTGGTCGCTCAATGATATAAGCACCAGTCTCATAGCATGGAGTGCCTGTCAAATAAGAGCCAGAAGTACCTTGCAAACACTTCAGCTTCACAGTGTCCTGCCGAGTGAAGTAGGCTGTATAATACAACAAGGGAGGATCCCGTGACCCATAAGAAGAAGCACACTCATTGTTGCCCATGCTACACTCCAAAAGCACACTCCCTGTCATCTCCCGATCATAGATCTTAAGTCTTCACCTGTGAGGAAGTCCTCTTTCACAATGCTTTCAACAAGGCAATTGCCCAATGATGGTAACATCCATCTGACTTCTCCGCCAGTTGACTTCACCATGGAACGAGAAAGTGTGCCCCCCACGATGGTAACAACCAATAGAGCTTCGGAACGCTTCCTCTCAAAAGGTTATAGAAAAATATGTGTGCGCACGACCGAATCCCACTTGATCCAGCAATCTCCAGGCTTGAATTGCCCAATGGATTTAGTTGGTGGAGTCTTCTGGAACACGACATGCTAGCCAGATCGATGGGGACATGCATCCGGCAGATTATCATCTGGGCACGAGTTGGAACACTAGGACCGATACCTATATTCAAGCCGAGCTTTTAGCCCACCACGCCACTCGTCGGCTCCCTGTTGGATCAGCCGTTCCGAACCTCACTAGCCAGGCCCGCATCCAGGAAGAAGATGTCAGAACATGAGCGATCTTCGTCCTGATCCAACCGAGCCGCGCAGCGAAGTGGAGCCCTCGCTTCTAGTAATCACGCCATCATGGAAGTCCTCTGCCACCACCAACATTCCACATGCATCGCCCTGGCGAAGACCCGCCTCGTGCGTAGGAGACCGTCGGAGCTCACCCGACCTCACCCCCATCTTTGATAAGCTAGGCGTGGCCACCACTGCATGCGAAGATGGTAGCACTGGCCGTGGGGAGTTGATCAAGTGGCGGCTCGTTAGGGTGGGAGAGGGGCCTCTAGAGTCGCCCCACATGAGGCAACCCTGGTGGGAGGGGAAGGGAGCGGAGTAGGGAGGCAGCGGTGGGCTGGTGGCGGCGGCCCTGGTCACCTTGGAGTTGTGCAATCTTCAATGTGGAGGAAACCCTTATGCACTGGGGATATATAAGACTATAGTTATACATTTCTAGCACACACCTTTTGAATTATTTTTGTAGTTAATTGATGCTATGCAACTTAATATTGCAGGTATTTCATCGTAGTGGATGGCCTATGGAGTACACGGGCTTGGAAAATTATCAATTGTGCTTTGCCCAACGAGAATCGTGGAAGTAGGGCATTGACAACAACTTGCATTAGTGATGTGGCCAATTGTTGTTCTGGACGTTCCAGTGATGTCTATCTGATGGTGGCACTTAAGGAGGACATGTGTCTGTGGTTATATCAAAAAGCAGCTCCATTATTTCAAAAAACAGACACAAAAACAAAAACAGCTCAAGAAGAATATCAATGCCTGGACGATTATGATGAATCTACCAAAAACATGTTAGGAATTTGTGATGGCATGCCACTGGCCATAATTGTTACAGCAGGCTTATTAGCCATGAAATCTGAAAAGGTGATAGAGCCAAATGTGTTCAATAATTTTATTCTTTCATCTCTGGAGCATTGTTCCACATCAGAAGGGATGATGAAGATACTGCACATGAGTTATTCTGCTCTTTCTCTCCCTCTGAAGTCCTGCTTTCTATATCTGAGTGTCTTTCGAGAAGATTACACCATTGGGAAAGACCGTTTGATACGACTTTGGATTTCTGAAGGTTTTATACCTATAGAAGAGAAACAAGTAAGGGTTAAAGAAAAAAAAATAGATGATATAATAAGTGTTGAAGAAATAGTAGATGAGGAAATAAGATGTGAAGAAACAAGAGGTGAAAAGGCAACAAGACTTGAAGAAGGGACAAAACATGAAGTAATAGGAGGTGAAGAAACTACCGATGAAAAAACAACAAGAGGTGAAGAAATAGAAGGTGAAAAAACAACAGTAGGTGAAGAAAAAAGATTTGAAGAAAGCTTGTGGGAGACAGGAGAGAGGTACTTCAATGAGCTTATTAAGAGGAGACTGATTCAGCCGGTATTCGGCTACGATGATGATCAGGCAATTGGTTGCACCGTCCATGGTGTAATTATTCATTTCATCAAATCCATGTCGAGCAAAGGCAACTTTATTACAGTGGGAGCAGACTTGAATTCCGGAGGTAGCACAGATACCGTTCGGCGATTTGCGCTCGAATGCTACAAAGGTGAAGATGAAGATGGAGATAACACCTTGGCCTCAATCGCAGTGCACCTAGCCAGAGTTCGATCCATCACCGTTTTGGGGGATATTAAAGGGATCAGTGGCCGTTCTACCCTCACAACTTCTGGGAAAATTGAAGGCAAGCCTGTCCTTCCATGCTTCAAACACATACGAATATTGGATCTGGAAGATACTGATAATCTGGGAAGCCACAATCTAGAAGGCATTGGAGGGTTGGTTCTTCTCAAACACCTGGGAGTTGCAGGGACTGATATCGATAAGTTACCAGATGAAATTGGAGAACTAGAGCAGTTGGAGATCCTAGATCTGAGGCGAACAAAGCTTAGCACTTTGCCTGCGTCTATAGCTAAACGGAAAAGGTTGGCACATCTGCTAATTGACGATACCGTTAGAGTACCTAGTGAAATCCTGAAAATGCCGGGATTAGAAGAAATAACAACGATTGGTGTTGACAGCAGCAGCTCAATCGAATCAGTGGCAGAGCTCCTAAGGAATTCAGAGCACTTGAGGGTACTTGGCGTAAGATTAGATGGATCACGCCTATTTAGTTATAACAAGAGCGTAACGTCCTTCCTCAGCGAGGTTGCAAGGTCTACAAAGCTTACTTCATTATTTCTTGATTCCGTGCATATTGATTTGCTTGGCTTACTGCTGAAGTTCCCTCCGTCTGACCAGCTCCGAAGATTTAAGGTGACAACCTCTGTTCCAATCCTCAATGGAACGGCACAGAAGATGGCATCTCTTGTCAGCATTACCCACATGGATATTGAAATTATTGAGTTAGATGTTGCATGTGTCCGCGTCCTGGAGCAGTTGCCTAATCTGGTCCTTTTCAATTTAGTATCTTCAGGTCACCCCTCACGATTCAAAAGGAGTATAACAAGTTCCAGAAAGAGCACAAAAGATAGGTGTATCCTTGGCATGGGTGGATTTAAGCGTCTTAAGTTGTTCTTGTTTGCATGCCGCTATGGTGGGACAGAGCTAGAATTTACACAAGGAGCAATGCCGGAGCTCCGGAGGCTTTCGCTCAGATTCACTGCACATGAGACGCTGTATCTCTACGGAAATTTCAGCTTTGGCATCGAGCACCTCTCTTCTCTCAAACTAGTCAATGTCAAGATTAACTGCAAATCAGCTACAACTTCGGAAGTGAAGAACGCGGAGGATCAAATCAGTGCACAATTAGCAAACTTTCCGGTGGTGCCCACGAAAGAAATCAGCAAAATAAATCAGCACATGATGTTGCCTGATCACAGACCAAAGACAGCAACTTACCCTAAAATTTGGATCAAAGGTTGTTTCCCCGATTTCTAAATTGCCAAGCGTCCTAGCTAAGAGGTGACAATATATGGGGTCAATTTTTAATTACATGTATATAGCACTTATGGAGAAACGGTCAATTCTTAAATAAATGATTTTGCCTGTTGTAACTTGTAAGTCTACTCATATGTATCTACAATCTTATTTTTCAACCCAGCATGTATAAATATTTAGTTGTTTAATTTCTACATATATACCTTTATTCTCATCACTTATGGAGATCTAAAAGACTTTTAGTAACTTTGTCCGGACCAACAAATCTGGATCTGGTCGACCACAAGTCAGAAAAAACGATAAACTCTGCCAGAAAAAGATTACAGAAACCACACACATATGCCTTGAGGTGTGAATTGGGGGGCACACTCATGCCGAATTGGGGGGCTTATTGTTTAGGCATACGAAGAAGAGAGCTTATGATCAATGGCAAAGAAACAGGGGTGTCATTATAAAATCTCCCATTTAAAAGCCGTCTCTAATACTTTTTAAGCCAGTTATGATTAGGATTCTCTTTCCCGGGTGAGAACTGAGCTGGTCAAGAATTAAATCCGTCTCAAATAGAACCGCACCCCACATCCCACCTCCCTCTCTCCCCCTTATCCTCTTGTAGCCGCACAAGGCCTTTTTTCTCGCTATCTCTCAATATACTGACCATATGGTCAGTGGTTAGCTGAGCAGGAGTATGCTCGGTAGCCCCACAACCAGGGTTCGAGTCTCGTCCCGACCGTTGCTGCTCGCAGCTCCTTATTCTATAAGAATATGCACTGGATGCTAGTGTCCATGGGTCTCTTTTTTTCTTGCTCTCTCTCATAGCCGCACATAGGTTCCTCATCTCCTCCCCTCCTCTCCAACCCTGCCACCTACGCAAGGCAATGTCGTCGGTGACGCGGCCCTCCGGGGCGGTGGTGGAGATAGCGACGACGGTGATGGTGGGGCGGGGAGACTAAATGCAACACGTTTACAGCGGTGGCGGTGGCGCATCAGCACCTAAAGAAATGGCTACCTCATCCGCCTTTCACCCTCCCCGGATCCAAGGTCTGCTTGCATCCTCGGTACCTCCCCTCCCCTCCCATGTCCTGTTGAAGCCCCACCTCCCACGCTGCCCCTAGTTCCCCCCATCCTGCAATGTCGTCGTCGTGCTCCCATCTGCCAGGCTGAGGTATGGGCCTATTACTTTTTTCGGAGAGAGCAGACTAGATCCAAATGTATATTCCAGCCACTGCCGCGCTGGTAGGGCGATATGGATAAGAGAGTCAAAGGTGAGAGGTGGGGCGCGCTGGTAGGCAGGGATCTGGTCGATGGAGAAGAATGGGAGGGGGCTGCATCAATGGAGAAGTAGAGGAGGGGCGCTGTTGCACCGGCGGTGGAGAACAAGAGGAGCCCAATAGGGATCGATGGAGAAGGAGAGACGGCGACTGCTCTTCTAGAAGAATATTGGGATCAATTCTGGTGATGTAGAGCCACTGCTAGCTAATCACATGGACAATCAGATGGAAGATTGATTCTCCTTCTACCTATGTTCTACACAATTTTCTTTTTTATGCCGACACCGGGGGGGGGGGGGGGGGCTAGGATCCCCACCTGAATTTATAATTCTTCAAAAATATAGTTTACAGAGTACAAAGGGATAGGTGGTAACACCACATGTCGGTGGCCACGCGTGATTCCGTTTTTTTTGAAACGGTGTGACCATAAGGTGAAGTCGGATATGATATTCCTGATGGTCACAGAGGTGTCCTGGTCGATAGCTCTAAACACCATAGTCTCTTGCTCTTGGTATGAAAACGAAAAGAAAAACTGACTCTTGCTCTTGGTGATTTGTTCTTTCAAGAAGACACTTTTACCCCTTTCGGCTTCTAGCTCTGCGTGTATCTTATGGAAATTCTCGTTGGCGACGCCTCTCCGAGCATTCTCATTCTATAGAGAGAAGATCAGAACCAATAAGTCTACTTGGAGCATCTAGCTGGATAAACATCCACCTAGAGGCTTCGGGGCTACAGTAAGAGTTTTTAACTTGGAAGTTACTTAGTCTTTCTTTAAGCATCTAGCCGGAACTAAATTCAGTTTTCACCTAGAAGCTTGGGGGCTACAGTACGAGTTTTCAGCTCAGCAAAATGCATAGTCTTTCTTTAAGCATCTAGTCGGAACTAATTCAGTTTTTAACTAGAGGCTTGGGGGCTACAGTATTGAAGTTTACAAACACTTCGTATGCTACTCTAAAATTATCTAGTCAGAATAATTCATTCAAAGTAAATATTTGGGGGCTACAATGCGAAGTTTTCTAGCTTAGTCACTCTTTGAACATTTAGACGCAAAGACCTATGGTTTTCCGTCTAAATCCTCGTGTGATATAGTGGGATACTCATATGAAATGCAAAAGGCAAACTTAGAAGTGCAATGATCTTGAGATTAGTGGCGCTCTCGGCAAATATCTTGTTGAAGGAAAGGCTATTTCCTCGCAGGATATCAGCTTGCCTGAGGAGCTCCTCAAGACCGCAAGTCGGAGAGGTTGGCACTGCACCAGGAGCCAAAGTTGAGCTACTCGGCATAAGTGCCGGGTAGACTATCTTCGGAAGCTTTGAGGTTATCCTGGGTGCAGAGGCGCCACCTTCGATAGACGTTCCTCCTACCACAATCGGCTTACCGCTACCGATCGCATCCTTAGCCGGAGCTTCAGCCATTTTGGTTGCAGTGCTTTCTTGCGTCGCCTGTTCGCCGACAACGACGAGATCTGCGGAGTCAGCTGAGTCCACTTCCATGGCGAAAGGGCCAGATGCATCCTTAGCTGGAGAGCTTGTCGGAGCGGCGGCAGGCTGGACGCTAGGAGTGGTAGGGGCGATGGCGGGATATTCTTGGTGAGACACATCACGATGCAGCATGTCTCTAATGTTTTTAGAAGCCCCCGATGTTTTGGAGGTCTTCTTCCAACTTAAACTAGCCTTCTTCCTAAAATGTGCAAAAGTATAAGTACAGGAAAAAGATGAGCAATGGACAACGTCGGAGGAAAAGAGGCTTACACAACAGTGGGTGCTTTGGTGAAAGGGATCCTAGTAATCTTTCTTTTCTCCACCTCCAGGGCGGCGGTAGTCTTCTTGGAGGCTCCACCCTCCGTCTTCTTCTTCTTGCCTCCGTCGGCAGCATCAGAGGTGGATCTTTTCCGCTTTCGCGCCAACAGGACATCATCGTCAGACACGACGGTGACTTCCTTCATCTTAAGGTCATAGATTTGGACAGCCATGCTATCCTCCTCTAGACTACTTAGCTGTTAAGTGAAATCCTAAAGTGTTAAATGAGATGATAATGGCAAGATGGAAGAACTGGATTATATGTCATACACGGAAAATAAACAGGTATCTCTGGGCACTTGCCCTGCTTGAACATGTCGTAGGTGATGGTGAAGCCATGCTTCCTGTCCTTCACCTTGACAATGTCCTTGAGGCGGAGCTTGACGGAGTCACTCGAGAAGTTGTCCTCGGAGATGCGGAGGCTATCCTTCCTCTCCTTGGTGTACTGGTGCATCAGATTCGAGCGGTGCTGCAGAGGCTGGATCCTCCTGACGAACCAGCACATTGAAGGGTTCGCAGCATAGAAAACAAAAAAATTCCTACGATGGGAACAAATCACCAAGATCTATCTACTAGATACAAGCAACGGGTGGATATACATACATAGAATACATACCCTCGAAGACTGTATAGCGTTAACGAGGTTGTACTCGTGGATGATGTAGTCGAACGCTTGCCAATCTCAATATCGTGATGAAGTCCATCTGGTCCAGCCGGTCCAGCACCATCACGTCCAGCACCGCAAAGCAGTGGTGCATCCGTGATCGCACACACGTCCGGGTACCCCTACAACCTCTGCGCCCTCACTCCAACGAAGCAGCGGAAGCAACAAATCCTTCCAAACAAACACACCGGGAACATGTATCTCTCTGATCCAAGACCATGGGGAAATTCTAAAGGGGGAGAGAGATCCTTCGCAAGGAGGTGTGTTTTGAGAGGAGAAGAGGGGGGGCACCCCAAGGGGCATGGTACCCCGCCATGGTGGCTGCCCCCACCTCTTCCACATTCATGTGGGTGGAGCTCCCACTTAAAATGAAAAGCCTCCACTCCCATAAAAGAGCCTCCACTCAAAAATCCACTCACATGCATTAAATTTCCACCAAATTTAATGCAAGCTCTCATTTAAATAAAACTCTTTTATTTATTTATTCTGAATTTTGTTAATTACTTTAATTAAAAACATTCACATAAAACCCCTTGCTAGTATTCAATTTCACATGCAGAACCAGTTTCAGCAATTTCAACCGAAACAATTCCAGTGTCTAGTAAAATAAATTCCTGCGCTTTCTTTTTCTTTCTCTGGCATATCATTTGATCCAAATGGTGTCGGTATCCCTTAAGTGTGTCATCCTACGGTTCGCGAATAATGTAGACATGATCGAGACCCCTCTCCGATCAATAATCAGCAGGGGGACCTGGAGATCCATATTGACTCCCACATATTCAACGATGACTTCTGTGATCGTGTGAACCTTATACACATGTAACTCAATCCCTTTGTCTCGTGATATATTACATGTACAAGATTCGATCATCGGTATCTCCATACCTAGTTTGATCTCGTTACCGACATGTACTCTTTTCTCGTTCCCATGATATAACATTCTAGTGATCAAATCACTTGCTTGCAAGCTAACTAATGTGATATCACCGAGAGGGACCAGAGTATATCTATCCGTCATCGGGATGGAAAAATTCCACTCTTGATCCATGAGCCTCAACATAACATCTTCATAGCACTGAACCCATCTTTATAGTCACCCTGTTACAGTGTGACGTTTGATGTTATCAAGATACTCTTCCGGTGTTAGTGATTGACATGATCTCATGGTCTAAAGATTAAGATTACTTTGTATAATGTTATAGCAATATAAACACAATGACCTTGATCATAATGCTATACTTCGGATAAATATTCATCACATCATTCCAACAATGTTGTGACCTCGTTATTAACAACATCCAATGTCCATGATCAGGAAACCTTTGATCATCTTGTTAATCAACGAGCTAGTTTATAAGAGAGGCATAACTAGGAACTTTCTATTTGTTTATTAAACACACATTTATTAAGGTTTCCGTATTAATACAATTATAGCATGCAAAATAAACATTTATCATAAATAATGAATACGATAATAACCACTTTATTATTGCCTCTCGGGCATATTCCGTTCAAACATGGCTAGGTCCAACCCGGTCAGATCCATGTCTAAGAACCACTCTATCCGCCTTATAGCGCGGGAAGCATCGTTGTTGGAGGGAAGGGTGGCCTGGGATCTCCATGTCGAGTCTTCGGCGGCAGCTCCATCGACGAAATCCGGATACATATCTTCTCGGTCAGCCAGAGGGATATATGGGCCGTAGAAGTACGACCGTTGCCAGTTCTTGCAAGATTCATGTCCAACGATGTCGGGGAACCGCCGGCCAGGCCGGATCTTAAAACTAATCGTTCCGCAATTCCTGAGCTCATCCTTGCTCGCTCCGGCTTCCCTCTTGACGGTAAAGAAGTAGATGAACAAGTCTAACCTAGGTCTAATCCCAAGGTAACCCTCGCAAAGCGCCGCGTAATTACTAAGCGCGAGGATGCTATTGGGGAAAGGTTCTGAGGTTGAACTCGGTAATGTTTGAGGACAGCAAGGAAGAAGTCGGAGAATGGGAGGGAGACGCCGCGTACCAGTTGAGCTTTGAGGTACACCTTCTCTCCGGCTTTGGGAGAAGGGGTGACCTCGCCGGCCGGCGCCGCCCGCCAGACAAGCCCCTCCGTCGCGGGGAGGTAGCCTTCGACGAGCAGCTCCTTGATATAATTGTTGGTGATATCTGAGCCGCGCCAATCCCCCTTACGGGAGTCACTGTCTTCCTCTAGTAGCTCCATCACCGTTGGCTTATGGTCGCCGCCGGTGGATTCCACCACAGCGGATTTTAGTAGTAACATGCTCTCTAGGGGCACTTGGACGAAGCTCGCCGGCTTCAGCGCAGCATCGACCGCCGTCGCCATAGAAGGATTGGAGCTGCTGCTCGTCGTTGAGACAGGAGGAGAGGTGACTGGGGAGATTGGGAGGCTAGGGTTTTTCGCATGCGTGCGGAGGGATCGAGAAGGTGCTCGCAGGAGGAAGACGATGACGTAGGGGAAGAATGAGGTGAAGGGATGAAAATCTACCACGGTTGAAATTTATAACCCCAGCGTCAAGATACGTGCAAAGTGATCGAATGGTCGGCGCTTGGACGACGTGTGCGGGCGTGTACGCGGAAATTTCGCCACGTTCCCAACCGCCGCCGCCAACGGTTCGTATCCTTTGAGCGAGAAAAATGGACATGATTGTGTTCTATGCATGTGTGAGTTACGAGGCGCTGCTGACCTATGTCTACGCCGTTCTAGCTGACACGAGTAGATGAACTATTACATCGTAATATTCCGGCATTGACGGATCCAGTCCGGCTATGGGAAGAGTATGATGAAAGATTCAACATTTCTCCGACTTACAAGTTGAAGACGGAGAGCATTGCAGGGTTCTTGGTAGGACTACAAGATATTGCTTGACGATTTGCCGATATCCATCTAGACAGAGCATTCACCCTGAAGAGGCAAGATGGAGCAAGATCTCGGAGTTCTCCGGGGGCTACTTTTGGGGATATTCTATATGGGTATCCTCATAGCATGTCTTCTATCCGGATAACCCGGGTGGCCCATAGTTGGTAGCATGGCCCATGGCCTGCTGGGCGGCCCAGTTAGATGGATGCAGAAGGGAGGCCCATACCGGATAAAGGAAGGCTACGGAGGAGTCACCGACATACCCGGAGCCTTGGAGTGCAATACATGTTAGACTGATTGTATATTGTGTAGGACTCTGTAACCTGTCTGGCTAGGACTTTCCCTATAACCCTAGGACCTGGCGACTATATAAGTTGGGCCTATGAGAGCCTTTAGGGCACCAATTAACTCATACCTCGCACAGCGAACCGATCCCTATAACTTGACGTATTGCCATTATAGTGATTTATAGCAGGAGTAGGATTCCGCCACCGTCGTGGGATCTGAACCTGGGTAAGCCGTGTTACCTCGTACCCGTAAACCGTCCGCCTTACCCCACGTCTCTAAGAACGCACTGTGATGACCCATCCATGCCGTACTCGTCGGCAATACCATGACACCTCATGCAGACGGCGTAGATCCACCTCCCTCATTGTCGACCGCTGCCAACTGTCGTGGTGACGCGGCCAGTGGTGGTGGTTTTCTTGGCGGCGCTAGCAACGCTTGGCCTAGTGGCGGCTCCCTTCTTTGGATTTCCCATCTTCTTGGCATGATGCATTGTGCGCTGAGCACGTAGAAAAGAGGAAGGAAAGATGCGGAGAATGTCCAGTGCAAAAGGAAGCATGATCTCTGGAAATGACTGAGGCAAGATTGAAAAAGGCACTGCGAGGATAGCAAATGGCGGAGTGGAGAATTACCACAGCCTCTAGCAGTATAGAAGGGATGAAGACGCCGAAGCATAACCATTGATCTACTAAACCTAACACGTGTCCTTCATCGCATTGTACACGTGGCAGGTACTGCCCGAACCATCGCGAGCACGCCGTCCACTACACTCGAAAATCGAGGCGACGCGGTAACTTTCGTGTAAACTACGCGTGAATGGTCAAATCTCAGTCATAAAGTGGGACCCACGATCGTCTAGTCCAATCATCTCTTCTGCCACAGAGGGTGAGCTCACCGAGAATGATCAATGACGTCAGCAACTTGCAAAAGAAAAGCCAGCAATGGCCACAATCTTTCGATTCAAGGCAAAAGTACTCACTCGAGTCTGCGACACGACTGAATACTCCGGGGCTACTCCTATCAGTAGCGCTGGTCGCACACCTGAAAATTTGGTAAGGTACTCGGGTCAATCGAAGAAATTCACAAGCCGCGAGTCCTCCTTCGAGTCTACAACTCCCTTACGGAATCGGGGGCCACTCCCGTAGGGAGCGCTGGTCGCGCACCCTATGAATCAATTGATTGAGATCCTTCGGATCCTCCACGACTACAATAAAAGATAACTTACGGAACAATTGGCAACTTTTACTAATGTAATGATAAGAGAGATAATGTATCCTTAGTCACCTGAAACGCCTCCGGAACGATAAATTTTTGGATGATGCGTCTACGACGTAAAGATAAGACCTACAGATACAATCTGATGGCCTGGTAACGCACCCGACTGTTCTCTACCAGTAATATCCCATTTCAGCAGGCATGATAAAAAACCTCGACGGACGCGTTTGATACATGACTTAAAATACTGGAATTCGACTCGTGTAAGACCTCCGCGGCCTTAGTCCAATTACGCCAGAAATTTTTCGGGTTCGAGTCTGGGGACTCGAGTCTGAGTAGATAGTGTTGTTTTTCCCAAAGGCAGTTAACTGACCCCGATCTATCGGAGAGTCAGGCACGTATATCAGCTATCCATATGAACTAGCACATTGACCCAAAACATGTTCGGATAAAAAACACTCAAAATACTTAAGAGTCTCTAGCGATTCGACTGAATACTTGGGTGCTACTAACATGGGTATGACCTACGAGTGCCCGATGTTATCCTATCCGGTCCATCCCAACAAAAGCCCATGATGAAGGCGTACCTCAATCGTGAATCCCGGAAGGATTTCAGGTGGCCCAAGCCCACTGAAGATTAGACTCCTTGGCGAATACGTCTTCTTAAGATAGAAACTTGAAGGGAGAAACCCTAAAACTGTAATCGACTCGTCCTATCCCCGAGACCTGGCCTATCTATATAAAGGCCAGTAGGGCACGACGAGGAAGAGCTCACCTCATAACCTAGTAGACCTCTCGCTAGATCCAATAAGCGCACCCATGTAATCTTCGACATCGCCATTAACAAAGAGTATACAAGCAGGAGCAGGAGCAGGGTTTTCCCTTCGGAGGCTAGTAAACATCGTGTCCCCATATTGCTAGTCTGTTAGCCGTTCCGTGATCTCCAGCGTCCCACCTTCTCCAAAACCCAAGTCCATAACAATGGGCATTGATGAGTCTAATTCTCATCACCTGCCGTATGCGAAAGTTTAACGATAGTTTGAAACAGGCATAAGAAATTCAAAAACGATCCAAATAATGCAAAACCTTCACGTGGTTTCATAATATGTGACATAGTTGGAAGGAAAAACATCAAACTTGGTATATTCATTATTTCTCAAAAAAACTTCACAAAATGACCTATCTCATTCGAGGTTTCCTGGTTTCCGGGTCAAATTACCAATATTATGGCTAGAATTAAGGCATACTTTGTGATAATGTGTACATATTGTGCATGCATGTGAATCATGGGATGACGAACATGAAGGGTTTTGCAGCATAGTAAATCAAAAAAATTCTACGGATGTGAACGGGAAAGCCAAGATCTAATCTAGGAGATGCAAACAACGAGGGGAGATAGATGAGATCTTCATACACTTGGAGATTCGCATAGCGGAACATTCAACAGAACGTGGTTGATGTAGTCGTTCTAGCTTCTCCTCCTCGCGATCCGATCCGATCCAACACCGCAAGTGGCGATGCCTCCGAGAGATGCACACGTACGGCACCTCGACGTCTCCTCCTTCCTCGGTCCAGCAAGTGGGGTGGAGAGATAGATTGGATCTACAACACGACGGCGTGGTGCAAAGGTGGAGAGTTTCTGCGGCAGGGCTTCGCCTACACGCAGTCGGGAGAGAGAGATCTGGAGGGCAGCAGTATGGCGGCTAGGATTCAAGGAGTGGGGGAGGAGGGCTGCGCCCCTGCCCTCTATATATAGGGGGCTGGCGTCCCCCTTGGCCCCTCCTCCAAGCCCTAGGGTGGCGGCCCCAAGGGTTGGAGTCGGGGGCAAGTTTTCCCCCTCCTTCTAGAAGGTTTCCCTAGGGTTTCCCTAGGGTTTTGGCCGGCTGGTCCTATGGGGCCTTGTGCCCCTGGCCCAATGCCACCAGGGCACTCCCTCGTAGGACCACGCCCCCTCCCGACAAGTGGGGCCACGTTGGTCCCACTCCGGAAGGTTCTAGAAACTCCTGGTATAATACCAAACAATCCGAAACAATTCCGAAATCCAAAAACTGCTTTCCCTTATATGAATCCTATTCTCCGGACCATTCCGAAACCTCTCGTGACGTCCTGGATCTCATCCGAGACTCCGAACAAAAACTCATAAACCAATTATCCATTCTATCCTAGCGTCGAGACACGTTAAGTGTGTGACCCTACGGGTTCGAGAATATGCAGACATGATCTTCTATCAATAATCAACAGCGGGGTCTGGAAACCCATATTGACTCCCACACATTCATCAATGATCATATCGGATGAACCATGATGCCAGGATTCAATTAATACCATATATATTCCCTTCGTCACGCGATATTTTACTTGCCCAAGATTCGATCGTCGGTATCGGCATACCTAGTTCAATCTTGTTCACAACAAGTACTTTACTCGTTTTGTAATCCGATATCACTTTGTGATTAACTCCTTAACCACGTGCTTGCAAACGGTGTTGATATTGATTACCGAGTGGGCCCGAAGTATATCTCTCCGACTTGGGAGGGACAAATCCCATCTTGATACATACAACCCAACAAGTACTTTCCGATCACCTGAGAGACACCTTTATGATCACCCTCTCATAGGATGACGTTTGATGACCTCAAAGCTTTCTTCCGATACCAGGGAGTTGCATTATCTCATGGTCTAAGGAATACAATATTTGACATAAGTAAAAGCTTCGCAAAGATGAACACGATGACATGATCTAATTGCTCTGCTTGATTTGGGTCTGTCCATCATATCATTCTCCCAATGACATGATCTCATTATTAACTGACAACTCATGTCTATGGTTAGGAAACCTTAACCATCATTAATCAATGAGCTAGTACATAGAGGCATACTAGGGACACTGTGTTGTTCATAAACCACACAAGTATCAAAGTTTCCGCTTAATACAATTCTATCATGGAATATAAACTTTATCATGAACAAGAATTATAATAATAACATCTTTATTATTGCCTCTAGGGCATAATTCCAACACTCTCCCACTGGCATTAGAGTCAATAATCTAGTTTACATCTGGCAACAATCTAACACCCATGGCACTAAGGTGCTGATCATGTTTTGATCATGGAAGAGGTTTAGTCAACGGATCTGCGACATTCAGATCCGTATATACTTTGCTAATCTTCAGATCTCCATCTGTTATATAATCTCGAATTATATGAAACCTACGGTTGATATGCTTGGTCTTTGGATGATATCTTGGTTCCTTAGCCAGTGCTATGGCGCCAGTGTTGTCACACAATATCTCCAGTGGGTCCAAGGCACTTGGAACCACACCAAGCTCAGTGATGAAGTTCCTGATCCAAACTCCTTCACTTGACGCTTCTGCAGCAGCCATGTATTCCGTTTCTACTGTAGATCCCGCGATCACGCTTTGCTTGCAACTTCTCCAGCTCACAGCTCCTCCATTCAAAATATAAACGTATCCTGTCTGAGATTTAGAATCATCCTTGTCGGTGTCGAAACTAGCATCGACGTAACCTTTTACGACGAGCTGTTCATCACCTCCATAGACTAAGAACATTTCTTTAGTTCTATTTAAATACTTTAGGATGTTCTTCATGGCTGTCCAGTGTTCCACTCCTGGATCACTTTGGTATCTGCTCGTCAAACTAAGAGCATTGGACACATCCGGTCTAGTACATAGCATGGCATACATGATAGATCCTATGGCCGAGGCATAAGGCACTTTGCTCATAGCTTCTCTATCGTTTACCGTAGATGGACACTGAGCCTTGCTCAATATCTTACCTGACAACATAGGCACTGAACCTTTTTTTTGCCTTATCCATTTTGAACCTTTTCAGAACTTTGTCTAGGTATGTACTTTGGCTTAAAGCTATTAGGCGTCTTTGTCTATCTCTATAGATTTTGATGCCCAATATATAAGCAGCTTCCCCTAGGTCTTTCATTGAAAAACATTTATTCAAATAACTCTTCACATCGTTAAGCATGTCAATGTCATTTCCAATAATCAATATTTCATCCACATATAGTACCAAAAATGTCACTGAGCTCTCACTCACTTTCTTGTAGATACAAGCTTCGTAGCAATTTGGAACAAATCCAAAGCTCTTGATCACTTGATCAAAACGAAGGTTCCAACTCCGAGATGCTTGCTTCAGTCCATAAATGGAACGCTGAAGTTTGCACACCTTATCAGCATCCTTAGGATCGACAAAACCTTCGGGTTGCATCATATCTAACTCTTCATCAATGTTGCCATTGAGGAACGCAGTCTTGACATCCATCTGCCATATTTCATAATCATGAAACGCAGCAATTGCTAATAAAATCCGAATGGACTTAAACATCGCTACGGGAGAGAAAGTCTCATCATAGTCAACACCTTGAACTTGTCGAAAACCTTTCGCGACAAGCCGTGCTTTATAGACAGTAACATTACCATCCGCGTCCGTTTTCTTCTTGAAAATCCATTTGCACTCAACGGCCTTTCGGTCGCTAGGAGGGTCCACCAAAGTCCATACTTGGTTTTCGCTCATGGATCCCAATTCGGATTTCATGGCCTCTAGCCATTTCTTAGAGTCTGGGCTCATCATTGCTTCCTCATAGTTCGCAGGTTCACTATTGTCTACTAACAAGACAGTCAAGACAGGGTTGCCGTACCACTCAGGAGGGGCACGCAACCTTGTCGACCTGCGACGTTCAGTAGTAGCATCGTCCGAAGCTTCATGATCCTTGTCATTAGCTTCCTCTATTGTTGGTGCAGACGGCACAGGAACAATTTCAGGTGCTGCGCTACTCTCCAACTCAAGTGAAGGTTCAATAACCTCGTCTACCTCTACTTTCCTCCCACTCACTTCTTTCGAGAGAAACTCCTTCTCAAGAAAGGATCCGTTCTTTGCGACAAACACTTTGCCTTCAGACCTGTGATAGAAGGTATATCCAATCGTTTCCTTAGGGTATCCTATGAAGACGCATTTCTCCGCTTTGGGTTCGAGCTTGTCCGGCATCAACTTCTTGACGTAAGCTTCGCATCCCCAAACTTTAAGAAACGACAACTTAGGTTTAGCACCAAACCACAGTTCATACGGCGTCGTCTCAACGGATTTAGATGGTGCCCTATTTAAAGTGCATGCAGCGGTTTCTAATGCATAACCCTAAAATTATAACGGCAAATCTGTAAGAGACATCATCGATCGCACCATATCCAATAAAGTTCGATTCCGGCATTCAGACACACCATTGCGCTGTGGTGTTCCGGGTGGCGTGAGTTGCGAAACGATTCTGCTTGCTTTAAGATGCGTGAGAAAATCATAACTCAAATATTCACCTCCACGATCGGATCGTAGAAACTTAATTTTCCTGTTACGATGGTTTTCCACTTCGTTCTGAAATTCTTTGAACTTTTCAAATGTTTCAGATTTATGTTTCATTAAATAGATATACCCATATCTACTTAAGTCATCAGTAAAAGTGAGAAAATAGCGATAACCACCGCGCGTCGAAACACTCATTGGTCTGCATACATCGGTATGTATGATTTCCAACAAGTCCGTTGCTCGCTCCATTATTCCGGAGAACGGGGTTTTGATCATCTTGCCCATGAGGCATGGCTCGCACGTGTCAAACGATTCAAAATCAAGAGACTCCAAAAGTCCATCGGAATGGAGTTTCTTCATGCGTTTTACACCAATATGACCTAGACGGCAGTGCCACAAATAATTCGTATTATCACTATCTACCTTGCATCTCTTAGCCTCAATGTTATGGATGTGTGTTTCATTGCTTTCGAGATTCAGAAGAAATAAACCATTCATAGCAGGTGCATGACCATAAAAGATGTTACTCATATAAATAGAACAACCATTATTCTCCGATTTAAATGAATAACCGTCTTGCAATAAACACGATCTAGATATGATGTTCATGCTCAACGCAGGCACATAATAACATTTATTGAGGTTTAAAACTAATCCCGAAGGTAAAACTAAGGAGAGCGTGCCGATGGCCATCACATCAACTCTTGATCCGTTGCCAACGCGCATCGTCACCTCATCCCTTGCTAGCCGCCGTCTATTCCATAGCTCCTGTTTCGAGTTACAAATATTAGCAACTGAACCAGTATCAAATACCCAGGCACTACAACGAGGGCTAGTAAGGAAAACATCAATAACATGTATATCAAATATACCTTTGATGGTGCCAGCCTTCTTGTCTGCTAAGTACTTCAGACAGTTGTGCTTCCAGTGACCCTTGTCCTTGCAATAGAAGCACTCAGTGTCCGGCTTAGGTCCAGACTTGAGCTTCTTCTGCGGGGCAACGCTTGCCGCTGCCCTTCTTGAAGGGCTTCTTTGCACCCTTACCTTTCTTAAAGCTAGGGGGCTTGTTGACCATCAACACATGATTATCTTTCTTGATGTCCACCTCTGCAGCTTTCAGCTTAGCGAAGAGCTCAGTGATCGTATCAGTGGAACCAATCTGATTATGAGTAACTACAAAACCTTTGTAGCTAGGAGGGAGTGATTGCAGAACTCTGTCAATCTTGAGCTCCTCTGGAATCTTGCAGTCCAGTTGCTCAAGGTGTTGAGTGTATCCCGACATCTTAATGGCGTGCTCACTAACGGAACTCCCTTCCTCCATCTTGCAGTTAAAGAATTTCTCAGAGATCTCATATCTCTTAGAACGGGCCTGAGTATGAAACATAATTTTCAGTTCCTCAAGAATCTCAAAGGGCCCGGGAAACTCCTCAAAACGATTTTGAAGAACCGATTCCATAGCAAACAACATGGTTCTCTTAATCACACCATAATCATCCTTGCGCAACTGATAAACAGCTTTCTCATCAACTGGCGCATCTACAGCAGGGGCGTCACCTAGCGCTTTCTCAAGGACATAGTCCTTTTGTCCGCCAGAGAGAATGACTCTCAGATTGCGGAACCAGTTGGTGAAGTTAGACCCATTGTTCTTAAGCTTTTCTTTCTCAGCAAAAACGTTGAAGTTGAAGTTGGACTTAGCCATTTGATCTACAAAATTTGCAAGTACAATTTAGACTATGTTCATGATAACTAGTTCAACTTAATCAAATTACTAGATGAACTCCCACTAAATTCAACATCCCTCAAGTTGTTTAGTGAACATGATCCAAATTCACCACACCTAATCCGATCTTCACGAGAAGAGATGTGGTTTCAATGGTGGACAACTGAAGGGTTTTGCAGCATAGTAAATCAAAAAAATTCACCACACCTACGCATAGATCTAGCTCTGATACCACTGAAGGGTTTCGCAGCATAGTAAATCAAAAAAATTCTACGGATGCGAACGGGAAAGCCAAGATCTAATCTAGGAGATGCAAACAACGAGGGGGGATAGATGAGATCTTCATAACCTTGAATATTCGCACAGCGGAACGTTCAACGGAATGTGGTTGATGTAGTCGTACTAGCTTCTCCTCCTCGTGATCCGATCCGATCCAACACCGCAAGTGGCAATGCCTCCGAGAGATGCACACGTACGGCACCTCGACGTCTCCTCCTTTCTCGATCCAGCAAGTGGGGTGGATAGATAGATTGGATCTACAACACGACGGCGTGGTGCAAAGGTGGAGAGTTTCTGCGGCAGGGCTTCGCCTACGCGCAGTCGGGAGAGAGAGAGATCTGGAGGGCAGCAGTATGGCGGCTAGGGTTGAAGGAGTGGGGAGGAGGGCTGCGCCCCTGCCCTCTATATATAGGGGGCTGGCCGGCCCCCTTGGCCCCTCCTCCAAGCCCTAGGGCAGCGGCCCCAAGGGTTGGAGTGGGGGGCAAGTTTTCCCCCTCCTTCTAGAAGGTTTCCCTAGGGTTTTGGCCAGCTGGGCCTATGGGGCCTTGTGACCCTGGACCAATGCGGCTAGGTCACTCCCTCATAGGCCCACGCCCCCTACCGAAAAGTGGGGCCACGTTGGTCCCACTCCGGAAGGTTCTAGAAGCTTTCGGTACAATACTGAACAATCCGAAACAATTCCGAAATCCAAAAACTGCTTTCCCTTATATGAATCTTATTCTCCGGACCATTCCGGAACCTCTCGTGACGTCCTGGATCTCATCCGAGACTCCGAACAAAAACTCATAAACCAATTATCCATTCTATCCTAGCGTCGAGACACGTTAAGTGTGTGACCCTACGGGTTCGAGAATATGCAGAAATGATCTTCAATCAATAATCAATAGCGGGGTCTGGAAACCCATATTGACTCCCACACATTTATCGATGATCATATCGGATGAACCATGATACCAGGATTCAATTAATCCCATATATATATTCCCTTCGTCACGCGATATTTTACTTGCCCGAGATTCGATCGTCGCTATCGGCATACCTAGTTCAATCTGGTTCACAGCAAGTACTTTACTCGTTCTGTAATACGATATCACTTTGTGATTAACTCCTTAACCATGTGCTTGCAAGCGGTGTTGATATCGATTATCGAGTGGGCCCAAAGTATATCTCTCTGACTTGGGAGGGACAAATCCCATCTCGATACATACAACCCAACAAGTACTTTCCGATCACCTGAGAGACACCTTTATGATCACCCTCTCATAGGATAACGTTTGATAACCTCAATGCTTTCTTCCGATACCAGGGAGTTGCATTATCTCATAGTCTAAGGAATACAATATTAGACATAAGTAAAAGCTTCGCAAAGATGAACACGATGACACGATCTAATTGCTCTTCTTGATTTGGGTCTGTCCATCATATCATTCTCCCAATGACATGATCTCATTATTAACTGACAACTCATGTCTATGGTTAGGAAACCTTAACCATCATTAATCAATGAGCTAGTCCATAGAGGCATACTAGGGACACGGTGTTGTTCATAAACCACACAAGTATCAAAGTTTCCGCTTAATACAATTCTAGCATGGAATATAAACTTTATCATGAACAAGAATTATAATAATAACATCTTTATTATTGCCTCTAGGGCATAATTCCAACAGAACAATTTTGCAAGAGAAAGTTTTCCTTTTCATCGCACCGAAAAGCCATTTTCCATTTTCTGAGCGCAAAAACTGGGCGGTTTTGTGAAGCAACCACAAAATGGCTAATTAAAATGATACCATCCCATTTTTCAAAAACACTAGAGCATCTTACATGGACAGTGTCTCAACAAGGGGATCTCAAACCTTTCCGTCCACCCCTGGTGAAAAAGACAAATTCCTGGCGAATCGGTAGGAAGTAGGTCAGATACGAACTACATGTACATTATCTGATTGTCATGGTTTTTTACAAAAAATATTTTTAGGTTCACAATATGCTATTTTATGAGAGGTTCAATGCAATTTTAGCGAGGCTCAACCCCGAGCTAAGAATCTTCATGCCCGCCATTCGAGAAAGTTTGACTAGTTTCAAACGGGCAAAAAAATGCAAAAATGATCCAAACAATGCGAAACCTACGCGTGGTGTCATATTATGTGACATAGTTGGAAGGAAAAATATCAAACTTGGTATATTGATTATGTCTCAAAACAAACTTCACAAAATGACCCATCTCATTCAAGGTTTCCTCACTTTCGGGTGAAATGAGCAATGTTATGGATAGAATCAAGACATGGTTTGTGATAATGTGCCCATATTATGCATGCATGTGCATCCTGGCTGACGAACAATGTTGCAAGACGAAGTTTTCCTTTTCGTCGCACCAAAAAGCCATTTTCCATTTTCCAAGCAAAAAAATGTATGGTTTTGTGAAGCAACCACCAAATGGATAATTTACAATGATAACACCCCATTTTTTGAAAATACTAGACTACCTTCTATGGAAAATGTCCCAACCGGGAGATCTCAAACCTTTCTGTCCACCCCTAGTGAAAAAGACAAATTCCTGCCGAATCGGTAGAAAGTGGGTCAAATATGAAGTACATGTACAGTATCTGATGCTCATGATTTTTTTTAAAAATCATTTTTAGGTTCACAATATGCTATTTCTTAGAGATCCAATACAAGTTTAGCGAGGCTCAGCCCCGAGCAAATAATTTTAATGTCCACGGTTTTGATCATAATTTGAAATGGGCATAAGAAATTCAAAAATTGTTCAAACAATGTAAAACTTTCTCTTAGTTTCATATTATGTGGTTTCAAGTAATATTACCAAACTTGGTATATTGATTGCATTTCAAAAAAAGCTTCTCAGAAATAAACTATCAAGTTCGGGGTTTCATGATTTTCAGGCCAAACGACCAATGTTATAGCTAGAATTATAGCATAGTTTTTGATAATATTCCCATATTGCAACGAATGTACATATTGGGTTGGTGAACAATGTTGCAGAAGGAAATTTTCCTTTTCGTCGCACAAAAAAGCTATTTTCTATTTTTTGAGTGCCAAAAACGAGGCTTTTTGTGAAGCAACCACCAAAATACTAATTCAAAATGCTATCACCCAATTTTTAATAATAATTAGACCATCTTATATGGATAATATCCCAACCAGGATATCTCAAACATTTCCTTCCATCCCTGTTAAAAAGGACAAATATCTACCGAATCTACAAGAAGTGGGTCTGATTTAAACTACAGGTACATGATCTAATGCTCATGATTTTTTGCAAAAAAATAATTTTAGACTCATAATATGATGTTTCTTTAGAGATCTAATGCAAGTTTAGAGAGGCTCATTCCTTAGGTAATAAATTCAAAGACTAGGGTTTCGTTGCGAAACACTACGGCACACAGGCTCTTTGTCGTGTGGGCAAAAGACACGGCAAAGGCTTTGCCGTGTGTATACACACGGAAAATGCCACATGACAACGTTCGCCACGGAAAAGGCCATTTGCCGTGTGTTTTATAAATAATACACGGCAAAGTCTTTGCCGTGTGTCTTATGCGTAGACACGGCAAAGTAAAGTAAGATGACGGTTCCCGCGGAGATGATGGTGTCTATTCTTTGCCGTGTGTCTTCTCGAAAAGTACATGACAAAGAAGCTATATTTGCCGTGTGTCTCCTCAAAAAGTACATGGTAAAGAAGTTGTCTTTGCCGTGTGTCTCATGGAAAAAGTACACAGCAAAGAAACACCCTTTTAAAAAAATAAAAAAATTCAATTTTGTTTCAAAACTTTTTTGAATATTATTTACTTGATAATCTCATATAGGATATTTTAACCCTTTGTATGTTAAATATTAGGTTAAATTACACTCATAATCAAACTTCCCCTGCGGTCACCCATCCTAACACTACTCTATCTCTAGCATGCTTAACTTCTTTATTCCTTCCGAATGAGCTTCCGAGAAAGAAATCATGCCTTGTTGCTAATACTTCGATATCAATCCTATTAACTCTTGGACCATGATGTCACACATCTCAGTTTCAGATTCCAAAAAATTATTTAAGTAAATAATAATGAAAAGTAATAATAATCTTGAATCCAAATAATAAATAAAATGATTTTATTTTATTTCCTTTTTCTATTTAATATGGAATAATTCATATATTTAAATTCATAAATCGGAACTCGACAAATAAAATGTCTAAATCGATCAGAAAAATGTGAGGAATCCAAATATTGTAGGGGTTCGTAGCATGGAAAACAAACAAATTCTACCGCATGCACACAAACAAGCCAAGATCTATCTACTAGATTGTAGCAACGAGTCGATAGAGGAACTCACCCTTGAAGATTCCAAAATGGTTAACGAGAGCAGATTCTCGTAGGTGATGTAGTCGTACTCTTGCCGATCTCAAGATCGCGTAGACGATCCTTCCGGCGCTGCGTTCCGGCAGCGCTTCCCTAGTCGGTCACACGTTCGGTACTCGATGAAGACCTTCCTCTCCCTTGTTCCAGCAGGCAGTGGAGGTTGTAGCACTCTCCTCGTGATTCCGGCAGCACGACGGCGTGGTGACGGAAGTAGAGGGGAGATCTCGCAGGGCTTCGCCTTAAGCCGGAGCGAGTATGGTGGAGTATGAGAGAGGCCTTGGAGATCTAGGGTTTAGCATGTTGAGAGAGGTTTGGGGTCTCTTCTTCATTCTTTTGCCCTTTCCACTGGACTCAAAGTTAATTATTCTAAATCTAGTATGATGCCAATCAACATGGATTCTGAGAGGCTAAGGCACTTTGCTAGCACACTTTCATGCCTCCCTGGCTCATTACCCTTCACTTACCTTGGATTGCCTTTAAGCATCAACAAGCCTGCAGTGGAGCATTTTCTGCCTATTGTTCAGAGAGTAGAAAGAAGATTATGTGGGATTGCTGATTTCCTAAACTATGGGGGAAAATTACAGTTGGTTAAATCTGTCTTATCCTCCCTTCCCATATATTATATGAGTTGTTTTGAACTTCCTATCTCTATTAAAGATCAACTGATTAAGTTTATGAGGCAGTGCTTGTGGAGGAAGAAAACTACCGATGTTCAAGCTAGAGGTCAAGCCCTAGTTGCCTGAAATAAGGTTTGTAGACCAAAGAATCATGGAGGTTTGGGGGTGCTTGATCTTAATGTTCAAAACTCAGCACTTCTTTTGAAAAATTTGGATAAATTCTACAATCACAAGGATATCCCATGGGTTCATCTTGTCTGGAACACTTATTACTGCAATGGTAAACTGCCTGGACGAAGTCTGGAGGGATCCTTTTGGTGGAAAGATCATCTGAAATTAGTTGACATATTTAAAGGTATAAAAAAGTGCTCGGTGGGAGATGGAAATTCCACTCTTCTCTGGAGTAACATGTGGAATGATGAATGCTTACAGCATAAGCTTCCTCATCTTCTTTCTTATGCAAAAAATCCTCACATTTTTGTTTGTGAGTTCTTACAGACACCCAATATGCAAGATCACTTTTTTCTTCCTCTGTCACAACAAGCTTACTATGAATATCAAAGCCTTGAGCAAATTCTCAGTGATGGAATGCAGGGAGAAACAGATAGCTGGAGCTATATTTGGGGCAGTGCTACTTTTTCAGTCCAAAAGGCCTATTCTTCATTATCTGGATACCAGTCCGTGCAACCACATTTTTCCTGGTTGTGGAAGTCCTCTTGCCAGCAAAAACATAAGTTCTTCTTCTGGCTATTGCTCCTTGATAGGCTAAACACCAGAAATCTTTTGAAAAGGAAGAGATTCATTCTGGCTTCATATGATTGTGTGTTCCATGGTTGCACGAGTGAGGAAACTCTTCTGCACTTATTTTGGGGCTGTTCTTTTGCAAAAGCATGCTGGGCTGAAATTTGTCCTGTCCAAGACAATGATCTAAATCTCTTCGAGGCATTGACTAGTATTAAAAGCGGCCTAAAAGTCCCCTTTGCAATGGAAATCATTATTCTTGGGGCTTGGGGCATATGGATGTGCAGAAACAATGAAATCTCCAATAACAAGCATGCCTCCCTTGATGAATGGAGGGCTATTATTTCTCAGGAATTAAGATGGGTCCTGTGTAGAATTAAGAAAAAGTATTACCAGGACCTTAAAGATTGGATTAGCAATAATTTAGACAGGAGATAGTTGCTCATAGTGTTATCCCTCTTTGAGGTGGCTTGAAACTTGTAAATATTCGCTACTTGTAATTCTTTATGATTTATAAAAATTGTAGTGGGGTTATTTACCCTACTGTTTTACCCTCAAAAAATCTAGGGTTTAGAGGCACCAAGGGGGTGGTGTGGCCGGCGGCTAGGGCTTGGGGAAGCCCCAAGTCGGCGACTTGGGAGGAGCCCTAGGCGGCGGCAGCACTTGGAGGTGTTGTCGGCGCCTGGAGCTAGGGTTTGGGTGTGTGGGTAGGGGGCAGCCCTACCCCTCCTTATATAGGTGGAGGGTGGCCGGTTGGGAGGAGGGAGTCCTCCTCCAACTCCTCCTCCTCCTTGGCCGGCGGGTGGAGGGAGTGGGACTTACTCCCCAAGTAGGTTTCCTACTCTCCCTCCACCAAGCAAACTTCGGATTTGACTTTTTCAAATTGGCGTTTGACTTTCAAACTTGGATTTGATTTCTCTCTCCATATTGCACAGCCAAGTGACCTAGTACATGATGCAACCATTCCACATTGTTATGACACATTCATGTACCCTTCCCCTCTGGAGTGCCGGACCTTCCAAACCCTTCTATAACATTCCTGGTGAAAACACCGGAATCATTTCCGAACTCCGAAACAATACTTTCCTTATATGAATCATATTCTCCGGACCATTCTGGATCTCCTCGTGATATCCCGGTTCCCATCCGAGACTCCGAACAACATTCGGTCTCTTACTCATCATTCCATAACTGAAAGAACATTTCTTAATCCCTAGTGTTTTGTGTGTTAGATAACAATATCAAGGATTATTTAACGTGTCTTGAAGTGTTGCAGCTCTCTCTAAGAAAAAGGGAAAAGAATCTGCCTTTGGGGGCGGATAATCCGCCCCCACCAGGGGCGGATAATCCTCCCCTCCATCTTCCCAAGAGTGCACGAACCCCAGAGAGGGGGCGGAGTTTGTGGCCAGATTTTCCGGCCATGGCGGATAGTCCGCCCCTTGGGGACGGACAGTCTGCCCCCTCAAGGATTTCCTTCACGCCAAGCCTACATCGCTCTCTGTATGGGGGAGGAGTTTCCCTCGGACTTTCCGGTCCTTAGGCGGGCTTTCTCCCAAGGGCGGATAGTCCGCCCCCGGAAGGGGCGGATAATCCGCCCCCTCAGGATTTTTCTTCAAGTCAAGGCTGCGTCGCTCTCTGTATGGGGGGCGGAGTTTTCCCCGGAGTTTCCGTCCTGGGGGTGGATTTTCTCCCCAAGGCGGATAGTCCGCCCCAAAGGGGGGCGGATAATCCGCCCCCAAATTACTCCAACGGTTTGTTCTGGGCAGGGGTATTTAAGCCCGTCTTCCCCCTCTGTCCAGAACTCTTGATTAATTCGAAAAAGAAAAGACCTGACCTGCAACCTTCATCCAAGAGAACTCCACCTAGATCCACTCAAAGGCTCCGTCCATTGGGGAATCAAAGGAGGAGGACTCGATCGTCATCAACTACAATCAAGCGCTTCATCTCCTCTCCATTCATTTGGAGAACCACCGATCTAGTATTTCTTGCAAATACCTAGATCCTTGTTTTTGTTTATATTGATAAACCTTGTTCTTGTGGCAGCTTGTTGTCATCTCGGGAGCCCCCAATTCGGTTGTGGGTTTGTGTCCCGATAGTGTTGTAAAAGGCACCGGTTCCCGCCTTAAAGGGATCCAATAGTGGAGAAGGTGGATCAGGCCTATCGTGGCGAGATCCATCGGAGAATAGGGTGAGGCCTATTGTGGCGTGGTGGTCTTAGAACCGCCCACCCCTCCAATGCAGATGTACTTCCCTTAACAAGGAAGGAACTGCGGTAAAATAAATCCCTGTGTCTCCGCGTGCTCCACTACGGTTCCTTCGCTCCTCTCTTTACGTGCTTAGTAGTTAGGGTTGCATATAGGGAAATTCTCGTAGTTGCATATCTAGAGAATTTACTTTGTGTCAAGCCTAAAATTGAAAAAGTATTAAAAATTGGTTAGCACCTATTCACCCCCCCTCTAGGTGCCCATACGATCCATTTCAATTGGTATCAGAGCCTCGGCTCTTATTTCGGGCTTAACCGCCTAAGAGAAGTATGGGTTCCAAGGTAGATGGGAGTGATGCTCCGAAGGTAGTCACCATGAACGATCTCAAGAAGTTGGAAACAACCTTGGTGAGTTCAATGGAGGCTAAGATGGAAGATATGCGTCAATTGATAATGCGTCTCTCCACATCCGCAGCATCACCTCCATCTAACTCTGAGGATACCACTCCGCAATCCAAGGAAACGGGTAAAACTGTTTCCAAAGATAACGAAGTGGTTGGTGATGACACTAGCAAGAGCTCCTCCTCGAAAAAGGATAGCGGTAAGGATGGATACAATGAGGTTTCTCATGTGTATTCCCCTGATCCACCTATCCCTCACCCACATATACATAATAGGGGTGATCCACCCAAACTTTGAGCATCTACTTTTACTCAATGGCAATTTTTGATGAAATCTCATGTGTGCAGTTCCTCCATAGAGTTGTGGAAGATCATCGAAAATGGTCTTCATGTTGGAAAACCCAACAATCTTACAAGAAGAGAAGTTGTCGGTAGCCAACTCAACGCTACAGCTCTACACATGATACAGCTTGGTGTGGGTGACAAAGATATGCCACACATTCAGCATCTTAGTACAGCTAAGGAAGCTTGGGATGCTCTCACTGAGCTCTTCATCGGAAATGAAAGTATGAAAAGGAATAGATATGATGCATTGAGCAACGAAGCTGAAGGATTCTATATGTTGGATGGAGAATACCATGAAGACATGTATAGGAGGCTTAAGGCAATAGCCACAAATTTCAGAAATCATGGTGCCACTCATGTTGATGATCCATGGATCAAGCGCAAGTATGTCAGTGCGCTTATGCCATTTGAGCCCACAGATTTGAAAAGTCTCCAAGGTAGGCATAACTATCACCTCATGACATCCAATGAGGTAATGCAAGAAATGGCCGCTTTCAAAGTGGCTGCCAAGAATGCCGAAGATGCTCGTGCTCGAGCTATGGGGATGCAAAAGGGGGTCAACGTGGCCTTGAAGACTAGTGTGATTGATTATGATGAATATGCCATAGAAGGTATGGACTTTCCCAAGGATATAAAAAGTATCCACGGACAATACTTGGCTCTTTATGCTAGAAACTTTTGGAAAGATCCAGCCAAGGCTAAAGCTGAACTAGAACGCAAGAGTGGAGCCTATGGAAGAAAAGAAAATGGTCCCAAGCTGAGAACATGTTTCAACTGTGGTGATCGGCTGCACTTTGTAGCTGAGTGTCCATATCAAAGTAGGGAAGATAATGGAGGGAGACTTATTTTCAAGGACAAGTCAAAGGCTCCACACAAGAAACAGTTTGTAAAGAAGAATGCTCCCTTCAAGAAGAAACCAAAGATTGTTCTTGTACCTCAAGAAGAATATTCATCAGGAAGTGAAGATGAGGATGAAGACGATAGCTCTCAAGAGGTGGCTGCTATAGCCACCACATCTCCTTCAACATCTCTCTTCGACTCTCCGAATGAAAACATCATCAACAAGAATGCTACTTGTCTCATGGCAAGAAGCTCCGAGGTAATGACTTCTAACTCTTCTTTTTCTAAGGCTATGATTGACATGGATGATCCTACTAGTATTAAGGTTAAAGAAGATATTATTGCTCTGGATTACTTCTACACTAACTTGCAAGGTGAGCACAAAGTTCGTTTTGAAGCTCTTATGGATCAGCTGGCCCAAAACGAAGCTCTTCTCGAAGAAAAGGGCAGAATTGAAAGGGAGGATGCAATGGAAATTGCATCCTTAAAAAATGCCCTTGAGGAAGAAGAAGAAGAAGCTCGGGTCTCTCTTGAAGAGAGGATTGGGTCCATTGAAGAGTCACATGAAGAAATTGTGGCTAAACTTGTTAAGGAACATGACAATGCAGTCACCAAAGAAAAGAAGTTAAAGAAGGAAAAGATTGACTTTGGGGCTGCTCATGATAGACTCTCCGAGGAATTGGAGAAACTTGACAATGCTCACAAGGCATTGAAAAACGATTTCTCCATTCTCAATGAGTCACATGATCATCTTCAAAGTCGATTGGCCAAATATGATGTTCCTAGTTCATCCAACTCAACATATAGTCACAAGGAAAATGCTAGTGTGGAAAAAGAAGTGATCAAGGACATCACTCCCAAGGTTAAGGGTGTGCTTGATGAAGTTCTTGGCAAGCAAAGGTCAAATCATGGTAAAGAGGGACTTGGGTATGTCACCAAGTCCAAGAAAAATAAAAACAAGAAGAACAAGACCAAGAATGTGCAATCAAAGACAAGCACTGTTGAGAAGAATGTCACAAAAGACAAGACTAACAATATTGGTTTTGCAGGGTCTCACAATCCTAACTATGAACTCTTTTGTGATGATTATGGCGATGTTTATGCTTATTATGTCGATCCCTTTGATGAATATATTGCTTGGTCTATTTGGGTCCCAAAGACCCTTGTTACTAACATGAAAGGACCCATTGAAAAATGGGTACCTAAAACCAAGAAGTAATTCTATTGCATGGGCCATGCTTCCGGTGGGTCGAAATGGGTGCTAGATAGTGGGTGCACTAGTCATATGACCGGAAGCAAGGATATCATCACGGATATGCGTCCAAATCATGATAATATCACAGTCTTCTATGGTGATAAGTCTAAATCGCAGGTATTGGGTCTTGGCAAGGTTGTGGTTGCCCACGATATCTCTCTCGTGGACGTCATGCTTTTTGAGACCCTCGGTTACAACCTTCTTTCTGTTCGTGCACTTGGCAAGATGGGCTTTGCTGTTTTTATCGATGATGATTTGGTGGTACTCTTGTGGAGCAAGTCTCTAAAGGTCGCTTTCGTTGGATACGTCGAAAATGACCTGTATGTGGTGGACTTTTCGGGGAAAACCACTTCGGGTCCGATGTGTCTATTCGGAAAGGCCGACGTGGGCTGGCTATGGCATCGCCGTTTATCCCATGTCAACATGAGAACTTTGCAAAGTCTCCACAAGGGTGTCCACATCCTTGGACTAAAAGACAATGTCTCCTTTGCCAAATATCGTTTTTGCAGGGATTGTGTTGAAGGCAAAATGCACGACTCTCCCCACAATAGGAAGACTATTGTGTCTTCAAAGAGGATCTTGGAATTACTTCATGTGGATTTATTTGGTCCTCCTTCTCATGAAAGTCTTGGTGGGAACAAATATTGCTTAGTCATTGTTGATGATTACTCAAGATATACATGGGTCTGTTTCTTCAAACTAAAGAGTGAGACTCAACAAACTGTCATTGACTTTGCCAATGAAGTTCAACGTCAACACAACGTTCCTATCTTGGCAATAAGGAGTGACAACGGCTCTGAATTCAAAAACTACATCTTGAATGAGTTTCTAAGTGAAGAGGGGATTAGACATCAATATTCCGCTGCGTACACCCCTCAACAAAATGGTGTAGCCGAGAGGAAGAACCGGACTTTGATGGATATGGCAAGATCAATGTTGGCTGAATTCAAGTCTCCTTATAATTTTTGGGTTGAAGCCATATCCACTGCTTGTCACTCATCGAACCGGCTCTACCTCCAAAAGATTTTAGACAAGACTCCATATGAAATACTTACCGGTAACAAGCCAAACATTTCATACTTCAGGGTATTCGGGTGTAAGTGTTTCTTTCTTATTAAAGGTGTCCGTTTGTCAAAATTTGAGTCTAAGGCTTTAGAAGGTATTTTTGTTGGTTACGGTGCCGAATCCCACACTTATAGAGTCTACAACAAGCTCACTGGGATTGTTGTAGAATCTTGTAGTGTGGAGTTCGATGAAAATAACGGCTCCTTTGTAGGGCAAGTTGATGTTTGTGATGCAGATGTTGAAATACCCCAAGATGCCATAAGAAGAATGGGCGTGGGATTTTTCCGCCCCATTGAGGAACCCTTGTGGCGGATCGGGAAGGACAATTCTCCACTCAAGTGGAGCCCTCATCTACACAAGATCAACAAGCTCCTACTATTGGAGAAAACTCTGCACCAACACCGCAACCTGCTGAAGATCATCTGTCTCCTGGACAAGTTGGTAGTCCCAGGCCGGACTATCCGCCCCCTCCAAGGGGCGGACAATCCGCCCCTGGCACTCCAACTCGTTCCAGGGGATCCGAAGGAGAAAACAACAACCAATAAACTCCCAGGGCGGATTCTCCGTCCCCTGAGGGTGGATTATCCGGCTCTGTATCTCCAAGTCCTGTCAGGCATGCTCACGAAGAAGTCACTGATGGTTCATCTCCCAGGCCGGATAATCCGGCCCCTCCAAGGGGCGTTTAATCCGCCCCTGAAGAACAAGCTCTGCAGCAACCTCCTGGTGTTACCTCAGAAGAAGATCAAGGGCAAGGCAGTGGTCAAGACAAGGATACAAATACTGAATCTACTCCTTCTAGAAACAATAAGGACATCGCGGCTCGTCGCAAGGCTCGTGTTGATCGGAACCTTGAACTAAGGGGTCACACTCTTGACAAGGTTGTTGGTGATCTACGACGAAGAGTATCTACCAGAAGATAACTGGCAAGCTTCTGTGATCATCAAGCTCACATTTCCATGGTTGAACCGAAGAAGGTCTTTGATGCTCTTGAAGACCCTGATTGGGTTGTTGCAATGCATGAAGAATTAAATAATTTTGAACGCAACAAAGTTTGGAAGCTCGTAGAGAAACCAAAGGATTGCCGCAATGTTATCGGCACCAAGTGGATCTTCAAGAACAAACAAGATGAAAATGGCATTGTTGTGAGGAATAAAGCAAGACTCATGGCTCAAGGATTCTCTCAAGTGGAAGGAATTGATTTTGGCGAGACTTATGCTCCTGTGGCTCGTCTTGAGTCCATCTGTATCCTTCTTGCCTATGCCGCCCATCATAATTTTAAATTACAGCAAATGGATGTTAAGAGTGCGTTTCTTAATGGTCCTGTACATGAGTTAGTATACGTCAAGCAGACCCCGGGTTTTGAGGACCCCAAATTTCCGAACCATGTCTACAAACTAGATAAGGCGCTCTATGGCCTTAAACAAGCCCCACGTGCGTGGTATGAGCACCTTAAAGAGCTTTTGCTAGACCGTGGATTCGAAGTTGGGCAAATCGATCCCACTCTTTTTACTAAGAAGGTTAATGGGGAGCTTTTTGTATGCCAACTTTATGTAGATGACATTATTTTTGGCTCTACTAACCAAGCTTTTAACGATGAATTTTCAAAGCTTATGACCGATAGGTTTGAGATGTCCATGATGGGTGAGCTGAGGTTCTTTCTTGGATTTGAGATCAAACAACTTAGAGAGGGAACCTTTATTAATCAAGCTAAGTACATCCAAGACATGTTCAAAAGGTTCAAGATGACGGATCTCAATGGTGTGGCTACTCCAAATCAAACAAAGTGTCATCTTGAGCTCAATCCCAAGGGTAAAGACGTGGCACAAAAGGTATACCGATCCATGATCGGCTCTCTCCTTTACCTTTGCACATCTAGGCCCAATATCGTGTTAAGTGTAGGAGTGTGTGCAAGGTACCAAGCCGCTCCTAAAGAAAGCCACTTAGTGGCGGTCAAACGAATCTTCAGATATTTGGTTCATTCCCCAAATTTTGAGTTATGGTATCCCAAGGGTTCAAGTTTCTCTCTATGTGGTTACACAGATTCAGATTAGGCTGGTGACAAAGATGATAGGAAATCAACCTCTGGTGCGTGTCAATTCTTGGGCAGGTCTCTAGTGTGTTGGTCTTCAAAGAAACAGAATTGTATTTCACTCTCAACAGCCGAAGCTGAATATGTTGCTGCAAGTGCTTGTACACAATTGTTATGGATGAGGCAAACTTTAAAGGAATATGGTGTCAATTGTGATAAAGTGCCTCTATTATGTGACAATGAAAGTGCTATCAAGATTTCCTACAACCCCGTGCAGCATACAAGAACTAAACATATAGAGATTCGCAACCACTTCATTCGGGATCATGTTGCTCGTGGTGATATTGCCCTATCCTTTGTGAGCACGAAGAACCAACTTGCTGATATTTTCACGAAGCCCCTTGACGAAGCAAGATTTTGCTATTTGAGGAATGACCTAAATATCATAGATTCAAGGAGCTTGGCTTGACTATCCTTGCACACTCACTTACTCTTATTCATGTATTTGGTTTATATGCGGGCATAGACATAGGGGGAGTGTGGTCCTAATTGATTGGGCCAACCCTCCCCCCATAATGCCGAAAGCAAGTAAAATCATTTCCCTTAATATCATTTTGTGATATGTGGGTCATCGATGAGCATTGGTTTTGAACTCAAGATACATCTTCGCGGTGTCATGCCATGCGCTCCAACATGGTGGCTTCGGCCACCGCCCTCTTCCTAGTGAAGAGTTGGTTTCTCATGGTTCTCTTTGGATTTTCTTGCTCATCTTTTGTTCTTATGGAAAACACACTCAATTTTGGCTTTTGTTTGATTTGATTCTTGCAAATTTGGGTGTGTAGTACCATCTCAGTTTGCTGATCTAAACCCAAGCCTTTCTTTCCCTCCTTGAACCATCTATTCTTGCACACAAGTCCTCCATACACCATCGAGGGGTTTTGCTAGGTTGCTCCGGCCTAAATCTGTCCTGTACAGAATTTTCAGAGGGGGGCGGACTATCCGCCCTAAGTGGGGGGCGGATAATCCGCCCCGGGCAAAATTCGTCTGTTATAGGCAGGGTCAGGGAGGGCAGGCTCAAACAGAGCATCCCGTCCTCCCCCAACCCTCCCTCAGCCCCCAGCCGCCGCCAAAGCTTCTGCCCCTCCCCGGAGTCGATTTGACCACCGGATTCTCCGGGCCCTCCCCGGATCTTCTTCCTCACGCCTCCGGGTACCTTCTCCTCTGAGCTCTTCCTCCAATGAGTGAGGGTAACTCCCTCGTCCATCTCTTTTGCTTGAGATTCATTGTTGTGGTGGAAATCTCGTGGTAGATGTTACTTGGTGTCTTCCCGTGCATGTTATAATTCATAGAAATACATCCCTTGTGCCCGATCTGTGGTGCCATGGTGAATCTAGGCCAAACCAGAAAAATTTCGACAGGGGCGGATTATCCGCCCCCATGGACGGAAAGTCCGGCCTAGAGACAATGTGTCTGGTATGGTTTGGTTCCGATTTTCTCCCATGCACTCTTCTGGCTCATGGACTGTTTTCTTACTCGTTCTAGCATGTCTCCTGGACTTGTGTGTGCGCTTATCCCCAATGCTACCTCTCCTTGCTTTTCACGGGTGGTTCTCGTCCTCCTAAGACTTACAAGCGTCGTCCTCGTGCCCGTTATCTCAGGCCCACTGCAGACGGCACATTTGTTGACGAAACTGAGGTCCGCAGGTTAGCCAGAGAAGCTGAACGGATGGCAGAGGCAGCAAGGAAAGCCAAGCGGGTTGCATCAAGGGTAAGGGTAAAG
The DNA here is from genome assembly GCA_023614405.1 of Avena insularis. NCBI lineage: Eukaryota > Viridiplantae > Streptophyta > Magnoliopsida > Poales > Poaceae > Avena > Avena insularis. The sequence continues at coordinate 45,327,847 of CM042695.1, forward strand.
GCAAGGAGGCTCGGCCTAACTACAAGGCCATGGACAGCACCGATTACTCTTCCATGCGCCAGACAGATCATTATGCAGATGTTGACAGTGATGGTGAGCCCGAGGATTCTATGTTTTGGTGCTCTCATTTTCGGTATATCCATGATGATGTCTATGTTCCTCTCAAGATTCGCCCCATGCACCCTCTGAATATGACTGAGGCTCAATCAAAGGCTCGCCTTCGTGAAGCTTTGGATGTGACAAACAAGATGGGACCTCATCCCCTTATGACTCTGCATTGCCACTATGATTCCAAGATTGTGAAGCAGTTTTTCTCCACCCTGGTTATCTGCGGCGATGAACTTCGTACTATGAAGTGGATGACGGGAACATCAATGATCTAGTCTGATTTCCGCACCTTTGATCAGGTTCTTGGCTATGCTTTTCACGGGCGGGACACCCCTTCAGGACACCGCATTATCTCTCCGCTCAGGCCATCCAAGGATACTGTTCTTTATCCATGTTTGTCACCCAATGGCGTTGTTGGCACCTTCGCTGGCCTTTCACCACTGTATGCCACCCTTGTTGGCATGTTTCGGGACAGCATTACTCCCAGTGGAGGCAACAATGACAAAATCCGTGGTCACATGGTTCCTCTTCTTGCCTTTGCTCATGAGTGTGCCACCAATGTTGGCTCTTCTACAGGATACAAGTTGGATGTGATGGATTTCATTTATCATGAGATGACCGATGCGATGCTCAACAGGCTTTCCATCCCATATGCTCCTTTTATCATGATGCTCATCCAGCATATGCTGCCTCATGAGGATTTTGGCACTAATTTGGATGGTTTGCACAAGTCAAAGAAAATTTACAACAAAGATCAGAAGACCTCTCACCCCTCCACTGCCCCTGAGTCCTTTATGCGCGATGCACGGGCTAGTGGTCGTCGTTCTGCCGTGTCCCCAATGGCATGCGAGGTTAAACAGCTCACTTGGTTCCAGCGGCACATTCTTTGTATGGGTGTTGACACTCACAAGGGCCAGTATGAGGCGTACCGCAGGGACCATGCGAGGGATCACACTCAGCAGCTCATTCTTCACCATGTTTCTGGTGCCACTGGCCATCCTCCTCCTCCCACTGATCCGGAACCGTATGCTCAATGGAACACTTCAGGGATCAACTATGGTGAGCTTGAGAGTTACCTGTTTGCTCCACCTCCGAGGGCACCCACTCCTCCAGCTGATGACGATGATGATGAGTATGACGAAGAGGAAGGGGACGGGGACGACTATGACAAGGACGAGGAGGCGTGATCTTCTGAGGCGTTAGCATCGCTCTTCTTCCTTTTTGGCATTTCGATGCCAAAGGGGGAGAAGTAGTTCTATTAGGTCTCGTGGATTTGCAAGGGTCGGGCGCAAGCATCTATCTTTCAGTCGTTTTATTTGCTTGCTTGTGCCTTTTTAGCGTGAACTTATTTGCTATTTGTGTTTGATTATGTAATACTATGTTGTGCTCCACTATGTTTGGTACTATGTTTGGTATTCCTGGAATTCTAGATTTATCTATTGTGGATCTCATGGAATTCTGGATTTATCTATGGAGCATATTTGATGGCATATGGATTCATGGGAGTATCTAATGTATGCATCAGTATTGTTGGGATGTGCTTGGAGGCTATCAAGCTAATTATATTCTTTGGCTATAATCACAGCCCGGTGGTATGACCTTGTTTCCCAACCCACCTTGTTTCAATTATCTTTGCTATGGAAGTTGTGTTCTCTCTAGTGTGTGTATTTGTATTCAAATGCAAATTTTAAATATGCACACATCTAGGGGGAGTGCCTTTCACTTTAAGGTGGCGATTAGCCGGTTTCATTGCAAATTCTAGTATTGTCATCTAACACCAAAAAAGGGGAGATTGAAAGAACATTTCTTAATCCCTAGTGTTTTGTGTGTTAGATAACAATATCAAGGATTATTTAACGTGTGTTGAAGTGTTGCAACTCTCTCTAGGAAAAAGGGAAAAGAATCTGCCTTTGGGGGGCGGATAATCCGCCCCTCCATCTTCCCAAGAGTGCGCGAGCCCCAGAGAGGGGGCGGAGTTTGTGGCCGGATTTTTCGGCCATGGCGGACAGTCCGCCCTCAAGGATTTCCTTCAAGCCAAGCCTGCGTTTCTCTCTGTATGGGGCGCGGAGTTTCCCTCAAACTTTCCGGTCCTTGGGCGGACTTTCTCCCAAGGGCGGATAGTCCGCCCCTTCAGGATTTTTCTTCAAGTCAAGGCTACATCGCTCTCTGTATGAGGGGCGGAGTTTTCCCCGGAGTTTCCGTCCTGGGGGCGGATTTTCTCCCCAGGGCGGATAGTCCGCCCAAAAGGGGGCGGATAATCGGCCCCCAAATTCCTCCAACGGCTTGTTCTGGGCAGGGGGTATTTAAGCCCGTCTTCCCCCTCTGTCCAGAACTCTTGATTAATTCGAAAAAGAAAAGACCTGACCTGCAACCTTCATCCAAGAGAACTCCACCTAGATCCACTCAAAGGCTCCGTCCATTGGGGAATCAAAGGAGGAGGACTCGATCGTCATCAACTACAATCAAGCGCTTCATCTCCTCTCCATTCATTTGGAGAACCACCGATCTAGTATTTCTTGCAAATACCTAGATCCTTGTTTTTGTTTATATTGATAAACCTTATTCTTGTGGAAGCTTGTTGTCATCTCGGGAGCCCCCAATTCGGTTGTGGGTGTGTGCCCCGACAGTGTTGTAAAAGGCACCGGTTCCTGCCTCTAAGGGATCCAATAGTGTTGAAGGTGGATCAGGACTCTCGTGGCGAGATCCATCGGAGAATAGGGTGAGGCCTATTGTGGCGTGGTGGTCTTAGAACCGCCCACCCCTCCAACGCAGATGTACTTCCCTTAAAAAGGAAGGAACTGCGGTAAAACAAATCCCTGTGTCTTCATGTGCTCCACTACGGTTCCTTCGCTCCTATCTTTACGTGCTTAGTAGTTAGGGTTGCATATAGGGAAATTCTCGTAGTTGCATATCTAGAGAATTTACTTTGTGTCAAGCCTAAAATTGAAAAAGTATTAAAAATTGGTTAGCACCTATTCACCCCCCTCTAGGTGCCCATATGATCCATTTCAATAACTACTCAACAACATCGAATGCTTAAGTGTGTCTCCCTACGGTTCATGAATTATGCGGACATGACCGAGACACTTCTCCGATCAATAACCAATAGAGGAATCTGGAAATTCATGTGGCTCCCACATATTTCTATGATTACTTTGCGATCGAATGAACCACTTACATACGATACCAATTTCCCTTTGTCTCATGATAGTTTACTTATCCGAGGTTTTGATCGTCGGTATCTCTGCATACCTAGTTCAACGTCGTTACTGATAAGTACTCTTTTCTCGTTCCCGTGATATGTGATCCCTTGTGAGCCATTCACATGCTTGCAAGCTAATTGGATGACATTCCACCGAGAGGGCCCAGAGTATATCTATCCGTCATATGGATGGACAAATCCCACTCTTGATCCATGTGTCTCAACCCATACTTTCCAAACACTCAATGCCATCTTTATAGCCACCCAGTTACAATGTGGTGTTTGATGTCATCAAAGCATCCTTCCTGTGATGGTGATTAGCATGATCTCATGGTCTAAGGAATTAGGTTACTATGTATCAGAAAGCTTATAGCAATTGAACTATTAAAATGACTTGATCTTTATGCTACGCTTATCTATAGGAGTATGTCCATCATACCATTCTCCTAATGATATGATCTTGTTGTTAACAACATCTCAATGTTCATGATCGGGAAACCATGATCATCTATTAACCAACAAGCTAGTATTATAAAGAGGCTTTACTAGAGACTCTAATTTAGTTTACAAATCACACAAGTATTAATGTTTCCGGTTAATACTATTATAGCATGAATGTAAACATTTATCATAAACACAAAGATATAATAATAACCATTTTTATTATTGCCTCTAGGGCATATCTCCAAGAAATATGATATCCATATAATCTTGTGAAAATGGGGTGTTATCATTTTGAATTACTCATTTGGTGATTGCTTCATAAAACCCCCTGTTTTTATGCTTGGAAAATAGAAAATGACTTTTTGGAGGGAGGAAAAGGAAAACTTCCTCCTGCAACATTGTTCGCCATTCCATGATGCACATTCATGCACGATATGGGCACATTATCACAAACTATGCCTTGATTCTAGCTATAATATTGATCATTTGACCCGAAAGTCAGGAAACCTCGAATGAGATAAGTCATTTTGTGAAGGTTTTTTTTGAGACATATTCATATAACAAGTTTGATATTTTTCTTGCAACCATGTCACATAATATGACACCACGCGAAGGCTTCGTATTGTTTCGATCATTTTTGAATTTTTTTATGACTCTTTTAAACTATCGACAAACTTTTTCGAACTACGGGTATGAAGATTTTTAGCTCGGAGCTAAGTCTCTCTAAACTTTCATTAGATCTCTGATGAAATAGCATATTGTGAATCTAAAAATGATTTTTGTAAAAAATCATGCCCATCCGATCATGTACATGTAGTTCATATCTGACCTACTTCCTACCGATTCGACAGGAATTTTTATTTTTCATCTGGAGTGGACGGAAAGGTTTGAGATCCCCCAGTTTGGACATTGTCCATTTAAGGTGGTCTAGTATTTTTGAAAAATGGGGTGGTAGAATTTTGAATTAGCCATTTGGTGGTTACTTCATAAAATCCTCCGTTTTTTACGCTCGGGAAATGGAAAATGGCTTTTTGGTGCGACAAAAAGGAAAACTTCCTCCTGTAACATTGTTCACCACTCCATGATGCACATGCATACACAATATGGGCAGATTATCACAAATTATGCCTTGATTCTAGCCATAACATTGGTCATTTGACCCAAAAGCCAGGAAACTTCGAATGAGATAGGTCATTTTGTGAAGGTTTTTTGAGACATTTTCAATATAACAAGTTTTATATTTTTCCTTCCAACCATGTCACATAATATGACACCACGCGAAGGTTTCGCATTGTTTCGATCTTTTTTGAATTTTTTATGACTCTTTTAAACTATCGACAAACGTTGTCGAACAACGGGTATGAAGATTCTTAGCTCGAAGCGGAGTCTCTCTAAAATTTCATTGCATCTCTAATGAAATAGCATATTGTGAACCTAAAAATGATTTTTTTAAAAAATCATGCCCATCCGATCATATAGCTGTAGTTCATATCTGACCCACTTCCTACCGATTCGGCACGAATTTTTCTTTTTCACCTGGAGTGGACGGAAAGGTTTGAGATCCCCCGTTGGGACATTGTCCATTTAAGGTGGTCTAGTATTTTTGAAAAATGGGGTGGTAACATTTTAAATTACCCATTTGGTGGTTGCTTCATAAAATCTCCCGTTTTTTCTGCTCGGAAAATGGAAAATGGTTTTTTGGTGCGACAAAAAGGAAAACTTCCTCCTGCAACATTGTTTGCCATTCCATGATGCACATGCATGCATAATATGTGCATGTTATCACAAACTATGTCTTGATTCTAGCCATAACATTGGTCATTTGACCTGAAAGCCAGGAAACCTCGAATGAGATAGGTCATTTTATGAAGGTTTTTTTGAGACATATTCAATATAACAAGTTTGATATTTTTCCTTCCAACCATGTCACAAAATATGACTCCACGCGAAGGTTTCGTATTGTTTCAATCTTTTTGAATTTTTTTATGACTCTTTTAAACTATCGACAAACTTTGTCGAACGACGGGTATGAAGATTCTTAGCTCGGAGCTGAGCCTCTCTAAAATTTTATTGGATCTCTGATGAAATAGCATATTGTGAACCTAAAAATGATTTTAAAAAAAATCATGCCCATCCGATCATGTACCTGTAGTTCATATCTGACCCACTTCCTACCGATTCGGCACGAATTTATCTTCTTCACCTGGAGTGGACGGAAAGGTTTAAGATCCCCCCGTTGGGATATTGTCCATTTAAGGTGGTCTAGTATTTATGAAAAATGGGGTGGTTGAATTTTGAATTAGCCATTTGGCGGTGGCTTCATAAAATCCCCCTTTTTTACGCTCAGAAAATGGAAAATGGCTTTTTGGTGCGACGAAAAGAAAAACTTCCTCCTGTAACATTGTTCGTCATTCCATGATGCACATGCATGCAGAATATGAGCAGAATATCATAAACTATGCGTTGATTATAGCCATAACATTGGTCATTTGACCCGAAAATCAGGAAACCTCGAATGAGATAGATCATTTTGTGAAGGTTTTTCGAGACATAATCAATATATGAATTTTGATATTTTTCCTACCAACTATGTCACATAATATGACACCACGCGAAGGATTCGTATTGTTTCGATTGTTTTTGAATTTTTTATGCATGTTTTAAACTGTAGTAAAAACGTCGAGCATGAAGATTCTTATTCAATATAAATATCTAATATTTGAGTGTAGATAGATAGATCTTATTTTTCTGCAAATTTTGATATATTATTTGTATTTTTATAAATTAGAATGATTTTTTTATGATTTTCCTAAGAGTAATGTGATAAAAGGCAAAAAAAGAAAAAAAAGACTTTGCTGCGGAATACACACGGCAAATGACCTTTGCCGTATATACTGCAGAATACACACGGCAAAGGACCGGCGAGGGCACACGGCAAAGAGACCACCGTCTGCGGCCGTTAGCTCCTCCCGTTAAATGAACTTGTGGGGTCACGGGTCCCACCTTGTTGCCGTGACAACACCTATGTCGTGTGCCGTTGTCGACTTTGCCGAGTGTATTTTCTTTGCCGTGTTCCTTTATGGGTCTTTGCCGTGTATATTTCTTTGTCGTGTTCTTTTTCAAAAATTTGTAGTATTCACGTACTTTGCCGTGTATTTTCCGAGTTACACACGGCAAAGACAGACTTTGCCGTGTTCCGATCCATTTGGCACACGGCAAAGACGTGTCTACACGACAACGATATTTTTTCCCGTAGTGAAACGGCCGCCAGAGCGCCGGAATCTCACCGAAACTTGCAAGTGGCCAAACCACGTAATTATATTGTGAGGGACAAACCACATTATTAAAGTGTCCATAGATGCAATATGGGTGATACTGAGATAAAATATGTAAGAGCGAGAAAAAATGGAAAAACTGGGCTTTGCCGTGGGCTTTTATGCATGGTGCACGGCAAAGCCATTTTTGCCGTGCAATGCACACGGCAAAAATTGTAAAAAAAACTATTGGAAAATGATAAAGTTAATCCGGGGATCACGTGACTCGCGTCCCCCGGCTCGGTGTTGCGACGCGTGTCCCTGTGGTCCCCACCACCACGACCTTATCTCCATACCGCTTCTCCCTACACTCGTTCCCCACCTAATCCCATCGTAGTTCGCTTGCACTCTTCCACCTCAACGCCGTCATCCTGCTGCCAATCACACAACTTACCTTGATTCTCTCCTTCCCCTTCAACTTCCCCTCACGATTCCCCAACGTGGCTGCCTCTATCATCTGCCAAAACTCCGGCGGCACCACCGCTGCCTCTCCCCACTGTCCCAAATCCCGGTTCCCGAACACCAAATCGGAGCCGCCATGCCCGACCACCATGTCGTCGGCTTGTTGTTTCAACCTAGCAAGCCGGTGTTGCCTCTGCTGCAAGCGGAGACCCATGGTACTTTCTAGCTATCTGCCTTCGCCTGTGGCGCTACAAGCGACATCGGTCTCTGCTACAAGCGCATGCGGAGTCTGCTACAAGCTCCGGCGGCCTCTGCTACATGGCGACGGCTGCGAGTGCTACAAAGCACCGGCAGAGTTCTGCTACAAGTGGAGCCGAAGTCTGCTACAAGTGGAGGTGGAGCCTGCTACATGTGGCCACGGCCTCTACTACAAGCGCCACCGGCCTCTGCTACATGCCCCGCCAGCCTCTGCTACATGGCGGCTGCAGCTGCTACAAAGCACCGACGAAGTCTGCTACAAGAGCCGCCGGCCTCTGCTACATGCCCCGCCGGCCTCTACTACATGCCCCGCCGACCTCTGCTACATGGTGGCGGAGTCTTCTACAAAGTGTCGATGGCATCGGCTACATGCGGCGTCCGCATCTGCTACAAACCTTGGGCGGATGGAGTTGCTACCATGGGCGGCGCTGCTACCTTGGGTGGTCGGAGTTGCTTCCTCGGGCAGCTGGCGTTGCTACAAACGACAAGGGGTGCTACTGCCGGCGCGGCGCCGCAGCTAGCCGTGGTAGGCGGTGCTGCCGCTGGCGGTGGGCATTGATGGTCGACGACCAGTCATGCGTGAGGAACTACCGGGCGAGAAGCAGTGCGGTAGGCTGAAGGGGTGGTTGACGCGAAGATACAAGAATCGTCAAAGTGGGGATAGGATTTTTCCGTGTGTGTTATTGGTCCCGGGGACACCGTGTCAATCACTGGACCCGGGGGATGCGAGGCTTCCGATCCCCCGGGGGACGCGTAGCACCGTCCAAAACTATTTGGAAATTTTCCCGCATTTCCGCTTATTGAGTTTTTCAGGCAGGCCATTTTTTGGCATTATAAAAATAAATGACATGAATATTTTGCGCGAACAAAAGATTTTGCAATTGATAACTTTGCCGTTCCTGGCGGTGAGGCACACGACAAAGCCCGGTCGTCACCACGGCTCATCAACTGTGCCTAAATAGTGGGTCCCACGAGATGGTGTGCCATGCAATTTCTTTGCCGTGGACCGTTTTTGGCCTTTGCCATGAGGGTTTTCTTTGCCGTATGTTTTTTCTGAGCTTTGCTGTATCATATCTTGCTGCCGTGTATCCTGAATCCCGCTCGCCGTGTAACCCTTTTTGCCGTGTGTCTTTCTATGGCCTCACACGTCCCATTAGGACGCGTTCGGATGGGTTGGTCCCCCTTGAAGATGCCCTAAATGTTCCAAAAGAAAATATCGCATCATTAATCAATTCAATGTGGAAAAACGCAATACGGCATGAAACCGATAAATATGTTTGGATGCACTCTGAGCCAAAGACATTATCTCTTCGGCGCGCTCTCTGAGCCACTCGCCATTTTGCACCACGCAGCAGAGCAGTAGTTGTAGCTTCTAGTTCGATGGGGTGGTGGCGCCAAGCCCCCAAATTGTTATATGTTGATCCAAATTCTATAAAGTATAGGTCAATTTCTGACGAGTGGAGCGAGGCCCGTCGCCGGGAGGCTTGGGCCGAGTAGCAGCCCACCGATATATAAATCCCTTGTAAGCCGCCGGTTGGGATGAGTTGCATCTGTGAAATCCCCGGCGTTTGTAAACACTCTTCGATATAGTGAAGTTTCGCTGGTTGGCGTCCGTGATTTTTTCCTCACTTTGTTGGAGAGGTTTTCCACGTTAAATCTGTGTCCCCTTACTGTGTTTTTCGTTTTCGTTCTTCGTTATCTTCTTGTCGCAATTCTAACACAAATCATCCAACTGAAGCAAGGAAATGGAGACACCTGCAGGGCCGGAGGAAAATCCATGCTGCTGGGAGCGGCTGCTTCGCAAGCAGCTGCTGCTGCTGGCGACCCTTGTGGCGGGCGTCACCTACGGAGCCGGGATTAACCCGCCGGGCGGAGTGTGGCAGGAGAATGGCCCCGGCCACAAGTCCGGGGACAGCATCGTCCTGGCCACCGACCGCCGCAGATACCTTGCGTTCTACTACTGCAACACGACGGCGCTTGCTGCCTCGGTCGTTGCCATATTCCTCCTGCTCCTCGAGAAACCGAGAAGGGGACCTCGGCTCGTCATTCTGCGGATCATCATGGGGCTGGATCTGCTTGGCATCACGGGAGCCTATGCCTCCGGGAGCAGCCGGGAGTTTGGCTTGACGCTATTAATTCTGGTATTCCTACCCCCGGTCTACCTACTCATGCACATCCTGATTTCACGCTGCTACATCTCACCGGCGGCCCCGCAACCGCAACCTCAAGCTCAGGATCAGGAGGAGCTCGCAGCACTTCAGCACCGAGCACGTCGCAAGCTGCTGATGCTGCTCGCCAGCTTCACAGCGGCCATCACATACGTTTCCGGGTTGAGCCCATCAAATGGCTACTGGAATAGCGTCGAGAGCAACAATCAGGAGGGCGTCCAAGAAATTGGGGCGTTGTACTTCAGGGCCAATGATCGAATCATGGTGTTCCTGTACTTGAATGCCATCCCCTTCACGGCGTCGCTCTGGATCGTCGTGTTGCTCCTAAGCAATAACTCATGGATGTCTGCCCTTGTGCTGCGGCCCCTGTGGCGGTGGCGGACACAACCGATTAAGATCTCGGCCGTCATAGCGTCCATTTTGCCGCATGTGCTTCTTCTCGGGATGCTAGGGGCCAACATCGCCGGAACCTACCCCATGGTAAAAAAGATGGTTGTTTATCAATTTGGCCTCCTCTTCATGGGCATTACCACATGGATCTTCCTTGTCACATGCAACAAACCGTGTTCAACGACAGCCGCTGGTGACGAGCAAGGAGAGACAGTCTTTGAGCTAGGGAGCGACGCAATCACAAGGAACGAGGAATCCAGGAAGGTAAGATCCCTCATTCTGCTGCTCGCTACTCTTGCAGCCACTGTCACCTACCAAGCAGGGCTGCACCCGCCTGGTGGTGTCTGGCAGGAAGACGGGCAGACTCACCGGGTAGGTTACCCTATACTCCTATCCACACAGCCCAGCCGCTACAAGGTCTTCATCTACTTCAACTCGGGCGGTTTCCTGCTGTCCGTGGCCGCCATTTCCATGCTCACGTTCAACAAGAGGAAGATCCACACCACGCTTCTGGTGTCCATGATTCTGGACATGGTCGCACTAATGGGTGCGTACACAGTTGGGAGCTGGAGGGATGTAAGGAGCTCCATCTACGTTGTCGCCATGGCCTGCAGCGTCATCATCTACATGATGATACATCTCCTGTGCGTCATGAAGACGACAGCCACGATGGAAATGGAGGGCACCAGACTGATGAAGAAGAGGCATAAGCGGCTACTGATGGTCGCCATCTTGGTAGCCACCACCACCTACCAGGCCGGGCTGAACCCGCCAGGCAGCTTCCGGGTTCATGGAGACGACAGCCACGCTGCAGGAACCGTGTTGCTCATGGACAGCTACCCTCGCCGTTTACGGGCCTTCCTCTATTGCAACACTGTAAGCTTCATGTCAACCCTGGCACTCATCATCTTCTTCACAAGCCCCAACTTGTACCGGCGTGCCGTAAGGTGCTACCCAATCTACGGGTGCATAGTGCTGGCCTTGCTTTGCCTCTTGGCTGCCTACACTGCCGGAACAACTGCAAAACGTGTGCAGACGTACGCTTATGTCTTTGTGCTCCTGGCCATGGTGGTCTCCGCTATAGGCATCCACATCATCAAGTCTCGTGCATTCCTGCTAAGGAAGGAAGAAGAAGTGGTGGAGGATGAACATAGAAGCGGTGCCGTCTTCGGGCATGTGCATCACATTCCAAGATCCAGGCCAAGACCTAGACATATACCAAGGGCAAGACTCAGACTCAGATCCGCACAAGAGACCAAGTACCGTCAGGAGTACACCAGCCACAAGCACGCTGTGCTTCTTGGAATCCTGGCGGCAGGAGCCACCTACCAGGCTGGGTTCAACCCGCCAGGCGGCTTGTGGCAGGACAACGGCAACCCGGTGCTCTATGACAGCGACAGGAAGATGTACCTCGCCTTCTTCTACTGCAACTACACCTCCTTTATGGCGTCAATCTTTGTCGTCACCCTGCACCTGCTGCAGGAGCATATCGTCCAGTCGGGACGATATCTCATGGTGATCCAGATGAGCACGAAGATAACGCTCGTTATAGACCTGCTCTGCCTCGTGGCAGCTTACGGAGCTGGGGTTGCCAAGGCTGAACTATTTACGTAGTATAAGCCCGCTAATAAATTTACTAGAATATCAGCTTCTAGGACTTGTTATTAGTCTGTTAGTTGTTTGTAATCTCGGTGTCACTGAGCTGTTTGTTGCCTGTACATTGATGTATACCCACGCCCCGTTGGATCCTCACTAGTAGACAAACCATCATAAGAGATATTTTAATAGTGGTTCGTCACACATACCTCGCCTAGGGCATCTTCACCGGACCGACCCATCCGGCCGCCCCAAACGGTCCGTTTCTGTCTGTTTGGGTCGAGCCGCTGTTGATTTGGGGTCGTGATCCGGCCTGTCCGACCGACCGCGCCCAGCGGCTCGACCCATCTGTCTGTCTCCCTTCCGCTGTCACCGGTTGACACTCTCGCAATGGGACATTAATGGCGACGAGACGTCGGCTATCAGCCCTAGCGGTTTCCCGCGCGGCCAGCGTTTTCCCGCGCGGCTCACTTCCCGTTCCTCCCTAGCCGTTTCCCGCCTTTGCCGTGGTCTATAAAAGATGGACGCCGGCGCGGCAGAGACATCAGGCCCAAATCAAGAGTAAACCAGCAGCCCAAAAAGCTCCAGCCACCTGCAGCTATGCCTCGCCGCAAGACCGCCACCTTGGACAAGATTCGGGAGATGTGCCGCACCCGCTTCTCGGAGGTGGAGGTCGACGAGGTCCACCTCGAGGCCACGTTGCTGGCCAGGCGCATGAGCGAGGCGCGGGTCTTGGCCTTCGAGAAGGAAGGCCATATCGCCGAGTCGGCGCTGGAGCGGGTGGTGGAGGCGGCCGCCACGGTGGCCTCCCAATGGGGAGTGAATGAAATACACGACGTCGCCGCCAAGGAGGCGGTGGCCTTCGAGGCCGCATCAGCGGCTCTCCACGAGATCTGCCACAAAGCGGCCATGACCACGCTGGAGGATATGGCCAAGGAGGACGCCAAGGAGGACGCCAAGGTCGCCATACGCGAGCTTTGCCATGCAGCCAAAGCCTGCAGCGATGCGGAAGAGGCGCGACGCGAGCACGTCACCGACTCGGCGGCAGAGGAGGAGCGCGTGGCTATGGCCACTGAGGTGGCGGCCACATGGGCTCTCATCGAGGGCGACAAGACAGAGGTGGCGGAGGATGACGACGAGGAGGGGGAGGAGGAGGACCAGCTGGAGGAGAAGGAGGGGGATGTGGCGATCGCCGTCCCCGTGCAGATCACGCAGGCGCTGCTCCGGTTCCGGCTCCTTCTCCGGCGGAGTTGCTCGCGACTGAGGCAGAACTCCAGGGCCAGGCGTCCGCCACTACTGCGGCGAAGGAGCTCTCCGAACAGGAGGAGAGGGACCTCTGGGCCGCTGAGATGGACAAGGGCCTAGCGTACAGGGTGGCGGGCAAGTCGGTGCCTCGCGGCTTGGCGCTCTACCGTAACCGCGAACGCGTCTAGCAGCAGGCCATCTGGTCCGCTAGGACAGCGATTGACGGGGCCGGCAGCCATAGCAATGGTGGTCATGGCAAAGGAGGCGAGTAGCCACCATGACGTCCTCCTCCAGCAGCTGTAGCAGTAGTAGCATCCCCCTATTTTGTTCAAACGGCATTTTAGTAAATGCCAGGGCTTAATCTAATGAATAGTTATCGTTAAGTACTAATGTTTCAATTATATATGGACCCCGAGTGGCCGACGGGCAGGACACCCGCGCTGTCCGTGCACGTCTGGTCCAACGCCACCGTTGCCCATATTTGAGGCACGGGTGGGTCGAGCCGGACGCGTTTGTTCGGATGGGTCTGGCCCCTGGGGCGCCGCGCACGCCCCGCGCGTCAGCGTGGATGATTTCTGACACACTCGAAGGTGTTGGGTCGACCCGGTGGAGACGCCCTTATCTCCTCGTCCCCTCATCTCTCCTTATCTCCTCACCTCTTCCACTCATGCCGCCGGTCACCCAAATTCCCACATTCCTGCACCTCCACCGCCCACTAATGGCCCCGCCGACGGCCGACTGTAATATACCCAACTCCTAATACAGGAAAATGCTGGAGATATGCCCAAGAGGCAATAATAAAGTGGTTATTATCATATCTTCATACTTATGATAAATGTTTACATACCATGCTATAATTGTATTAACAGGAAACATTAATACTTGTGTGATTTGTAAACATAAAAGAGTTCCTAGTAAAGCCTCTTGTTAAACTAGCTTGTTAGTTATATATGATCATGGTTTCCTGATCATGAACATAGAGATGTTATTAACAACAGGGTCATATCATTAGGAGAATGATGTGATGGACATACTCCTATAGTTAAGCGTAGCATAAAGATCAAGTCATTTAATATAGTTTATTTGCTATAAGCTTTCTGATACATAGTAACCTAATTCCTTCAACCATGAGATCATGCTTATCACCATCACCTGAAGGATGCTTTAATGACATCAAACACCACACCATAACTGGGTGGCTATAAAGATGGCATTAAGTGTTCGGAAAGTATGGGTTGAGACACATGGATCAAGAGTGAGATTTGTCCATCCATATGACGGATAGATATACTCTGGGCCCTCTCAGTGGAATGTCATCCAATTAGCTTGCAAGCATGTGACTGGCTCACAAGGGATCACATACCACGGGAACGAGAAAAGAGTACTTATCGGTAACGAGGTTGAACTAGGAATGCAGAGATCCCAACGATCAAAACCTTGGATAAGTAAACTATCGTGAGACAAAGGGAAATTGGTATCGTATGTAAGTGGTTCATTCGATCGCAAAGTAATCGTAGAAATATGTGGGAGCCATATGAATTTCCAAATTCCTCTATTGGTTATTGATCAGAGAAGTGTCTCGATCATGTCCGCATAATTCACGAACCGTAGGGAGACACACTTAAGGATTCGATGTTGTTGAGTAGTTATGGAATGATGAGTAAGAGACCGAATGTTGTTCGGAGTCTCGGATGGGATCCCGGATATCACGAGGAGATCCGGAATGGTTCGGAGAATAAGATTCATATAAGGAAAGTCATGTTTCGGAGTTGGGGAATGATTCAGGTGTTTTCATCGGGAATGTTCTAGAAGGGTCCGAAAGGTCCGGCACTCCGGAGGGGAAGGGTACATGAATGTGTCATGACAATATGGAATGGTTGCATCATGTACTAGGTCATTTGGCTGGGCAAAACTATTTGGAATTTTTCCCGCATTTCCGCTTATTGAGTTTTTCAGGCGGGCCATTTTTTGGCATTATAAAAATAAATGGCAGGAATATTTTGCGCGAACAAAAGATTTTGCAATTCATAACTTTGCCGTTCCTGGCGGTGAGGCACACGACAAAGCCCTGTCGTCACCACGGCCCATCAACTGTGCCTAAATAGTGGGTCCCACGAGATGGTGTGCCGTGCAATTTCTTTGTCGTGGACCGTTTTTGGCCTTTGCCGTGAGGGTTTTCTTTGCCGTATGTTTTTTCTGAGCTTTGCTGTATCATATCTTGCTGCCGTGTATCCTGAATTCCGCCCGCCGTGTAACCCTTTTTGCCGTGTGTCTTTCTATGGCCTCACACGTACCATTAGGACGCGTTCGGATGGGTTGGTTGTAACTACCTCGGTGAATTACGCTCTTAGTTACAAGCCTGGATGAGCGGAGATGGTTAAAATAGTACGGTGGGGCCAAATGCCACTCACAGGTAGACCTTTCGGCCGGTTTTCAAAAGCCTATCAGTATGGAATGTGCCAACAGTTGATAACCAAAGGCAGATTATGATAACAAATTGGATGCAACAGATAGACAAAGAATTACACACTCACACACACTTTCTATGGTACTACGGAAACCCAGAACACGTGATTCCTAGTTTGAATTTTAAGAAGAGGATTGAAAACGTTACACTTCCTTACCAGAAAATGGTGGGTGGGTGGGTAAGAAGAAAAGTGGAAGCAATCCTACTCTCGCGTTTTGTTTTTCCCTAGTATACATAGCTACCAAAAATATTTGCTAGACTGACAACGACCATTTGGCTGAGACCCTGAAGGGCGGGATGGCTCTGATACCAATTGTAACTACCTCGGTGAATTACGCTCTTAGTTACAAGCCTGGATGAGCGGAGATGGTTAAAATAGTACGGTGGGGCCAAATGCCACTCACAGGTAGACCTTTCGGCCGTCCTAACCATTTCCAAACATCGGGACAAGAACGAGCGGCGTAATCGGCAGGCGAAGGGATCAACTACATACACAAATGAGTATGTATGCAAGCCACCATACAACAGTCCTCAGAGCCATTCCATCTAAAAGAAATAGAAATATTGCAACGCCATTCGGCAAGATCCAAATATCCTAGATAGATATAATAGTTTAGGATATCTCCTCATACACCAAACATCAGAGTATCAGGCGGAAGCGGAAAACAAGATCCGAGTACGGATAAGAAGCAAATCGGCATAAGATGCCCCATAAATAAACACATCCCGCCCACAGATCTCACGGATCCCCGTTCCCGGAATCTCTACACCGAGTGATCGTTGCCCACATCGTTCGTCTCTTCCGCCCAGTATCCATCTTGCGAGTATACCTGTTCATCTGAATCAAATAATTTATCGTGTGAGACCCTAGGGGTACTCAGCAAGTCTTTATGCCTCTAAAGGGGACACAACCTGGGGTGACGCAATTGCAGCAAAAGGTAACACCTAACAATTCTAGAGATACTTGCTAACCATCCGCCTAACCAAAGATAGACGGATGTCCGTGAATTAATAACAACAGTTATAACAGTAATATTAACAGATCCATCCTCCTCCTCGCTTACCAACGAGGAAGCGGACGAACAACCCCCATCCGTTGGCAGTTTTATTATCCATTCCATGAGAGTTGCACTATTTACTAGTCAGGTACTTGGTCAAATTAGAAGCGGTACTTTAGTTATACTTGTCTATGATCGAGAAACTGTGCTCCAAGTCGTCCATAACCGCGGACACGGCTTTCAGAAAGATTTACCCTGCAGGGGTGCACAAATAGCAACACACACTCGATTAACCTCGGAAAAACCAAATCAAAACCCAACGAGGCATTCACGACAAAGCGATCACAGGATTCAGAAATGTTTCAGGGGGCCACCCCATTAAGCTACCATAGCAAAGTTGGCGGCTCGAGACGGACTCAAGGTTTGTGTGGACGGTCAGTATTTGGGAACCGAAAGTGTGGACTGGGCTTGTCGATACAAGCAACGTGTCACGATCCTAAACAGACAGTGCTCCTCGCACAATCGTAAATAAAGCAAGAAGCATGGCATAAGTACAGGATAGTAATAAAGCCCCAAACTACTTTGTGGCCCCAAGAAATAAGAATGAATCAAGCTCTGGCTCAGGGGGGTTCATAAGCCTCCCGGATGTGGATAGCGCGAATATTCAAGGAACAGGAATCAAGTACTCGGGGTCTTACGGGACACAAGTGAGCATGAAAAACCAAATAGCAGATATTGCTCACCGGTGCCACTTTCATTAGTTATCCCATTACTACTCAGGTTAAGTTGTTTAGGTACCTCGTTATCCATCAGACACTCACATACCCTACACATGTCTAACTAAATCTTTCTGTTGATATCAAGGAACTCTATTGTTTGAAGGCAATATTGTTTCCGAACTTCATTTCTCCAATCCGAGAGAAGATACAATGCTATTTTTCATAGTGGTTGATAACCTCTCCAACCTAGCTCTTTTTCTTCCGGCGAGACAAAGATTCATCCTCTCTAGTATCGGTAAATCTTTAATCTTAACGGTGTGCCTTTCTGTATCCATGATACATCATCTTGTCCTTTCTTTCACAAGTGGTTCTATTTCTTTTATCATGTTTCTTGAGAAAACCGGAGCTATGTCCATCCTATCCTTCTTGTCTCACGACAATCCTTCAACTCTTCTAACCCGTTGTTTCTCAAGCAAAACGCAAGACTCGCAACAAGTCTAGCAAGTTTTGCAAGGTGCAGTGGTCGCACCATTCTGTTGATGAAGCCACTTGGGAACGTGAAGATGAGCTCCGTGCCAAGTATCCTACCCTCTTTGTGTCTTCTTCTTCTTCCTAGAATCTCGGGGCGAGATTCCTGTTTAGTGGGGGAGAGTTGTAGCATCCCAATTGTCTAACAATTGTAATGCTACTTGGTCTAGTAATATAATGGCTACTTCCTATATATAATTTTTGCATCATAATTACATCATGCTCATGTCATCATGCCACCTTGCATTTGAGCATCATATAAAACCCCTTTTTCATTTGGTTCTTCTCTCATATGCATTAGTAATTGTATTTGGATCTTGATATATTGTATTTGATTCTTGATATATGCTCGATGCCCAGGTTGAGTTGGGGGCATATCTTTTATTCAACTCCATCACCTTTCTCTGTCACCACCTTATAATTCCACCATCCAACTAAATATGAGCTTTGCACTTTATTGGGTTTTACCTCTAGCTCATATGGGTTGGGATGGATCCAATTCTATTTCCACATGCTCTCATATTAGCATCATGTTGTTTTCACATTATTGATATGTGGAGCCACCTTTGCATGCATTATGAGTAGTGCTCTTTTTCCTAGCTTTCATATGGATTATTATGGATTTATGCTCATGTTGGGATATTTTTGGGCTTACTAAATACCTAGTGGCACATACACACTAGCAAGTCCCATTTTTTTTTAAAATATGGTCATCTCCATCTACTCCACATGGGGCATCCTTTTAATTCTTTTAGCTTGGCTTACCCCATATTTTGGAATGCATATGTATAAATCTTTCTGTTGATATCAATGTCCGAGATATAACTTCCAGAGATGGGTGTGAAGATAGATCATGGTGGAATCCCGAGAAGCAAAGAATATGGAGGATCTGGAGTTTATTGTGGAGATACTTATTGCTTTCTTTAGCCTTGAGGCTAACGCAATAGATTTGCGGCTGTTGGCATCAACCATAATTGGCTTTACCACAGAAAAAGAATTGATGAAACAAAGAGAGAGATAGTTTCCTTTCGTCTTGTTTGTGGATGTCGAGCATCGGTAGAATGACAAGGACAGAAAGAGTTTGTGTTTGTTTCCACCAGATAATTGAAGATTTTGCTCCATCTAGAATGGACAGACCACCAACAAGAGATTATTGATTACTTTCTTCGAGAGAGCACTCCGGAAAAACAAGGACGGAAGTAAAAGTATCGAGGGATAAAGGCCACTTCTAACTTCCGTGGAATGAGTGAAATCACATTAATTCACCAATTCAATGTACAAGAGCGAATGATAAGAGTAGTGGTATGGTAGCTACTCCATCCCGCACTCAAAGCATTACTCCGCACATGAATAAGAAAACCATGCAACCCAACTACCAGAATAGACTGAAGGTATTGACAATAACTCATGGAACTTCGTTAGAAAACAAGGATAGATGCAAACGATTCGCCGGATCCATAGATAGATAAAGATGATGATGTTGTCGTCATATCATAAGTAACCAGCCACCGGAAAGATATGAAGGAAGATTACGGAGAAGAACTGCAAGATTCAACAGCTACAGAAAAGATAGCACCACTTGAACATAAGGATTACAAAATCTGGAAGGTCTTCATGGCCTCCGGTGGATTGAGCATAGACGATAGAGCGAGAGGGTTTCAAAAGATCACTTAACGAGATAGAGGTGAAAGAACTCCATGTTCTTCTTGAAATGATTGAGAAAGATTTAGCAGTCTTGAGGAAAATCTTTAGCGGAACGACGATGATAACTTGCCAACAAGGAATAAATCCAGATTGGTTGAGGATGGAGGATGGAATTAACAATGGACTTGCTGATTCCAGAGTTGAAGTAATGTATTTAGCAGAAGGACGTGGCCGTGATAGGTGACTTCAAAAAGTCAGAATTCTCACTTTGAGACTTTGCACACAGGCAGTGCTCACGAAGCTTGAGAGAAAGAGACACAGATGATCTTCCATGTCCTTCCATTGATATGGAATAGGCAAGCATATTATCAACATATACCACCATGGATTAACAAGACATTCCCAGAATACCAAGTTCAAAAGAGAAAGCGAACAAATGCTCGAACACTTCCTGAGCTCAACGCTCTTAGAAAGATCAATATTAAGAGCACGGGTTCGTGTTGAAGAAGATGCACTGGAAGAATAGATTATCTGGTCCTTCGGAAGAGAACAGGAAATGCCACCTGATTCACATTGTCGATTGGATCACCGGTTACAAAGATAAAGAGATCTTGGATAAAGAAAAGATGATAGATCATACCTTAAGCAAAGCTATCAGAGACGAAAAGATGCAATTCCCTCATCTCAAAGAGAATTTTGCAGATATGGAGTTCAAAAAGATGTGCAGCATGATGGACAGATGATAGACCGCCGTAGTGCCTTGAGAAACTCCGGATTGCCAAAGATGCTTGAATATGCATAGATATGATCACGGTGTACTCAAAATCACAGGAGATAA
This sequence comes from Avena insularis, assembly GCA_023614405.1. Taxonomy (NCBI): domain Eukaryota; kingdom Viridiplantae; phylum Streptophyta; class Magnoliopsida; order Poales; family Poaceae; genus Avena; species Avena insularis. The sequence goes on from CM042695.1 coordinate 45,348,168, forward strand.
CCATCACCATTTGGAGGATAGAGTTGATAGCATTTTCCATATTCCACTCATGATAAGTGTCATATAGCTATGCCGAGAACCAAATTACAATCACCAGCATCGGATCGACACATGTTATGTAATTAGCCCAAGAGAATTGGAGATGAAATAAAACGCCAGGATTAAGCGCCGGTGACAAAAGAATGAGTTAGCATGGGCATGCTGATAAAAGGAAGATAGGTAATGTTTCACACACGACTGGAAAGGAGTGTGGAAACACAGATGTATCGAAGAAATTTTTTCCGCATTTTCGGCATTAAAATACCAATAGATGCGCAAAAACACTTATCAGGTAGAGATTAGCAACTGATGATTTCACAGAATGTGGAGTTGCTAGAAGGAAGGACACCCTTAAAAAGATGGCACCGGTTACCAAGGAGTCAGATAGATCGCGCCGGTTTTCAAAAGCCTGTCAGTATGGAATGTGCCAACAGTTGATAACCAAAGGCAGATTATGATAACAAATTGGATGCAATAGATAGACAAAGAATTACACACTCACACACACTTTCTATGGTACTATGGAAACCCAGAACACGTGATTCCTAGTTTGAATTTTAAGAAGAGGATTGAAAACGTTACACTTCCTTACCAGAAAATGGTGGGTGGGTGGGTAAGAAGAAAAGTGGAAGCAATCCTACTCTCGCGTTTTGTTTTTCCCTAGTATACATAGCTACCAAAAATATTTGCTAGACTGACAACGACCATTTGGCTGAGACCCTGAAGGGCGGGATGGCTCTGATACCAATTGTAACTACCTCGGTTAATTACGCTCTTAGTTACAAGCCTGGATGAGCGGAGATGGTTAAAATAGTACGGTGGGGCCAAATGCCACTCACAGGTAGACCTTTCGGCCGTCCTAACCATTTCCAAACATCGGGACAAGAACGAGCGTAATCGGCGAAGGGATCAACTACATACACAAATGAGTATGTATGCAAGCCACCATACAACAGTCCTCAGAGCCATTCCATCTAAAAGAAATAGAAATATTGCAACGCCATTCGGCAAGATCTAAATATCCTAGATAGATATAATAGTTTAGGATATCTCCTCATACACCAAACATCAGAGTATCAGGCGAAAGCGGAAAACAAGATCCGAGTATGGATAAGAAGCAAATCGGCATAAGATGCCCCATAAATAAACACATCCCGCCCACAGATCTCACGGATCCCCGTTCCCGGAATCTCTACACCGAGTGATCGTTGCCCACATCGTTCGTCTCTTCCGCCCAGTATCCATCTTGCGAGTATACCTGTTCATCTGAATCAAATAATTTATCGTGTGAGACCCTAGGGGTACTCAGCAAGTCTTTATGCCTCTAAAGGGGACACAACCTGGGGTGACGCAATTGCAGCAAAAGGTAACACCTAACAATTCTAGAGATACTCGCTAACCATCCGCCTAACCAAAGATAGACGGATGTTCGTGAATTAATAACAACAGTTATAACAGTAATATTAACAGATCCATCCTCCTCCTCGCTTACCAACGAGGCAGCGGACGAACAACCCCCATCCGTTGGCAGTTTTATTATCCATTCCATGAGAGTTGCACTATTTACTAGTCAGGTACTTGGTCAAATTAGAAGCGGTACTTTAGTTATACTTGTCTATGATCCAGAAACTGTGCTCCAAGTCGTCCATAACCGCGGACACGGCTTTCAGAAAGATTTACCCTACAGGGGTGCACAAATAGCAACACACACTCGATCAACCTCGAAAAAAACCAAATCAAAACCCAACGAGGCATTCACGACAAAGCGATCACAGGATTCAGAAATGTTTGGGGCCACCCCATTAAGCTACCCCGCGAAGTTGGCGGCTCGAGACGGACTCAAGGTTTGTGTGGACGGTAGAACGATCGAACCCGAAAGTGTGACTGGGCTTGTCGACACAATGAAACGTGTCACGATCCTAAACAGTACAGGTGCTCCACGCACAATCGTAAATAAAGCAGTAAAGCATGGCATAAGTACAGGATAGTAATAAAGCCCCAAACTACTTTGTGGCCCCAAGAAATAAGAATGAATCAAGCTCTGGCTCAGGGGGGTTCATAAGCCTCCCGGATGTGGATAGCGCGAATATTCAAGGAACAGGAATCAAGTACATGGGGTCTTACGGGACACAAGTGAGCATGAAAAAACAAATAGCAGATATTGCTCACCGGTGCCACTTTCATTAGTTATCCCATTACTACTCAGGTTAAGTTGTTTAGGTACCTCGTTATCCATCAGACACTCACATACCCTACACATGCTGTTCTACGACCCGCATGGCTCAAACAACTCCTGTAGTAATGGCTCATGGGATGGAGGAACAAGCTTCGGTGGGGTTTAAAAGTAAAGGCTATGCAGTACTTGGGATTCAGATTAATGCAATCGCGACTCGATGATGCAAGAATAAGATAGAGGCAATAGGTACTATATGTATGCAAGCATGTGGTAGTGCTTGCAGCAGCTCGATTGAAGCGAGGACGGATCTGGGTAGTGCTCTGGGTTTCTTGATATATCCCACCTTTCGTCTATTCGAAGAAGAACCAAACAAACAAGGGCCAACATAAATAGAGTGCACAAGCATATGAATAAAATGCGACAAGCAAACAATCATGCCATGATGAATGATGCACAATTTGCATGGCAATAATGTAGCATGGCATGGGTGAGGTGTGGAGTACAAGAATAAAGCATTTTATGAAGTTTTAGTCACATTTTATCCTCTAATAAGTTGCTGTATACTTTATATTTATATGATGCATGCTGCAATTCAGAACAAGGAATGCATAAACAGAAAGGTCTCGTCGCGCTGATCGATTTAGACATATTATTTGTTAAATTTGGAGTTATAAAACAAAAGTTATTAATTAATTAAGATAAAGGCATTTTTAATGTAATTTTAATCAACTCGAAATTTAAAGTGTTCAAAATATATTTTGAATAGCATATTTGAATTCCTCACATTTTTCTGATTTCAAAACATATATTATATGTATTATTTGGAATACTATTTGAAAAGTTATTTGAAAACAGATTTAAATTTGAATTTAAATTAATTTGAAAAAGGTTTAATTAAAACAGACAACAGGTGAAACTTTTGTTACTCAGGCAAATCTAGCCAGTCAGCGACGGTGGGCTGGCGCTGACGGGCCACTGCTGAAATCCTTTTGCACCATGAGTACATGACCACATGGATGACAGTGGGCCTCGAGCGGGGGGCCACAAGGTGACATGGGCAGCTGACACATGGGCGATCCAGGGCGTGGGGGGGTATGTCCGTGCTGGAAACATCTGCCAAGGGGTTTCTTGCAAAAAAAACACCGAGGCTGACAGGTGGGGCTCCGGGGACGGCGGGTTAAGGCGGGAAAAACGGCAGGGTTATTTCTGAAAAAGCGTCTCCGCCGCCGAACTGTCTGCTGCGTGCCGATCTGCAGAGACCAGGGGATCGGTCGGAGTTCGGACGACGATGGCGACCAAACGGCGGCGAATCTCGCCAAGCCGCAAAAAGGGAAGATGGAGAGGGTGGTGCGGGCTACAATTCTCGTTTAGCAAGCTCGCACGGAGGCTGACCTCTGAGGCCTGAAGAACGAGAAAGAGGCGGATTGAAGTCAGCCGCTTTGCTTGTCGCCAGGCCGACGTCTTGCATGCACGGAGGCTGCTCGACGGAGCGCGGCGGCGATGCAAGGTGAGAGGGGGAGGACTATGATGTCCAGGAGGTCGGTAGGCTCACCTACGACCCTCAGGTGCAGCTAGCGGGCTCGGGGAAGCGTAGATCGGCGAGGAGGTAGCGGGGCCGGAGTCGTCCTGGTGCTCACGGACACGGCGGCGGCGGGGCTTCTCCGGCGAGATCCAGCGGGTGGAGGGCTTCCGGAGGTCGGAGAGGACGCAGGAGAACAGGATGGTGCGATTGGCTCGGCCTGGAGCTCACCATACCGACAAGGACACGGGGGTAGACATAGCTAGGGTTTTAGGAGGAGAGGATGGCCATGGCTTTCTAGGGAGGAAGGTGGGAGGAAGATGGGGTGCCTGGCGTCCAGATCTTGCTCTGAGGTTTTCCTGGGGTGGTTGAGGTGATAAGGGAGAGAGGGGAGAGGCACATAGGGTGGTGGTAGCTTTGCAAAAAGTGGAAAAGAGAGGAGGAAGGATGCATCGGGTAGTCTCTCCTCTTCTCTTCTCTTTGTCTTGAAGCCAAAGAAAGGAGTGGGGAGGGCAGAAGAGGGGTGAGACGTGGGGGAGCCTGCCTGGTAGGGAGAGAGATGGGAAGCCAAGAGAGAGGGAGAGGGGAAGGGGTAGCTCGGCAAGGTTAGATGGTGGCCTCGGTTAGGGTTAGGTGGGAGGAGAGGGTGAGGAAGGAAGGTGAGGTAGGGTTAGAGTTTAGAATTTTAGGTTTAGAAGAAAAGAGAGGATACTAGAGTTAGGGTTTAGATGAGGTTTTTATCACATGCTTAAAATCAAGCCTAGATAAAAAGGAGGGCTTTGGTGGTGAGGAAAAGAGGAGTAAGGTGTGTAGGGTTTTGTGTTGCACCAACTAGCTCATGCCAAAGATGGATGAGGTGGTGGTGAGGTGAGGCTTGAGGGAGAAAGGTTGGAGCTCAACAAAAGGGGAAACAATCAAAAATTCCAAGAAAACCAAGGGAGATCAAATAGTGGTGATGGGTGCATGGCCCATGCAAACGCATTAAATGCCATGTTTTAATCTTGTGAAAACAAAATACTTATTCATGGCATTTATACATATGCATTCCAAAATATGGGGTAAGCCAAGCTAAAAGAATTAAAAGTATGCCCCATGTGGAGTAGATGGAGATGACCATATTTGAAAAAAAAATGAGACTTGCTAGTGTGTATGTGCCACTAGGTATTTAGTAAGCCCAAAAATACCCCAACATGAGCATAAATCCATAATAATCCATATGAAAGCTAGGAAAAAGAGCACTACTCATAATGCATGCAAAGGTGGCTCCACATATCAATAATGTGAAAACAACATGATGCTAATATGAGAGCATGTGGAAATAGAATTGGATCCATCCCAACCCATATGAGCTAGAGGTAAAACCCAATAAAGTGCAAAGCTCATATTTAGTTGGATGGTGGAATTATAAGGTGGTGACAGAGAAAGGTGATGGAGTTGAATAAAAGATATGCCCCCAACTCAACCTGGGCATCGAGCATATATCAAGAATCAAATACAATATATCAAGATCCAAATACAATTACTAATGCATATGAGAGAAGAACCAAATGAAAAAGGCGTTTTATATGATACTCAAATGCAAGGTGGCATGATGACATGAGCATGATGTAATTATGATGCAACAATTATATATAGGAAGTAGCCATTATATTACTAGACCAAGTAGCATTACAATTGTTAGACAACGGGGATGCTACATTGGTCCCCCTGTGAAGATGCCCTAAATGTCCCCTCGTCTCTCCTTATCTCCTCACATCTTCCACTCACGCAGACGGCCACCACCCCCACCCCCACCCCCACCCCCCACCCCCCCTCCCCCCGACCGCCGACTGTAATATACCCAAATCCCACTACAGGAAAAGCATGCTATGCCGAGTGCCAGGAACGTACGCCGACGACAAAATATTGGGACCCTTGGCGTAGGTTCCTCCCCATCTCAGGCCAGCAGGCTAGTCCTCGGCACATAAATGTCGTCGGCGTAGTCTTGCTGGGCCGAGGGCGGCCCTCGGCGTAGCTATGGCTCTCGACATAGTTACCGTGCGCGGGACGGCGTTAAGGCAACTATCTGGATTGAAAATTTATTTTCATAAGAGTGATTTGTATTGTTTTGGCGAGGCTCAAAACGAGGCCCACCTATATGCCAAACTTTTTGGATATGGTCAGGACACTTTTCCAATAAATTATTTGGGAATTCCGATTTACTATCACTGTCTCACAATTTCTGAATAGAAACTAGTTGAGAAAAGACTTTAAAAACGTCTTAATAGTTGGAAAGGTAAATTGTTATCCCTGAGGAGGAAGATTGGTACTCATAAATTCAAATACTCACCAACCTTGTGTTGTATATGATTTCATTCTTCCGGCTACCAAAAGGTGTCTTGACCAAACTGGATTATTTCCGATCAAGATTCTTTTGGCAGGGGATAGTGAGAAGAAGAAATATTGACTGGCCAGATGGAATGTGGTTTGCCAACCGAAAGAACATGGTGGCCTTGGCATACATGATTTACGAGTCAAAAACACCTCACTACTAGGCAAGTGGCTATTTAAATTGCTCACATAAAAAGGTGTCTGGCAAACCATTTTATGAAGGAAATATGTTGGTTCAAAAGCTATGTCTCAAGTGGTTTGGAAATCCGGTGATTCACACTTGTCTGGACTAATGTCTTAGAAAAACCAATTCTTCCATTTTGGTAGTTTTAATATTAAGAATGGAACACAGATTAGATTTTGGAAAGATAAGTGGCTTGGTCAAACTTCTCTTCGTGAATAATATCCCGCTCTATATTAGATTGTTAGACATAAAGGGGACACATTAGCCAAAGTAATGGACTCTAATCCTCCTAATATGTCTTTCAGACGAACCCTCATCGGACCCAGACTGGTATCTTGGAACAATCTGTTATTAAGATTATCCACTATACAACGGTCAGAGGGCAAGGGGGATACCTTGGGGTGCCCCCCACCCCTCCTTATATAGGTGGGGGGGCGTCCAAGGGTGTTCCAAACCCAGGTGGAAACCCTCCCTAACTCGGAAACCATGTTGGGATTTGACTTTTTCAAACTGCCTTTTTGACTTCCAAATTAGAGTTTAATTTCTATCTTCCAAGTGTCCAACCAAGTGATCTAGGACATGATGCAACCATTACACTTTGTCATGACACATACATGTACCCTTCCCCTTCCGGATCGGTGAACCTTCTAGACCCTTCTAAAACATTTCGGTGAAAACACCAGAATCATTCCCGAACTCCGAAATTGGACTTTCCTTATATGAATCTTATTCTCCTGACCATTCCGGATCTCCTTGTGATATCCCGGATCCCATCCGAGACTCCTAACAACATTTGGTCTCTTTACTCATATTTCATATCTACTAAACAACATCGAATCCTTAAGTGTGTCTCCCTACGGTTCGTGAATTATGCAGACATGATCAAGACTCTTCTCCGATCAATAACCAATAGAGGAATCTAGAAATTCGTATGGCTCCCATATATTTCTACGACTAATTTGTGATCGAATGAATCATTTACATACGGAACCAATTTCCCTTTGTCTCACGATATTTTACTTATTCGAGGTCTGATCGTCGGTATCTCTACATGCCTAGTTCAACCTCGTTACCGATAAGTATTGTTTTCTTGTTCCCATGATATGTGATCCCTTATGAGCTATTCACATGCTTGCAAGCTAATTGAATGACATTGCACCGAGAGGGCCCAGAATATATCTATCTGTCATATGGATGGACAAATCCCACTCTTGATTCATGTGCCTCAACACATACTTTCCGAACATTCAATGCCACCTTTATAGCCACCCAGTTACGATGTGGTATTTGATGTCATCAAAGCATCCTTCTGGTGATGGTGATTAGCATGATCTCATGGTCAAAGGAATTAAGTTACTATGTATCAGAAAGCTTATAGCTAGTGAACTATTTGAATGACTTGATCTTATGCTACGCTTAACTATATGAGTATCTCCATCACATCATCTATCTATTATATACTAAAAGCAATATAAAGGTGTTTTTCGAGGCACCTGGTTGATCCACATCACTCGAAATATATAGACCATTAGATCTATAACTTAAGGCCATGATTTAATTAACACATTAGTTCAATGGGCGTCCAACATGTCACGACTCACGTTTGACGTGTAACTCATTAACACCTCTTCCAGGTAACGACATGTGTGTTCCCCATAGAAAAACATAATACTACCACCGCGTTAATCCCTCAGCTGGAATCATTGGATCTTGGAATCAATTCCCGTTTAGACTTCCGTCCGCATTCACTCCGCGGCTCTGCCGTAGGATCTTCCTTCACCCTGATAACCTCCTCAGGCTGACTGCTGTCCGGGCGTGCGGCCGTTAGTCAGCCTCGCTCACATTGGCTACCGATCCGTCGCCATGGTTTTTCACAATTGCCTCGGCATCCAATTTGTACTCCCTCCATCCCAATTTAAAGGACATAATATGGAAACCATACAATCCATGCAGTCCAGGAAGACACCGCTACAAGACAATATCCGTTCTTCACATAAGTACAGCTAGCTGCTCCTTGCATGCACCTTAAATTGTTTTACTATTCAGTAATAGAATACTCGTATGATTCGTACAATCAAGTCCAAAGTCTAGCTAGCAGATTGATTGATGAATTTACGCGATTTCCCTAGGAGCACAAATATGTATGGATGGTTTCAAGTATGTTGACTAGATCAGTCGACAACAGTGATTTTCATGCTTGTGATATATCATCACCTAGCGCACCCCATGGCGATGAACTAGGACTGGGCAGGTAACTTATTTGTGGAACTTCGCATATGATTAATTAGGAACGGTTTAGTTAAGCTAATTATACATATACTATTTAATATAACACGATACATGAGTTTTTAGTTCCATAGGATCTATTGTCTGACAAGAAAAAACCCAGATAAATTCGTTTAAACTATTTTTTTAGACCCTGGCTACAGCCCACTACGATCTTCTTACTGATCTAACATTTCTTTAGTCTGTCGTTATCACCATTCAATCCCACTAATGTGATAATTTATATCTCATTCCATGAATTATCCACGGGTTTAATTTGGACCCTAGATGAACACTTTATTCACGGGTTTAGCCCTGACAATGAAAGCCATTGACAGATCTTGCGGATTTATCCAAATTATATATCCAATGAAATGTTGATTGTTAAATATTAATTCACAAAAATACATAGATATTCATAGAGTATACATCTAATATCACCGTCTCGCCGCATGTATAGTAAATCTACAAAATGATGCAATATGTTGTACATCCTCTATCATCTAGCTACAAACGGAAACTTTGTAGCTTCTGGTAGGCAATTGGTATGGAATGGGACTCGGATCATGAGATGAAGAAAATGATTACTGAAGATAGAATGAGATATTCAATGGAGATCGTTATAACAAGATGCTGGAGTATATGGGAGCAGATAAATGAAGCCATATCTAGTGGAATTAGCCCCTCCCTCCATAGATGTATGACCAGATTTAAAAGCTTTCTTATCCCGAATATGTATAAAGCTAAACCTAGACTTAAGGAAGGACTACAATCCTTGATGGATACTTTATGAATTGTCATAAGGGATTGATTCACATGTAAATATCCCCAATTTTATAAATGAAAATGATACAGTAGGGAGTCTTTCCCTACTGTATTTGTGTCAAAAAAGGAAAACTGTATTAATATTCACTATAACAATGTCAAACTATAAGGGATTGATTCATTATCATTTTCACGCATGTGATGCTCTTTTGGTATAAATTTTTGGTGATCACATAACTACATTGTATTGTTTTCTATCAAAAATTGCAATAAATATTGAAATATTATGATAAAAAATATAAATATGTTTTGTAACACTTTCGACACATTAAAGAGAGTGCCCTCGCAAATGCGAGGGCCACCTTGCGAGGCATATCTCCAACAGTCTCCCACTTGCACTAGAGACAATAATCTAGTTTCAAAACTTTGTGTATTTAACACATATGGCTTTCTGGTGTTGTATTTACACGATTGCTAGTGGTCAACCGATCTTCGGATCCGACACTTAAAGCTCCGTGTGAAATTGCATGTCTTTGTGTCTCTACGCATCACTCATTCTCTAATAAGATGGCATTATATAAATTTGGTCTTTTGGTGAGACCTTTAGTTCCTTGGGGTTAAAACATGTTGATAATATTGTCGTATAATATATCTTCATAGTACTAGCCCGCTGTGAACTACACCTAGTTTGATAACAAACTACTTGACACAAATGCCCTTTTCTACTGCTATAATAGCAGTCATATACTTAGCTTTTGTTGTAGTATCTATCACAATGTCTTAACTTTGGAACTCATCCAAATCCATTATGAAATTTTCTTTCCATTATATTGTGCCACCCTTAGTTTAGATTGAGATAAACTTAATTTGTACTTTGTGACCAAACTAGTATCAATGTAGTACTTTTACAATGAACAAACTATCTATTTGTCACTTCTACAAAATAATATATTCTTAGTTCTTCCAAGAGAGAATAAGAATATCCTTACTATCGTCCAATGATCATCTTATGAATCATTCTAGTATATGCTCATAATATTTAGAGCATAAGACATATCTGGATTTGTACATATCAAAGTATGATTGAAAAATACTCTTTGTGATTTTATTCATCAAGTATCAATCAATACTTGAATCTTTGTTTCACTTACCAAGTGTCAATATACTTGAATTTCGATTTAATCCTTTCTATGTGGCAAGAACCTTTCTTGTCATTTCCTTATTGAACTCATTCAATATCTCATTTATGTACATTTGGCACAACCATATTAGTGTCTCAATCTATCTATATAGATATTGATGTCAAATATTCAGGTTTTGCCTAAGCCTTTCATCGAGATGAAATTATTAACCTGTGTCAATAAAAGATACATCATTTCCAATCAACAATATGTCTTCCACATAATGTATTAGAAATATGTCTTAGCGCTCCCACTTAATTTCTTGCAAATGCAAGCATCTTCGTCTTCTCTGATGAATTTAAACTCTTTTAACAGTTTCATCATGGTGAAGATTCCAATTCTGTGATGCTCACTTCAACCATTAAAGTTTGCATATGCTTTTGGCATCCTTTGAATTAACAAAACCCTTTGGACCGTGTTATGCACACGTCCTAGGTAAATATTCTACTAGAAGAACTTGTTTTGTTTATTCAACTACCACATAACAAAATTATATGTAGTGATTGCTATATTAATCCGTTTAGACTAACTATCGCTATAAAAGATCAAATCTTGTCATAGTCAACCTTTAAACATTGTCGTGAACTCTTTCCCAACATGTCGACAATTTCATAGATGTGAAACATCCATGTCTATTTCTTTATAGATCCAAACACGACTATAAGATCTTACACCTTTCCAGAGGGTCTTTCAAGTTCAAAGCTTCCCATCATCGCTTCTTTGCATGTAGTCGATTCATTATTATCAAATAATGATTCAAACCTCAAATCTTGATATTTGATTGTTTATCCGACCTACTTTGTTCAATAGGAACTTAGACCACCGTGTCCACAACCTTTGAGGCACGTGAGCCATGAGCGTTGTTGCTGCCTCTAGAACAATTTTCGGCGTTGCACAACTTTGCACGTATAGCTAAGGTTCATTTAACCTTATCAAAGTTCTATTTTCCTCTCACTTAACTTTTTACGGAAAATTCCTTCTCAAAGAAAATTGACGTTCTAAGCGACAAACACTTTTGTCTTCAGTGTTTTGGAGGAATACTTAACGGCTATTCAAAATAACATACAAATAAATATTCATCCGACTTTGGTTGTAAACATCTTCTTTATGCATAGTATACCAATGTTTAAGAAAGGACAACTTGGGTTTTATCCCAAATCATAACTTTATATGGTGTCATTTCAACGGATCATGATGGAGCTCTTTTTAGTGAAAAAGCGGTAGTCTGTAAAGATTTTAATCTTTAAAATATAATGGCAGTTTTATGAATTACACCTTTGATCTTACCATGTCAAACAAGGTTTCATTGCATATCTCGATTATTCCATACTCATATGGTGTTTCGGGAAACACAAATCCATGGAACGATTCCTCAAATATTAGGTGTTATGCTAAACTTGTAACTCAAATATCTCCCTTTATGATCCTATCATAAATTCTTTATTTTCTTGTTACATTGAGTTTGCACTTCATCTTGAAAGTCTTCGAACTTTTCAAATGTTTCACACTTCATCCTCATTAAGTAAATATTCATATATTCACTCAAATTTTCGGAGAAAGCATATGAAGTTGAAATCCATCGCTCTTGACTACACATAATGAGCTTTATACATCTATATGTACAACTTCCAATAAGCTAGTCATTCGTTCACTTTTGGCCTATAAACGGAGTTTTTATTATCTCTAGGAAAGTTTCGCAAGCGTCATTTGATCAAAAATCAAAAGACTCCAAAATTCTATCCACATGGAGTTTCTTCATGCTTTCTTTCCAATATAATTTAAATGGCGATGTCACTTCCTAAGTGATCTTTTAATCAATTTGTCTTTCGACATTTTTAGCACTAGTTTTATGGATGTGATTTCTCCAACGAGATTTGTAAATCAACCATCTTTTATGGATTACGTCAATTATTTGAAAAACCCTTTTGTTCTCATAATACCTGATAGAAATAACAATTATTGAAAACAAATCTTGAAGGTAAGTTTTGATTTCAACGAGTAACACAACAACCCTTTATTTGTTCTCGATGAGCATCATCACATATTCTTTTGCTAGTTACTTTAGGCCATTGTAGTTCATGAATTGTGTTGTTTCGTATAATGATTCAAGCCAACAAATTCAGTATCCAATACTCAAGAACTACATTGTTTAACAAGCAAAGAATACAGCCATAACATGTATATCCTCTATATACCTAAGCTGAACAATTCTAGTCTTTTCTCTTCTGCCAAATATTTCTTAGATTTCTCTTTCAGTATTTTTTATCCTTTCAAAAGAATCTATCAACATCAACAGTGGCGCCATACTTATGTCACATAGTCCAAAACATGTATAGTTAAATACCAATGTCTTTGGACTTGCACTTTGAAGTAGACCACCATCATCAAATGTTTGGTGTTCTTTTAAACTCCATTTTTAGTAATCTTTTAGTGTAGTAAACATTTTAGCTACATCAAATATTCATCCTTATCATGGAACTATTCATTATCAAGCTACTTTAGCTTATAACGGTGAATTACGAGTATAATGTTGCTCTCCAAAACCTTTTGGAGGATTAGGACGAACATCGTCTCCAACCTTTTGCAAATTCTGAACAAACATGAGAACATGACTTTTGCCATATTATAATCTATCATGTTATAACCAAAACTTTGTTTTAGATATCACAATATCTTTCACACATGATGGTTTTTAAAACAATTCTTTCAGTTCCCCGATAACCTTGATATTAAAACAATCTTTTAAATATCAAGAATCACGGAGACTAACATGATACTTATATACTAATAATACTAGAATTGTTACTCTTGATTTAATACCAACTATTAAACTTCATGGAGTAACCGGAACTTACTGAAAGTTTGCAATAGGACTTTTTAAACTTTAGATTAACACTTTAAAACAACATGATACCAGTTCGTAAAGTAAATAACCAGAATTTTATAGTTCTATTATCTCAATTATAACTAAGCGCAAGGTGGTAAACGGATGTCAATGACTACAACAACTATGCAAATTCACTTTGATTTAATTTATGATAAATAGTGTTCAACTTTTAATCATATTACTGTTGAACTCCCACTCAAAACAATATCCCTCACATTGTTTTAGTGATCACACGAACCAAATTCACTACACCATGTCCGATCATCAGGTGACATGATATAGTTTCAAAGGCGAACAATCATCATGTTCATCATATCATCTATATGACTCATGCTTTACCTTTCGGTATTCCATGTTCTGAGACCATGTCTATACATGCTAGGATCGTCAAGATCAAACCTTATCTTCCGCATGAGCAAATCTGGCTTGCTCCCATTGTATACACTCGCAGAATCTAACACACCCGATCATCACATGGTGCTTCAAAACAATGAGCTTTGGCAACGGTGCCTACTAAGGACGAACACTCTATAACTTGATATTTAGTGAGAGGGGTCATCTTATAATGCTACTGTCGCGAACTAAGCAATACAAGATGCACAAAAGGATTAACATCACATGCAATTCAAAATATGTGATATGATATGGCCTTTATTTTTGTGCTTCTGATCTCCATCTTCAATCACGAACATGATCTCCATCATCACCGGCATGGCGTCAAGGTCAATGGCGCCGCTCCATGGTTGTCGTCCACCAGCATCAACTATTACAACTACTTTGAATAATAGACACGCAGGTCTAGACGAAATTAAAAGACAACCATATGTCTCCTGCCGGTTGCTAACTTACAATAAGGATCATTGCATACATCATATATAATCACAATCATGGCCATATCACATCATAGTACACCCCTGCAAAACAAAGTTAGACGCCTCTAATTTTCTTTGCATGTTTTACGTGGTTTGGGACTTCCAATAAGTGTCGTTCTAACTTACGAACAAGAACCACAACATTTATATTAGTATTGTCAATCACCCGTTGTAAATTGAGTCTTCACTATGTTGGGAGAAACAGGTTCTCACAAAGCCACTTATGCAATACAAGTTACATGTTCAGCGTGGAGCAAGTCTCATGAACGATGTCATGTAAGGTTAGCCCAGGCCGCTTCATCCCACCATCTCGCAAGATGCAAAGTACACAAGAAGCAATCGACAACAAAACCATCAACGCCCACAATGACCATTGTGTTCTACTCGTGCAACAGATCTACATATAGACACGGCTCTGATACCACTATAGGGGTTCGTAGCATGAAAAACAAAAAATCTCTACTGAATGAACACACAATCAAGATCTAATCCATGATCAAGCCAAGATCTATCTACTAGATCGGTGCAACAAGTTGATAGAGTACTAACCCTCGAAGATCCAAAGCGGTTAAAGAGAGCAGATTCTCGTGGGTGATATAGTCGTTCACTTGCCGATCTCAAGATCGCGTAGACAATCCTTTTGGCGCCACGTTCCGGCAGCGCTCCCGCAGTCGGTCACACGTACGGTACTCGATGAAGACCTTCCTCTCCCTTGTTACAGCAGGCCGCGGAGGTTGTAGTTCTCTCCTCGCGATTCCGTGTAGCGGCCTGCGTGGTGTCAAGTAGAGGGAGATCCGAGGCTTCGCCTAAGCCGGAGCGGGTTTGGTGGAGTAGAGGGATCCCCAGAGATCTAGGGTTTAGAGGCCGAGATTTAGAGGTAGCTAGCAACTAGGGTTTAGCTAGTTGGTAGCGGTTTAGAGGAGATCTAGATTGGCCGCAACTAGAGAGGGGGCGGCGGCAAACCTAGGGTTTCTTGTGTGCCTAGGTCAAGGGGGATACCTTGGGGTGAGCCCTCACCCCTCCTTATATAGTTGGGGGGCGTCCAAGGGTGTTCCCAACCCAGGTGGAAACCCTCCCTAACTTAGAAACCCTCCCTAATTCGGAAACCATGTTGGGATTTGACTTTTTCAAACTGCCTTTTTGAGTTTCAAATAGAGTTTAATTTCTCTCTTCCAAGTGTCCATCCAAATGACCTAGGACATGATGCAACCATTACACTTTGTCATGACACATCCATGCACCCTTACCCTTCCAGATCGGTGAACCTTCTAGACCCTTCTAGAACATTCCGGCGAAAACACATACTTCATTCCCGAACTCTAAAATTGGACTTTCCTTATATGAAACTTATTCTCCGGACCATTCCAGATCTCCTCGTGATATCCTGGATCCCATCCGAGACTCCGAACAACATTCGGTCTCTTTACTCACATTCCATATCTACAAAACAACATCGATTCTTTAAGTGTGTCTCCCTACGGTTCATGAATTATGCAGACATGATCGAGATTCTTCTCCGATCAATAAACAATAGAGGAATCTGGAAATTAATATGGCTCCCATATATATCTACGATTACTTTGCGATAGAATGAACCATTTACATACGGAACCAATTTCCCTTTGTCTCGCGATATTTTACTTATCCGAGGTCTGATCGTCGGTATCTCTGCATACCTAGTTCAACCTCGTTACCGATAAGTATTCTTTTCTTGTTCCCGTGATATGCGATCCCTTGTGAGCTATTCACATGCTTGCAAGCTAATTGGATGACATTGCACCGAGAGGGCCCAGAATATATCTATCCGTCATATGGATGGACAAATCTCACTCTTGATCCATGTGCCTCAACACATACTTTCCGAACACTCAATGCCACCTTTATAGCCACCCAGTTATGGTGTGGTGTTTAATGTCATCAAAGTATCCTTCTGGTGATGGTGATTAGCATGATCTCATGGTCAAAGGAATTAGGTTACTATGTATCAGAAAGCTTATAGCTAGTGAACTATTTGAGTGACTTGATCTGATGCTATGCTTAACTATAGGAGTATGTCCATTACATCATTCTCCTAATGATATGACCTTATTGTTAATAACATCTCAATGTTCATGATCAGGAAACCATGATCATATATTAACCAACAAGCTAGTTTAACAAGAGGCTTTACTAGGGACTCTTTTATGTTTACAAACCACACAAGTATTAATGTTTCCGGTTAATACAATTATAGCATGGTATGTAAAAATTTATCATAAGTATGAAGATATGATAATAACCACTTTATTATTGCCTCTTGGGCATATCTCCAACATTTCCATGTTTACTAAACGGCAGCACGCCCATGATTTGGTGGTTTAGATTGTCTCAATGTTGAGTAAAAGTTGTTTAATGGTCCAGATAGTCTCAATGTTTGATCTAACCTATGATCATTGACTCCCATTTAATAGTAGAGATTACATGAGACAAAGGACATATAAAAACTATTGTACAAAGAATTATACGGACCTAAATCACCTCAAAAGTCCTCAAAAGTGTAGAAATCAACAGTGTGTGCTAACAAGATGTCTTTAATATGCCGATGTAATATAGAGAGAATGCATTTTCTTATAGAAACAACTGAACCTTAACATTGTTACAAGAGACAAAGGACATATACAGACTATTGTACAAAGAATAGTATGGACCTAACTCACCTCAAAAGTGTAGAAACTCAGCATTCTATGTGCTAACAAGAGCTCTCTAATCTATCATTGTAATATAGAGAGAATGCATGCCAAGATGGAGACAA
This sequence comes from Avena insularis, assembly GCA_023614405.1. NCBI lineage: Eukaryota > Viridiplantae > Streptophyta > Magnoliopsida > Poales > Poaceae > Avena > Avena insularis. The sequence goes on from CM042695.1 coordinate 45,365,217, forward strand.
CTGAACCTTCTGCCGTTGTTTCTTACAAGTTCAACACCGCACATGATGAAACTTTTAATCATTCATGACCCGTCTTTTAATTAGTCGTGACCCGTCGGGAGAGGATTTCATAGAAATCCTAAGGATGTTGCAATCCATCCTCGGGCATGCCAAGTTCAAGCAATGGCCTCAACGGTTTCCCAACATATTTAAATAAAACATATATAATTTAATAGGAGACCCAATAGTATACGAATTCAAAGAGTAGGGGAGTAATTTTAATTGATCCGAAATTCTCATATAGACTATTCAAATTCAAAAGATTCAGATAGGATTGGTAAAATGCACTCTCGTCAGTGCAACCCCAGGAGTCTCTAGTACCAAGAAACTGACCTGGTTGCAGGACAGAGGACGGAGCTACCGCAGCGCTCGACTTGGTTCCGGAGATGGTAGGAAACGATCTAGCTGTGGAGTTTGGCAAGCTAGACGGCGGATGCGCTGAAATTCTGAAACCTGGGCTTGGCATCCCGCCGGGGACGATGGGGCCTGCGGTTCTAAATGGGGCCGACTCGGCGGTGCTATGAGTCGCGCCACTGAGGGTGCCACGCCCGCCGTGACGCGAGGGAGATCGAGTCCGCGATTTTGGCGGCCGCTCATGAACTCCATGGACTCCGACCAGGGGGATTGGCGATGTAGGTATGTAAGAGGCCCTCCAGCGATATGGAGGCGGGAGGGCGGTTGGGGAGAGGGTGAGGCGCGTCGGTGGCGCGACCCTGTGCTAGGGCTCCATGGGAGGAGGTCGGGGATGATGGGCCAGGGCTGTTGATGAAGTAGTCTATACGGGCATTATTCCACTTATCGGTGGTAGAGGATTGTAATTGGATAAGCAAAGCATCAAGACAATGTACCAACAGACAACGCATATCATCGGATGAAGATTGAAAGAACACGATGCCTCTGATGTTTGATGTCAAAGTGTCAAAGTGGACGTACCAACACCAACTTCTTTTTAATAGTAAAGATAATTTGCCATACATTACTTTGAATTTTGCTTTTTGCCACACATTAGACTGATACCTTTATAATTTGGCCTACTTCTGCATTTACAAGTATATTTGTTTTTTAACTTCGAAATATATTGTCTAATACACTTACACATGGCTGGACCGATCCAGTTCCGCTTGTGCGAAATCTTGTTTTCAAGGAAATTTCAGCAAAATTTCAGGCATGCAGATTTGTTTCCATGAGAAGCAAAAAAATATGCTTCTTATATTATTTAATTTGGCTTTGCTAAAACTTAGCGAGCTGAGATTTACGGTACATAACAGCTACGTTGTCAACCGTTGTTTACTTTGCTTGTGCCGGCCGGAGTAATATTGTGCTTTGGCTTGTGCTTGTCGAGCACAATTTGTTTTTTTTTGTCGAGCACAATTTGTCCGGTATTTGACGGAGCAGGTGATCTATTGTCCGGTATTTTTCCTTTTTTAATCTTTTCTGTTTTTGTTTTTGAGTCGTTGTTTTATTTCATTTTTGGTTCTCTCTTTACTTTTTTTTTTGTATTTTTGGGATTTGCTAATTCTCTACTAGTAGAGATTTAGCTTAGGCATCGTCCGATCATGGAAAGTTGAGTTGTCTCTCTACTAGTTGAGATTTAGCTCTGCAGGCTGCCATTCAGGATTGCTTGGCTGCATTTTTTTTCGGATCGTGTTTGGTGTGGCGTGCAGCTCGCTATTTTTTAGTGGCAAGATATGACTACTATATATAGTTTGGTCATAAATAGTGCGTGGATGTCACAATTGCTTTAGATTTTTTTTGAGTGTGGAAACATTTTTCTTTGTATTCGACTTTTTTCCTCCTCCATTTTTGCATGTTGATATACGAAGGCGCTTCACCTTTTTAGCATTTGCTAGGGTAGTCAGGTCTTGGTCCGTTTGATCTGCCCCGTGCGTCAAGATTAGTGCATGCATGCAATCTCTTTTCTGGCGCATTGACACCCGAGCTTCCATGTGCGTTGCCCCTCGCGCCGCGAGCCACGTTGTCCTGTGTGCCATCTGGCTACATAGCTGTCGTGCCATCTTGGCCTTTTTTTCTTTGTTTTTTTTTGTGCCCCCAGTTCTAATTTTTGTCTTTTTCTGTTGTGTAGTTTCAATTTTTTATTGAATGTCCTCAAAGGGACTTGGTGATATGTGGTTGTGAGTTCGATCAGGTGGTAAAGGACTAGAGACGTGTCTAATTTGTTTTTTGCTTTGAGCGCAAAGCAACTGCCGCCATGTATAGGATGTCTAAAATAGTTTGTGGTTATGGCTTTTTTGAATTTTTCCACTGTAGTTGTTTCTACGATTTCAGATGATATTTAATAAAAATAAATGAATCTATACACCAAAACATGGCTAGACATATGTGTTTTTTAAAAAGGCCATATTATGAAACAGAGGGAGCACGTGATACGATTTCAGACCATATATATGTTGGAATTTTTGCCTAAATAGGCCTAGCCCATTTATTATATGTCAATAAATTTCTGAAATCCTAGAGGCTCATTTGGCCCATTCATGCAAGGCAAGAGCTGGGACAAATGTTTAGTCCCACATTGCTAGTTGAGTGGAAGTTGGACCAGCTTATAAGGTGAGCTCTCCTACCATTTGGTAAAAAGAATGAGAAGGAGAAGGTGAGAGTTCCACACGTGCGCTCCTCCTCCTCGCCTCGCCTCGTCACGACGCTGACAGCGCCTTGGGTTGCGGGTTCTTGAGTTATGGAATCTCACGAGCCGAGCTTTATTTTGCCACGCATGAATGGTATTTGAACTGTTGTAAAGAAGCTGAAACGTTTTCCCTCTGTGCCTATAAGAGAGAGAGGTCGCGCCATCTTGCGACGTGTACCGCGAGCCGGGACAGTAGGCCTCCGAGACCCCGCTGCTTCTGCCGGTTCCTCTTCTGCTGCTGCCGTGTATGTTTTCTTTCTCAATCTTGTTCTGATCGCATCTCAAGATCTTTGTCTTGCAGTCTGTTTGGATATATGCCTTAATATGTATTTTCTATTTCACATGATTAGTATATTGTCTATTATTCTAATCATATTTTATCTAGCATTTATTATGGATAATTCGCTTGGTAAATTGCTCTTTTATTCAACAATCCAAAAACCTTATTTCAGGCAATTTTCCCCAAGTGGCTTTGTTGCTTCTATGAAGCCACCTGTGTGTTCGAAGGTGTCAATTACAAACGATGGCGTGCGAGAGCAATGCTCTGGTTTCAGACCATGAGCTGCTATAACGCCATATATGGCGCACCCGAGGGAGAACTTAATCCCGCTGAGGAAGAGGCGTTCCAAAAACTTGATACCACTTTCAGGGATGCATTGATCAGCATTCTTGGCGACAATATTGTCGATTCATATCTGTCATTTAGCAATAGCAAGGATATGTGGGATGCGCTCGAGAGAAAATTTGGAGTCTCCGATGCTGGCAGTGAACTGTATGTCATGGAACAATTCTATGAATATAAGATGGTTGATGACCGCCCCATTGTGGAGCAGGCTCATGAGATACAGTCACTTGCCAGGGAGCTTGAGCACTTCACTTGTGTGTTACCGGACAAGTTTGTTACCAGACAAGTTTGTTACCGGAGGAATTATTGCCAAACTTCCTCAGTCATGGAGGAATTTTGCTACTTCTCTGAAACACAGGAGACAAGAGTTCTCTGTGACAGATCTCATTGGGACTCTTGATGTGGAAGAGAAGGTGAGAGCAAAATACACACGTGCTCGAGGTACCGAGGGAGGTTCTAATGCCATTCTAGTACAGAAAAGGAACTTCCAGCCTCATAAGTTCAAGAACAAAGGCAAGTTTGACGACAAATCGATGGAAAGAACAAGGCCTCACAGTCTACCAGCTTCAAGAAGAAGACTGATAAGAGGAAAGGTGCTTGTCATGTATGCGGTGATCCTGATCATTGGGCTCCTGCTTGTCCCAACCGCTTTGACAAGTGCTAGCATGGGAAGGGCGGCAAGACTGCTAATGTTGTCATGGGGGACGTTGATATGAAAGATGTTGGGTATGGTATATTACCTATTGTTCTTTCATTATGTCATTCTCCTGATTGGTGGATTGACACGGGCGCTAATGTACATGTATGTTTTGATATTTCTATGTTTTCTTCATATCAGGTCAGAGGGACTCAAACCGTGCTGATGGGGAACTACTCGCATGCTTATGTTCATGGTGTTGGTACGGTCGATCTGAATTTCACTTCGGGAAAGACCGTGCGCCTGAAGAACGTGCATCATGTTCCCTCAATAAATAAAAATTTTGTTAGCGGATCTCTTCTGTGCCGAGATGGCTACAAGATTGTATTCGAGTCCAATAAATTTGTAATTTCGAAGTATGGAACCTTTGTTGGTAAAGGCTATGAGTGCGGAGGCTTGTTCCGCTTATCTCTGTCAGACATTTGTAATAAAGTTGTTAATTCTATTTACACAAATTTTGAATCAAATGTCTAGCACTCTCGTCTTTGTCATATTAATTTTGGTTGTATGACGCTGCTAGCCAAAATGAATTTAATCCCTGATTTCACAACCGTTAAGGGATCTAAGTGTCAAGTCTGCGTGCAAGCTAAACAACCTCGCAAGTCACATACGACTGCAGAAGTGAGAAATTTAACACCACTAGAGCTCATACATTCTGATCTTTTTGAGATGAATGGTGTGTTGACAAAGGGTGGAAAGAAATATTTCATGACTTTGATCGATGACTCTACGAGATATTGTCATGTGTATCTTCTGAAATCAAAAGATGAGGCTTTGAGTTTCTTCAAAATCTATAAAGCTGAGGCAGAAAATCAACTTGATCGAAAGATTAAGAGGCTTAGGTCTGATCATGGTGGAGAGTACTTTTCCAACGAGTTTGATTCCTTTTGTACGGAACATGGCATAATTCATGAGAGGACGCCTCCCTACTCACCCCCAGTCAAATGGAGTAGCCGAAAGAAAGAACCGTACTCTAACAGATTTGGTTAACGCCATGTTAGACACATCCGGTCTTTCTAAGAAATGGTGGGGAGAGGCACTATTGACTGTGTGTCATGTCCTAAACCGAGTTCCCACAAAGAACAAAGAAATTACTCCATTCGAAGAATGGGAGAAGAAAAGATTAAAACTCTCTTACTTACGTGTTTGGCAAAGGTTAATGTACCAATACCCAAGAAGCGTAAGCTTGGACCAAAAACCATTGATTGTGTTTTTCTGGGCTATGCTTTTCATAGCATTGGTTATAGATTCTTGATAGTAAAATCTGAAGTGCCTGCCATTCATGTCGATACAATCATGGAGTCGACTGATACGACTTTCTTTGAGGATATCTTTCCAATGAAAGATAAACCTAACTCATCAAATCTGGAGATACCTAGTTCATCTAATTAGGAATTTACTACATTCTCTGAACCTACCATTCCAATTGAACACTCTGAAAGTCCTAAGGAGGAGGATAATGAAATTCCTAAAAGGAGCAAGAGACAAAGGACTGCAAAGTCCTTTGGTGATGATTTCATTGTGTACCTTGTGGATGACACTCCCACTTCCATTTCAGAAGCATATGCATCTCATGATGCTGACTACTGGAAGGAAGCCGTCCATAGTGAGATGAATTCCATCTTAGCTAATGGAACATGGGAGATCACTGATCGCCCTTATGGGTGCAAACCTGTAGGTTGCAAGTGGGTGTTTAAGAAAAAAATTCGACCTAATGGTACTATTGAGAAGTACAAGGCACGGCTTGTGGCCAAGGGATATACTCAAAAGGAAGGTGAAGACTTCTTTGACACTTACTCACCTATTTCTAGATTGAACACCATTCGAGTATTACTCTCATTGGTTGCCTCTCATGGTCTTCTCGTTCATCAAATGGACGTTAAGACAGCTTTCCTTAATGGAGATTTGGATGAGGAAGTTTACATGGATCAGCCAGATGGCTTTGTGGTAAATGGTCAAGAAGGAAAGGTGTGCAAGTTGTTGAAGTCTTTATATGGCCTAAAACAAGCCCCTAATTAAGGAATGGCATGAGAAGTTCGAAAGAACTTTAACTGCTGTAGGCTTTGTTGTAAATGAAGCTGATAAATGTGTGTACCATCGCCATGGTGGGGGTGAGGGAGTCATCCTTTGTTTGTATGTTGATGACATACTGATTTTCGGAACCAACCTTAATGCAATTAAGGAGGTCAAAGATTTCTTATCTTGTTCCTTTGAGATGAAGGATCTGGGAGTATCTGATGTCATCCTGAACATCAAGTTATTGAGAGATGATGATGGTGGGATTACACTACTTCAGTCCCACTACGTGGAAAAGATCTTGAGTCGTTTTGGGTATAGCGACTTCAAGTTTTCTCCTACACCGTATGATCCTAGTGTGTTGCTTCGAAAGAATCGAGGAAATGCTAGAGACCAACTGAGATACTCTCAAATCATTGGCTCGCTTATGTATTTAGATAGTGCCACGAGGCCTGACATCGCCTTTGTTGTAATCAAACTCAGTCGATTTGTTTCAAATCCAGGAGATGATCACTGGCATGCTCTTGAGAGAGTTATGCGATATCTAAAAGGCACTGCAAGCTATGGCATACATTATACCGGGTATCCGAGGGTACGAGAGAGTTATAGTGATTCAAATTGGATATCTGATGCTGACGAGATAAAGGCCACGAGTGGATATGTATTCACACTTGCTGGTTGCACTGTTTCTTGGAAGTCTTGCAAGCAGACCATCTTAACGAGGTCAACTACGGAAGCAGAACTCACAGCATTAGACACAGCCACTTTTAAAGCAGAGTGGCTTCGTGAACTCTTGATGAACTTGCCTGTGGTTGAAAAACCAATACCCGCAATCCTTATGAACTGCGATAATCAAACTGTGATTTTCAAGGTAAATAGTTCTAAGGATAATTTGAAGTCATCAAGACATGTGAAGAGGAGACTGAAATCTGTCAGGAAAATGAGAAACTCCGGAGTTATTGCATTGGATTATATCCAAACATCTAAAAACTTGGCAGATCCCTTCATAAAGGGTCTATCACGCAACGTAATAGAAAATGTATCGAAGGAGATGGGTATGAGATGCACAATTTGATCTTTCCACAGTGGTAAACCACTCTATGTGATCGGAGATCCCGTGAATTAGAATTGGGAGACAAGCTGTTGGTTAGTTGAGAGGAAAGTATCCCTACTTTAATAAACACCACTCCATAAAGATGTAATATTTTCCTATTCTGCACGGCAGGTTTATTTATTATCTTAATGTGTTCTAAGTGGCTTATCCTAACCAAAGATGTTGTGCTACAGAACATCTTTTAAAGAACACACCTATATGAGTCTGACTGTTAAAACGTTGCAGTCTATGAGAGTAGGGTGCTCTCTAATAAACTCATGAAAGGTCTGGGAGTATGACGTATACGCTCCACCCGCGGGGAAGTCCCACGGTAGCCTAGTATCGGTCAAGACTTTTTGTGAAGCTAGGTTCGCAGCAAACATGCAGTTCAAGGCATAGTCCACTGTACAAATTGCATCCTAGTATAACATAAAGCTCTAGGTGGAAGTTCAACTTAACAGTCTCCACTACAGTACCGGTATATAAACAATGTTTTAAAACCAAAGGCAAATTTCATGTGTCTCTGAGATCTGGTGGGGGATTGTTGGAATTTTTGCCTAAATAGGCCCAGCCCATTTATTATATGTCAATAAATTCCTGAAATCCTAGAGGCCCATTTGGCCCATTCATGCAAGGCAAGAGCTAGGACAAATGTTTAGTCCCACATTGCTAGTTGAGTGAAAGTTGGACCAGCTTATAAGGTGATCTCTCCTACCACTTGGTAAAAAAGAATGAGAAGGAGAAGGAGAGAGTTCCACACGCGCACTCCTCCTCCTCGCCTCGCCTCGCCTCGTCACGACGCGCTCGCGCACCGCGGGTTGCGGGAATCTCGCCGAGCCGAGCTTTATTTTGCCACGATTGAATGGTATATGAACAATTGTATAGAAGCTGAAACGTTTTGCTTTGAGTGGAATTTTAATACGAGTTAAATGAATACAAACTGAGTGGAGGCTGTCCGGTGGGCTGCCGCCTGTTCGCTTCATCTTCTGTCCATTCGTTTCATCTTCTGCGCAGTCTGTCTACCTTCCCCTCTGTGCCTATAAGAGAGAGAGGTCGCGCCTCCTCTCAGACATACTGCCACACATCCTTTGCGCCTCCAGTTCCAGAGCACTGCGCTACCTAGATCTTCCCCATCCCGTCTTGTGGCGTGCACCGCGTGCCGGGACAGTAGGCCTCCGAGACCCCGCTGCTTCAAGTCATGTATGGGAGAAGGGCGATAAGGTTTTTGGGGAGCGCTACCGGCGCGACTACTGGCTTCATCACGAACTCCCTCTCGGATAGCGACTGCGCCGACGTCTTCCCTAACAAGGACTTCTTCCCTGACATCAGCACCCTCTTCCTCGTCGACATGGCTAATGACGGTGCCAACACGAACACCGGCGGTTCCTCTTCTACTGCTGCCATGTATGTTTTCTTTCTCAATCTTGTTCTGATCGCATCTCAAGATCTTTGTCTTGCAGTCTGTTTGGATATATGCCTTAATATGTATTTGCTATTTCACATGATTAGTATATTGTCTATTATTCTAATCATGTTTTATCTAGCGTTTATTATGGATAATTCGCTTGGTAAATTGCTCTTTTATTCAACAATATATAGGCCGATCGAGTCGTAAGGGTGTGTACAATCTGAACAAGGCCGGCATAGTTTAGAAAGAGAACATACAAACCTGGGTGCTGTCTTTGGTCATGTTGATGGATACTGCCTATTTGAGGGCGGAAAAGCAAACGGGGGTCTAATGGGACGCAACATTTGGGACCATCCATTGTTTGTCCGAGATATGTCTGTCAGTTACCACTCATCGTTGAGGTATTTTCATATGCTCCCTCTCGTTGTGTTCTCAGAGTTTTCTCTTCAGATTTCATCTATATTTCACTACAGACATGGATTCTTAGCCCCGGCATCTATGTATCCTTGATTTATCAGTTTGATAGGTTTGCGGTTATTATGTATCTATTCATGCAAAGGACGACATCATCTGACGGGCATGACGTGTCGCAACGACGAATTTCCTAGTACTCATAATTGAAACGGATAACATACTCAACATACAGACATGCAAATTAGATTCCGTTGTACAAAAACATGCCAAATTCACTAACGATAAACACACTAGGGAATAATAGCTTGAGGATCACGGTTCAATGGTAAATTCCTATCCTCTAATTTCGTTTGTCTATTCCCGGTCCCCAATTGTTGGCATGTCCTCAAGTTTTTTTGCTGCACAAGTACATATCATCGATGTAGAAAGTAAAACATACTTGACTCCATGCCTCCATAAAGTAGGAAATCAACTAACAAAATTAGTTTTCATCAGGTTTTATGACGAGTTACGAAACTGCGTGATAAAGTTAATACTGTAATAAAATAATGTAACTTATATTAGGTGCCACAAAACGCAGCACACATGCCACTCGAAATAAAAACAATACTGGACTAAAACCTTAGTAATGAGTTCTTATTACATCCAAAACGCCACGGAAACCCGCAGCTCACCATCCACGATGGTTTCTGTGTTGGGAATCTTGTACCATCTATGTCGGCGGCGTGAATCGGTACACACGTTAGTCCACGGCTCTCCATTCTCGCTATACTTCGGAGTTCCAGAAGTCAACAGATCTCCATATTTATCATACATCAGAGAGAATGTCATTAATCCAAGCATATGCTCAGAGTAATTTTTGTTTGGGTTCGTAGCATGGAAAACAAAAAAATTCTATCGCATGCACACAAACGAGCCAAGATCTATCTGTTGGAGATATGCCCTAGAGGCAATAATAAATGTAGTTATTATTATATCTTTGTGTTTATGATAAATGTTTACATTCATGCTATAATAGTATTAACAAGGAAACATTAATACTTGTGTGATTTGTAAACTAAAATAGAGTCCCTAGTAAAGCCTCTTTATAATACTAGCTTGTTGGTTAATAAATGATTGTGGTTTCCCTATCATGAACATTGAGATGTTATTAACAACAAGATCATATCGTTAGGAGAATGATATGGTGGACATACTCCTATAGATAAGCGTAGCATAAAGATCAAGTCATTTTAATAGTTCAATTGCTATATGCTTTCTGATACATAGTAACCTAATTCCTTCGACCATGAGATCATGCATATCACCTTCACCGGAAGGATGCTTTGATGACATCAAACACCACACCGTAACTGGGTGGCTATAAAGGTGGCATTGAGTGTTCAGAAAGTATTGGTTGAGACACATGGATCAAGAGTGGGATTTGTCCATCCATATGACGGATAGATATACTCTGGGCCCTCTCGGTGGAATGTCATCCAATTAGCTTGCAAGCATGTGACTGGCTCACAAGGGATCACATATCACGGAACGAGAAAAGAGTACTTATCGATGTGAGGTTGAACTAGGTATGCAGAGATACCGACGATCATAACCTCGGATAAGTAAACTATCGTGAGACAAAGGGAAATTGGTATCGTATGTAAGTGGTTCATTCGATCGCAAAGTAATCGTAGAAATATGTGGGAGCCATATGAATTTCCAGATTCCTCTATTGGTTATTGTTCGGAGAAATGTCTCGATCATGTCTGCATAGTTCACGAACCGTAGGGAGACACACTTAAGGATTCGACGTTGTTTGAGTAGTGAGGAATGATGAGTAAGAGACCGAATGTTGTTCGGAGTCTCGGATGGGATCCGGGATATCACGAGGAGATCCGGAGAATAAGATTCATATAAGGAAAGTCATGTTTCGGGGTTGGAGAATGGTTCCGGTGTTTTCATCGGGAATGTTCTAGAAGGTTCCAGAATGTCCGGCACTCCGAAGGGGAAGGGTACATGAATGTGTCATACCAAGTTGGAATGATTGCATCATGTACTAGGTGTCATCGCTGAACAAAATAAAGGGTTTAATCAAGTCCTAGTTTGAAAAGTCAAACGGCTATTTTGGGAAGTGGAGGGGAAGGTGGAAACCAAGTTGGGGAGGAGTTCCTCCCCTCCACCACCGGCCCCCTTGGGAAACCGAGTTGGGGAGGGACTCCCCTCCCCTGGCGCGGCCCCTCCACCTATATAAGGAGGGGCAGGGATGCCCCTCCTAGCACCCAACACCTCCACCCGCAAACCCTAGCCCTAAGCCGCCGGCCCTCCTGCAGTGGCCGCCGCCCTAGGGCAAGCCGCCGCCACCGCCTAGCTAACCCTAGCCGCCGTCCAAGCCTCCTCCTCGGTGCGTCTAAACCCTAGATCGTCGGGGATCTCTCTCATAGTCCACCATACTCGCTCCGGCTTAAGGCGAAGCCCTGCGAGATCTCCCCTCTACTTCCGGTACCACGCCGTTGTGCTGCCGGAATCGCGAGGAGAGTGCTACAACCTCCGCTGCCTGCTGGAACAAGGGAGAGGAAGGTATTCATCGAGTACCGAACGTGTGACCGATCAAGGGGCGCTAACGGAGCATAGCCGAAAGGATCGTCTATGCGATCTTGAGATCAGGAAGAGTACGACTACATCACCCACGAGAATCCGCTCTCGTTAAACACTTTGGAATCTTCGAGGGTGAGTTATTCCATCGACTCGTTGCTACAATCTAGTAGATAGATCTTGGCTTGTTTGTTTGTATGCGATAGAATTTTTTTGTTTTCCATGCTACGAAACCTACAGTGGTATCAGAGCCGTGTCTATATGTAGATCTGTTGCACGAGTAGAACACAATGGTCATTGTGAGCGTTGATGCTTTTATTGTCGATTGCTTCTTGTGTACTTTGCATCTTGCGGGATGTTGGGATGAAGCGGTCCGGGATAACCTTACATGACATCGTTCATGAGACTTGCTCCACGCTTGACATGCAACTTGTATTGCATAAGTGGCTTTGCGGGTGCCTGTTTCTCACAGCATAGTTAAGATTCAATTTACAAGTGGTTCTTGTTCGTAAGTTAGAACGACACTTATTGAAAGCCCCAAACCACGTAAAACATGCAAAGAAAGTAGAGGCGTCTAACTTTGTTTTGCAGGGGTGTGCAGTGATGTGATATGGCCATGATTGTGATTATATTTGATGTATGCAATGTTCCTTATTATAAGTTGGCAACCGGCAGGAGCCATATGGTTGTCTTTAATTTATGTTAAGACCCGCGTGTCTATTCAAAGTAGTTGTAATAGTTGAAGCCGATGGACGACAACCATGGAGAAGCGTCATTGACCTTGATGCAATGCCGGTGATGATGGAGATCATGTTCGTGCTTGAAGATGGAGATCGGAAGCACAAAGAAGAAAGGCCATATCATATCACATATTATGAATTGCATGTGATGTTAATCCTTTATGCATCTTGTATTTCTTAGTTAACAACGGTAGCATTATAAGATGATCCCTCATGCACATGAATTTCAAGTCATAAAGTGTTCACCCTTAGTTAGCACCGTTGCTAAAGCTTGTTGTTTCGAAGCACCACGTGATGATCGGGTGTGTTAGATTCCGCAAGTGTATACAACGTGAGCAAGCCATATTTGCTCATGCGGAAGCTAAGGTTTGATCTTGACGAGCCTAGCATGTACAGACATGGTCTCGAAACACGGATCACCGAAAGGTAAAGCATGAATCATATAGTAGATATGATGAACATGTCGATTGTTCGCCATTGAAACTATATCAACTCTCGTGATGATCGGTGTTGATGTGGTGGATTTGGTTCGTGTGATCACTAAAACAATGTGAGAGATATTGTTTTGAGTGGGAGTTCACCTAGATTAATTTAACTATTAATTAGAACTCAATTTGTCATAAACTTAGTCTAAACTATTGCAAATATGTTATAGATCAATGGCAGCCCCTACCATCAATTTTAATGCGTTCCTAGAGAAAGAAAAGTTGAAAAACAATGGAAGCAACATGGATTGGTTCCGCAATTTGAGGATTGTCCTCACAAATGGTAATTTGACCTATGTCTTTGGATGCACATTGGGTGACCCACCGCAGCTCGCTACCGATGAAGTAAAGAATGTTTACCTCGCTCGGAAGACTCAGTACTCCACAATTCAGTGTGCTATCTTGTATGGTTTAGAATCGGAGATTTAGAAAAGGTTTGAGAATTCAGACCCACATGATATTGTCCGTGATCTCAAATTGATCTTTGAGACTCACGCGGCAATTGAGAGCTATGAGGCTTCTGAAAAGTTCTTTAACTGCAAGATGGAAGAGGGCAGCTCCGTCAGTGAGCATGTGCTTAAGATGTCTGGGCACGCAAACAAACTTAAAAGCTTGGGTATAGTGATTCCTAATGCTTTGGGGATTTATCGTGTCCTCCAATAACTACCACCAAGTTACAAGAACTTTGTGATGAACTACAATAAGCAAAACATGAACAAGCAGTTGCCAGAATCTTTGCCATGTTGAAATCTGCAGAAGTGGAGATCAAGAAAGAGCACCAAGTGTTGATGGTCAATAAGACCACCAAATTCAAGAAAGGCAAGTCTAAGCAAAAGGGACACTTCAAGAAGGGTGGTAAGAAAGTTACCGCGCCAACGAAGAAGACCAAGGCTGGACCTAAGCACGATCTTGAGTGCTTTACTGCAAGGGAGAAGGTCCTTTGAGCGGAATTGCCCAAAGTACTTGGAGGATTTGAAGAACGGCAACATCAAGAAGAAAGGTATATCCGATATACATGTTATTGATGTGTATCTCACTAGTACTGTAGTAGTGCACAGGTATTTAATCTTGGTTCGGTTGCTCATATTTGTAACTCGAAACAGATGCTGCAGAATAAACGGAAGCTAGCGAAGAACGAGGTGACGGTGCGCATGGGAAACGGATCAAAGGTTGATGTGATAGCGGTCGGCACGCTACCCCTTCATCTACCATCGGGATTAGTTTTATACTTAAATAATTGTTATTTGGTGCCTGCGTTAAGCATGAACATTATATCGGGATCTTGTTTATTGCGAGACGGTTACTTGTTTAAGTTCGAGAATAATGGTTGTTCGATTTATATGAGTAATATGTTTTATGCACATGCACCTTTGATAGATGGTCTATTCTTATTGAATCTCGATAGTGGAAATACACATATTAATAACATTGAGGCTAAATGTTTGAAATCGAGCGATAACTCGACCTCTATGTGGCACTGTCGTCTTGGTCACATTGGAGTGAAGCGTATGAAGAAACTCCATTCCGATGGACTTCTTGAATCACTTGATTTCGAATCACTTGAAAGATGCGAAGCATGTCTGATGGGTAAAATGACCAAGACTCCATTTTCTGGTATGATGGAGCGAGCTACGGACTTATTGGAAATCATACATACCGATGTGTGTGGTCCAATGAGTGTAGCATCACGCGGTGGTTATCGTTATGTTCTTACCTTCACGGATGACTTGAGTAGATATGGGTATATCTATTTCATGAAACATAAGTCCGAAACTTTCGAGAAGTTTAAGGAATTTCAAAGTGAGGTGGAGAATCAACATAACAAGAAGATTAAATTTCTACGTTCTGATCGTGGAGGTGAATATCTAAGTTACGAGTTTGGCGAGCATTTGAAGAAATGCGGAATACTTTCACAATTGACACAGCCGGGAACACCACAGCGTAATGGTGTGTCTGAACGTCGTAATCGAACTCTCTCTTAGATATGGTTCGTTCTATGATGTCACTTACAGATTTACCGCTATCATTTTGGGGTTATGCATTAGAAACAGCCGTATTCACTTTAAATAGGGCACCATCTAAATCCGTTGAAACGACACCGTATGAATTATGGTTTGGAAAGAAACCTAAATTGTCGTTCCTTAAAGTTTGGGGTTGCGAAGCCTATGTAAAGAAGTTACAGCCGGACAAGCTTGAACCCAAAGCGGAAAAATGCGTCTTCATAGGATACCCGAAGGAAACTATTGGGTATACCTTCTATCATAGATCCGAGGGCAAAATCTTCATTGCTAAGAATGGATCCTTTCTAGAGAAGGAATTTCTCTCGAAAGAAGTGATTGGAAGGAAAGTAGAACTCGACAAGGTTGTTGAACCTTTTCTCGAACTTGCGAGTAGCGCAGCACCGGAAGAAGTTCATGTGGTGCATGCACCAATAAGAGAGGAAGCTAATGATGATGATCATGAAACTTTGGTTGTAGTTGCTACAGAGCCTCACAGGTCAACGAGAACTCGTACCACTCCTGATTGGTATGATCCCGTTATGAGTGTCATGTTGGTGGACAACACCGATGACCCTGCGACATATGAGGAAGCGATGATGAGCCTAGATTCCAATAAATGGCAAGAAGCCATGAAATCCGAGATTGGATCCATGTACGAAAACCAAGTATGGACTTTGGTGGACTTACCGGATGGCCGGAAGGCTGTCGAGAATAAATGGATTTTCAAGAAGAAAACAGATGCTGATGGTAATGTTATTGTCTATAAAGCTCGACTTGTCGCAAAAGGGTTTCGACAAATTCAAGGAGTTGACTACGATGAGACGTTCTCACCGGTAGCGAAGCTAAAGTCTATTATGATTATGAGATATGGCAGATGGATGTCAAAACAGCATTCCTCAATGGAGACATTGATGAAGAGTTGTATATGATGCAACCCAAAGGTTTTATCGATCCTAAAGATGCTAACAAGGTATGCAAACTTCAACGGTCCATCTATGGATTGAAGCAAGCATCCCGAAGTTGGAATCAACGTTTTGATAAGGTAATCAAAAGTTTTGGTTTTATACAAACTTATGGAGAAGCTTGTATTTACAAGAAAGTGAGTGGGATCTCTGTAGCATTCTTAATACTATATGTAGATGACATATTGTTGATTGGGAATGATGTAGACCTTCTTAATAGTGTCAAGGAATACTTGAATAATAGTTTTTCAATGAAGGATCTTGGCGAAGCAGCTTACATATTAGGCATAAAGATTTATAGAGATAGATCGAGATGCCTAATATCATTGTCACAAAGTACATATTTGGACAAAGTTCTAAAGAGGTTTGGAATGGAAGATAGCAAGAAAGGGTTCTTGCCCATGTTGCCCAATACGACGTTAAGTAAAACTCAAAGTCCGACAACGGCAGAAGATAGAGAAAGGATGAGTAAGACTCCCTATGCCTCAGCCATAGGATCTCTAATGTATGCCATGCTATGTACTAGACCCGACATTGCATATGCTGTTAGTTTAACTAGCAGATATCAAAGTGATCCAGGAGTGGATCATTGACATGATCAAAACATCCTTAAGTACTTGAGAAGAACTAAGGATATGGTTCTTTCTTATGGAGGTGATGAACAGCTCGTTGTTAATGGTTACACCGATGCTAGTTGGAACACCGATCCGGATGATTCTAAATCACAATATGGATACGTATTTACTTTGAAAGGTGCAGCAGTTAGCTGGAGGAGTGCAAAGCAAAGCGTTGTGGCGATATCTTCAACTGAATCGGAATACATGGCTGCTTCGGAGGCTTCACAAGAAGCGATATGGATGAAAGAGTTCATTATAGATCTGGGTGTGGTTCCTAGTGCGCTGGACCCAATGTCTATCTACTGTGATAACATGGGCGCCATAGCCAATGCGCAAGAACCAAGGTCACACAAGAAGCTGAAGCACATCAAGCTTTGTTTTCACGCTATTCGAGAACATGTCCAAGATGGGGACATAAATATTTGCAAAGTACACACAGATCTGAATGTGGCGGATCCGTTGACTAAACCTCTCCCGAGGGCAAAACATGACCAACACCAAACTGCCATGGGTGTTCGGTATATTACCATGTAATCTAGATTAGATGACTCTAGTGCAAGTGGGAGACTGTTGGAGATATGCCCTAGAGGCAATAATAAATGTAGTTATTATTATATCTTTGTGTTTATGATAAATGTTTACATTCATGCTATAATAGTATTAACAAGGAAACATTAATACTTGTGTGATTTGTGAACTAAAATAGAGTCCCTAGTAAAGCCTCTTTATAATACTAGCTTGTTGGTTAATAAATGATTGTGGTTTCCCTATCATGAACATTGAGATGTTATTAACAACAAGATCATATCGTTAGGAGAATGATATGGTGGACATACTCCTATAGATAAGCGTAGCATAAAGATCAAGTCATTTTAATAGTTCAATTGCTATATGCTTTCTGATACATAGTAACCTAATTCCTTCGACCATGAGATCATGCATATCACCTTCACCGGAAGGATGCTTTGATGGCATCAAACACCACACCGTAACTGGGTGGCTATAAAGGTGGCATTGAGTGTTCAGAAAGTATTGGTTGAGACACATGGATCAAGAGTGGGATTTGTCCATCCATATGATGGATAGATATACTCTGGGCCCTCTCGGTGGAATGTCATCCAATTAGCTTGCAAGCATGTGACTGGCTCACAAGGGATCACATATCACGGGAACGAGAAAAGAGTACTTATCGATGTGAGGTTGAACTAGGTATGTAGAGATACCGATGATCATAACCTCGGATAAGTAAACTATCGTGAGACAAAGGGAAATTGGTATCGTATGTAAGTGGTTCATTCGATCACAAAGTAATCGTAGAAATATGTGGGAGCCATATGAATTTCCATATTCCTCTATTGGTTATTGTTCGGAGAAATGTCTCGATCATGTCTGCATAATTCACGAACCGTAGGGAGACACACTTAAGGATTCGACGTTGTTTGAGTAGTTATGGAATGATGAGTAAGAGACCGAATGTTGTTCGGAGTCTTGGATGGGATCCGGGATATCACGAGGAGATCCGGAATGGTCCGGAGAATAAGATTCATATAAGGAAAGTCCTGTTTCGGGGTTGGAGAATGGTTCCGGTGTTTTCATCAGGAATGTTCTAGAAGGTTCCGGAATGTCCGGCACTCTGAAGGGGAAGGGTACATGAATGTGTCATACCAAGTTGGAATGATTGTATCATGTACTAGGTGTCATCGCTGAACAAAATAAAGGGTTTAATCAAATCCTAGTTTGAAAAGTCAAATACCAATTTGAAAAGTCAAACAGCTATTTTGGGAAGTGGAGGGGAAGGTGGAAACCGAGTTGGCGAGGAGTTCCTCCCCTCCACCGCCGGCCCCCTTGGGAAACCGAGTTGGGGAGGGACTCCCCTCCCCTGGCGCGGCCCCTCCACCTATATAAGGAGGGGCAGGGCTGCCCCTCCTAGCACCCAACACCTCCACCCGCAAACCCTAGCCCTAAGTCGCCCTCCTCCGCAGCCGCCCTAGGGCAAGCCGCCGCCTAGCTAGCCTAGCCGCCAAGCCTCCTCCTCGTGTGTCTAAACCCTAGATCGTGGGATCTCTCTCATAGTCCACCATACTCGCTCGGCTTAAAGCGAAGCCTCGAGATCTCCCTCTATACAGTACCACACCGTTGTCTTTAGGAATCGCGAGGAGAGTGCTACAACCTCATTTGCTTTGGAACAAGGAGAGGAAGGTCTTCGCCAATCAGAGCGATGTGACCATTGCGCTGCGGAGCATGCGCGGAAGGATCGTCTCTGCGATCTTGAGATCGGGAAAATCGACTACATCACCCACGAGAATCCGCTCTCGTTAAACACTTTGAAATCTTCGAGGGTGAGTTATTCCATCGACTCGTTGCTACAATCTAGTAGATAGATCTTGGCTTGTTTGTATGTGATAGAAATTTTTTGTTTTCCATGCTACGAAACCCTACACTATCTAATAGATTGTAGTAACGAATCGATTATAATACTCACCCTCGAAGATTCCAAAGCGGTTAACGAGAGCAGATTCTCGTGGGTGATGTAGTCGTACACTTTCCGATCTCAAGATCGCATAGACGGTCCTTCCGCTCTGCAATGGTCACATGTTCGGATTGATGAAGACCTTCCTCTCCCTTGTTCCAGCAGGCAGCGGAGGTTGTAGTTCTCCCCTCGCGATTCTAGAAGCACGATGGCGTGGTGTCGGAAGTAGATCTAGGGAAAATCCTGCAGGGCTTCGCCTAAGCCAGAGCAGGTTATGGTGGATCTAGGGTTTCCGGTGATCTAGGGTTTAGAGGGCCGGAGAGGAGAAGGCGTGGCCGGCGGCAGCTATGGCGGCAAAGGCGACTGGCGGTGGCGGCGACGCTGGGGCGGCAGTGGCGGTGGCGCGACTAAGTGGGGAGGGGTTGGTGTTGTGTGGCCTTGGGGCACCCCCTCCCCTCTATTTATGAGAGGGAGGGCAGCTTGGGAGAGGGGAGTTTGAATCCTTCCCCAACTCCCTCTCCTTGTTGGCTTCTGGTGGAGGGAAAGAAGGATTCTTTCCTTCCTCCACTAGGACACATTGTCCCAGTTTGACTTTCCAAACTTGTCTTTTGACTTTCAATTTACATGGAACTCCCACTTAGCACTCTCCAACAATGTATCAATGGAGAAAGTGGAGGTGCAGGAATCACTCTTCATGCTAAGGAAGATAGTACGACCATCAGGGTGCACAACGTGGGTGGTGATTTCCTCAAGTTTAAATGGAAGCTTCCCGAGCTTGCACCACAACCATTTCCCTTCCTGTGGAGGAGGACCAAGAATCTCCGTGTTGTCCTTGTCTAGAGTAAGTAGCTTATCGCCAAAGGGCACATAAATGGGCTGAGAAGGACACGACCTAGGCCGAGGACCGTGGCCAATGCATTGGGTGCGCACATCAAAGACGATGCTGCGCTTGATTGATTTAGCATCCAAGACCATGATCTTGGTGCCAATGGCCGCAAAGAATTGACGCGGTGGAGATTTGAAGCGAATGAAAGGGGATGGTAAGCGCTCCACGACTTGGCGGCCATCGGCCGAAGGGTTGGTCGTTAAATCAAGCATACAGATAGCATATCTATCATCCCTTTCTTTCATGATGACATAAAGGTGACAAGGGTGAGGATTCACCTACTGGAAACGCGCCCATCAGACTTACGCTTTGGCATCCTTGCTTCTCCCTTCCATACCTCTCTCTTCTAGCTATTACTACCTGCAAGTCGCACCCGAATAAATCCAATTAAATGCGTGACAGATGGTTCCATTGGGAATTCTCCTGCTGAAGGCCCTTCGTGGTGCTTCGGCAGAAAAAACTTAAACCGACACACATGCTCCTATCTGCAGCTTGTTGAATAAATTAAACATATGAACTTGTTGATATGATTGTTAATCGTTTCTTGAACTTTACCCACTTGGTGTTCACCTAAAACTATTGTTTTTCATTTTTTTACTGTTCGGGACACATCCATCATAATCTGAGCTAGGGTTTCATCGAGAAGTAAAAAATCAAGATTTTGAACTTCGAAGGTGTCCTATGTATCTTGTCACTCTTATGAATTTCGAAGGTGTCCTATGCATTTATTTGCTACTCCATGAGGGACAAGATGAATGCCACGATGCTATATTTTCTGTATGTGAAACAAACAAACGTTTTTCAATACATGTTATTCATGATCTTTGTTTGTAGACTTTCATGTTGCATGCATAGTTACTTTGTCTTACTGTTAGAACTCCATCTTTCATGCTCATGTTTAGAGTTCTTTGATCCCATCTTTAAATGCTTGCAAATGGTTTGATCTTGATTTTGATGGTGCATGTCACCTCAAAAATCATTCTTTTTATCAATTACCTACTCGCGGATGAGCAGGAGTTAAGCTTGGGGATGCTTAATACGTCGGAAACGTATCTATAATTTTTGATGTTTCATGCTTGATTAGTAGATACTTTGCTTTGCTTTGTCTACACTTTGAGGTGTTTTTATATATTTTCTGGTACTAACATTTTAACAAGATGCCACAGTACCAGTTGCCTGTTTTATTCTGTTTTTGATTCCAGAAAGGCAGAAAATCAATATTCTCGAAATTGGACGGGACAAAAGCCAAAGTCAATATTTTATCGTGGGGAACACAAAGCCGGAATACGATACGGAGGAGAGTCACCAGGGGGCCACAACCCCTGGCCGTGCGGGTGGGTCCACCCTGCGCCTAGAGGGGGTTGTAGCCGCCCTGGCGACCCCCTGCCTCGCCTCTTCGTCTATAAAGACCCCCCGATGCCTAAACCCTAAGTATCCGATCAATATTCCATGGAAACGTCTGTAGCCGCCGTCACCATCGTCCCTAGATCAGGGGGGGTTCTGAAGCTCTTCCTGGCACCCTGCCGGAGGGGAGATCATCTCGAAGGCCTTCTTCTTCATCATGCTAGCCTCCGGTATGAAGCGTGAGTAGTTCCACCTTGGACTACGGGTCAATGTAGTAGCTAGATGGTTGTATCTCCTCCTTTGTGCTTTCATGTTTAGATCTTGTGAGCTCCGTTCATGATCAAGATCTCATCTATTTGTAATCATGCATGTTGCGTTTGCGGGGATCTGATGGATATTGAGATTACTATGTCAGATTGATTAATGGTTTTGTCTTATTGATTTTATCATGTGTGTGTTGTTTGTGATCTTGCATGCTCTCCATTGTTAGTAGTCATCTTGGCCAAGTAGTTGCTAGTGACTCCAAGAGGGGGTATTTATGCTCAATAGTGGATTCAAGCCTCTATTTAATCCAAGGGAAGTGACAGAAATATCTAAGGTTGTAGATATGCTGTTGCCACTAGGGAGAAAACAACGGTCTCTTGTTCATGGAACAAGTGGATTGTTTACCTTACACACTTTGCTTAAAGCAGTTATCTATTGCTTGCAACTTAATCTTTGGAGGGGTTGATGATAACCCGAAGGTGGATTTCTAGTCATAGATGCAGTTGGATGGCGGTCTATGTATCTTGTTGTATTTCCCAATCGAATCTCATAGGATCTTGATGTCTAGTATTGCATTGTTATGCCTTGCTCAGTCCTGTCAATTGCCCTGCTGTAATTTATTTATCCAGCATGCCATGTTTGTTTATCTAAGGAGAACACCTCTAGTGAACTATGGACCCCGGTCCAATCTTTACCATTGATACATCTTCCACTGTTACTTGTTGCAAACCACTATTACCTTCCACACCATACAATTAATCCTTTGTTACAACAAACCAGTGAGATTGACAACCTCGTTGTTCGTTGGGGCAAAGTCTTGAGTTTGTGTTGTGTAGGTCTCCAAGTTGCTAGCAACACCTTTGAGTCGTTTCTTACTGAGGGAAAACGTGCTGCTGTGCTCATCACATCTTGCTCTTGGGGTCGCCAACGAGGCGTTGACAACACGCCATCACCGGCCCGCTTTGTAAACCCAAGGCCCATTTTGTAAACCCTAGAACCCACACTGTAACCTACTCCTCCCAGTTAGTATATAAGGGAGGGTAGAGTTAGGGTTCAAGAAGTGTCCTCGAGTTCATCTTCTTCCTCTAGTTCTCCTTAATATCTAAGGAAATAGCTCAAAGAGCACTTGTATTGGGCATACGCCCCTGACATAGTAGATCCCTGCAGGAGTAGGGGTGTTACCTGGCCCAGAGGACCGAACCTGGGTACTTCACTGTGTCTGCAATTCTTGTGCTCAACACGTTGTGATACCATCGATAGCATCTTGAGTGTCTCCTCTTAAGCCATCCCCGATGGCACTGCCGTGTTCCACACCACGACACTCACATTGGTTTCCGCCTTGATCAAGGCAGTGATTGCAGCAACAAATCCATCATACTCATCATCAAGACCTGCAAGGATGTATGAGACCACATCCAAGTTGTCCAAGGGCTTGACTGCCACAGCCATCTCATTGGAGAGACTCTTGATTTCATCAAGGTAGGCATGGATTGTCTTCATTGCGACACTTGTTGAGCTTGGTGTGAAGTTGCACCACCCGTGCCTGAGAATGAGATAAGAACATCTCCATGACAACTTTCCACACTTCTGCAGACGTACGGAGGCCAACCATCTGCGTGAGCACCTCTTTGGCCATGTTCGTGACCAGAAAACCTAGCACAGATTGATCTTGGGCAACCCACCATGCATAGTCCGGGTTAGGGACTCCGTCCTTGTCCTTGATCTTCATCTCCTTCTTTGGTGCGACTTACGAACCATCTAGGTAACCGAACAGCTCCGCACCATAGATTTCAAGGAGCACCTGAGTTTTCCACAACAAGAAATTCTCTCGGGTGAGTTTTTCCGAGACGGAGATATTCAGCACAGATCCACCCGAAGAGGAAGAAGAGTCGCCCGCGCTTGACATGATTGCGAGAGGGCGGGGGAGATCTGAAATTCGATGGCGCGATCTCAGAGCGCCGGAGGTATCGTCGGAAGAGAGTGCAATAACGGAGGATGTATATCAACAATACCTAACCTACACGGCACGGATACAGGAGTATATCGGTACCGGAACAGGAGTCCTACACGCATATTTAACAACGACAACATCGGCGTCGCACAACGAGAGAGGTTGCCGCGGCGACATATCAACCAGAGTTCTTGGAGGCGAGGCTTCAAAGGGGAGGGGCGTGTACGACGGCTAGCTTCGGAGAGGAGGTGCACGCAGCGGCGGTGCTCCACTACGAAGTTCTGGGAGGCGCGGCTTCGAAACTGGTGCTTCGATCGGCGGCAGAGGCGTCCCGATCGACCTGGTTGACGAACATGCACTACTTTGGTGCGGTTCGCCCGGACCCGGTTGGCCGTTGCGTATACGACGTAGAATCATGATAGAAGTTGAATACTCTCTCTGATTCAAATTAATTGACTTGGATTTGTCTAGATTCAAACATACCTAGACATGTTTTAGAATTAGATACATCCAAATCTAGATAAATTCGAGTCAATTAATTTGGATCGGATGGAGTAATAACTTATAACTCTTATAAATCGAGAGTACCGTTACAATCACCCTAAAAGAGCTAAACAAGATATACGGATGCATGGCTATAGGGGGTAACTAAGAGAATGATAAGGAAAAAAAAAATTGCATACATCTTCCGAAATCGTTAGATGGAAAAGTAACCTGCGGTTTGTTCAGTTCAGCCAGACTAAGAGCTAGCAGATGTCATCGTGGCCACCATCTTGCAAAGAAGAAAATAGTAGTAGTAAAGATGAATCAGACACGCATGCATGCATAAAAGTATGTATGTACTCGCTACGTTTTAAAATATAAGATGTTTTAGCATTGTGAAGCAAATGTATGTAGACTACTTTAACATGTTATAATTTAGAACAGAGGGAGTATTAATTAGTACTGGGGTTTTTTGCGAGTACGTACCTCGTGGTATATGTTTCGGTGGAAGGAGATGTAGAAGCCTGGTCGGTTAGGATGGGCCCGGAGTGCGTTTTCCAGTGCAGCCTCCGCTTGCCTGGCCTCCCCGAACGTCACTCCCGAGCAGATGAATGTGATTACGGCTCTTCGAAGGGACGGCAGTCTGCCCATGCACATGTCAAAACAATCACTACCGTTTCCAGCAGCACTTTTGCTTCGGTCCCCCCCCACTCTCTCCCTCCTTCTTTTCAAACTTTGACAAACAAAAACTCATACCAATTGTTTTCAGGACCGTACGAACCCACCCGAAATCCATATGGTCCTCTTAGACGTATACTCCCCGTACACGAATACTCATGTGCCTGCAAAATCCAGCAGTTGCTTCCTCTTTTGTGACCTGCAAGCTGGTACGGAGATCAACTCGTTCAGCCCTGGGCAAAGCTCCTGGCTGTAACACGATTTGGCCAGGTGAGCCGGAAACCAATTTGATTGATGTGAGACAACGAAACCCATCAGCAGCAACGATTAGCAGCCTGCTCTGGCTGTAGCCCGACAAGTAAAGAATTTGCAGCGCTTGTAACCTTCCAAGGACATCCAGATCCTCCTGTCGCACTTCTATGCATTGATTTGAATCTTGGAGAGCTGCCACATATGTGAGGGATTACGCCTTATCCATGATGGCAGTGAAGAAAATTCGATGTTTCCGGATACAAATTCTCGGAGACATCGAGGGGGCATCCACTGTTCCCCCAAAATATCCATTAGTCCAACATCGTCACTTCCATAAGCAATTCTTAAAATTTCGATGTTGCACATTTTACCCAGTGACTTCACAAAAGCTTCCTCCAACTCCAAGCTCGAATTATAAAACACAATTCCAAGCTTTCTCAACCTTTCCATGCTGCCCAACTCTTCCATGGTGCTTAAGGATTCACCATGGATGTCACTCAGCACTTCAATTGTTTTAAGGTTTCCCATTCCATTTGGAAGCCTCTTATGGCGAGAGTCAATGAGTAGGCACATCAATCTTCTCAGCTTAAAAACAGTCGATGGCAGTTCTATACCAGCATTTCTACTCAAATCAAGCACCTGCAAAAACTGCAACTTTCCAACTTCTTTTGGGAGCTCGGAAATTCCTGTTTCCGACAGACCTAGGTACCTTAGGTGCAATAAACAACCCAGCTCCCGAAGTTTGAGATGATTATGATCTCTAAGATCACATCCACTCAATTCCAATACTCGTAAAACAACAAAGCTCGAAAAAGATGGCATTAGACCAATAGCAAGTCCAAATTACGACTAGGGACCTCACTTGTAACATGCTCATAGATTCGAGAGCCTTGGTTTGAACTTCTCTTTTTCTAGCATTCTGTAGAGACAGTCTGCGGACATTTTGAGAAGACTTGCTATCTCTAGTGCCATACAATACGGAAACAAAGTTGTCCTCACTTGAGAAGGAAATAATTAGGTCTAAAACCATATCATGTACCTTGCAAGCTACTACTGTGCCTTCAGCATCATCATATTCTGGCAGGATCATATTTCGGTTCACTAGCTCATTGAAGTAAGTTTCTCCAATCATGAAGTGACTAGTTTCTTCTTTTTCACAATTAATGGACAAAATTTTCCGAAATCCACATCCATATCAACTTATCTTTTATAATCCTGTAATCCTCTGGAAACATGCTTATATATAGTAAGCATGTTTTTAGATGAGAAGCAAGATCATAATAACTAAAAGATAGTATCCTCAACATCTCCTCCACACTGGGGTCTTCCGTAAGACCACAACCAATTGACTCGAGCAAAGCATGCCATCCATCCACATGTTTTACTTGCTGATCACTAGTCAAGAGACTAGCTATAGTAATAATGGCTAATGGTACTCCTCCACATTTTCTCAATATATCTATGGAAACTTCTTCCAATTCACGAGGACATCCACCCTCTTGGGAAAATATCCTTTTATAGAAGAGCCTTTTGGAATCGTCATCACTAAGAGGTTCCATTGGGTAAATAGAATCACTAGTAGACGAGCAACATAATTTAGACACGCTAACTTTACGAGTGGTCGTGATTATCCGACTGCCACAATTGTTATTGCTCGAGAAAGCCAAGTTGATAATTGTCCATAGTTTTTCATCCCATATGTCATCAATTACAATGAGGTACCTATATCAATCATGCGCTCATCAATAGAAATCATGAGCATATATATGCCTTTCACGGTAAAACTATATTAAATGTTTCTAACAACTGCAAAGCCTAATTCTTGAGCTCAAGAGAAGATACATCAAGGATCCCCACGGTAGTATCATATATAATATCTTATTAAAACACACGGTTACAAACTTAGTAAACAAAATTATGTTTGGATTTTATATTCTTCTAAACAATACGGGGGCTATGTTATTCACATGATTCACAAACTCATTAATAGGACAAACATAAAATTTGAGTGTCATGTTCACTCTATAAGATTGGAAAACTACAAGATTGGCATTAAATATATCTTAACATCAAGTAACAAATAGATAAAATGCAACGAGACGTGAGTGGATGAAAATGTCCCTCCTAAGTATGGTAAAACGGATGTTTTTTCTTAATATTTCTACGGATCTGAATCGTGCGGATCAACTGGCCTGGTTACGAAAAGAATAAGTAGGATTTATATTCTCTACAAAAATTCTATGAAATTTCTTGAATCAAATGAGTCCTACAATTTAACGAAATTTTCATAGGAAAAAATGTATATATATAAATATCCTACCAAGACATACCACAGTCTAAGGATGATGTGGCTGACACCATGATCGGCAATTTAGTTCAGAATTATATTGGGGTGTATCGGACATAGAGGAATAGCAGTATATTGTAGCCAGCGGCCCTTATCTAGCTAAAACAAATCATAGGATTTGAATAAATTTGTTTAAATCCGAGATACCTCGGCACACTGGCAATGTATAGTATACATGTTATTGCTATCTAGCTAGTTATTTGCCTCATTGTCCAAACAAGTTGATCTGGATTTGTAGTTTTGTTCAAAATAATTAAATCAAGAAAATATTGTCTGATTGTTAGAAGTAAGTGTAATGTATGACAGTATTTCTGTAAAAGTCATTACGGGGTAAGAACAAGGAGGTAGGAAGTGAAATTACTCTAAAACGGTCAATAATTTTTAACTCCAGAATTTACTCATCATTGTAAACTATTATAGCAAAGAAATTAACAAGGTAAGCTCGTTGCCATAATTAGGTGAGTAAGATGTACGTACTTTTTCTCCTTGAGACTTTCACGGAGTTGGTCGATGAGTTGTCGTTCATTCAACATGGTGAAATGACTTTGGTATACACCAAGATCTAGGAGAATGTCAATGAAAACCTTCTTTGCATCAGCACTTCGGCCGACGGGAACAAAAACACTACAGTTAAAATCTCCTCTTATATTGTCATAAACAGTTTTGACAAGCGTGGTCTTGCCCAATCCTCCAAACCCGACAACGGAGACAATCTTCAACTTCTTTTTGGTTTCTTCATCTCCATCTGAGAGCAACTTCATTAGTTCTTGGTCTCTTTTGCCGGCGATGCCCACAAGCTCTGCCACTTCCGTGTAGAGAGCCCCAAGACGGGGATCGATAGGCGTCACACCTGCAGGGTTAGCGACAATATTGTCGACGGTGTACCTTCCACGCCTGGTAGCTACCTCTTGGACTTGCTTATTGATGTCCTTGATCGCGTCGGCGATCTGATGGCGAGCCTTCACTTTAGTGAACAAGCCGGCCATCTTCTCAGTGAGCCGTTTGAGCTTGTTTGACTTGTCCGCAAGCTCAGGATCATCATCGACACGTACTAGGAACTTGTCGACGACGTCCTCCATGTCATAGGAGAGCTCCCTCACCTCCCCAGCCCAGAGCTTGACCTGCCCGTCGAGCTGGTCCCGTGGCACCTCCGCCACCTTGCAGAGGGCAGCGTGCATGCTCTTCATCTCCTTCTCGAGGGACCTGACGCCTTCCTTGACGCTCTTCGGCAGCTTGTACTCGTCGTTGATGAGCTCAATCAGCTTTGGGAGCAGGGAGCCCATGGCGCCAGTCACCAGATCCATGGCTTTAGCTTGTAGATCGGTTTGGTTGCTTTGTTGTTTGGTTCAGAAGGGCAAAGTAGTTTGCTAGCTATTGGTTTGGGTGCCGAGGCGCTGCTCTTTTTTGAGCCCGAGTAGGTTCACAGGAAAGGTCGTGGAATTGTACAACCATGTGAAGTCGTCGGGCGTGGAGTAACGTGCACTGATAAGAGTACTATTAATCAAAAAATATAAACACACTGATCTAGGTGTTGAATGCACATGATGCAACGTGCATCGGTTTCTCTGTAACGTGCACTAGTGCAACTGTGCAACTTGCAATCCTCGACTTTGTGCAATTAGGGCTTGTTTATTTCTTTGGTATTTTTATCACTAAAAAAGGTGGGGATATGCGGAGATTTGGTGTTCATCAAATACTATTCAATCCTCTTAAATACCCTTTTTCCAAAAATACTTTATCATGAT
The DNA here is from genome assembly GCA_023614405.1 of Avena insularis. Lineage (NCBI taxonomy): Eukaryota > Viridiplantae > Streptophyta > Magnoliopsida > Poales > Poaceae > Avena > Avena insularis. The sequence continues at coordinate 45,393,948 of CM042695.1, forward strand.
AGAGAGTTTTTAATCTAACAAAAAATACACTAGTGTGGAGGGGATTTATGGGGATATTTCGGAATTATGTCCTCCAAACCCGGTCTAGTAAACGACGTATCGGGAAAATAACTTAGAAGTAAACAAACAACACCTACCCCTTAAACAAAGTACTACTCTCCGTCCCGTTCATAGCCATACCCAAAACTTAGTTTAAATAATCACCTCTCATCCCCTCAAATAACTTAGAAGTAAACAAAGCCTTAGTGGTAACATCAGCACCATTTATACTACATATATAGTATTCATACAAAACTAATGCTTAAACAGACATTTTAATTCGGAGAGTGCATCTGGCTGCGTCAGTAGCCTAACGTGCTTAGCCAGCTATTACAAACTGGCATAGAAAAAATACAAAGGGATTTGCACCACTATAACTAATCCCCCAAGACACGTAGAAGCCCGGTCCATAGCCATACCCAAGACACGTAGAAGCACCGTATATCTATATGCATCCGGATCGGGAGTATGCCCATTTATAGGTACACAACAGTTTTTCCGCACACCACCCAAGCCGCCCAACCTTGTCCGTGCCGATCACCGCAGCCGCCGAGGCGACCACGGAGTCAAAGCCGCAGCTGGCCATCCTCGCAACCACTGCCATGTATGTCCATCTTCAGTGGCGATTCTAGAACAAAATTTGAGGGTAGGCTCGAAATAAAAGATCACTCGATGAGAATGATTTAAACATAGCAATATACTAGCAATATGGTCTTATGCACTCAAAATCTTATAGCAATGATGGACAATGAAAAATCAACAAGCAAAATACGAAACACAATAAGGTACCTTGCTAGGTCGCTATTAAGCACTATTATCCTAAAATTAAAAATAACCATCAAGTATCCAGTGACCTGCATCGTGTGTTTAGACAAATTAGTGAAACATCTCTATTATAAAAATGAGTAAATAACCAACATTATAAATAATTATACATACCACTAAGGTGCTTTGGATCATTCTTTAGGAAGATGTCCAGCACGGTCTTTCATAGCTTGGAAGCGCTTCATGATCTTAGCATCCTCGATGCTTTTGAATATTTGTCGCTCTGTGTAGCATACCATCAAGTCATTTAACCATCCATCTGACAACTTGTTCCGTAAATCTGTCTTGATAATACTCATTGCTGAAAATATTCGCTCTACAGATGCCGTTGCCACCGGAAGGATCAATGTCAGCTCAGTAAGACGATATACCAATGGGAAAGTTCTATCTTTTCTAGTCTCAACCATCAATTCAGCAAGTCTTGAAACATCAGAACATCCATGAAATTCTGTACTTCTCCTAATATTAAGGATGAACGTTTGCAGCTGACTTCTTAACAACAACCGATCAGCGATGGTAAAATCTGCCTCATAAATCTCAGCAAGGCGAACAAGTTTATCAACGTTAAACATAGCGAATGAATTTTTTGGATTAAGACAAGACATGCATACCAACAACTCTGAGGAAACTTCATTGAAGCGGTGATTTATCTCTGTCATAGTCGCGTCAATAGCAACATAGAAAATGTCAACTTTGTAATAATAATGCATAGTCACCTTATTCTTGGAGCGAACAGATTCCCCCATTGGCACAGTAAGATCATCCATATTTGACACACTTATCTCATACTCCTCACAAAAGCATTTGACTTGTTTGAGTAATGGCTCCCATCCATTGTCCCTCAAACCTTGTAAACGTACTTTCACATCAGAGATCAAACCCATAGCTTCAACAATATCTTGATATTTTCTTTGCAAAGCTTTAGATAGCTCATCTGTGATGCTTAACAAGCCTATTAAAAAATGCAAGATGAATACAAACTCATAACACTCCATTTTCTTTATCAAACCACCAGCTCCACCAGTACCAGAGTGTTCACGAGCATCTCCACTTACAACTTTTAGCACATCGTTGCCTCCCACATCTGGTATATACGAAGCAAGGTTTTAAGGTGTGAGCCCCATCGAGTATCCCCAGGTCTAGCTAGGCCGGATTCTTGATGCAATCCTTTCCCAGATGAGATCTTACCATTTTCCAACTTTTCTAGTAAGACATCTTGGTGCTTAGCAATAATAGCATCTTTTCTTTTACAAGATGCACTAACTTGGTTAACTATTAACGGGACCTGATTGAAGAATTCAGCAATACACTTACTGCATTTGGCAACAGTTACAACCACCAGCTGTAGTTGATGAGCAAAACAATGAACATAAAAAGCATGGGGACTCTCATCTCTGATCAATTTCTGCAAACCATTAAATTCCCCCCTCATATTTGAAGCTCCATCATAGCCCTGTCCACGTAGCCTAGAAATAGGCAAGTCATGCTTAGTAAGAAGACGAACCAGAGCTTCTTTTAACGCTGCAGATGTACAATCTGAGATATGCTTGATTGCAAGGAACCTTTCCATGACCTTCCCTTGATTATTTACGAATCTGCATGCACATAATTTTAGTTTTGTAAGAATATAATAATAATAGTTCATAAAAAGTGCACTTGAAAAAGATAACATATGTAAAACTAACCTCACGATGACTGCCATTTGTTCCTTTATAGATGAATCTCTAGCCTCATCAATGAGGACCGCAAAGTTTCTATCTCCAATCTCACTCTTAATCACAGCTGTGACCTCTTTAGCACAACATTTTGCAAGATCTTTTTGAATTCCTGCAGAAATCATAAGTGCATTGCCTTGCCCTTTTTCAAAAGCCTCTTTTACTTCATCATTCTTATCTTTGTACCAATCCAACAACTCTCTGAAATTTCCCTTGTTGATGGAAGTAGATGATTCATCATGTCCACGGAAAGCTTCCCCCTGTGCTATGAGATATCTTGCACAATCTAGTGATGCTGTCAAACGGATCTTGTATGCAATCTCGGACGCCTTTGAGTACGTACGCATTTTACTAGACACACTTGACCGCTGATTTTTAAAATCATCACATTCACCTCTTGCTATATTATGAAAACTACCTGGACCACCAACATGTTTTTTAAATGCAGCAGTAGTGATCTTCCAACGGGTAAATCCACTTTTGGAGAACACATCATTTCCAAATGTATTAGTCCGTACTGGTTTCTTGAAAAGAAAACAGTAGAAACAAAAGGCGGCATCCTTTTCCATGCTATATTCTAACCAATCATATTTATCAAACCACGATCTTTGAAAAGATCTTAAGATTGTACCATCTAATGTCTGTGGAAATACAAACCCGGTTGCTTGAGTTGGACCGTTCAACAAATATGCTCTCCTCACTTCACTTCGAATTTCATTAGCATATTCTTCTATGGGTATCCGAAGAGCAGGATCAACAATAATATCGTTAGGATCAAACTCTAACCGAAGAGAAGGATTTATGCTCACATTGGGGTTTGGATTTGGAATCTCCTCGGTTGATGAAATTGGTGTGCTCTTACTGGTTGACGAGTTTGGAATTGTACTCGTAGTTGGAACAATTGTGCTGGCATCAGTCGAAGGCCTACTGAACTTCGGTGAATAATAACGACGCAGATCAGCTGGATTTTTATCAACCGATGAGAGTGGCCGTTTCTTCATTGCGGATCTGTTCACAAAATAATACGGTCACTAGAAAATTAATAGATTACTCGATGCAATTATTTGAGACTGATTTGAGCCTAGTGAATTACCTAAACAGCGTGGGACAGTTTCTACCTGATGTAAAGGCCGAAATTGAATAAACCGACAGAATTGGGAAGAGTCAAATAGATGAACAGTTGCCTAAAGCTGGAGCCCGGAACACAGGCCGATTCACGTCTCAGTGCAGTTCGACGGAAGATCGGAAGATCGGAAGACACCCCGCGCCGCCACTTCGTGCGACCTGACGGAATATCGGAAGACACAGGAAGTGATCGATCAATCGAGTTTTGCCTGATGTACGCTTCCTAATCCCTCTCGGCTGTTTGGGCAGGTCTCTTCTAATGGGCCAAATAAACATACAATAAGGCCTGGACTAGAAAACAGCTGATTTGTTTACTTTTCTTTTCTTTCCTGCATGTGGAGAACGTACGAGGAGTTGAGGAAAATCTCTAATTGATTGCTAAACAATTAGAGTCTATATACTTGATAAATTTTTGGCAAAATTAGAGGTGAGGCTCAAGCCTAACGAAGCCTCACCGGCAAAATCGCCCCTGTCCGTCTTGTCACTGGACAAGTCGCCGGACATGTCACCAAACAGTCCATTGTATCGACGGCAAGTCACGGGTCATGTTACCGGACTATCTGATGGATCGCCGGAAAAGTCGCCGAACATATCACGGACAATCCAGCGGACATGTTTCCAGACTATCCAGCGGGTCAACTCGCCGCTGCCACCGGTTCCACCGGCACACAGCTACAAGGCAAGGCCGAGGTGTATTTCGGCGAGATCCACCTCGTAGTCACCGCCACCACCATCACCAGCTTGCTGGCCACAACCGTCGTGGGTGATGAGCTGACGTACATGCGTACTAATACACGTACTTTTGCTAGAAAGACGTATAATTTGGTCGGACTTACGTATACCCGGTTAATATTAGATACCTTGTGTTTTGATTGCGTATGAGTTTTATACGAGTTTGGGGAGGAGTTGTCACTAATGCAGAGCCCCCCCTCTAACACCGGTTGGGAGGGCCCTCTAACAGCGGTTCTACAACCGCTGTTGAGGGTTCGGTGTTAGAGGGGGGCCCCCTTTAACACCGGTTCTTATACAAACCGGTGTTAAAGGGTGGCGCACGTGGGGCTGCCGCAGGGCTCAGCCCCCCCCCTTTAACACCGGTTCGTAACAACGGCCTAAATCTCTGCCGCGGCAGAGATTTAGGCCGTTTTCCTGCCGTGGCAGCCTCTGCCCTGTTCTGGGCGTATTTCTGCGGGAGGGGGGGAGGGGGAATCGATCGGGAGCGGTATACACATACATCGTCATCGGTACATACGAGTACATGAATAATTAAGCAACTATTATTATACACAAACATCGTCATCGGCACATACATCGTCATCGGCACATACATCGTCATCGTTCATTTTGGTGGATATCTAAAGAGTTCTCCGCCAGGCGTGACGACCTCATCAAGTATGAACCCCGCCAGTTCCTCTTGAATGGCTCGTATGCGGTCAAATGGTAGGAGTTGGTCCCGCATCCGTTCGATCTGAATATATATGAAGAATGGGGTCAATATATATATAAGAATAAAACTCAACACAATTGATGGTAATAAAATAATGTTGTGTACTTTGTTTACTTACTCTAAGTTGTTCTAGTGCGGCTTGGCCCGTCGCACATATCGTGTTGCGAATGAACTCGCAAACATAGTATCCACATAAGTTATTGCCGGGTCCCTGATGCGCGCACTTTACGAGAATAGAGAGTTCAATCAAAATAATAATCAATAAAGCATGATATAATGGAATTGGAAGCATAATCAAAGAGATACGCAGACCTAGCTAGCTAGTATTACTTATATTTTGGTCTACAAATTTTAGTTCTTCTGACCATTCACCCACGGCCCTGCCCGTGAACCTTTTCCAAACCCTGTCCGGCAAAGAAAATGGATAAAGGAGTAATTAATTACTTGTTGTCATGAAAGTCGCCGATCTAGTGCGATAATATGATTAAAATTACCTCTGGAGCATCTCTCTAAAGTCTGCCCATATCTCTTTTTCTTTTCGTAACGAGTCCATGACAAGGACTTTTCCTGAGTCGGGTTGAATGACTAGCAGAATAAAGTGGAACCTACGCACGCATAACTCATCATCAGTTACACTTAACATCGAGTAAGCCGAAACAGAATGTGTACAAGAGAGGGTAACAATACTCACGAGAAGTTGTAAGGCAATAATATTTTCCTTTTGGTTTGTTGTCTCAGTAAAGACCTTAGCAAGTAATCTTCTGTTTGCCCGGGTTTGGTTCTTACCACTTCTTCATGAACTCTATTTGGGTTAACGAACCCAATGTCAAAAGGGCCTCCTTTCATGCATTCCATAACCTTTTTCCTGCATAATAGTATATACATATATGGTGAGCATATATATATACATGCAATTAATGAAGTGAATGAGATGAGATATAAATTACAGAAATAGTACTTACACACAATAAAGGCTGATGGCAGCTTTATCGAGTTCCTTCTGATTGAATAGAAAATGCAAGTCTTGAATGTTGAAGTCGATCCCGTCGTCTCCGCACAAGAAAATCTCATCTCTTATATGCGTCGTGATCCATTCTTCTTTTCTCGTCTTGCAGAAATCAAGATACCACTTGTGCAATTTTCGCATCTTTGTTGGTAGATTCTTGAGCTCCTCTTTCTTGACGAGATTCTTCCCATACTTCCATGGCTGTATGGGGTTGGCATCGCATTTGGTCAAGTTGTCTCCCATGATGTTCAAGTATGCAATGTAAGTCATCCCCATCTCATTGGCCTTTCTTTGTAGCTCTGCCTCGTAATCATTTACGGGAGGAGCGTCCTGTGTGTCGAACATTTGGAGCGGGACGCATGATTGGTTTTCCTGCTCTCCGAGCATGGGAACTATTTTCTGGGGTGCCTCACGACTGCTACTTTCAGTCTCCCTATGGCGCCTTGCATCCGCCTTCAAAATCTGGCGCTCGTAGTCCGGCACAAGTGGGGTTTCAGGTTTCAAAAGATTTTTGTAAAACTTCTCCACCACCGCCGGATTTATTTTCTCCTTTGGCTCGGCCCGTCTAGGTGCAAAGAATTTCTTGACCTCTTCTTCCGAGATCCTATTGGTCTCCTCATCGCTGCGATTCCACGGTAAAACCGGCAATGGCTTGGCGGAAGGCTGCGGGACGTAGTTTTTTGAACTCTTTGGCGTACGGTTTCCTGCGGATTTCTTGGTGGCAGTGCTACTGATGCTCTTCGTGGCAGTGCTCTTTCGCTTACGCTGAGGAGATGGCTGAAGCACCGGAGATGGCTGACGGTCGAAGATGGCTGGCGCACCGGAGATGGCTGCCGCGCAGGAGATGGCTGAAGCGCCGGAGATGGATGCCGCGCAGGATATAGCTGAAGCGGCTCGAATCAGCTGCGGAGGAGCGGGGTTGCGATGGCCTCAATTTGGAAGCACGATGTGTTCCTTCTTCCAAAGAATGGTTGTTTTCACTGCAAATTTGAGTTGAGTTTCCCCTTCACCTCTAGCATGGTCAAGCTGTGCTTCCTCATATTCCTTCACAACCTCATCCACCCCGACAATAGCATAGCCATCTGGAATCGGTCGGTAGTGGTAAGTTCCACCAGCTACAGGAGGTAAGGCATAGCCGACAGCCACCTTAATGGATAAGCCCATTAATCTCACATGCAGCTCAGCGTGTTCGCTCTCCGTGATCCCATCCACGGGGTATCGAGGACCCGCCATTTCAAGCGTGGGCTGCACGTTCTCCGTGGAAGCCATGCTGCTTTTCCACGCGATGCGGGCAGCGGCTTCCAATGCAGGCTCTTTCGTGCGGCTGAGATGGGCGGTAGCTTGATGGCTCATTGTGCATTCACTTGCGCCTGTAGCGCCACAAGTGCATGTTCTATCTGTGTCATCCGCTCTGTACGCTCTTTTTGTTTTCTGCCGCGCCATCTGTAAGAGTCGCTCCACTCGGCAAACCCATCCTTCCACGTCATACCCCCTGTGCCTCGTGCATGTCCAGGGTGTTCTTTTTTACCGATGGCGCGTGTGAGCTGGTCATTCTCTCTGTCGGGATGGAAGGTCCTGGCGGATGTTTCCTCGTATGCCGTGATGAGTTCAGTGACCGGTTTGGCAAGGAGGGTTGGGAAGATACACAATCTTGTTTCTGGGTCCAACCTTGCCCCGATTCCGTAGAACCAAGTATTTGCACGTAGGTCCCACCCATCTGTCTGGGGTGTGATCCCTCTAGCGCGCAGGGCCTTCTCAACTTCCTCCCACTTAGGCCTCTGAGATATGTAGCCACCTGACCCTGTCCTCTGGTGATATTCCTTCTTCTGGGCATTAAGCGTATTGGTTTCTGACCTCTTTTTAGATATAGCACCTTTTTTATATGTCACAAATTCCGGCCAGTGAGGTCTTATCTTCGCATAATATGCGTCTTCGAAATTTGGAGTCTCGCCAGCTTTGACAAATTTGTTCAACTTTGTCTTCCGATTCTTGAGCGTCGACCATCTTCTTTAGAGTCCACTCTTTGACCTTTTCCTTTATAACCGGGTTGTTTTCATCCTCCTATGGCGGAAGGTAAAATTTACCAACAACGAATTCCAAAGCGTTTCTTTGGATCTTTCATCGACAAAGGTATCGTCGCCCTTCTTTGGCTTATTCCAATTTTCAATTATGATTGGGATTTGGTCCCTAACAAGAACTCCAGCCTGACGTACAAATTTGTCTGCGGCCTTCTTGGGCTCCATCGGCCTGCCATCAACACGGACTGCTTCGATCGTGAACTTTGCACGATCTTTCAACCGATGGCTCGCGCCTCGCTTGCTCTTTTTCGTAGAAGAAGATGGTTGCTGGCTGGTCGATCCAGAGGGCTAAAAGAAGAAAGAAGCGTTAATTAATACATGTAGAAGAAGATTGTTGGTGAAAGTCAGCAGAGGCTTAATCAATGCATATACCTCTTGGGACTTTGTAATCACTAAATTCGTTCACAGTCTTCATCTTCTCCATGACTACTTGAGCTGTCATCATGTCCCTCCAAGTTCAGATATTGTGAGGTGTCCTCATCAATAATGTTCTCCATTATTTCTTCTTCTTCAAGGTTTCTACTAAGTGGATCCATAGTTTCTAAAACAATAATATTATCTAGAGTAAGAGTGTAAACATTCAAGTGGACTTGGATTCATACATAAATATACATATTATTCATACAAAAATACACAAATAAATACACAAATGAAATTAAAACCCTAAGGATGCTTGATCATTTTAACGAGTTCGAGGGTCCAAACCCTAATCAGATGAGTCGAGCTCCACGACACCCCCACGAGGGTAACGTTGGCAGGATGCAAGTTTGTATACAAGTGGGGCGGGTTTGCGGACAATTATTTAGTCTCAGACAGCTACACCTACACGCAGTCCAATTTGTATACAAGTTTTAATCTATGCATGTAGTACAATTTATATTAGCCGGTGAAACTATGTTGCCCTTGAACCCACTTGACACCCTATCTATACTACTACTCCCTCCATAATTACATGCCATCTTAGTTTCGAGTTTCCCGACTTTGACCATCAAGTTCACCACCAACACTAAGTAAACAATATTATTGATGTTACAACATCAGAAACTTTACTCAAATATGAATACACGACTATATCTTTTATACATCACACATATTTCCCACATTGTTCACCAAATGATGGTCAATATTTGTGGACGGATGGAGTACAAATGTAGTATTTGAGATAAATATATGCCCATGGTTTATTTCTCTATTTCTAACCGGATTGATTCAAAGTCTATTCATCTTGTTTTAATGTCATTTCTTTCTACAAAGTTTCACTACAAATAAGTAACAAAGACCTGTCAAAAAAAGAGAGACCGCTTGCGCGCCGCCAAGTCGCAGGCGCCACGACGACCGCCTGCTTCCACTGAGAGTGCTGCCGACGACTGCCGGACGCAGAGGCGTGGACGGAGTGGCGCCACCGCGAGCTCCACTGAGTGCCGGCCAGCGATGCCACCGTGCGCGCGAGCTCCACACCGCCGCCAAAGGAGGAAACAGAGAGGGAGGAAACAGAGGAAACAGATCTCCTCACCACGAGCACGACGGCATCGGTGGGGTTCTTGTAGGCGCCGGCGTCGTCGTCGGCTTTGTGGCCTGATGGCGATGGCGGTCTTTGGCGAGTGGCGATAAGCGGACGGCGGCGAGCGCGCGGCTCCGGCGAGGGCTGGACGCGGCGCCGGCGCGGCTTCTCTCTGCTCTCTGCTCTCTCTGTTTTGCTCTCTGCACGCGGCGGCGGGCGGTTCGATCTGGCTCTGGGGGAAGAAAGGAGGGGGAAGGCGCATTTAATACCCCCCTTTAACACCGGTTCGGGGCTGGAACCGGTGTTAAAGGGGGGAATTCATTCAACGCGTGAAACGAATAATGCGCTTTCTTTAACACCGGTTAGATTGCGGAACCGGTGTTAAGAGAACATTTATTTCATGCATTAAAGGGCCATTTTTAATTCAAAAAATAGGATATGAATTTAGAAAATTCATATCTTTTTCATTTCAACTCAGAAAAATATGAATAATATATCATAATTTGCATAAAAATAATATCTATCCATTCATGTAAAAACATTTTATATTTACTATACATGAAAATTTTCAAAATGATTAAAACACTTACATATAAATTTTGATTATTCAATTCAAACAAAAATAAATTGTCAAATCCTAAAACTTTGAACATACGAAATATTAAGCATTTAAAAAGGAATCTAACCCTATTTTATTAGAGCAAATCATATTTTAATGCCGCATCTTTTGTATTAACATTTTTGAATTGATTGGATATTTAAATGCCGCATCTTTTGTATACACTTGAATCTGACCAAGCCTCGCTCAACTTGCATTGTTTTTTTGATAAAATAGCATATTGTGAACCTAAAAATGATTTTTGTAAAAAATCATGAGCATCGTATCATGTACCTGTAGTTCATATCTGACCCACTTCCTACCGATTCGGTAGGAATTTGTCTTTTTCACCAGAGGTGGACGGAAAGGTTTAAGATCCCCCTGTTGGTACATTGTCCATATAAGGTGGTCTAGTATTTTTGTAAAATTTGTTGGTGGTTTTTTGAATTAGCCATTTGGTGGTTGCTTCACAAAACCGTCCGTTTTTTATGCTCGGAAAATGAAAAATGCCTTTTTGGTGCGATAAAAAGGAAAACTTCCTCTTGCAACATTGTTTGCCATGCCATGATGCACATGTATGCACAATATGGCCATATTATCACAAGCTATGCCTTGATTCTAGCCATAACATTGGTCATTTGACCCGAAAGCCAAGAAACCTCGAATGAGATAGTTCATTTTGTGAAGGAGATAGAACTGGAATTAAAATACATAATGCAACTAATAGTAAGTTACATAAAGCCGAACTGGAACTGAAAATTAAGATACATAAAAGAACTGAAAATTAAGATACATGGCCAGATTCAGTAACAATCGGCCGAACTTGTTTTGGAATGTTGGAGTGATTCAGTCATGCTCCTGCCTACACCTGTAATACTCGCCACTGTAGTCGTCGTACTCGCCACCGCCGTCATCGCGTCAAAATTACCGTAATTGAACCTTGAAGGCTGAGTACGCGTGGGCTGGACTTGAGGGTAGCGAAGACGGGGGTTAGAGTCGGCGACAGTGTCATAGGCCATGACGCTCTAGAGAGTACGACCGCGCCACCATAGCCGATGGCCGACCTCGTTGAAGTTAGGAGGAGGTGGGCCGTCCTCCTCGTGCCTGGCGAGCGCCCTCTCACGCCGATCCACGAAGAAGGCTTCCCAAGTAGGGAAATAGTCGGGATGCCATCTGGGATTCCTCCGCTGCTCCGGTGTGAGCTCGAAGTAGTAGTGGTTCGTGATGGCCATCCGGCGCGCCACACCTAGAGGGACAGGAGGAACCGGCACGCCTCCGACGCTCAGCATCCAGCCGACGGGGACACAGAGCGGGCGAGGTGGTCGGCGCAGCGCCTCCGCCTCCCTGGGGGTTAGTGCTACGGTGGAAGCCATGGGAAAGAGTGATGAGGTTGCAGATATGAGTCTAGAGATGTGCAATGACAATGGAGGCCAACCCTACATATATATATAGTGAACTGGCGGGAAGAACTGGAGGGAAGAACTGGCGGGAAGAAAAATGGCGGGAAGAAAAATCGAGGGAAAAATGGCGGGAAGAAAAATGGCGGGAAAAAATAGCGGGAAAAATGGCGGGACATTGTTCTAAAAATGGGACGGTTGGAGGGATTTCAGGCTGGGCCAGGCAGCACTAATGATAGGGGTGAGTGTCGACATTATGTCGTGCGGCGTGTACCTTGTCCCGGATGGTGTCACCAACCGGGACTAAAGATGAACCTTTAGTCCTGGTTGGAGACACCAACTGGGACTAAAGATGAACCTTTAGTCCCGGTTGGAGACACCAATCGGGACTAAAGATGAACCTTTAGTCCCGGTTGGAGACACCAACCGGGACAAAACACGAGTCAGCACTAATAATAGGGGTGAGTGTCGACATTATGTCGTGCGGCGTGTACCTTGTCCCGGATGGTGTCACCAATCGGGACTAAAGATGAACCTTTAGTCCCGGTTGGAGACACCAACCGGGACAAAACACGAGTCAGCACTAATAATAGGGGTGAGTGTCGACATTATTTCGTAAGTGTCGACACTATGTCGAGCTGCTTGTACTATAAATAGGCATCCTTGTGAGTCCAGTCCTCCAGCCAGTTTGAGGCATCTCCAAGATGGTTTTCGAGAGCAGGGACACCACTACGGCCAGTTTCTGGGAGATGCCTGAGCCCAGATCCTCGGCATCTCAGAAACTGGTCATAGAGGCACTCCTAATATGTGAAATTAGTTAGCTCCAGTGTATTGATCTAGTTAGAGAAGTTACAAAGCTGCAAGATGGTTTTCGAGAGCGAGGACACCACTACGGCCAGTTTAGGGAGATGCAGCGGGCCTAGTCCTCCGGCATCTCCAAGAAACTAGTCATAGAGGCACTCCCTAATATGTGACCGCGCGCGTTTGGAGATCAGATCTTAATGGTAAGTACGAATCGGGACAACTTCTTCTCATAGTCCCGGTCCATCCACAAAACAAGACTAACACTCAAGACATGTATTAATATTAAAAACATGAACATAATATGAGCATGAACTTCTTGGCATATGTCCTTCCTTATGATCGCTTCAGACGTAACCATGGAGTATCTTCTTTACTTAACAGAATGCTTGGGTCAGTTTTCACTGTGAAGGGCGGAATTTCATCAAACTTATTATAATCTTCTGACATGTCTGTCTTGTCCTCGATTCCCACGATGTTTCTTTTCCCTGAAAGAACTATGTGACGCTTTGGCTCATCATATGATGTATTCGTTTGCATATTTTTTCTTTTTTTTTGGTCTGGAGGACATGTCCTTCACATAGAAAACCTGAGCCACATCATTGGCTAGGACGAATGGTTCGTCTAAGTTCTTGTATACATTCATAAGATTGTTGAGATCCACCGTTGTCATTCCGTACTTCTTGTCTACCTCAACCCCTCCTCCTGTTAGCTTGACTCATTTGCATCGAAACAAGGGGACCTTAAAATTAGGTCCATAGTCAAGTTCCCATATCTCCTCTATGAACCCATAATATGTGGTCTTCTGCCCATTGTCTTCTGCTGCATCGAAGCGGACACCACTATTTTGGTTGGTGCTCTTTTTATCTTGGCCTATCGTGTAAAATGTATTCCCATTTATCTCGTACCCTTGGAAAGTACATACAGTCGAAGATGGTGTCCTGGCCAACAAGTACAGCTGATCCCCAACAGTGGTGTTATTCGTGAGAAGTCTTTGCAGCCAGCCGCCAAAACTCGCCATGTGTTCACTTATAATCCATTCATCAGACTGCCCCGGGTGTTTGAGGCGTATTAAATTCTTGTGTTCATTGATATACGGGGCAACCAAGATAGATCTTTGTAAAACCGTGTAGTGTGCTTGATTGAGAGAATGCCCGTCCCTACATATCATTGCTTTACATCCTAGGGTGCCTTTTCCACGCAGTCTCCCCTCATGTCGTGATTCTGGAACACCAATCGCCTTAAGGTCAGGAATAAAATCAACACAGAACTCAATGACCTCCTCTGTTACATAGCCCTTGGAGATGCTTCCTTCTGGCCTAGCACGATTATGAACATATTTCTTTAAGACTCCCATGTACCTCTCAAAGGGGAACATATTGTGTAGAAATACAGGACCGAGAATGGCAATCTCTTCTACTAGGTGAACCAGGAGATGCGTCATAATATTGAAGAAGGATGGTGGGAACACCAACTCAAAGCTGACAAGACATTGGGCCACATATGTTTGTAACCCTGGTAGGCTTTCTGGATCGATTACCTTCTGAGATATTGCATTGAGGAATGCACATAGCTTCACAATGGGTACTCGAACATTTTCAGGTAGAAGCCCCCTCAATGCAATCGGAAGCAATTGTGTCATAATCACGTGGCCATCATGAGACTTCAGGTTTTAGAATTTTTTCTCTGCCATATTTATTATTCCCTTTATATTGACGAGAAGCAGACGGGACCTTGATCTTTGCTCAGACATTCAAAAAAGATTTCCTTCTCTGCTTTGGTAAGAGCATAGCTGGCAGGAGTTAAGTGGCATCGTTTACCCTTCTCGTTCTCAGGATGCATAGGCTCTTTAGGGGCTTTCAGACGTTGCTGGTCCTGCCGTGCTTCCGGTTTATCTTTTGTCTTCCCATACACTCCTAGAAAGGCTAGCAGGTTCACGCAAACATTCTTCGCACGTGCATCACGTCGATTGAAGAGCGGACCTCTAAGACTTTCCAATAGGGTAGGTCCCAAAATATAGATTGCTTCTTCCACATGGGCGCGTGTCCGGCATCGTCATTCGGAACAGATAGACTGCCAGGACCTTTTCCAAAGATTACTTCTAGGTCCTTGACCATACCAAATACCTCCTCACCGGTATGGAGGACAGGCTTCCTCCGGGTTACGCTGCACCTTTGAAATGCTTGCCTTTCTTTCTTCTTTGGATGCGAGTTCGAAGAAATCGGCGATACCCTAGGTACACAACCTTCTTACATTTATCCAAATATACACTTTCAGTCTCATCTAAACAGTGTGTGCATGCATTGTATCCCTTGTTTGTCTGCCCTGAAATGTTACTAAGAGCAGGCCAATCATTTATGGTTTTGAAAAGCAATGCTCGTAGGTCAAATGGCTCCCCTTTGTGCTCATCCCACATACGTACACCTGGTTTGGCCCACAGCTCTAAAATTTCTTCAACTAATGGCCTTAGGTACACATCAATGTTGTTGCCGGGTTGCCTCGGGCCTTGGATGAGCACTGACATCATAATGAACTTCCTCTTCATACACAACCAAGGAGGAAGGTTATAGATACATAGAGTCACAGGCCAGGTGCTGTGACTGTAGCTCTGCTCACCAAAAGGATTCATGCCGTCTGTACTTAGACCAAACCTTAAGTTCCTTGCGTCACGTGCGAAGTCCGGGTACTCTCGCTCGACTTTTCTCCACTGTGACCCATCAGCGGGGTGTCTCAACATCGCGTCTTTCTTACGGTCTTCCATGTGCCATCGCAACAACTTGGCATGCTCTTTATTTCTGAAGAGACGTTTTAACCGTGGTATTATAGGAGCATACCACATAACCTTGGCGGGAACCATCTTCCTAGGGGCCTCGCCCTCAACATCGCCAGGATCATCTCTTCTGATCTTATACCGCAGTGCAGTGCATATCGGGCATGCATCCAAATTCTCGTACTTCTCACCGCGGTAGAGGATGCAGTCATTAATGCAGGCATGTATCTTCTGCACGTCTAATCCTAAAGGGCAGACAACCTTCTTTGCTTGGTATGTACTGTCGGGCAACTCATTATTTCTCGGAAGAAGATTCTTCATTTTTACCAACAACTTTGAAAATGCGCTGTCAGTCACACCGTTCTCTGCCTTCCATTGCAGCAAATCCAGTGTGGTACCTAGCTTTTTGTGGCCATCTTCGCAAGTTGGATACAACAATGTTTTGTGATCCTTTAACATCTGCTCCAGCTTCTCCTTCTCCTTTTCAGTTTCACATTCTTCCTTTGCATCAGTAATGGCCCGACCAAGATCGTCATCAGCGGGCCCATCTGCTCCCTCTTGATCTTCATTATCTACCCCCGTTGCAGTATCATCATATTCATGATACATATTATGATAGTTGTCATCATCCTCTTCTTCTTCGTTGTCTTCCATCACAACCCCTTTTTCTCCGTGCTTGGTCTAACAATTATAGCTGGGCATGAAACCGGATCGAAGCAGGTGGGCGTGAATGGTTCTGGTATTTGAGTAGTCTTTCTTGTTCTGACAGTGAACACACGGACAGCACATAAAACCATTGTGACCACGGTTTGCATTAGCCACAACGATGAAATTTTGGAGGCCCGTAATGTACTCGGAAGTGCGGCGGTCGCCGTACATCCATTGCCGGTTCATCTGCATGAATATGTAGTATATATCAAAAATTAATAGGGAGATGACCATTTATATATATAGTACATCAATGACACATGAAAGGATAGTTGCCGACCTCGACCGAGAAGGAAGAAAACTTATTTTGAGCTCTCGGGCATTTCACCGAACACCTCTTGTGCATATGAAAAAAACACAAACTAGCACTCTTCACACCCTCTTGCTAGGCTCCAAAATGAGATAGTGAAAAAATGGAAGAGTGGGGTGTGGGCTGTGGTGTCTTATATAGCCCCCCCCCTTTAACACCGGTTCAAGCCACGAAGCTGTGTTAAAAGGGGGGGCTGCGCGGGCCACTGTTACAGGGTCCTTTAACACCGGTTCGTGGCACGAACCGGTGTTAAAGGGGGGCTCCTTTTTGCCGCACGGGCCACGCTGGTACGGACCGGTGTTAAAGCCCTTTTCCAGGATCAACGAAAAGCCTCGTTTCCACTAGTGTGTACTGGAGCAAGGTCCACAAATACAAATTCAAAGAAATCCAAAAGAATCCTATTCAGCCAGCTGATCATGATAAGAACAAACAAACAACATCGATCTACTCCTTGATTAAAAACAACTTTCCACATCTAATGTTAATCTGTTCATTTTTCTATGGACCTTGAGCAGCGACCCCTCAACTACCGAGATGGCTGACAAGGGAAAAGATAAACAAACAACACCTACCCCTTAAACAAAGTACTGCTCTCCGTCCAATTCCAAAAATATGACATGTTTGCAAGCCTCAATCGACTTGCCACAACGTTTTATATTCAACACATAAGTGCTTATAATCTTATTTCTGTGTACTTGTCATTGCATATTTTGACCTTTTGACACTCCCGTCTCAACCACGACCAGATAACCCATGGCTAATATCTTTGAGAGAATTCCTTATTTGACACTACATTCAAATATGATTCCTTATATGACACTAAGAAATTTTGATTTCCTTATTTGACACTTGGTGTAAATTTTTATGCTTTATATGACACTCTAATGCATTTTAAGAGCTAACGGCATTAGTAGAAAACGGTGCATTAGTCCCAGTTATATGAGCCTTTAGTCCCGGTTTCCGAACCAAGACAACGGAATCGGGACTAAAGCCCCCCTAGTCCCGGTCCAGCCACAAACCGAGACGAATGTCACTCCACGTGGCGGCGGTGTAGAGCGGGGGATGGAGGACCTTTAGTCCTGGTTCGTAACACGAACCGGGACTACATGAGATCTGTCACGGCGGCATTTTGGGGTTTCGGCTTCCCTGGTAGCGGGTGGCTCTACGTCAGCAGGTTCTGCGGTAGTGGTTTGGGGCGGTTTTCTACCATAGCAGGAGAATCGGTAGAGGAAGGAGAGTGAGGTTTCGCATTTGTGACATGCAATGAATGAACCATTACAGAACATCGTCCTCAATATATAGATCGAAGAGTGGCCTCTTTCTTCGTGCTTGGTAGAACATATTACATACAGTATACGTTCATGCATATATACAATATAATTTATCTTACGATCCTTATTGTATAAATATAAATTTTGATCGTATTCTCTGGTTGAATCTATGACCTCCTTAACCAAGAATCCCACCAATTCCTCTTAAATCGTATGCGATTCTGTTCTAGGAGACCTTCCACTAGTGGGAAAAGGCTTATCCACAGGGCCCATATCTGTGGCGCACGTAAGAAGGGTGCCCCATGGGTACTTATCTGTGGCGCACGTCATCGTCGGTGCGCCACTGACATGCACTTATCCGTGGTGCACGGCAAGGTCGATGCGCCACAGAGAAGTGGTCCCCACAGCTAGTGATCGACCGCGTCCCATTGCATGTATATCTGTGGTGCACGGAACACGCGTGCGCCACTGATTTTTGGCACTTAGCCGAAATAACGCACGCCCCTACCCCCCTTCTCCCCTTTCTTTCTCTTCTCGTTCTCATTCCCTTACCCGCTTTCCCTCCTCCTCCCTCTCCCATATCCACCCCCTCACAGCCGAAGGAGCGGCCACCGCGGTGCCGTCCTCCATGATGAAGGATCGGCTCCCGCGCCTCTTGGTGTGCAGCTGCGACTGCGCCTCCCATGGGCATCGAGGACCGGCGCGGCGTGGCGTGGCAGCCGCAGACGAGGGCGGGAGGAGCTTCGGCGGTGGGGTGAGGGGGACGACGGCAGGTGCAAGGGGGCCGAGGGGGCGAGGGGGCAAGGGGGACCACCTCCAGCAAGATCGTGTGCCTGCTCCGCGACGCAGGCGTGCATGAGGTGCACATGCGCATCGCCAGCCAGCCGGTGGTGGGCTCCCGCCTCTACGGCATCGACACGCCGAGCGACGGGGAGCAGATCTCAAACCGGATGGACCTGGAGGGCATGCGCCGGGAGATCGGCAGCGACTCGCTCGCCTTCCTCTTGCTCGACAAGCTGCACAACATTTATGGTGACGAGGAGGAGGACTACTGCCCGAGCCGGCCACCGAATTCGACGAGGAAGAGTGAGCAGCGCAGGTGAGCTCTGCTCTTTGTAGATCCTCTACATCAGTTCGTTATTCTGCTGTCAGGTTAAGATTTGGTCTGTTGGTAACATCATTTGGTCATGAATTCTATCAAAGTGTAGTATGTTGGTTGCTAGATGTGGTTCCAACTTGGGCTGATCCTTAATAAGTATGTTGTTGCTGCTGGTTATCCTTAAATTGGATGTGGTTCTAATTTAGAATTTTTATTTTGATATCCATAACATTGAACTTGAAGAGGATGGATTCATCTCATACCAGAATAGCGTGATAAAAGATGGACACCTTGCTGAGTTTTTATTTAGCCCCAATAGCCTTGTATGGTTATTCCATCTCATACAAGAAGAGGATGGTTATCCAGTTTTTATTTAGCCCCAATACCTTGTATGAACCACACAAACCTTTTAACAAAATAAATTTACTTTCTTGGTATACCACTGAGTTTGTACACCTTGATGTTCTATTATAAACTAATTAGATTATCATAGTATAGCTCGTAGATGGCCTTCTTATCCTCCTCCTTCTTCTAAATTCTAAAATAACTTGGTTTTGTCTCCTTTTTCTGCTCCAACCTAACACGGACAGCAACATTCACTTCACATATGCCACACCACCACTAACCCACACCCCTTTCTTTCTAACCCAAACCACCCCCTCCTCCCTAACCATGCCTAGGTACCCGAGTAAAATGGGTGACATGAATAAAATGCCAAGTCAAAGTAAAATGGCCACATACATATTCTGAAACACAATCAGAGATTATTTGGAACCAAACACATACAGTTACAAGCATATACACATCATCCTGCTACAAACACATACAAGTACTACAACAGCTCTAGTAGCTGATTTTTATTCATAGAACAAACTGTCCTTCGATCTTCTTCTATTTGTTGATTCCTTCACCAAACTCCGCCTTCTTCTTCTTCTTCTTCAGCATCGCGATCCGATCTTGGCAATACTGAACGCCTTTGTTAATCAATAACTGACATGGTTATACCCTACGGGCACACGACATCAGCATACCTAGTCCAGACCAAGAAAGGCCCACGAGAATATACGCGGCCCATGAAGATTTTCGGGTGGCCCAAGTCCATGACGTCTTCAGATCCTTGGAGAGCAAGACTAGAATAAATAGAATATTCAAAGAGGCAAACCCTAAACCTCTAATCGACTCGATCTGTGCCCGGGACCTGCCTACCTCTATATAAAGGCTAGGAGGACACCCTCTCATACCACCGCATAAACACCTCCACGCCAGATTGCATCTGCACACCCCTATAACTTTCGGTTCCGCCGTAATCAAGAGCAGACAAGCAGGAGTAGGGTTTTCCCTCCGGGGGCCTGAACCTGGGTAAATCTCGTGTCCCCTGGTTGCTTGTCTGTTAACCGTTTCGCGATCTTCAGCACCCCAGTCTTCTCCAAAACACAAGCTCATAACAATGGGCATTTACGATAATAAACCTCGTCAATTGGCGCCGTCTGTGGGAATCGGGGGCACTGATTGTGCGATCGTGATGGTCCTAACCAAAGCGATCTACCATTCCTCGGCAACGGAGAGCCATCTCCTCTTTGGCGCTTTCGACTTCATCGCCCACTCGCCAGCCACCCTGAAGGACTCATGGGTGATGTAGTCGTACTAAAGGTCCGGAATGACCCGGGACTAGAGTTTTCTCGGACTCCTGGCCACTAAAAACGGTACGAACCGGGACTAGTGCTCATACTAGTCCCGGCCCGTAATAAATCGGGACTAGTATCAGACTCTAGATCGAACCGAAGCCCCTTTTTCTACTAGTGCTAACATCCAGAACACATACTTAGAGATGACACGAAGATGGTTCTCGAAAGTTTCCAACATTAATGCCAATTGTTCCATATGAATACAACCTAACATGGAGAAAATAAGAATGTCATTGATGGGCTCAACAACAAACTTACCAAGACACTCTAAGAAGGACTCTTATGTTGCTTGAACGGGGCAACAATATTGGTCAGAACAAAGTACATGAAGATGTACACAAGTGAAATATCACAAACATAAACATCATCAAGATAGTCCTTAGAACTGAGTTTGATTTGACGATAACCCAAATTAAATCAAAGGAGAGGGAAGATAACATATCCACAAAGGAGACACTATCTTTCTTCAACACAAACAAAACTAGTCATCCCTTTAAGAAGGAACAGAGTCGGATAGAACTTTTGTCTTACAACTCTCCAAGTTGTTGTTTAAGCTCAACCAACTAGTTCAGGAGTATCCAGTACGGATCCTTGGAGGAAATAGAAGTTCAGAGAACTTGCTTGCTCAAGAACTTGATAACACGGTCATGTGGCAACACGGCGATACTTCTAGTAGACATCTAGAATATCACGGACCACTGATATGTCACTTTGTTCGAGAGGATACTTGCTATACAAAGCAAGAGGACATAGTCTTAGAGCTTCGGCAACAGCCTAACTCTTTGACCAAAGAGGGTGCACCAGAATAACGGACTTGGTTGCGCGATAATCCTTTGCTTAGTGATTGGCCAATCACTCTAAGTATGACACAAATCTCCTTAGAGATCAAAACAATAATAATTGCTAATAACCTCAGATGGCCACATTATTACGCACACGCCTCACTCATGAGCACGAAAGCTCGAGTAAGGGTGGGTAATTATGTGTAAGAGCATCACTTCATTAAGGGGTCAGGAAACTCAGCACGACCTCTTAGTATTAAAGGGTGTGATACCTTAAGGTAGAGCAGATGGAAGAAATCAATGCCTCTTATTCTGCGGATTACAACACTTTGACCTGGTCCTAGAAATGACGAGGTTCTGGAGTTTGTTTCTCCTGACATCCCGAAATGGTTTGTCATGACGGACCACAGGAGTATCTTGCCTCGGAAGACACCGATGCATGTTTACTACTTGGCTAACAATTGGTAGAAAAAGGTCGAAAAAACAACAAGGGGAAAAGAACATGCTCAGGATGGAATACCAAGATGTGGATGCATAAGTCAACAACCTTCCGAAAACCAATGCAAAGAAGGGGAAAGGTGTGGTAGAGTCACGAGTATAGATGCGATACTCTCGAGGAGTACTCTTGTCGTGATTTTTTTGTTCCATTAAAGAACATCTGCCATAACATGTGGTAGGGGAAGTCCTTCATTGTCACAATTCAATCACGACAAATACCACAAGCTTGAAGGCTAGAATTTTAATACAAGCCATCCCGAGGTAATGTGTAAACATTAACCTATGGGTCAAAAGATGGATTTTGGGTTAAAGGTCAGCTTCATGTACAAGATTCACAACACCGGAATCCAGCACAATCGGGGATCTTAGGTTCAAGTTCGAGGGTTAAAACCCAAAGAAGGAGTAACAACTGCTTGAGTGACAAATCATACACTACAAGCTAGCAATCACAAGGTAGCTTCCAAAAGAAGAAACAACTTCGAAAGTACCCAAACAAATGAAAAGGAGGCACACGAGGCGAAAAGATACCTCGAAGCCTAGAACAGAACACTGTGGAACCATCAACATGATGTTGTGGACCCTTAGGGTAGAGATATCATGATAGAAAGAAATCTCTCAGAAGAAACAGAACAAGGGAAACAAGGAACACACACACCAGACTCTAGAGAACTTAACACTAGGTCAAATGGTTGAGAACCAGCATGCCTGAAGAGGCACCTAAGTTTTGAAAGACTGGACGAGATAGCAAAACTTTTCCAAATAAACACAAGATAAGACGACCCAGAGTTAGAGCGAAACCGGATAAGGAGAAAAACAAGCATACTAGAGTTTTCGCAAATAATTTTCAGCTTTCAAATAGTTTTCACATGCACTAGACTCAACATCGACCAATAGCAATGTTTTCCTACAGTCAGTAATGCTCTGATACCAAAACCTATGACACCCCCGGGATTAGGGCTAAACAAATACCAGACCTCCCTCTGACATAAGATTAACCTTGAGATCGAGAATATCTAGGGAGGAATCGGTAACACGGCAGTGACCCTACGACACAAAATTTATTAGAGCAAGCTGATAACTCAGCAAGAACCAAATTATTACAAGTAGAGGTCACTGAACACAAACATCAAACAACAGAAGGAAAATTATGCTATTAAGTATAGCAAACTTAACAAATGGCCTAAGAGGCCTAAAGCATAACGATGACGTCCCACCCCATAGATTCCAGGCTTCCAGCCGGGAACCCCAAGCTACTCATCGGTGTGGATGTAGTACCAATCTCATCTTCAAGAGGAACACTTACTCTCCCAAAAGTATCAACAAAGCAAGGGTGAGTATAGGGTGTACTCCACAAGACTTATGGCTGGTGGAGTTATTTTGCATAGAGCGATCTTTGTTTTGTAAGACAAGAGGGAGAAGAAGCTCGTCTAATCAGAATATTTTAAAAGGGGATAAGAGAGCGACATCTCCGAAATATATAGATCATCATCTTTTGATATCCACCAAATCATCATCATCACCTGAACTAGGATCACCCCCTCGTACCCATGAGGAAGCATCCTTAAGAACACGTTGATCAACAAGTTTTATAGTGGTTAAAGTTTTCTATGATCTTGAGTCTCGTCGCCAAGTCGTTCATAACCTTGAACACGGCTTTTCGAAAAGATTATTAACCTGCAGGGGTGTACAACTTTACCCACACGTACCAACCGACTCTTAGTGCCACTTGACACACTTCCTTGGTGTGCTGGAAGAGGGTGTGGTTGGACACGACCTTTACCTTGCTTTCGCCGAGACCATGAGTCATGCAATAAGTATGGTTCAGTCATAACGGCTCAAATCCCGAAGCCGGTACTTAAAGATGTGAGGCGAGGTTGGTTCACTAGGGGCTCCATCGACCCCAAGCAACCCCAGCCACGCTTACCTACCTGTTATGAATGCACCTCCTTCACCGCCTTCGAGAAGATCCAGAATGCATGTCGAATGGAACGCCCGAACTATGTGACTCATGGAATCTACTAGGAAAGTTAGTCAGTCATGAGGTTGTCCAGGCCCCGTATGGTTGTACGCTCGTCTCGGTTCCAAAGGCAAGAACTCAGGTCCTAGTGGTGGCGATCATGGGACTAGAAAAACCACATCCCACCATGGCCTCCCATACAAGCCTTAGCATGTTTAATCTCATATCACCTCTAATATCATCTCATCATGTTCTCCCGTCATACTAGATTCTTTGCATCTGATACATCATCTGGATGAACTAGCACTAACAGCTATGCATGGCTAAGCAGGACTCAAATATAAGCTCTAGCAGTGCACGCAAGCCAAATCTAGTTATGCTAGGAGTAGTGGATCAGGTAATATAAGCTCAAAGGGAGTAATGCAACAGATAGGACACTCTATCTATCGATAAAAGGCTATAGTAGAATCGTATGCATCATGGCAGAATTGAAATGCTTTGGAAAACACAGGATTATATCATGGTGGGGCTATGCTTGCCTTTGCCAGTTGATAACAGATAAGCAGATCTTCGGGAGCCTTGTACTTGACTTGATTATAGTTGGTCAAGTATTGTTCTTCGCGCTTTGATCTTCGACGATGTTGATCTCGTTCTTCGATATCGATCTCGATATCGTATTCTACCAAAGAACTAAATACCGGAAAGAGAGGGAAACAATCAACACATGGCATCGATGCAATGCTCAAGCAAGTATGATGATATGACAAGTTCAATTGTATCGAAATGTAACCCTAAGGCATGCTCGACAATTTAAACGGGGTTTTGAGGGGTGAAAACCCTAACTCAGGGAAACTCCAGAATCACCTGTGAGGGGTTACTAGGTTGTCATGTAAGTTGTTTAACAATGCATGGGTATAGCTTAAATATATAAGTTCCATTTTTATGAACATTTTGATATATTATTCATATTTTTCTGATTTAAAATGAATTAGTTATGATTTTTCTCAATTTAAAACCATTTTAAATCATTTTAGGAAATTCATCAAACATTTTTGGATTATATTAAATATTTATTCACTTGGTCCCACATTTCATATATTTAATCATTTCATAAATTAATTTACAAAAAGAATAAAACCCTGACAGACTGGGCCCACAGGGGTTATTTATATTTCCAGAAAAGATTTTCAATAAACAAACAAACTAAAAAAAGGAATACTACGTCATGCTGACGTCACCATCACCATTGCTCTTGGGTGAAGCTTCGATCCAGCGATTGCGAGCGCGAGAGGAAGCGGGGTTGGGTTTGCTGGAAAGAGGGGGCCGAGGCGGACCGAATAGTGGTGGCGCCGCCCGGATTTGGTCACCGGAGCGTCGACTACGACGACGACTAACGTCGGCAGAGAGCGGTGCTTGGTGCGGAAGCAAACCAGAGCGAGAGCGTAGAAACTGAGGGGCCTGCGAGTACCATGAGCTCACCCTGAAGCTTACTGAGGGTTCGGAGAGCTCGGGGGAGACCGAAATCACCCATGGCGACGGTGGCCAAAGTCGGGAAAGGAGGTATCGATTGGGCGTCTAGGAGCTTCTCCGGCTTGCGCGAGTAGGAGCAATCGAACAAGTCGACGACGGAGGTCATGGTAGTGGTCTCAGATGGAAGAGGGGAAGCCGGAAACGACAGGAACGGCGAGGTCCAGCGAGCTAGGGTTCGGGCTCGCTGCGCGCGAGCGACATAGAGGGAGGGAGAGAGGGAAATGGGGATGGAGAGAGAGAGGGCGACACGCTCGTTCTTCTCCTTGTGCTCTACGCGGCGGCGGGCATCGTGACGCGAAGACGATCGATGGTCGGCGCACGGGCATGCAGGAGCACGCCTCGGTCCTTCTGTCTGGAGGAAGAAGAAAGAATATAGTCGGCGAAGGGGTATGGGCCAGTTGGGCCGCTACTGGGCCGCGGAAGCTGCGGGTGTGCGACAGGCATAGGGGAGAGGGGAGCTGGGCTGGGCCTGCTAGGGGTCTGGCTACTATTTTATTTTTCTAAAACTTTTTTTGTTTTCAATTTTCCTTTTGTAATTTCATTTTCAAATCTGTTTTGAATAGTTTCAGAAATACCAGAGGCTTTATAAAATTATTTGAAACACATAGGGCCCTCTATACTATTTGGGCTCCACACAAGTTGCACTTCTCAAACATTTTCAAAACCATTTGAATTGTTTTCAAATAGAGGGAGAGGGTAGGGTTTAGGGTTTTGTATATTTCTTTTGATGCACAATTTAAGATATAATGCTCATGATGCACAAAACAAACCCTAATATAGATTATCTAAAACTGGGGTGTTACACTTTCCAAATAAAAACAAAAATGAAAGTCCACCGGGCTACCCTCGTACGGAGAAAGCTATAGGGGTAGACCACCGGTTCTCCGGGAGTTATAGCACTTGGAAAATCTGTGAGATCATCTTATCAATACTTAGGTTGCAAAGATTGAATTACTCGAGATGTTTCGTACAATTCCATCATAGCACATAACTACATCTCGCAAGATGGCCATTAGACTCTTGAACAGAGTTCCTGGTTCTGTCCATCAGCATAACTACATCTCGCAAGAGGAGCGGACGATAGTTTCTCTTGTAGATATAGCATGTAGCAGCTCTTCATAAGGATTGAGACCATGGAAATATGAACTTTGCACTACTAGACCATCAGCTTCTGGAGGATGCTGAACTTCATTTCTATTAGGTGGGTGCCTATTCACAAAATTTGAGAAACAATCCTCAACCAGTCGGCAAGAGTAGAATTTCCCCTCACGGTAGAGCTGCTGACCAACAAAACCAAGCAAGCTCTTGGACTACTTTTGAAACAGAAATATCACTCTTTGGCCAATCAAAAGACCAAGATGAGAGGATTTCACGACAAAGTTTGAAATTTGTTGTTTGACATCCTTTAGATTGTTCTCAATTTTGACTGTGTGGTCATCATTGATGTATACTTTAAATGCCTGAACATAATGCTTGTGAGTACTACTAGGTGGCCTATTCAGGAAAACGATATCACCATCAGAATACCCCAAGGACCTGCTTGCATGTGGCCCTAGCACATGCATGAAAGTGTGGTGTTATGTTGAAACATACAAAACCTACTAGGCTCCGGGTGCTTGCATGTGTTCCCTCTCGCATGCATGCGCTCTAACCTAAAAGCGAAGGTCCTGGACCTGTATATGTGGGAAACTTCCTATTCCGGTGAAACCGGCTAGGATAGTGCCCCACCTTGTGAACCAACATGGTTTTACATCATCCTATGACCTAAACAAACATAAAACAAGGGAGAGATATGCCGAGCTACCCCCATCAGAAGAATTTCTAGGGGGTAGACGATCCGAGGCCCATAGATCAGGGTTCCGCAGCAAACCGCGCTCTGGGGCATCGAAATACCTCAAGGACCTGCATGTGGCCCTAGCACATGCATGAAAGTGTGGTGTTATGTTGAAACATACAAACCTACTAGTCTCTGGTTGCTTGCATGTGTCCCCCCCTCGCATGCATGCGCTCTAACATAAAAGCGAAGGTTCTGGACTATATAAGGGGAAACTCCCTGTTCCGGTGAAACCGGGAAGGATAGTGCCCTACCTTGTGAACCAACATGGTTTTACATCATCCTATGACCTAAACAAACACAAAACAAGAGAGAGATATGCTGGGTTACCCCCATCAGAAGAATGTCTAGGGGGTAGACGATCCGAGGCCCGCAGATCACGGTTCCGCAGCGAACCGCGCTCCGGGGCATCGGAATACCTCAAGGACCTGCATGTGACCCTAGCACATGTATGGAAGTGTGGTGTGATGTTGAAACATACAAAACCTACTAGTGTCCGGGTGCTTGCATGTGTCCCCCTCGCATGCATGCGCTCTAACCTAAAAGCGAATGTTCTGGACTTATATAAGGGGGAAACTCCCTATTCCGGTGAAACCTAATCATATAAGGGGGTGCATGTAGTGATCAAGACCACAATAATCTATTAATATGTGTGTCCTCATGATCCTATAAAATAACATTACCTAACATATATGTAACTAGCAAGGTGGCCCTCGCAAATGCGAGGGCAGTGTCTGAATATGTCAAAAACATTTTACCTTTTAACAGAAACTTATATCACGCGACAATAATTAACATAATTTTATTGTCATAGTAAATACAATATCACTTCTACTGCAGATAGTTAATTTTCCCATAAAATAACATATAAATGACTATATGTTGTTTTCTCACGTGTTCTTATTAGTTAAGGATGTATAATAAAATTTATATTGCAAGGCAAGATGCAGTTTTATTTGATGTTACCTTACTGTAAGGTTAAAATTCAGATTATGCCAACCTATTTTGATTTAATTTATATGTGTTTATGTGTAAATAATAATTCCTCGCTCAATGGTATTTATCAATAGTTACGAAGATCAATTAGTGATCGTGTACTCTTATAAAGATATATCGCCAATAGGTTTCATCAAAAAACTATCGGTTGTGTTAGCTAGCTAAATATTTTGGTCTACCATGAGACTTTCTAGAAGAATTCTCTATTTTTATGCATTTATCATATGTGGTATCACAAGACAGTATAATAATTTAATCTGATGCTTGTGTTAATATTTAGATAAAACCTAAATTGGATAGACAAAATATTATTTGTTTGTACAACCGTAGGGAAACAATAAGTGAGGATTACTATCATATATTCTGTAAATCAAATGATTTCTTCATTAGTCCTTGAACTATAAAATAAAGGGAAAATTTGCAATATGACACCGTTATTTTTTGTCATTTGCTAAAACACACAGTACAGTTATGTTCCAGGGAGCATTACAATTTTATGGCTCATTTGCTAGAACACACCACACATCCAAAAATAGAAAGTGTTGTCACTTTTGCCCGGGTGACCATGTTATGGCCGAGTTTGAATAAAATGTGACAAACTTTTCGTTTTTAGCTGTGTGGTGTGTTCTGGCAAATGTATCGCAAAATTGTAATGGTATCTAGCAAAGTACGGTGTGTTTTAGAAAACGCTAGAAAATAATGATGCCCTAAAATAACACATTCTACATTTATTCTAAGTTGTCATGTCATAAACAGAGACAACATCTCCAAGACTAAAATCTGTTCCTTTATAAGTATATTAGGGATAATGGAAATTCCAAAATATTTTTGCCAGCAACATAAATATTTAAGTCTAACCATCCAGCAATTTACACATAACAATCTGGTTGCCTATTCCTATTATGTACACAACAAATGGTAGGCTTGCGCCAAAATAATTTATTACCTATATAGTTGGATATATCTATTATAAAATAAAGAGTAAATTCCGGATTTTACCCCCTAATTTGATATTTTTGACACTAATTACCCTATTTAACAAATTTTCATCCATATTACCCCATTTAGTGAAAGTTTTGTCAAATTTTACCCCTTTTAAAAGACCGGGAGCAATCTATTACCTGAATCCCGGCTGTCACATACCTATAGCAGGTGGCGTTGCTCCTTTTCTTCTAGCGTTTAATTTTTTCACACCCGAATATGTCTAATAGTTGAGCCGCATCCAATTATTAACTCATTGTGTTAGTCGTATGTACTCACTGCCTCAACGCTGCAATGGATCATCGTAGAAGACTCGTCGAGTTAATCGCTAGCGATCTCAGTGGGGAGACGGATGTAGCAATCCCACACTAAGTGGCCTTTGTTATCGTTGGGCGGCGCATTTGGCAGATGGTAATATCACGTATGAAGCTGCTAGCACATTTGAAATCCAGTATTGTACAAGCTAGCAGGCAACATACAGGAGATGAAAAAATTGATTTCCTACAGGCACGTATTTCATGCCTGCCATTTACTCGTATGTCTTCCGACCTGACAAATGCATGTTATTATATGCTTCACGGCAAAGCAGGCGAGACATAATACTACTCAGATGGAATCTAACACAACTCCGTGTGTAAGGGATGTCGCCAAGTGCGGGAAAAACACACGAGGGAAGCCAGAGTTATATGACGAATCACGCATCGTAAAATCTTTGTAAAGAGTAAAAACTGGCAAAACTTTTGCTAAATGGGGTAATACGGATGAAAAGTTGTTAAATAGGGTAATTAGTGTCAAAAATGTTAAACTAGGGGGTAAAATCTGGAATTTACTCTAAAATAAAACATGGGAATTTTGAACTAATTTATGACCAATACACCCTCAAGATTTTGGGTTCACAAATAAATTCTCCTTCATGTACTCATATCCCGATGCTCAATAAGGAGGGTACACAATTTTTTGTGTATGGCTCCTTAATAATATCATATGTTTTCGATATAAATTTTCTACAAAGCCTTTATTGAAGAGAATTGAACTCATTTGTAAATGGGAAAATCATCTAAAATCTTGCTTTCAGCACTACAGAATCATCAGCCACCACTGTTCTAAAGATATTTAGGAGACTGATATACTATCAAAAAATTAATTTATAACTATATGCATATGATTTGATGCTTCCACGTTACATATTAATTTTAGTATATACATAAGGAAATATTTTTTGCCAAACACAAGCTCTAAATCATAACAAATCTTTCGGACATTGTCCGGATTCGAATGTTATATACCGGTCATAATTGTAAGTCATGGTACATAGACCATTGAGCTAAAACTAAGATGGACGGAGTAATAGGTTATGAAAGATAGATATTATAGTATTTTTCGGTGGACGGACTCGGCTAGATATTGTTTCTGCTAACAGACTTGTTAAAAAAAAGACTCGGCTTGCTTGCTCTTTTATTTTAAAAACAGACTTGTATGTTCTTGGATATTTTTTGCTTCGCACGTTACGTTCCACACATTTCAAAGAAAAATACTTTCTTCGTCTAGAAATAACTGACTTGGATTTGTCTAAATTCAAATGTATCTATACACTAAAATACGTCTAGATACATTCGAATCTAGACAAACCCAAGTCAGTTATTTCTGAACAGAGGGAGTAGTAAATATTATAAAAAAGATGTGACAAGCCATGTACGTTTTCTTTTGTGAACCGACTCCTAGCTAGCTGGCCAACTCTATTATAAAAAAAACGGACACGGCTTGCTTGTTGTATTTAAAAGGACTTGTATGTTTTTACTCTATTCGTCTAAAAATAACTGATTTTGGTTTGTCTAAATTCGAATACATCTAGACGCATTTTAATATATAGATACATTCAAATTTAGACAAACTCAAGTCAGGAGGAAGGGAATACTATTTGTGAACGGACACAATCACCTACATTTGTTTTTGAGAGTTTTGCCCGGTTACATATAAGATGTGATATACGTAACACCTGGTTATACAATTAAAGATCTTTCATTAAATCTAAAAAAAAGATCTTTCATTAAATCCAACATACATTGGAGCTAACTCAACGGATAAAAGCCCAGGCTAATCAAAGGTTTTAGAGCCCAATCAACAAAAGGAAAAAGGCCAAGTTCACGAATGCGTAACTCTTCAACTCGGTTTGGAGCATGCGTGTGTCGATCCATATCGTTGTCAATTTGCGTGTTTTATTAACTCTTTGTACGTGTTTACCTAAAAAAAACTTCCTGTACGTGCTTGTCAAAAAAAATATCGTGCGTGACATTGTTGACAGGTGGTTGTATCAACTACTTTTTACGTAACCTTTTTCATCTTTAAATTGTAACCATAAATTATAGATCTAACGGTCGATATAATTTAGGTGATGTGCATCAACCAGGTGCTTCCAAAAACAACCTTATATTACTTTTAGTATATATAATATAATAGATAGATAATAGATAAAAGCCTTGCTAACTAAAAAAAAGAAAAAAAAAAGAGAAAACAGTTCTTTGCCGTGTATACAGGAGAATACACACTTACCGTGTACCTAACAGCAAGGACACACGACAAAGATTCTGCCGTCCGCCCCTGCCGGCGGGTGCCCTGTAGGGCCGCGGGGCCCACTTCTTTGTCATGAACAAAGCTTTGCCGTGTGTCCTCGGTGCTTTTGTTCGTGTCTATTTTCTTTGCCATGTGCCGTAGTTTGTCCATTGTCATGTTCAGTTCTTTGTCGTGTTCTTTTTCTGTAATCTGTCGTATATGTTTTCTTTGCCGTGTGCTTTCAGATATACACACGGCAGAGATCAGTTTTGCCGTGTTCCGGGCCTGCTGGCACACGGCAAAGGCGAGGGGCGACGGCAGCGACAATTTTTCCCGTAGTAAATAAAACCACTTTTACCCGGAAAAAAATGGATGATAGATTTGAGTGGTCTGGGGTCATCTATCCAAGAAAAATGAGAGCACCAGATTATACTGGAGATAGATGTATCTTCACAATTAAAAAAAGAACATGTATCTTTAATATATCCGCAAAAAATATATCCTAACTAGCATTAAATAATATCGTGACTAGGTCAATATATATGGTGCCATGGAGCCTAGGTCTCTAACCCATTGCTCATTAAGAAGGTGTATTAAGAAGGTGTGTGTGTGTAGAACAACAAGAGAATACGGAGAAGAAAAACAGACACTCCTCCCATTCTGTTCTTACTAGTTATTCGTGTCAGCACGCAGCACCCATCAGCGACGACATGTCGCATCCTCAAGAAATTCAGCTCCAAATAAGAGGTATTCCCTCCGTCTTGAAATAAGTGACTTTGATTTGTCTAGATTAACATATATTTACTCACTAAAACGTGTCTAGATACTTATGAATTTAGGCAAATCTAAGTCGCTTATTTCTGGATGAAGGGAGTAATACAGTTCATATCTTCATATTTAGATTTATAGACACAGATATCGAGTAGGAGATATCAAGGCATTATCCAAAAAGATCGTCCATCTCTCCTTGATTTTTAATTTGTAAATGGTTTACATTAGTCTAGTCTTGGTTCTACAAACAGTGTTTCTGGTTTCTTGACATACTAATAAGTTTGTGAACAAAGAAGACCAGGCCATGCATAAGGATAATGCTATGACGAGTTTGTGCCAGAATGTTCAGCTTGGCTTGCTCTTGCGCCGGCACATTTCTTTGAAAAGAACGAACATATATATTGTCTTTTCCTGTTAAAATAGGTGAACTTATTTGCTGCTGCACTTGATAAATAATAACGGTATCGTTTATGTCCGCAAAAGGCACATCGGAGCATGACTCCGACCATGGCGAGAACGGCGAGGGACCAAAGGCCGCCATTTGCGGACGGTCGGCAGGAGGAAGCATCCGGTGGTGGCTGACGGTTATGCTGGACATGCTCATTTTGATCTGCGGGCAGACCATAGCCACGCTCCTCAGCCGCCTCTACTACAACTCAGGCGGCAACAGCAATTGGATGGCCACGCTAACGCAGTCGGGAGGCTCGCCCCTGCTAGCCATCCTCCTCCTCCTCACGCCGCCCGACTCCGCTGACGCCGGGCCTCAGCCGACGGCGTCCAAGATGGTGCCCATCTACCTAGGCCTTGGGATACTCGTCGGCTTGGACAACCTCATGTACTCGTACGCGTTGCTGTACCTGCCGGTTTCCACCTTCGCGCTGGTGGCCGCCACGCAGCTGGGCTTCAACTCCATCACCTCGCGCGTCATCAATGGGCAGCGCTTCACGGCTCTCATCGCCAACTCTGTTGTTGTGCTAACCTTCTCGGCAACCCTGCTCGGCGTCAGCTCCTCCTCCGACGGTACCTCCAGAACCCTCCCACACGGCAAGTTCTCGCTGGGGTTCATCCTCACGCTGTCCGCCTCCGCCACCTTCGCGCTCATCCTCTCCCTCATCGAGGTCACCTTCGAGAAGGTGGTCCTTACCCGGACATTCCGGTGGGTTCTGCGGGTTCAGATATACACAAATGTGATCGCTTCAATGGTGACAGTGTGCGGGCTGTTCGCGTCCGGGGAGTGGAGGACGATTCCTGGAGAGATGGCGGCGTTCAAGGACGGGAGGACCAGATACGTGGCAACACTGGTGGGGACGGCGGTATCATGGCAGGTGTCCACGGTCGCGTTGCTGCGGCTGATCACGAGGGTGTCGTCATTGTTCGCCAACGTGACGGGCACGGTGGCGCTGCCGCTGGTGCCCGTCTTCGCCGTCGGGCTATTTGGAGACAGGATGACCGGGACAAAGGCCGTCGCCATGCTCATGGCCGTTTGGGGGTTTCTCTCCTACGTGTACCAACACTACCTCGATGACAGTCGGCGCAGGGTCGTCATGGGGGAGGAGGGAGCGGCAGAATGCCGCATTTGCGCGGCGCGCACCAGAAACGAGGCCGTTTTGCACGCTTGAGACGTTTGTTATCACTCTTTTTGTTTTCTTCTAAAGTCAGATTATACTTACTATTCTAAACCACCCGGATCCGGACTATAAATTTTCTTTATGTAGTACAAGTGTAGAACATATCAACATCTACAATGTAAGTAATTATCATCATAATGTGTTTTTAGAATTGGAACTGCGCCACTCTAAGCAAACTCATTAGGTCTACACCTCTGGACGGACATGACCTAGGCTACTTCTCACGTGTGGGACTCAGCTTGCAATTTAAAGAGCACATCTGCCAGAACCCTTAAAACTGGGATAAGGGTCGCGGAATCGGCATTTTAAGGGCTTGATTGGGTTGTGCCCGACCGCAGCCCAATCAGGCCCTTTAACCAAACCCTCAACACACGAATGTCACCCAAATTCGACAGTACACAAATGAAATCCAACAATATGCTACATAGTTCAACCAAATTTGATTTTGGACAAGCTCATTGCCAAAGTTCTCGCCAAAGGGATGACCAACATGCCGAAGATCAAACATCACCGATCTCGTGAAGCTCAACGGAGCCGTCACCACCAGCACCTCCGTCATCAGGGAAGGACAAATGACGTGAACACGCTGGTATAGCTGGGCAGGTCCGTGCGGCCGGCCTGCTGCGAGAATGTACAAGACGCGTGCGGTGCACACTTTTCCGGCAGCAAGCTCTTGGAGGTCTTCGTCAAGCGCTGCTGCAAGGACATCTTTATGACTCTTTTGGGGAAGAGGGACTAATAAGATCCCTGTATAACACAAAAAAATTATTATATACTAATACTAAAAGTTTTGAAGAACCACGTTAATCCACATCATATGAATTATTTGGACCATCAGATGATTTAATAAACTAATAAAACACAACCGTTGGATTTATGTAATTGTCATGAGTTGGATCTGTCATGCCACAACACAAAAGGAAAATTCCATGTCACGTACTGCAATTCGTGGACAACAGAACCGGCCAAGTCCATATCACGTAGTATTTTTTTTAACAGTTAAAATAAAACACATTGATCTATTGTGTCTTCCAATCCCTGCACGCGTGCCCTCTGGCTTCATACATGCATCCATGCCGACTTTGCCTTAGCGCCATATGGAGGGACTACCACAACACCCAGGGCATCGCCGCCGTGAGTAAATCTGCCAGGAAAGAATACCAGAGGATCTAGGTATCCATCCATTACAACACCAAACCATGATTCGCGTCAAGGAAAATTGATTGATCTCGGCAGTCAAGAAGCTCAAGATATTTGATTAGGAAACAAGAGGAACATTGACAAAAAGAATATAGGGACAGAGATTGGTAAGGTTCAGTCAGTTTTGATCTGTTCCAGTCACAAGTACATGGATTTCTCCTTCGACCAGAATTTTTTCAGTCAGTTTTGATCAGTTCCAGCTGTGGACGATATTGAATCCTTAATATTTTTGGTGTATTGATTTGACCCTCACGGGGAGTATATATAGCCATACACGGGGTAGGCAGAGACTTGGAGTACAAGATGTAGAGTCCTAGTCTATCTCTAGTCTATACACGTATACGTACTCTAACATCCCCCCTCAGTCGGAGCGGGAGTGAAGCGGACGCTTGCGACTGGATTTTTGAAGTCTTGCTCTTTCGTCGTCTTCACCTCTTTGTCATCATCACCTGCATAAACATGATCATGGCTGACACCTAGGGGCGGTGACTGCATCCCCTTCTAGTGAGAGCGGGAGTGAAGCGGACGCTTGCGACTGGATTTGAAGTCTTGCGCTTTCGTCGTCTTCACCTCTTTGTCATCATCACCTGCATAAACATGATCATGGCTGACACCTAGGGGCGGTGACTGCATCCCCTTCTAGTGCCTCTCTTCCCTCCCGCAGTCACAGCGGGAGTGGCGTGAGCAGTGACGGCGTGACGCTGCTTGACTGGAGTTCTTGGAAGTTGTTCTTGACGTTGTTCTTGATGTCGATGTCGAGGTAGCCGTCGTGATGGTCGTGGTAGGTGTGGTCGATGTCGTAGTCGTGGTGTGGCCGCCATTGCGAGGCGCAA
Organism: Avena insularis; assembly: GCA_023614405.1. Lineage (NCBI taxonomy): Eukaryota > Viridiplantae > Streptophyta > Magnoliopsida > Poales > Poaceae > Avena > Avena insularis. Next base: position 45,429,880 of record CM042695.1, read on the forward strand.
AAGTGGCCGTTTTTGTTGTTGCGGAGGCGCAAAAGGGCGTTTTTTGTTGTTGTTGACGGTTCGGGCGTCTCTTGGGCGCGGTCATAAGTGAGACCATCGGTTTTGCCAGACCGGAGGAACCCAAGCACAAGGTTTTGCCAGAACCATATGCGGGTCGAGGGGCGTCACAATTGTGATGCCGGTTTGTTGTTGCAGTCGTCGTGGACGCTGGCAATGCCGTCGTGCCTTGTGCCTTGCACGTACGTCAGACCGGCGTGAGTCGTATGTCCATTATGTGGACAAGTATAGCGGCGGCGGTGATGTGTCGACGAAGATGTTGATGAAGACCACGTAGATGTAGACCTTGGCGATGATGTGTCGGCGATGATGGAGTAGGCGTGTCGGCGATGATCGTCACTCGAAGGCGTCCCTTGTGGCGGCGATGATGTCGAAGCCTTGATGTCGGAGAAGTCGATGTAGTAGTGTTCCACACCGGCCTGGCGTGCGGATGATGTTGATGTCGCTTCTTCGTGGATGTGCTCGACGAAGATCTTGATGTAGTCGTACAGCTTGACGTAGATGATCGGGTCGATGTAGTCCGGTTTGATGCAATGTAGATCAGCGTGTCGATGTAGATGACGTGCTGGCATGTCAAAGGTCGATGGAGAACTTGGCTAGCCGGCAGGTAGATGTTGTAGTAGATCGGCATGTGAGCGTGGGCATCGTAGGAGATACGTGATGTACCCGACGAGTTTGGAATCACCGGTGTTGGTCCTGCACAAAAGAAAAAATCGTCGTGGAATAATACTCCGGTCTTGCTCCAACTTGGTGCGTCTCCTATATGCACAGATTGTCCTCGACTAGTCTTCTAGTGCATAGCGTTTAGAGCTAGGAGCTCTTTGCATGCAATCTGCACGGAGATTCTCACGAGCCAGCTGAGGAGATCGATCTGTCACGCCGAAGTTGCACGCCGCCATGTAGAATTTAGGGATTTATTTGGACTAAACGGGATCTAATCTAGAAAATTGGAATTGGTCTAATCTAATCTAAAGAACCGGTCTAATCTTTGATTTTGATCGGGTGCCGCGCCCCCGAGGAGTAATCTTCCTGGGGCGGCGCGTTGTGGAAGTGGTGGAAAACCCTAGGATCGGCGCCGTGAGACTAACTGCTCTGATACCATGTGGACGATATTGAATCCTTAATATTTTTGGTGTATTGATTTGATCCTCACGGGAAGTATATATAGACGTACACGGGGTAGACAGAGACTTGGAGTACAAGATGTAGAGTCCTAGTCTATCTCTAGTCTATACACGTATACGTACTCTAACACTAGCCACATGTACGTACACGGAGTTCGACCAAAAATTCTCCAATCCGTTATTTTCATCAGACCAGCTAGAAGTCAATTTCTTTAAGCTCAACATGCAAGCTGGTGGTCATCAATTATCTGTTGTATGGTTGGGGTGCCTCTTAGAGCTATGTTATTTAGCCTCTGATTTTTTGACAAGTTCATTATCATGTGTGGATAATCACTTTTTTCTGCATGGAAACTTATCTGTGTGTCTAAACTCGAACATTTACACGAGTTGTTTCTATTGGATTTTTGCCCATTGTAGTTATACCTACTTTTTTTTATTAGGATATTCACTCTTTGGGTTGGTGAACAAAGGAGACTAAACACATCTCTAATTTTTTAAGACAGCCACTTTATATAAACAGCGTACATAACTTCTATGTTTAACTACTGGGTGTATTAATTGGATTTCTCTTTATAGTATTTTGTTCTTATGGATGATAAACTATTTTTTTTCATCATAGGCTTATTATCCATAAACTATTGTATTCAAATAATTGTAATCATGTAAATAATGTTGGAATTATGCCCTAGAGGCAATAATAAAGATGTTATTATTATAATTCTTGTTCATAATAAAGTTTATATTCCATGCTAGAATTATATTAAGCGGAAACTTTAATACTTGTGTGGTTTGTGAACAACACCGTGTCCCTAGTATGTCTCTATGGACTAGTTCATTGATTAATGATGGTTAAGGTTTCCTAACCATAGACATGAGTTATCGATTAATAATGAGATCATATCATTGGAGAATGATGTGGTGGACAGACCCAAACTAAGCGGAGCAATTAGATCGTGTCATCGTGTTCATCTTTGCGAAGCTTTTCTTATGTCAAATATTGTATTCCTTAGACCATGAGATATACAACTCCCTGGTATCGGAAGAAAGCTTTGAGGACATCAAACGTCATCCTATGAGAGGGTGATCATAAAGGTGTCTCTCAGGTGATCGGAAAGTACCTGTTGGGTTGTATGTATCGACATGGGATTTGTCCCTCCCAAGTCGGAGAGATATACTTTGGGCCCACTCGGTAATCGATATCAACACCGCTTGCAAGCATGTGGTTAAGGAGTTAATCACAAAGTGATATTGGATTACGGAACGAGTAAAGTACTTGCTGTGAACGAGATTGAACTAGGTATGACGGTACCGACGATCAAATCTCGGGCAAGTAAAATATCGCGAGACGAAGGGAATATATATATGGGATTAATTGAATCCTAGCATCGTGGTTCATCCGATATGATCATCGATGAATGTGTGGGAGTCAATATGGGTTTCCAGACCCCGCCGTTGATTATTGATAGAAGATCATGTCTGCATGTTCTCGAACCCGAAGGGTCACACTTAACGTGTCTCGACGATAGGATAGATTGGATAATTGGTTTATGAGTTTTTTTCGGGGTCTCGGATGGGATCCGGGACATCACGAGAGATTCCGGAATGGTCCGCAGAATAAGATTCATATAAGGCAGTGCAGTTTTTGGAGTTCGGAATTGTTTCGGGTTAATCGGTATTGTACCAGAAGCTTCTAGAACATTCCGGAGGGGGACCAACGTGGCCCCACCTGCCGGGAGGGGGCATGGGCCTATGAGGGAGTGCCCTGGCCGCATTGGGCCAGGGGCACAAGGCCCCATAGGCCTAGCCGGCCAGACCTAGGGCAAACCCTAGGAAAGCTTCTAGAAGGGGGGGAACTTGCCCCCCACTCCTCCCTCCTTGGCCGCCGGCCTAGGGCTTGGGGGAGGGGCTAGGGCTGGCGCCCACCCCTCTATATATAGGTCTGGGCGCACCTCCCCCACACCTCCTCCAACCCCTAGCCGCCTCTTGCCCTCTCTCTCCCTCCCGACTGCACGTAGGCGAAGCCCTGCTGCAGAAACTCTCCACCACTTGCACCGCTCCGCCGCGTTGTAGATCCAATCCGTCTCTCCACCATACTTGCTGGACCGAGGAAGGAGGAGACGTCGAGGTGCCGCACGTGTGCATCTCTCGGAGGCATCGCCACTTGCGGTGTTAGATCGGATCGGATCGCGAGAAGGAGAAGCGAGTACGACTACATCACCCACGCTCCGATTTAACGCTTCATTTGTAATCTTCAAGGGTATGAAGATCTCATCTAATCCCCCTCGTTGTTTGCATCTCCTAGATTATATCTTGGCTTTCCTGTTCGCATCCGTAGAATTTTTTTTATTTACTATGCTGCGAAACCCTTCAGTGGTATCAGAGCTAGATCTATGCGTAGATGTGTTTAACGAGTAGAACGCTACATGGTTGTTGCAGGCGTTGATGTTTTCTGTTGCAAGCCTCTTGTTTGTGTTCTTCTTATGACGCGAGATAGTGAGATTGAAGCGGTCCAGGCCAACCTTCGCTGACGTCGTCATGACCGGCTCCACTTGACGTGTGGCTTGTTCCACACATGCGCTGGTGGATGCCGCTCTCACTATAGTTGTCAAAGGATTTACACCGGAGTTTGGCAACCATAATATCACCGTTGTGGCTTTCCGTAGATAAGAATCGTTCTTAGCTTGCTACTCCCATAAGCCACGTAAAACATGCAACAACAAAGTAGAGGCGTCTAACTTGTTTTTGCAGGGAGTGTTTTCTGTGATATTGTATGGCCCAAGATGTGATGTGTATATTGTATGCAATGATCATGTTTTGTAATGTTTCACGACTTGCATGTCGATGAGTACACAACCGGCAGGAGCCATATGGTTGTCTTTATAATTGTGTATGACATGTGTGTCAACTTCTTATACGCCATGTAATAGCTTTACTTATCGCTAAGTAGTTAGCAATAGTTGTAGCTGCTATTCGTGGTGGAGGCAATCATGGTGGAGTGATGGAGATCATGCCGGCACGCACAAGATGGAGATCATTGCGCGAAGATTGGCTATACCATGTCACATAAAGTTATATGCATGTGATGTTTATCCTTTTATGTATCTTATTATGCTTAGATCGCGATGATAGCATTATAAGATGATTCCTCACTTAAAGATCAAGATAAAACTGTGTTCTCCCCATGTATGCACCGTTGCGAAAGTTCGTCGTGTCCAAGCATCACGTGATGATCGGGTGCTATAGACTCTACGTTCACATACAACAGGTGCAAGCCAGTTTTGCACACGCGGAAATACTTGGGTTTGACTTGACGAGCCTAGCATGTACAGACATGGCCTCGGAACACATGAACCGAAAGGTTAAGCATGAGTCATATGAATGATATGATCGACACTTCGTTGTCCACCATTGAAACCACATCTCTTCTCGTGAAGATCGGATTAGGTGTGGTGAATTTGGATCATGTTCACTAAACAACTTGAGGGATGTTGAATTTAGTGGGAGTTCATCTAGTAATTTGATTAAAAGTTGAACTAGTTATCATGAACATAGTCTAATTTGTACTTGCGAACATTGTAGATCAAATGGCTAAGTCCAACTTCAACTTCAACGTTTTTGCTGAGAAGGAAAAGCTTAGAAACAATGGGTCTAACTTCACCAATTGGTTCCGCAATCTGAGAATCATTCTCTCTGGCGGTCAAAAGGACTATGTCCTTGAAAATGTGCTAGGTGACGCCCCTGCTATAGATGCGCCGGCTGATGAGAAAGTTGTCTATCAGTCGCGCAAAGATGATTATGGTGTGATTAAGAGCACCATGTTGTTTGCTATGGAATCGGACCTTCAAAATCGTTTTGAAGACTATCCCGGGCCCTCTGAGATTCTTGAGGAGCTGAAAACTATGTTTCAGACTCAGGCCCGTTCTGAGAGATATGAGATCTCTGAGAAATTCTTTAACTGCAAGATGGAGGAAGGGAGTTCCGTTAGTGAGCACGCCATAAAGATGTCGGGCTACACTCAACGCATTTGAGCAATCGGACTATAAGATTCCGGAGGAGCTCAAGATTGGTGGTTCTGCAATCACTCCCTCCCAGCTACAAAAGTTTTGTAGTGACTCATAATCAGATTGGTTCCACTGATACGATCACCGAGCTCTTCGCAAAGCTGAAGGCTGCGGAGGTGGACATCAAAAAGGATAATCATGTGTTGATGGTCAAGAAAGGTAAGGGTGCAAAGAAGCCCATCAAGAAAGGCGGCGGCAAGCGTGTTGCCCCTGCTGAGAAGAAGCTCAAGTCTGGACCCAAGCCGGACACTGAGTGCTTCTATTGCAAGGACAAGGGTCACCGAAGCGCAATCGTCAAGTACTTAGCGGACAAGAAGGCTGGCACCATCAAAGGTATATTTGATATACATGTTATTGATGTTTTCCTTACTAGCCCTCGTTGTAGTGCCTGGGTATTTGATACTGGTTCAGTTGCTAATATTTGTAACTCGAAACAGGAGCTACGGAATAGACGGCGGCTTGCGAGGGATGAGGTGACGATGCGCTTTGGCAACGGATCAAGAGTTGATGTGATGGCCGTCGGCACGCTCTCCTTAGTTTTACCTTCGGGATTCGTTTTAAACCTTAATAAGTGTTACTATGTGCTTGCGTTGAGCATGAACATTATTTCTAGATCGTGTTTATTGCAAGACGGTTATTCATTTAAATCGGAGAATAATGGTTGTTCTATTTATATGAGTAACATCTTTTATGGTCATGCACCTGTTGTGAATGGTTTATTTTTTCTGAATCTCGAAAGGGATGAAACACACATCCATAACATTGAGGTTAAGAGATGCAAAGTAGATAGTGATAATACTACTTAGAGGGAATTCCTTATTTGACACTACTTCTAAATATAATTCCTTATTTGACACTTAAAATATATCTCTTCCCTATATGACATCAAGTGTAAATATTTTGCCTTATATGACACTCTAGTGCATTTTAAAGACTAACAGTGTTAATTGGGATCTACAAAGACACTTTCACCCCTAGTGCATAATAGTGCATAATGTGACCAAGTTTTTAACAGAAAAGCGCTTGTACTGTCATGTGACCAAATTAATTATATGTGATGCATCCGAGTGGAGACTAATTGCAAAAATCTGGTCGCACTCTAGGATGGGTGAGACTGACCGAAGGCGTGGTATTTTTTAAAAACACGCTGCAGAATCAAAGGCCCGCGCATTTCATTTTGCTCGGTTGAATTTATTTCAGTATGGTGCTAGGCAGACTGAGCTCCGGCTGTGTTCAGTTGACGATGTTCGTGTGATGGTGCCATGGCGGCCAGCAGAGTCCGTTGTTCCAAAACACTAAGACCAAGTCGCTAACTAATTCTCCTTTGTTGACCAACCAGACACCTAAAAATAGGTTGTGGATTGTCAGTGTCCTTTGCCACGGATCGTGCAGGGCATGCACATGCACAAGAGCAGTTAATACCAAACACAAACGTGAAAACTAGCGACCAGGGGTATTTTTGTCAAGCCAAGAAAAATTTGACGGAACAATATGACGAAGCAAACGGCAGTGTCATCTGAGGCAAAATATTTACACTTGGTGTCATATAGGGAAGAGAAATTTTTTGAGTGTCAAATAAGGAATCATATTTGAAAGTAATGTCAAATAAGGAATTCTCTCTACTACTTATTTGTGGCACTGTCTAGGTCATATTGGTGTAAAGCGCATGAAGAAACTCCATTCTGATGAACTTTTGGAGTCTCTTGATTTTGAATCATTTGACACATGCGAACCATGCCTCATGGGCAAGATGATCAAAACCCCGTTCTCCGGAATGATGGAGCGAGCAACGGGACTTGTTGAAAATCATACATACCGATGTATGTGGACCGATGACTATTTCGACGCGCGGTGGATATCGCTATTTTCTCACTTTTACCGATGACTTAAGTAGATATGGGTATATCTATTTAATGAAACATAAGTCTGAAACATTTAAAAAGTTCAAAGAATTTCAGAATGAAGTGGAGAACCATCGTAACAGAAAGATTAAGTTTCTACGATTCGATCGTGGAGGTGAATATTTGAGTTATGATTTTCTCACGCATCTTAAAGCAAGCGAATCGAATCGTTTTAGCAACTCCGGAACACCACAACAAGCAATGGTGTGTCCGAGCGCAATCGAACTCTATTAGATATGGTCCGATCAATGATGTCTCTTACTGATTTGCCGTTATCATTTTGGGGTTATGCATTAGAAACCGCTGCATTCACTTTAAATAGGGCACCATCTAAATCCGTTGAGACGACACCGTATGAACTGTGGTTTGGTGCTAAACCTAAGTTGTCGTTTCTTAAAGTTTGGGGATGCGAAGCCTACGTCAAGAAGTTGATGCCGGAGAAGCTCGAACCCAAAGCGGAGAATGTGTCTTCATAGGATACCCTAAGGAAACTATTGGGTATACCTTCTATCCTGACGCAAAGTGTTTCGAAGGCAAAGTGTTTATGTAAAAGAGGTTCCTTTCTTGAGAAGGAGTTTCTCTAAAGAAGTGAGTGGGAGGAAAGTAGAGCTAGACGAGGTTGTTGAACCTTCTTTTGAATTGAGAGTAGCGCATCACCTGAAATTGTTCCAGCTTCACCACAATAGAGGAAGCTAATGACAAGGATCATGAAGCTTCGAACGATCTTGTTTCCTTAAGGTCGTGCCCTCTTGAGCGTCGAGGGTCGACAAGGTCTCAGCCTGGTGTGCGACTGACTTGACAACCCTGTCTTGTGGTAGTTGGAACCTACGAACTATGAGGAAGCAATGATGAGCCCAGACTCTGAGAAATGGCTAGAAGCCATGAAATCCGAATTGGGATCCATGAGCGAAAACCAAGTATGGACTTTGGTGGACCCTCCTAGTGACTGAAAGGCCGTTTAGTGCAAATGGATCTTCAAGAAGAAAACGGACGCGGATGGAAGTGTTACCGTCTATAAAGCACGGCTTGTCGCGAAAGGTTTTCGACAAGTTCAAGGTGTTGACTACGATGAGACTTTCTCTCCCGTAGCGATGTTTAAGTCCATTCGGATTTTATTAGCAATTGCTGCGTTTCATGATTATGAAATATGGCAGATGGATGTCAAGACTGCGTTCCTCAATGGCAACATTGATGAAGAGTTGTATATGATGCAACCCGAAGGTTTTGTCGATCCTAAGGATGCTGATAAAGTGTGCAAACTTCAGCGTTCCATTTATGGACTGAAGCAAGCATCTCGGAGTTGGAACCTTCATTTTGATCAAGTGATCAAGAGCTTTGGATTTGTTCCAAATTGCTACGAAGCTTGTATCTACAAGAAAGTGAGTGGGAGCTCGGTGACATTTCTGGTACTATATGTGGATGACATATTGATTATTGGAAATGACATTAACATGCTTAACGATGTGAAGAGTTATTTGAATAAGTGTTTTTCAATGAAAGACCTAGGTGAAGCTGCTTATATATTGGGCATCAAAATCTATAGAGATAGACAAAGACGCCTGATAGCTTTAAGCCAGAGTACATACCTAGACAAAGTTCTGAAAAGGTTCAGAATGGATAAGGCAAAGAAAGGTTCAGTGCCTATGTTGTCAGGTAAGATATTGAGCAAGGCTCAGTATCCAGCTACGGTAAATGATAGAGAAGCTATGAGCAAAGTGCCTTATGCCTCGGCCATAGGTTCTATCATGTATGCCATGCTGTGTACTAGACCGGATGTGTCCAATGCTCTTAGTTTGACGAGCATATATCAAAGTGATCCAGGAGTGGAACACTGGACAGCCGTGAAGAACATCCTAAAGTACCTAAATAGGACTAAAGAAATGTTCTTAGTCTATGGAGGTGATGAACAGCTCGTCGTAAAAGGTTACGTCGACGCTAGTTTCGACACCGACAAGGATGATTCTAAATCTCAGACAGGATACGTTTATATTTTGAATGGAGGAGCTGTGAGCTGGAGAAGCTGCAAGCAAAGCGTGATCGCAGGATCTACTATAGAAGCGGAATACATGGCTGCTGCAGAAGCGTCAAGTGAAGGAGTTTGGATCAGGAACTTCATCATTGAGCTTGGCGTGGTTCCAAGTGCATTGGACCCACTAGAGATATTGTGTGAAAACACTAGCGCCATAACACTCGCTAAGGAACCAAGATATCATCCAAAGACCAAGCATATCACCGCAAGTTTCATATAATCCGAGATTATATAGTAGATGGAGATCTGAAGATTAACAAAGTACATACAGATCTGAATGTCGCAGATCCATTGACTAAACCTCTTCCACGTGCAAAACATGATCAGCACCTTAGTGCCATGGGTGTGAGATTGTTGCCAAATGTAAACTCGATTATTGACTCTAGTGCAAGTGGGAGACTGTTGGAATTATGCCCTAGAGGCAATAATAAAGATGTTATTATGATAATTCTTGTTCATGATAAAGTTTATATTCCATGCTAGAATTGTATTAAGTGGAAACTTTAATACTTGTGTGGTTTGTGAACAACACCGTGTCCCTAGTATGCCTCTATGGACTAGTTCATTGATTAATGATGGTTAAGGTTTCCTAACCATAGACATGAGTTGTCGATTAATAATGAGATCATATCATTGGAGAATGATGTGGTGGACAGACCCAAACTAAGCGGAGCAATTAGATCGTGTCATCGTGTTCATCTTTGCAAAGCTTTTCTTATGTCAAATATGGTATTCCTTAGACCATGAGATAATACAACTCCCTGGTATCGGATGAAAGCTTTGAGGTCATCAAACGTCATCCTATGAGAGGGTGATCATAAAGGTGTCTCTCAGGTGATCGGAAAGTACCTGTTGGGTTGTATGTATCGAGATGGGATTTGTCCCTCCCAAGTCGGAGAGATATACTTCGAGCTCACTCGGTAATCGATATCAACACCGCTTGCAAGCATGTGGTTAAGGAGTTAACCACAAAGTGATATTGGATTATGGAATGAGTAAAGTACTTGCTGTGAACGAGATTGAACTAGGTATGACGGTACCGACGATCAAATCTCGGGCAAGTAAAATATCACGAGACGAAGGGAATATATATATGTGATTGATTGAATCCTGGCATCTTGGTTCATCCGATATGATCATTGATGAATGTGTGGGAGTCAATATGGTTTTCCAGACCCCGCTGTTGATTATTGATAGAAGATCATGTCTGCATGTTCTCGAACCCGAAGGGTCACACACTTAACGTGTCTCGACGATAGGATAGATTGGATAATTGGTTTATGAGTTTTTGTTCGGGGTCTAGGATGGGATCCGGGACATCACGAGAGGTTCCGGAATGGTCCACAGAATAAGATTCATATAAGGCAGTGCAGTTTTTGGAGTTCGGAATTGTTTCGGGTTAATCGGTATAGTACCGGAAGCTTCTAGAACCTTCCGGAGGGGAACCAACGTGGCCCCACCTGCCGGGAGGGGGCATGTGCCTATGAGGGAGTGCCCTGGCCGCATTGGGCCAGGTTCACAAGGCCCCATAGGCCCAGCCGGCCAGACCTAGGGCAAACCCTAGGAAAGCTTCTAGAAGGGGGGAAACTTGCCCCCCACTCCTCCCTCCGTGGCCGCCGGCCTAGGGCTTGGGGGAGGGGATAGGGCTGGCTCCCACCCCTCTATATATAGAGGGCTGGGGCGCACCCTCCCCCCACACCTCCTCCACAACCCTAGCCGCCCTGCTGCCCTCCTCTCTCTCTCCTTCCCGACTGCACTTAGGCGAAGCCCTGCTGCAGAAACTCTCCACCACTTGCACCGCGCCGTCACGTTGTAGATCCAATCCGTCTCTCCACCATACTTTCTGGACCGAGGAAGGAGGAGACATCGAGGTGCCGCACGTGTGCATCTCTCGGAGGCATCGCCACTTGCGGTGTTAGATCGGATCGGATCGCGAGGAGGAGAAGCGAGTACGACTACATCATCCACGTTCCGACGAACGTTCCGCTGTGCGAATCTTCAAGGGTATGAAGATCTTATCTAATCCCCTCGTTGTTTGCATCTCCTAGATTAGATCTTGGCGTTCCCGTTCGCATCCGTAGAATTATTTTTATTTACTATGCTGCGAAACCCTTCAAATAAATTGACAACTATTTAAGATGCAAAATCTATTATGCCCATGCCAGCGTAGTGATGTTATAGAACACGACAAATTCTTGTAAGCAAGAGCAAAGAGTGGTTGTATTGAAGAGATGCCTTAGCAAAAACTGACTTAAATAAAAAAAAGTTAAACATAGTATGGTAGACTTTAGTCAAACTTCTCTAACCTTGGTTGTAATAATACATATTACCGAACCATAAAAAAGAAAGTATGATCTTTAAATTGGATACACAGTTCTAGCTTATTTTATTTTACTTAAGATATAACTTATTAAAATACTAAATAACGGTTAAAGTTATACATTGTAGACTGTCCATATCTAAGACATCATGTATTTCATAACAACATGAGAATGTCAGTGTTTCCTAATAAATGAAGCAAAATAGAGGAAGAAAGATCAAATGGAAGTAAATCTAGAAATCTTACAATTTAGTTAACATATCTTTGATTTATTTTTTATAACATGGAACATCAAGTAGACCCTGTTGTTTTTCCAATGTGAAATTTATTCTAGCGTACTGATCTAACATCACAAAAAAACTATAAGCTAGTCAAGTTTTGAACTTAAATTGTATGTGCTCATTTAATAGCATATACAACATACTGCGTTATATAGTGCCTTTGAAAATGGCCTAATAATCATGCACCTAGAAAGTAAAGACGATTAAAGATGTTTGCTGCAAAGGTAATATTTATTTATCATGAATTATGACTGCATAATGGGCTACATAATTTTCAATATGAATGATCATGAATCTATAGATATATTCGGTGGACGAATTCAACATGATAACATCGATTTTATTTTGTCCAAAAAGACAAAGATGATTCCCTCGCTTATGCGAGGGCCACTCTTCCCTTCTTTCGAGGATTTACAGCGTGTCGATGGCATACAGATGCCGGTCCCTTCTCATAATGCTCGGATTGTTATCAATGTCTGGGAGATGCAGGATATCCAGCCGAGTTTTGTACTACCTCAGGTGTGGGTTCATGTGGAGGGTGTTCCACATACCATCAGGCACTTCCATGGCTTGTGGGCGGTTGGCTCTCTTCTGGGTACGACAGTGGATGTGGATTTGCCGACACTGTACAGTCGCAATATTGTGCGTATTTGTGTGGCAATGATGAATCCAAATGCGCTTCAGAAGTGTGTGGATGCTAGAGGTCCCTACATTGGTACTACTGCTACTCTGAAGTTGAAGGGCTATGACTTTACTTTTCGCCCGGAGGCCCCAGATTTCTCCCCTGATCCTACGTTCACCCCTATGTTCTGGAGACGGAAGGGAGATGATTCAGATGAGGACGATGGTACTGAACAAAAGGGGAAGGACCCATCTACTGATGATACCACTACTCGGACTCAGGGGACTCAGATGGAGATTGACGCGAGCTCTCAGACAGTTGTGGGTGGTCCTCAGACCAACAAGCTTTCTACTTTGCCTGTGTTTGCGGTCACGCCTTTCAATCCTAGCCCCCAAACTCCCAGGGGTAAAGCTATTGTTGACGCTGCACGACGTTCTCGCTCTTGCTTTCAGCGGCCTATTGTGTTCTCTACTACTGCACCTTTGGTTTTGGTTGAGACGGATCTTCCTGGAGCCACGTCTCGGTCGCCGGCCTCCTCTCCTGCACCGCCTGTAGCGCAACACGCCCACGCGTCTCCGCTTCTGGGGGTGGGGACACTCGTGGACTCGGCTGCCGTGGGCCAGCCAGCATCACCTACTTCTTCTCAGCCGGCCTCGTCGACTACCTCTTCACCTTCTGCTGCGAGGGAGACACAGGAGGTTCAGCCCTCTACGTGGCAGGCACCTCAGGAGAGTTCTGCGTTGGGCCAGGAGGGCGATGGTTTTGGGTGACATGATGGCCAGGGCCATGGGCATTTTTCGACATAGGATGCGCTGGTCGAGTTGGGATTGGTGACGGATGCAGATGTGGAGGATGATCAACATTTGCAGGTTCTCAAGGTCTCTCAGATACCAGTGCTGCGCAGGAGTGCAAGGCATCCAGTGAGTACCGATGGTGCTTCGTCTACTGACATGGATTCTTTAGAGAAGGCCATGCGCAGGAAGGCGGAGAAGAATCTGGACACGGCTGGTAATCCCTCTTCATCCAAGTCTTTTATTCCTTTTTCATCGACTTGCATTAATTCTAAGCTTAATTCTGTTGGAATTAGTTTAGGTAAGAACGTAAGTGATGTTTCTATTTCTGCTAAGGTCTTGAAGCGGATGGAATTTGACCGGTTAACGGTTGTTCCAAAAGCCTCGGCCTCTTATATTTCCACCTACTCTGATGATGAGGATACAGACATCTCAGCAGATGGTCTGATCCTATCTCATCTAGTAGGTGAAGTTCTTAAAGTTGGTTTGGACGAAGATAGATTAAGATCAATTTATGAGCTAACTGCTTCTGGTCGTAAATCAAATTCTGGAAAAAAATGTAATAAATCTCGTAAACAACAACTTGCGCCTAAATGTATTATTGTTTCCTAATAAATGGCATGTTTTTGAATAGCAGAGGTCTTCGAGACTTGGCTAAACATTTACACATTGCACTATGTTCTAGGGAACACAATTTGGATTTTGTGGCTATCTCCGAAACAGGTAGACGAGAATTTTCACAGACTATACTAGATTGCCTATCAGGCGGTATAGATTTTATGTGGCATTCTCATCCACCCAGGGGACGGTCTGGGGGCATTTTACTTCGTGTGCGGGCAGACACAATGGATATATTAGCTATTGCGGACGGGGAGTTTCATATTAAACTACACATCCGTAACAAAGCTGATAATTTCGTGTGGACTCTGGTTGCTGTTTATGGTGCGGCTCAAGAGGCTTTCAAGGCCGATTTCCTTCGAGAATTGGTGAACTTAGCAAAGGACAATCCGTACCCTATCCTTATAGGGGGGATTTTAACTTGCTTCGGTTTCCATTTGAGAAGAGCAAAGGCCGTTTCGACAATCATTGGTCCTTCCTCTTTAATGTTGTCATTGACAGTCTTGATTTGAAGGAAGTAAACATGATTGGTCGACAATTTACTTGGGCTAATTCTTTGGCGGAACCAACATACGAAAAACTTGATCGAGTACTGATGGACTCAGAATGGGAAGAGCACTTCCCTCTAGTTTCGGTACGCGCTCTAGAACGTATTGAGTCTCTGTCTGATCATGCTCCCATTTTGCTAACCACTTGTTTACCATTACCACGTTGTGGCCGTCCTTTCAAATTTGAGCTTGGATGGCTGCTTCGGGATGGTTTCCATAATATGGTGAAAGCAGTTTGGGAAAGACCGGTTGCTGGTGCTACCCCAATCCAGAGATGGAATAATAAAGTGCGTTTGACACGAAAACATCTCGGGGGATGGGCGCGTCACACTGCTGGTATTCTTAAAAAATAAAAACTTAGACTTTCTGCTACTATTGATGATCTCGAAGCTTTAGCAGAAACCCGGTTGCTCACTCCGCAGGAAATTGAGCTAAAAAGCCAATCAAATGCGGAGATTGCCCGGTTACTGCGCGAGGAGGAACTCAAATGGTATCAACGTTCTAAATCACAATTTATTTTGCATGGGGATTCGAATACTAGATATTTTCACAGTGTTGCCAATGGCAGACACAAGAAGAAACGTATTCCTTAAAGCATAATGACGAGCTGATTGAAGGACATGAGCAATTAAAGTCTTACATTACGAATTATTATAAGGGTTTGTTTGGGGATCCAGAGGAAGGCACTTTCTCAATGGATGAGACCCAAATTAATGATATACCCCAAGTTTCCGTGGAGGAAAACAAATATCTGACTGCTCCCTATTCTGAGGAGGAATTCAAATTAGCTGTTTTCCAAATGGAGCATAATAAGGCACCTGGTCCGGATGGTTTCCCCGCTGAGTTTTACCAAACTTTTTGGGATGTAATCAAGCCAGATCTCATGAATATGTTTAGTTCTTTACATGAGGGTCAACTTGATCTGTTTCGGTTGAACTTTGGTGAAATCATATTACTGCCTAAGGTTAATTAAGCAGAACGGATCCAACAATATAGACCGATCTGCCTTCTTAATGTTAGCTTCAAGATTTTTACCAAGGTTGCCACTATCAGGTTGAACTCTGTGGCTGATCATGTTGTTAGGCCTTCACAAACCGCTTTCATGCAAGGGAGACACATTCTCGATGGTGTGGCTACCTTACATGAAACGGTTCATGAACTCCACAAAAAGAAACTGAATGGGGTAATTCTTAAAATTGACTTTGAGAAAGCTTATGACAAAGTTAATTGGTCCTTTTTACAACAAGCTCTCAGAATGAAAGGTTTTTCTGCGGATTGGTGCTCCTTGATCGAAAGCTTTGTAGTCGGTGGTAGTGTTGCCATCAAAGTCAATGACGATGTTGGCAGCTACTTTCAGACTAAGAAGGGGTTAAGACAAGGGGACCCATTATCACCCATGCATTTTAATATAGTAGCTGATATGTTATCTATCTTGATTGAGCGTGCTAAGTCTGATGGCCAGATTGAAGGGGTGATCCCTCATCTTGTAGATGGGGGTTATCTATACTTCAATATGCAGACGATACAATCCTTTTCATGGAACATGATCTTAAAAAAGCCAAGAATCTGAAACTCATACTTTCGGCTTTTGAGCATCTTTCGGGATTAAAAATTAATTTCCATAAAAGTGAATTGTTTTGTTTCGGCGAGGCTCAAGAGGAGGTTGGCCTTTATAACGAACTCTTCGGCTGTTGTCATGGCACTTTTCCGATCAGATATTTGGGTATTCCGGTACACTACCGAAGGCTTACAAATTCTGAGTGGAAGATTGTCGAGGAAAGATTACAGTTACGTTTGAGTAGTTGGAAAGGCAAACTTCTCTCTATAGGGGGAAGACTGGTACTCATCAACTCAGTTCTTAGTAATATGGTTTTGTATATGCTTTCTTTTTTTCAACTTCCAAAAGGTGTCTTAAAAAGGTTGGATTATTTCCGATCAAGATTCTTTTGGCAGGGAGATAATGAGAAAAAGAAGTATAGACTGGCTAAATGGAGTGTTTTGCGTAGACCCAAAGAACAGGGTGGGCTCGGTGTTCATGACCTACAGGTTAAGAATATAACCCTCCTTAGTAAATGGCTCTTCAAATTATTAAATGAGGAAGGGATTTGGCAAACTATTATTAAAAGGAAGTATATTGGCTCAAAGGCATTGTCCCAAATGGTTTGGAAACCTGGTCACTCTCACTTTTGGGATGGTCTAATGGCGTCTAAAACATATTGTTTACACTTTGGGACTTTCTCTATTAATAATGGGACGCAGATAAGGTTCTGGGAGGATAAATGGCTAGATAATGTTACCCTTCGAGAACAATATCCTTCGTTATATTCTATTGTTCGTTATAAGGAGGAAACGGTTGCCACAGTGCTCGAATCGTTTCCGCCTAATATAATGTTCAGAAGGGATCTAATTGGTTCTAGATTTGACTCTTGGATCATGTTGCTACATCGTCTGGCACATGTACAACTGTCGGATGAGCCAGATAAATTCCGTTGGAATCTAACTAAGAACGGGTCCTTTTCTGTTAGCTCTTTATATGATGCTTTAATCTAGCCGTCTATTCCGGCGGTGGATAATAGGATGATTTGGAAGATGAAGATACCTATTAAAAACAAAAATTTTGTTTGGTATCTTCGTCGCGGGATTATTCTTACAAAGGACAACCTTATTAAGCGAAATTGGCATGAAAATCCTGGATGTGTGTTCTGTCATCATGATGAGACAATCAAACACCTATTTTTCCAATGTAGTTTTGCACGGTCTATATGGTCAATCACCCAAGCAGCTTCAGGCTTGTCTCCACCACGTTCTATTGCCAACATTTTTGGGAATTGGTTACATGGTATTGATAACAAGTACAAGAATCTTCTTAGGGTCGGAGCGATAGCCATTATTTGGTCGCTATGGCTGTGTAGAAATAATAAGGTTTTTAATGATATAAACTGTTCTCTTCTGCAGGTTCTCTATAGGTGTACTCATACCCTTCGGGTCTGGTCGACTTTGCATCGTGCGGAATATCGCGATCTTTTCATGGAGGTGTGCACGCGGCTGGAGGATACGACACGGGACTTTTTTACCAGACATGGATGGCAGCATAATCTTCGGATTGACTTGCCCTATGCACCCTAGGCGTTTTACAATTTCTCAGTTTGATATGTAATTCGCCTATATTTCCCTTTTTATGTTTTGGACCATGTGGATTGGTGTCGGCTGTGTGCATTTATATGCAGAGGCCGGGTGTAAGTTACTGTCTAAGTAATAAAAGCGCCCTTTATCGAAAAAAATGCGAGGGCCACTATGCTAGTTATACCTAAAGAAAAATACTCCCTATGCTTCATATTAATTGCCTCAATTTTATGTATGTACTTAAGTATTTAGATTAGATGCATTCGTATCTAGGCAAATTTGAGCCATTATTATGATACCGGAGGGAGTACTGATACGTCGAAAACATATCTATAATTTTTGATGTTCTATGGTTGTTTAGTATCTATTTTGCTCTGCTTTGTCTACACTTTGAGGTGTTTTTATATCTTTTTTGGTACTAACCTATTAACAAGATGCCACAGAGCCAGTTTCCTGTTTTCTTCTATTTTTATTACAGAAAGGCAGAAAATCAATATTCTCGCAATTGGACGAGACAAAAGCCAAAGTTAATATTTTACCGTGGGTAACACGAAGACAGAAGACGAGACGGAGGAGGGCCTCGAGGGGGCCACACCCCCTGGCCGCGCGGCCAGGTCTGGCCCGCGCCTGGGGGCAAGGGGTGCAGCCGCCTCGGGCACCCCCTTAGCCTCCCTCTTCGCCTATAAGAAGCCCCCGATGCCTAAACCCTAAGTATCCGATCAATATTCCACGAAACGCCTGTAGCCGCCACCACCATCGTCCCTAGATCTGGGGGATCTGAAGCTCTTCTCGGCACCCTTCCAGAGGGTGGATCATTCCGGAGGCCTTCTTCTTCATCATACTAGCCTCCGGTATGAAGCGTGAGTAGTTCCATCTTGGACTGGGGGTCCGTGTAGTAGCTAGATGGTTGTATCTCCTCCTTTATGCTTTCATGTCTAGATCTTGTGAGCTCCGTTCATGATCAAGATCTCATCTATTTGTAATCATGCATGTTGTGTTTACGGGGATTCGACGGATATTGGGATTACTATGTCAGATTGATTAACGGTTTTGTCTTATTGATTCTATCATGTCTATGTTGTTTGTGATCTTGCATGCTCTCCGTTGTTAGTAGCTATCTTGTCCAAGTAGATGCTAATGACTCCAAGAGGGGGTATTTATGATCGATAGTGGGTTCATGCCTCTATTTAATCTAAGGGAAGTGACAGAAATCTCTAAAGTTGTAGATGTGTTGTTGCCACTAGGGAGAAAACAACGGTATCTTGTTCATGGAACAAGTGGATTGTTTACCTTACACACTTTGCTTAAAGCAGTTGTCTGTTGCTTGCAACATAATACTTGAGGGGGTTCAAATGATAAACCAAAGGTGGAGTTCTAGTCATAGATGCAGTTGGATGGAGGTCTATGTATGTTGTTGTATTGCCCCATTGAATCTCATAGGATCATGATGATTAGTATTGCATTGTTATGCCTTGCTTAGTCCTGTCTATTGCCCTACTGTAATTTGTTTACCCAGCATGCCATGTTTGTTTATCTAAAAAGAACACCTCTAGTGAACTATGGACCTCGGTTCAATCTTTATCAGTGATACATCTTCCACTGTTACTTGTTTACTTGCTGCAAACCATTACCTTCCATACCATACAATTAATCATTTGTTACAGCAAACCGGTTAGATTGACATCCCCACTGTTCGTTGGGGCAAACTCTTGAGTTTGTGTTGTGCAGGTCTCCAAGTTGCTAGCAACAACTTTGAGTCGTTTTCTTCCTCCTACTGGTTCGATAACCTCGATTTCTTACTGAGGGAAAACTTGTTGCTGTGCTCATCATACCTTCCCTTGGGGTCTCCAACGAAGTGTTCACGCACTCATCAAGTACTAAATTTTCCTTGGGTCCAAATCAGGCCCAAATTGTATAACCCCTTAGTTCTAGTTAATACTACACCAAATATGTGTAGTACAATGCAATGTAAATATTTCTCTTCTTTTACAAGGGAACTTTCCGGAAACAAGTCCTTTTTGACAATAGAGAAACAAGTTAATCCTTAATCAAAAAATAAGATGTAAAAGTTAATGCTTCTAACTCTCCCCTAAAAATGCCCAATCATCAGCCGTGTGACAAAACATGACCTTTATCTATACTAGACAAAAGATGCACCTTGGTGATTTATTGTGGTATCTACCTATCAACTAATTTTTTTTATTATAGAACTTTGCAGAAACAAATTATTTTTTCAACCACACAGAAACAGGTTGATCCTTAATCACATTGTATAGAGTTAAAGAAAAAATACTCCCCATGATTCATATTAATTGCCTCAATTTTATGTGTCTACTTAAGTATTTAGACTAGATGCATTCATATCTTGAGCCATTATTATGATCCCGAAGGGAGTACTAAATTTTCCTTGGGTCCAAATCTGGCCCAAATTGTATAACCCCCTAGTTCTAGTTAATACTACACCAAATATGTGTAGTACGATGCACTGTAAAAATCTCTCTTCTTTTACTCCCTCCGGTCCGGTTTATTAGGCGTGCACGTAGTTTAAGAAATATTTGACCATCATTTTTGACCAATAAATATGCAATATATGTTCCAAAATATATACCATTGGAAACTAATTTTAAAAATGAATCCAATGATATAATTTTTATGATATATTATATAAAATTTGTTGACCAAAATTAATGATCAATGTTGTTATTAAACTATGTGCGTGCTTAATAAACCGGACCGGAGAAAGTACAAGGGAACTTTCTGGAAACAAGTCTTTTTGACAACAGAGAAATAAGTTAATCCTTAATCACAAAATAGGATGTAAAAGTTAATGCTTCTCACTCTCACCTAAAAACGCTCAACCATCAGCCTTGTGACAAAACATGACATTTATCTATAGTAGACAAAAGATGCACCATGGTGAATTATTGTGGTCTACCCGATCAACTAATTTTTTATTATACAACTTCTTAGAAACAAATTATTTTTTCAACCACATAGAAACATGTTGATCCTTAATCACATTGTATAGCGTTAAGCCTTTCACAATGGGTGTTTCTTAACAATGCATCCTAGGTACTTTGCCTATATGGCACTATAGTTAATGAGGAAAGAGAGTGGGGTTGTATCTTAGCTAAGAGACACCTCTTGCACGAAATCATAGATAAAAAGAATGGTTAGGCCAATCAAATACATGCATGTCATCTAAATCATTAAATGTAGAGACTCCTCTTAAGAAACAATGCATTATACTACTTCCTCCTTCACGGTTTGCAGGGCGCTCTATAAAAATCTCACGGACCTAGGCGTGAACGTATTGGCTGAAAATTAGGCCTATTAATGAGCGGTTAAGGCGCATGCAGTGGTGGAGACTGTTGCATGTATAGGAAATTGGGAGAAAAGCTGCTACATTAATCACTAATTAATGCTTATGCTCCTAGGAACGTTGTAGTTTTGGAAAAAGCCAAATTTGATTAGGCGCCCTGCAAACCGTGAAAGAGGAAGTAGTTGTTTCTTAAGTTTTAATTGCTCCTATGAAAACGTGCTAAGATACAACCCATTATGAAAGGCCTTAATGCTTCTTACTCTCGCCTAGAAACGCTCAACGCATATCAGCTATGCGACAGAACATGTTCTTTACCGATAACAGATAATTGTTTCACCTCGGTGCTTTATTGTGGTCTATTGAGAAACTAATTCTTTTAGTATTAGAGAGCTTTCCAGAAAAAGTTCATTTTTCTTCAGCTGCATCGAAATAATAACTCGTTATCACTTTTTTTTGGAAAGGAGCATATCACTGGTGGAAAACAGGGTTATAGTCTTGGGCCGCAATGGGCTCTAGTCCCGGTTTTGGGCCCGGGACTGCGAAAACAGGACTAGAGGCCCCCCTCTAGTCCCGGCTCGCAACGGCCCGCGACTGATAACAGCCACGTGGCTGTTTCAGCGCCGCGGGGGGCGGAAACCCTCTAGTCCCGGGCTGTAACACCACCCGGGACTAAAGGTTTCTGCATGGAAAACACCACATTTCTCTGCCGCGTCAGAGATTGTGTATTTCCTTTTTTTTTGCCATTTTGTTCCTTTTTCGTTTTGTGTTTCACTATAACAAACATATATTTCAGTATACATATTATACGCTACTACATACACACTACACGTCGATGCATTTATATAATTAATCGATCCCTGGCGTCGCCCTGGGGAGCGACGCGCGAGGGTTATGCTTTTGTTATGACTCGTTATCACATAGTAGCAGGTAATTATCAATGCTTATTAGTCTCATCTAGAAACGCTCAACCTATCGGTCGGCTAACATGATCTGTACAGGTAGCAGACATAAGTTGCATTTATGTGCTTTAATTGTGGTCTCCCCAAAAACTAAGGCTGGTTATAGTGGCAAGTATCATACACTAGGATCATAGGTACGTAACATATGCATAGTATTTTCTAGTTGTATCATACACGTCTTCTATTTAATTATTTATAGAATTGTAATGCAAATAAGTGTATAAGATTTATTTGTCAGGAAATAATCTAGTTTAACGTGTTATGCTCATCATAATATGATACTACACTCACTTCTTTGTTTATTAATTTTTGTGCCACATAAGTTTTTTGTCAACTTACCATGCATGATATAACTTATGATACTCCCTCTTTCACGGTTTGCAGAGCGTCTAATCAAATTTGGGTTTTTCCAAAACTATAACATTCCTAGACGCATAAGCATTAATTGTTGATTAGTTTGGCAGCTTTTCTCTCACTTCCTATGCATGCAACAGTCTCCCACCAGTGCATGTGCCTTAAACACTCACTAATAGGTCTAATTTTTAGCCAATACGTTCATGCCTAGGTCCGTGAGATTTTTATAGAGCGTCCTACAACCGTGAAGGAGGAAGTACTAGCACTATGTTGATCCACAATGGTAAGAAGCATTCAATGGAGAGTACAATGCTTAATCACAGAGAGTACAATCCTTAATCACATACAAGTAAGATTTAATGCTTCTTACTCTCACCTAGAAACGGCCAACCTATCAGTCGTGCGATAGAACATCAACTTTACCTATAGCCTATAGCAGACAATAGTTGCACCTCAGTGCTTTATTATGGTCTATCGAGAAACTAATTCTTTTATTAGATAACTTTTCAGAAAAAACTCTTTTTAGCAGCACGAAAATAAATAATTCCTTAATCACATTGTAGCAGGTAAGAGCTAATGATTCATACTCTCCTCTAAAAATGCTGAACCAAACAGTCGTTCCACAGAACATGATCTTTACAGGTAGCAGAAAAAATTTGCATCTCCGTGCTTTATTGTGGTCTATCCATAAAATTTCTAGTAACAAGTTCTTTTTTAACAGTACAGAAACAACACAATCCTTTGATTAGTCATAGTGGGGTAACTTCGATAATAACTAAGAGTCCAACTCAACACTTCTGCTTATGTGGAAATGATTTAATGAAAAGAGAGATAAATAGAATGTGTGGAAGAAGAGATAAATATCATCCACATTACTAGGGAGAGTAACACCTACACAATTCAGTTTTAAAGAAATAGAATGTGTGGAAGAATAGAGAAAAGATCTGGGTGATGACTTTATACCCGGTGAATCGAGGTTTTGTTCCGCCTTGCGACGCATATCCTTCATCATCGTATCCTTGTCCGACACAACAGCTCCATCCTTAGAAACCACATGACGTACGCTCCACCGTGACGGAGTAAGCTTGGTTCATGTCCATGGAGTCGTCGCAGCAGATCCGTCCATACGGAGAAGTACTTAGTCCCTCCGACCCAAATTAATGGTCTCATATTGACTAGGTATATTCGAATCTAGATAAATCTGAGGCTATTAATTTGGATCGAAGGAAGTAAGAAAAATTCTTATGGGTTGACGTGGAAGAGCGGTGGTCCAAGGTTGTAGGTACTTGTGGTCAGACCTAACTATGTTTGAGGACATGCAGCTACGTCTAGGTCCTGTCATTGCAAATTGCGAAATCTTTGTATTTTTTAAAGCATGTACTTTTTTTCAGAAGTCAGTATAGACATAGATGCTCACAAATACGTACATACACTCACTCTATCAAAACACACACGCACACCTTACCCCTATGAGCACCTCCAATAGACAGAATCTAATAGACTGATTGACGGATCTTGAGATTGACGAAGTTACCATAAACGTCTCGCTGTCGATGTAAACATCAACTTCCGCTGAAGCTGATAGGCTAGGAGTAACAGTGTCCTCCTAACCATCCAACCACATGTTAGTTCTCAAAACATATACTTTTTTATCGTGTTACATTTGTAGTTGGATGCGGCCATGAGTAGTAGAAAGCACCTAAACCCTTGTCTGGATTCCCAAAATACCAGGATAGAAATCCTGCAGAATTGGAGTGGCATGTCCTTTTCGAGAATGATGATTGAAAAACTATGGGAATTTGGTTTCAAGAGGGTGGTTGGAGCCAAGAAATCACAAACAACATGTTTTGGAAATAGGTCCTTTGTGATGAGGCCTTAAAAAATGCCTCAAAGATCGCAAAATGTCTATTTCTTTCCTTAGAAGACGTGGTTTTAAATAGGAGTCATGGAATAATGCTGAATTGAAATGGTGATTTCTATAGTATAAGAGAAAAACCAAAGCAAATTCAAGGATTTACCACCACCTCAGTAATGACTCCTTAGATGAAAATAATAAACATATAACTTCAGGCAATGAAAAGGGCAGATAATAAAACTATCATATTCCTTAGGAGTGAAGAGTGAGGAAATGGTAGAAGTAATATTGTGGGTCAGTATGCCTATACCACTTGGTAGAGTTCCTAGAAAAGAAAATGATCTATTAGATATTTTCGATGACTTGTTATAAAGGAAACAGTTTTTTTTAGGATGGTACATCCAATTAGTCTTTCCTTGTCTGAAAATCCAATGAAATTGATTTGACCTCAGACAAGCCCCGATATCCTTATATATAACACACATCTCTCATGGATTATCCAGATTGGCCTCATCAACTGCGGTAGGACGCCCAGAGCCATACTATCAAGCAAACAGATAAATGGAGCTAGAAAATGCACTGCGAAAGCGGCCACCTCCAGTTCGCACGACTGCAGCAGTGGCCTTGAAAGGGTTCACAGCGGACGATGCCGAGACGCTGGGGGAGCCTGTCAGCCCCTCGACGAGGCTCGTTGATGATTACTTCATCATTGTCGTCATTGGCCTCGCCACTCGTGTGAACCTATCCGCTGGCCGTGCCGGCATCAGTGCAAAGCTAACATGCTACCCACGCTTCCACAGCATCCAGGTTTATTAATAACCATGGAAACATTGCATGTATCTGGCCATTACGATCACTTATGCAACTTATGTGCAGGCGACAGACAAGCACGACATCCTAAGGTGGGTGAAGACGACGGTGGACATGGACTACCACATAATCTACCCTAGGCTGGACCTGGAGGCCGTGGAGTCCGACCCGGACCAGGCCGTTGAAGACTTTGTGGCATCACTGTCCACTAAACCCATGGACCATTCGCGACCTCTGTGGGAGTTCCACGTCCTCGACTTCCCTACCTCGGAGGCCACCTCGACGGCAGTGATGCGCGTGCACCATTCACTCGGCGATGGAACGTCACTGCTCATGCTCCTATTATCATGCACGCGCAGCGCCGCCGACCCTACGAGGTCCCCAGCCCTTCCCCCGTTGCCGTCACGCACGGGCGCTTTTTATGAGTGTCCACGGCCGCCACTGTCCGCAGGGGCCCTGGTATTTGCCATGTGGTTATGGTCGTACGTCGTGCTCGCTTGGCACACCGTATGGGACGCGGCAAGCTTTTTGGCGACCATACTGTTCTGGAAAGATACACATACGCTGTTCACGAGGATGAACGATGGCAACTGTCAGCAGCGAAAGCGCATCGTACACCGTAGTCTCAGCCTTGATGACGTCAAGATGATCAAGGAGGCCATGAACTGCGTAAGTGATCTCTTTATAGTTTCTATATGTCTTCCGTTTTTTTTCAAATCACAAGCTAGTTGATGTTCTCTGTCTCCCTATCCCTCTATATCTCGGCAAAATCTAGCACCAATAATCCACATTAATTGTATGCATATTTGTACTGTAAAAGACGATGGAAGACTACGGGCCACTATGGAATTGAAAACATTCGGGGTTTTTAAACATTACAACTCGAAACATGTGTGAGTATCAAACACGCACAGCAAAAAAAAAAAATCCCTAACAATCACTTGGACGAAAACCAGGGAAATTAAAGTGCGCCGATTCGATATATGTTGAAATTCCTATGGAACATAGATACGAAGTATGGTCTGTATATTCGCTACAAACCCATCCGGGAATGGACATTTTTCCATGGCCTCTTTGGTTGACAGAGTTTTGTTCATTGACGTTTTTCCTAGCAATAGAAATGTGGGAAATATTTTACTCCCTATTTACATGTACAGACGGTTAATGATGTGTTGGTTGGACTCACTGACGCTGCCCTATCGCGATACTACTACCGGAAGTCAGGTGGGGTACCTGGTTCCAAACGTTTCTATCTCCAATTCATATTTCACACTATAATTGTATTATTCATGTTCTAACCCTTTCTCCGTTTTAGGTGACATTGAAACTGGCAAGAAGATTCGTTTGCGATCAGTTCTTGTCGTCAATATAAGGGCAGCTGCAGCCCTGCACGTAAGTATATTATGAATGAGAGGGTCATGGAATACATTCTTTCAATCTTTATAATCCCGCTCGTACTACTATGACCAGGCATGCGTCAATATGATAGAGTCTGGCAAGGGATCTGATGTAAGATGGGGAAATCAGGTTGGCTTCGTCATCCTTCCAGTACATATAGCATTGCTCCGCGATCCACTTGATTACGTTCGTAAGGCCAAGAATACTGTGGATCGGAAGAAGAGCTCGTTGGAAGTGGCCTTCACACATGTGGCTGCAGAATTGTTACTCAAAATATTTGGACCGAAGGTACATCTCGTCTTTTTGTTTTTGCATTCTGGTCTATATGGCTATATATATCTAGGCAAGAAAAGAATACTTGCAACTTGAAAAAACAGGCAGGTGGAGCTATCGTCAACCGTGCGTTATCCCATACAACCACGATGCTGTCGAACATGATCGGCCCAGTTGAACAGGTGGAATTCTGTGGGCACCCGGTTGTCTTCATTGCCCCAAGCGAGTATGGAATACCACAAGTAGGTCAACATATACCTTAATTAAATATATGCATTATCATGGTAGTATGTTTTATACATCCTCATATACTATCAGAAATTAATTTGGGTAATGTGACAAGTTCGCTTATAAAGTAAATAATTTTATTTCCTGAAACTTATCTTGAAATCTTGAAAAATTGTACCAGCTAGTGGTGCGTCTACTGCATTAATTATATACATGTCCTCGCCAAAAAGCTGTATAGCGATGGACAACCTAAATTTTCTGATTGTTTCTTCATTTTTCCTTGTGCAGGCCATAAATGTGAATTATATGAGTTACGTCAACACTGTAAGGCTAGTCCTAGCAATGGACGAGACACAGTTTCCTGACTGTCATGAGCTTCTAGATGACTTCACTCAATCTCTCAGATGTATGAAGGAGGCAGCTACGAACCTCGGAAGGCATAACAAGAAGACATAGACACTTTTTTTAACAGAAGGCCACCACAACAACTTTATTAATATTAGACAACCATTACATTTTTAAATAAAAATGTTTTGTCCGACTCTGGTGATGAAGAGGAGAGGATGGTGGCCCTTCGACTCGTGCTAATGTGTGTAGTCGTCGATAGGTTGTCTAGTGACCTATTTGTATTTTTTATTACTTTTGATCTCCTTTGCATATCTTTTGATGATTATGAATAAATTTGTTTAATTTCGCAAAACAAATTACAGCTACCAAAAGTTTACTCACAATACAGATAGGGGCTCATTTGCCCAATCACAAGAAATTTTCGAATAAAAAAATCCTAGCCAAAACTGTGCTAAATAAAGTGTGCCCATATTTTCATGATTGTACTTATTCATGGTTTCTACTATTGCGAATAATTGCAAGTGGCTGATCGATTGAGATTTTCAACCGTCTACCTCGTGTCCCCTAACCTGTGTCCCCTAACCTCCAGCAAAGTTTCCTTTGGAGGTTATTCAAGAGACAAAATTAACAAGCAGAAGCGGTCCCACATCAGCAATCCTTCTTTTGCCTTTTCCGGTTAACATTAATATATTAACATCAAGAAGATATCATGTACATGTCACCTCTGCAATAACTTAACATCACAAGCAATTCGAGATATCTAGGACACACAACAAAATTAACTATTCTATCTAACTAGACTTTTCCCTGCTTCCGCCGGGGCGTGGCTAGTAGGAAAAACACTCATGAGATGACTGTCAACCTTAACATTTGATGTTCCAAGTCTTTTTTATGAGGGACATTAAAGAAAATAAAATACAATAAAACAGAAGTAAAATCCAGTACTAGATTTTACACACTTCTACTATATTCTAGGTACTATAGTCCTTTAGTCACATGTAATGTAATAGTTTCTAAAGTGTTCTACTATGAGTTGTAATTAGATTATTTACACTTATCTTCTAGATTTAAGTAGTGTTCTTTGAAACCTTGTAGCTATGAGTAGAGCTAATTAGTTAAGGCTTGTTTTGTTTAGTAAGGGATTTACACTACTATCGTCATGCTGCTAGTCTCTGGCATCACATGAGGATTATCTGGGACCTTCCCTATTCCAAGGTTATGAATCATCCAACCAAAAATTGGTTTAAATCGTTGTTGGAGTCCACTCCTGATAGCCTGATTGATGGGTTCCTTTTAGTGGCTTGGAGAGTGTGGCATTGTCGCAACGGGGTTACACATGACAAATCCTTACCAGCCGAGTTCTAAGAGCTTCCTTTGTGGTTACTAGAAAAATTTGCCGGCACCCTCTAAACCATTTGCATGCATTAAAAGCTGGGATCAAAGTACTCTAAACATGAGCATTGATACTTCGTAAACATATCTATAATTTTTGATGTTCCATGCTTGTTTAGTATCAACTTTGCTTTGCTTTGTGTACACTTCGAGGTATTTTTATACATTTTGTGGGACTAACCTATTAACAAGATGTCGTAGTGCCAGTTGCTTGTTTTCTGCTGTTTTTGGTTTCAGAAAAGCTAGTAACGAAATATTCTCGAAACTGGACAGGACAAAAGCCAAAGTCAATATTTCACCGAGGAGAACACAGATACAGAAGGGCAGCCGGAGGGGCGCCACAGGGCCTCCACACCCTAGGGCCGCTCGATCCCACCCTAGGGCGCGCCACCCTATGGTGTGGGCGACCTGGACGCCCTCCTGCCTTGCCTCTTCGCCTATAAAATCCCCTTGATACCAAAACCCTAAGGACCCGATCAGATCTCCATGGAACAGGCCACAGCCGCCGCCACCATCGTCCCTAGATTAGGGGGATCTGAAACTCTTTCCGGCACCCTGCCGGAGGGGAGAGATCATCGCGGCGGCCTTCTTCATCACCATGCCAGCCTCTGGTATGATGCGTGAGTAGTCCACCCTTGGACTATAGGTCCATACAATAGCTAGATGGTCGTTTCTCCTTCTTTGTGTTATCATGTTTAGATCTTGTGAGCTTCCTTCATGACCAAGATCATCTATTTGTAATCATACATGTTGTGTTTGCGATGATCCGATGGATATTGAGATACTATGTCAGATTGATTATTGATTCTATCATATCTTATTGATTATTGATTCTATTATATCTGTGTTGTTTGATATCTTGCATGCTCTCCGTTTCTAGTAGCTATCTTGGCCAAGTAGATGCTAGTGACTCCAAGAGGGAGTATTTATGCTCGATAGTGGGTTCATGCCTCTATTGAATCTAGAGAAGTGACAGAAATCTCTAAGGTTGTAGATGTGCTGTTGCCACTAGGAAGAAAACAACAATGTTTTATTCATGGAACAATTATATTGTTTATTTTACACACGTTGCTTAATGCAATTATCCGTTGCTTGCAACTTAATACTAGAGGGGGTTCGGATGATAACCTGAAGGTGGATTATTAGTCATATATGCAATTGGATGGCGGTCTATGTATATTGTTGTAATGACAAATCAAATCTCATAGGAATCATGATTGTCTTATATTTGCATTGTTATGCCTTGATCAGTTCCTGTCAATTGTCCCACTGTAATTTGTTCACCCAGCATGTTATGTTATTTATCTTAAGAAGAACATCTCTAGTGAACCATGGATCCCGGTCCAATCTTTATCATTTTTACATCATGTACTGTTACCTTTTAGTTTCTGCGAGCAATCATTACCTTCCACACTGTATGTTTAATCCTATGTTTTCAGTAAACCAGTGAGATTGACAACCTCACTGTAAGTTGGGGCAAAATCTTGAGTTTGCGTTGTGCAGGATTCCAAGTTGCTAGCAACACCTTTGAGT
The DNA here is from genome assembly GCA_023614405.1 of Avena insularis. NCBI lineage: Eukaryota > Viridiplantae > Streptophyta > Magnoliopsida > Poales > Poaceae > Avena > Avena insularis. Next base: position 45,459,827 of record CM042695.1, read on the forward strand.
TGTTTCCTTACTCCTACTGGTTCGATAACCTTGGTTTCATAACTAAGAAAAAATTTGCCGCTGTGATTATCATACCTTCCTCTTGGGGTCTCCCAGCGAAACTCTACAACTGAGCCGCGTCAGTCCGACGTGCAGAGATGGGACAGACCTAGTAGTGGTGTTGGTGATAAGGGAATTCCACGAATCCAGGAGATACTAATAGCGTTCAGCTATATTGAATGCCGCTATTATTTGTACCAGGAAAAATATTTTTGGATGAAAAAATTTGTGTAAACAAACATGGTACTGCGCAACTTTGAAATTAAAAACTAAAATATTTTTAAATAAATAAGAAGGATTTTTTGAATAATGTAGTGGTGGCGTCTATGAACTTTCAAATGCCAATACTAATTGACGTAGTGGTGGCGTCCAATATTTCTCGCACGCTACCAATGAATTTTCACTTAACCCTGGTTGCCGCCAGTTTTCCTCCATTCTCTCGTCTCCCCTTCTCTCCCAAAGTTTGTATAGACAAACTTGGTACTATGCAACTTTGAAATTTAAAACTAAAATACTTTTTAATAAATAAGAAGGTTTTTTTTTAACAATGTACTGGTGGTGTCTCTGAACTTTCAAACGCCACCACTAAGTGATGTAGTGCTGGTGTTCTATATTTCTCGCATGCCACCACCGAATTTTCACTTAAACCCCTGGTTGCCACCCGTTTTCCTCCATCCCTTTGCCCTTCTCCCCCAAAATCAAACCGCCGTACCCGCAGTGAGCGCCTCCTTCGTCGTCCCCGTCGGCGCCACGCTCACGCGTACCCGCCCCGATCCATGTCGCGCGCGCTTGCCCGTCCACAGCCGTCGCCGCCCCTGTGAGCGCCTCCGCCCCTGTGTCAGCCTCCGCGGCACCTTGTCCGCCATGTATCTTCCCTGCAGGTGAGCAACACCTGGCTGCCATGTCAAATCCTCTTTTTTCCTATAGATATATGTACTATTTTTATTAGTTTTAGAGATTGCTATTTTATGAAATTTTGAGCAATATTGAATGAATTGTAGAATTGTGTTATTTTAAATTGATTGTATAATTTTGAGCGATTTTGAATCACTTGTTGAAATGTACTCGTGTTGGCCGGTGGTGAGATCATCGACAATATATATGTGTGTGTTTTGTGCCGGTCTTGGTGCCGAGGTAACCTTGTGTTGCTCCGGAATTATTTTGAATTTGACTATGTTTCTTTCTACAGGAATTATACCCATGTGTCTAAAAGTATTGACGAAACGTTGATTAATTTCAGTTTCCTCAAATTTTGGCTTTCATATATTCTATTTTTAGCAAAGGTCATCCCAAAATTTTAGGAACTAGAACGTGGTTGGCATATAAAAGTACGTCCCTGGCCAGTAGCAATGCAGCAACCGGTTAGCATGAGCGACATGGGCGACGAGGAAGCGTGCTTGTTCGCGCTGCAGCTGGCCAACTCGGCGGTGCTACCGATGGCGCTGAGGACAACCATCGAGCTGGGCCTTCTGGAGACCCTCGTGGGCGCCGGCGGGAAGTCGCTCACTCCGGATGAGCTGGCCGCCAACATGCCTTCCAAGGTCAACGACAATAACCCAGACGCGCCGTCTATGGTTGACCGCATCCTGCGCGTTCTGGCCTCGCACAAAGTCGTGTCGTGCACGGTGGAGGAGGGGGAGGACGGTGGCCTCTCCCGTCGCTACGCCGCCACGCCGGTGTGCAGCTGGCTCGCCCCCAACGAGGACGGCGCCTCCATGGCACCATTCGCCCTCCTCGTCCAGGACCACGTCTTCATGAAAACCTGGTGCCACATGAAGGACGCCGTCCTTCACGGCGGCAGCGCCTTCCACAGGACCTTTGGGTCGTCGTGGTTCGAGTACGCCGGCAGGGACGCGCGCTTCAACCATGTGTTCAACGAAGCAATGAAGCACCATTCCGTCATCATCACCAAGAAGCTCCTCGACCACTACACGGGCTTTGATGGCATCGACACCCTCGTCGACGTAGCAGGCGGCCTCGGTGCCGTCAGCCATGCCATCACCTCCAAGTACCCGAGCATCAAGGGGATCAACTTCGACCTCCCTCACGTCATCGCCAATGCATCACCTTACCCTGGCGTGGAGGTGCAGTAGCTAGCGCACGATACTTTCACCATGATTAAAGATACTAGCACTATGCATGTTTGTTATGGCGCCGGTACAATTTTTATTTGTTTGATGATTCAGCGACTTTAGTACGTAATATTTTTGGTTTTTAATATATGCGCAGCACGTCGACGGTGACATGTTCGACAAGGTACCCTCTGGCGACGCCATCCTGATGAAGTGGATCCTCAACTGCTTCAGCGACCACGAGTGTGCCATCCTGCTCAAGAACTGCTACGACGCTCTGCCCGCCCACGGCAAGGTCATCAACGTGGAGAGCATCTTACCGGTGCGCCCGGACGCGACCAACGGCGCGCAGGCGTTGATCGCCGTCGACTTGAGCCTCCTCGCCTACAGCCCGGGCGGCAAGGAGAGGTATCTCAGGGACTTTGAGAAGCTCGCCAAGGACGCAGGGTTTGCCGGCGTCAAGGCCACCTACGTCTACGCCGACTTCTGGGCCATGGAGTACACCAAGTAGCTAGCTAGCTAGCTACCAAGAGATCCATCTTAATTATATATAATTCGGTTGCTTAATTTATCTCCTCTCGAAAATAAGTGCCCAATAAGCGTGAGTTTGTTCACAATAAGCGCCCAAACAGCTAGCGTGAGTTCGTAGCCCGTAATTTGTTGAGAAAGTTCCTTCTATGACACTACTTGTAAATTTGTTTGCTTATATGACACTCAAATTTTTTTCCTTGCCTATATAACACTTGTAAATTTGGCAGCTGCTTACTTATGGAACCCATATCTATATTACAAAAATTGGGTTGCAATAGACGCAGAAAAGCCAGCTGCAACTACATATCTTAGGAAGTGGCACAATAGGCCGTGGTCTAGGAGTCAATTCTCGACCATATGCAAGGTGAACTATGTAATCAACAACTTGACAGAATGCTTTAACAATTGGATCAAGTACTACAAGTCATTGAACTTGGACGATTTCATGGATAAGACGAGGCAATTGATCATCATCAAGTAGAAGGAGAGGAGAAAAGTGGCGAAGAAATTAGATGGATTGATTCTGCCCCACATAATGAAGAAGTTGAAAGCGATGACGCGAGAGTTAAACTTGGAGGTGGTACAATGCTCAAAAGAAGTGGTTCAAGTGACTGCATTAGGAGGCAGCGGCTTTAGGTTTGTCGTCAACTTGCAAGATCGAACATGTTCTTGTAGACAATGGCAAGTTTGTGGCCTTTCTTGCAAAAAATGCTCTTGCATTCATCACATCAGTTAGCGATGCACATATAAAGAATTATATTGACTTGTATTACTCCATTGAAAAATTTAGAGCGGCTTATGCCCAACTAATCCTTGCTATGCCTCACAAGAGCCACTGTCCTGAATCTCACCATGGATTCTTCATGCATCCACCACTACTGAAAGCTATAGCTGGCAGGCCTAAAACTGATAAGAAAAGAAAAAAAGGCAAGCACTTATGCCCAATTTGTAAATAATATAGGCATCACTGGCACAATTGTAAGAAGGGCAACCCCGATGACATTGCTGTAATGATGGCTATTAGGTAATATAGATTAATCTTTCTTGCTTTACTATTTTTGTTTGCAACAAAAAACATATTAACAAGTTTTCCTATTGCTCATGTAGAGAACCACCCAAGAAGACTAGCAAAACAGCCCAATCATCCATTGTGCCTTGCGAGGACGGAGCACCAACAAGGATATGTTTTCCACCAAGCATGGAAATATATTGAGAAGATTGTTACTATGAAGTTAAAAGCCAAGGCAAAAAAAGAGAGAAATTGCTGAGAAGATTCCCATTGTTCCACTTGATAGCCCAACAATGGGCACAAGGAGCAGAAAATTTAACTCTCCTAGCCCTACCATGAGCACAGGAAGCAAAAAATGGCTGTCTGTAATTTCAATATGCTTGTGTGCTCTGCCATTGATGTAATGATTCTTTTGGAGTTCCTGTGATGTAATGGTTCTTTTGGAAGTCCTTTAGCTTGTCATTTATGATACATGTGAACTAGTGGTGACTTATGGGTGAATCTGAATGCTTATATGTGAACTGTATGTAGGGATATTGCATCAAAATATAGGGGAGATTTAGCCAAATTTTTTATTTATTTTGAACTATGTTTATTACTATAGTCTGAATGAAGTTTTTGAATAATGTTATGTTCCTTGTCACGCGACACTATCTTTTGAATTTAAGTTAGTTCCATGTTCCATAGTTGAACGTTTCTTGTAATTTTGTCACATACTGCACAAGGGGCAATAGTGTCTTTGTAAGTCACCAATTGACACAGTTAGCTCTCAAATTTCATTGGAATGTCACATAAGGCAAAAAAATTACGCACAGTGTCATGTAGGTAAAGAAAAAGTTTTGAGTGTCATATAAAAAAAAAATTTACAAGTAGTGTCATAGAAGGAATTTTCTCTAATTTGTTAGCCACCGCGCTGCCGTAACTTGTATTGTGGGTACGTTCTTCGTCGCTGTTGTGGCAACAGTTTAGGAGGGGGAGTTTCCATGGTGGTAGGTATCTGTTATGCAACCGACATTAGGTATAATGAAGGAGAGCGTCACATCGTGTCATCTCGCAACTTTTTCTTAGGCACTAAGCTGTCCGAAGCTTTAAATTAATAATAAAGCTCCACCGGGAAGTCTTATAGTAAATGATAAACATCATAGAGTAGGTGCTGGGGTTACCAGCGGGTCCTCCCATTTCGGATATGGGATGTGTCCGTTTGATCTGCGGGGGTCCGTTCGTGGATAGAAAAAGTGGCTTTTTCTTTGTCACGGGGCGGCTCGCGGATAGAAAAAGTATTCCCTCCGGTCCATATTAGTTGACTCAATTTTTTCTAAATTTGAATGAATCTAGACACTATTTTATATATAGATTATCCAAATTTTGATAAATCCAAGTCAACTAATATGGGTCGGAGGGAGTAGTTTTTTTTGTCTCGGTCTATTCTGGATTGGGACGCCTCCGGCGGGCCAACCCATTTAACCCTATCCCGAAATGTCAAGGAAACGACACAGATAATCAGGATCAACTTCCTGCAGCCATCGCCGCGGCAGCCTCCCGCCTGGCCGCTCCACTTCCTGTGTTTTGACGGTAGGTTTCCCGTGCACATGCAACCAATTGGCGTGCACGGCTAACTTTCATTTCCCTCCGGCCATCGACTATAAAGAACATTGATGAGGCGAGTTGGACGAACAAATCTTAGCTCGCCACCTAAGTTCTGGGCCGAAGATCTACGCACCGCCGCTTACCTAGGACTAGCGAGATTGACCACGATGAGACAAGGACCAATACGAGATCACCGGGTATTTTGCGGTTACTTTCTAGCAATGAACGCAAGACTCCCCGACTATGCACTCCTGCCCAGGCTTGGCCTTGTAGTAGGGCGGGAGGGGCGGCCACTCTGGGCCCATGGAAATAGACATGCCCTAGGAGTTGTGTGTTGTCTAGTACTAAGAATGCATTGGCTGGCACAAATACCGAGCGTGCACAATAGGAAAGGTAGAGGAGTTGTACATGCACGGCGACCATTGCTGTAAAAAGAACGTCAGCCGCGGCTCAGCCCAAATTAGACTAGTCACAATGAGGAGTATCATATAGTAGTATGATGTATATGATATATATGATACCGTCTTTATAATGCATAGTACTCCCTCCGTCACGGTTTGGGGGGGAGGGGGGGGGGGTTAGAGAGATTGTTGGAACCTAGGTTTTTTTTTTAAACGGGAAAGGGTCCGAAGACCCTAGAGGCTGCATTCAATTACTAGGCGGTGGGTACAAATTACATAAAGGCCCCTTAAAAGGGCAGAGCTGAAACTTTGCAAAACAGGCCCTAGAACAAAAACTAAAAAGCAATCCGGTCCTTGAGCCTCTTCTCCGCCGCCGACAACGATGAGCAACCTTCGCCGGCCGCCTGAGCACCGCCGGGGACGAACCACTTGGCAGCACACAGGGGGGACTCCAGCGAGGCACTCCGATCAAGACCTCCACTCCGGAGGTTGAAGATAGCGCCATCATGGCGCCAATCGGTCGCCCTTCGACCAGCAAGGGCAGCAGCCCAGCGGCAAACACCGCCATCCACAGGCCACTGCGATTGAATCGCAAGAGGAGCAGCCACCGGAGACGAAGAAGAAAGCCGACGCTGGTTCGCCGCCAGCACGGAACCGCCACCACGACGACTCCAGCTCAAAGGCTTGCCCACCTTCCACCTTCCTCTCATCTCCAAGGAGATGACCTTCCCCGCAGGCAAGGTCAACGGCCACCACATCGACAGAGATCCAGCAGGTTCTTGGTCGCACCCCCCGTCCTCGCCACCACGGCCGGCCACGGGAAGAACACAATCAATCATCCGCCAGGCACCACTCCGCTCCCCCTCGCCACCTTGGCCGGCCAGGAACGGAAGAACACCTCTACCTCCGCCATGCGGGTGGAGCAACTCGGCTTTATTGACCAAGAAGCTTCCCCCTTCGCTCGCCGTAGCCAAAAACTCCAACCACCGGAGCAGCACCACGAGGAAACAGAGGAGGACACGACTCCAGATCCAGCCGGAGGGATCTGAAATCAACTTCTTCACGGCATCACGCCGACACCCGGCATCAAGCCAAACCCTACAACTACTACTACTGCTAAAACCTAAATCTACACCGGCGCCGGCCTCCCTCCGCCACTCACCGGCTAATCCGGCGAGGGAGGCATGGGAGGGGCCCGGGAGGAAGAAGGAGACTCGCGGGTGCCTCTCGATTTGTGCGGGGTGAGGAACCTAGGTGGACGCTGATTGGGGCCAGATTTGTGCCAAAAACATGCACCCATTAATTATTTGACGCCCTATTAAACATAATTACTCAATGAAAACGAGGAGTTTAGACGCATGCATTGGTGAAGTTGCATGCAAAAATTAATTTCTTGGCTGCATGGAGTAGGAAGTGGGGAGGAAAAAATGGACATTATTTCTGTAATTAAGTCTAACGTGCCTAGGAGTGGAGGAGTTTTGAAAACGCATGGCTTTTGTAAGGCGCTCTCCAAACCGTGATGGAGGGAGTATCATAGTCTTAGTGTATTTATTGTTTTGTAGAATCTCAATATAAAATTGTGTACAAGATTTATTTGAGATCATTTTTTCTAGTTTCACGTGCTATGATACCATGTCTACCTATGATACTAACACAATATCTTTCATCATTAATTATAGTGACACATAAGAATTTTGCATGCATATAATGTACTAGTATGATGCCAACTATGACACGGAGTACTTTCATTGGGGCTAGTCTACCAAAAAGTACTTTGGGTTTGGTTGCCACTAGTAAATTACAGTGAGAAACAAGAGTGCAACGTTCCACCTGCCGAGGTGGCTAGATGTGGTTTCCCAATTAATATAGCACTACTAACGAGAACTATAAGATACTACCTCTCTCCTAAAGCTTAAGGCTTTTTCTTTAGAGTCAAGGTTTAACCAAACTTTTTAAAAAAAATATCAAGACTATGATATTATATAAATACCATGTAAAAATATGTTTCATGATGTATCAAATGGTATGAATTTCATATTGTAAATATTAATATTTTATCAAAAAACTTTGTCAAACTTTACATAGGTTGATTTTTTAGAAAAATATAAGTCTTAAACTTTGGAACGGAGGTAGTACACATTTAACTTACTCCAGGATGTGTGCCATACAAATTACCACCTTTGAAATCTGAACGTACACTTACATATTGCCAGATGAATTACACTAGGTTCCCAGGTTTTAACTAAGGCAAAGTCACGAAGAAAAAATGCAAGGTGTATTGCCATATTATCTATGGAAGATTATCTGATAAATTATACTTGGTTACAAGATTTTAGTCAAGGCCATGTCATCAATATATTATAAATATTTAGTTGCCAGATTATATATGTTGGGACGATTCCCATGTAAATTACTCGCTTGCTTGACATGTGTTAACCAAAAAAAATACATTTATAGAAATGAATACACTTTCTTACTAAAACATGTACAAGGTATTTACCAACATAAATAAATCAAAAACACATGCTGAATTTCTAAAGAAGAGAAGCTCGAGCATCAAACAAAAAGAATGTGTGAGACACATAGGTCGGAGTGAAAAAAATCTATAGTAAAAATGTGGCTGAATAATTATGCTAGTGGGCACATGAGCTCATGACATAATTACATGGCCCGACATAGGTTCCCGCAAATGTTGTCTCCACTACGACCACATGTTGATATCACCCGTCTTATTTCAAGAGCTCGGTGCTACTATGCGGGTCACACAACATGCATACCCCCTACAAGCAGGTACATAAAGCATGTCTAGAACTCGTCAGGAAAGAGACGCATGCGGGATGGTGATGGCAAGCAGTAGAGCGTGGGACGGTAGGACACCGTCGTTGTAGGGCGTAGGATGAATAATATGTTTTTGTATCGCCATCATAGTAGTTAGGGATGTGTAATCAATGTTATGGTTATTAATGTACTTAGTACTAATTTACATTTAATGTTGGTCCAATCAGTCGACGCGCAAACGAAATCAGACACACGATGTGTTCCATGATGCATTTGGCCAAATGCATTCCCATTCAAAATTTGGGTCTGGAATGGGTCGGCACGGACGCGAATGCACATTTAGGTCTAGCTGCTGGGGCATTTTTTTTCTCGGTCTGGCTGTCCGTTCCAACTGTTTGGGCATGTTTGTTGTCGAATGGGTAGACTCGATGTGATTGCCCTAGTTACAAACTATGATAGCAAAAAGCATACGATAAATAAAAAAAGCATACAACAAATCTTGGTTCTGCTGACAAATAGAAAAACTATTTAGGTGAAGGCGAAGACACATTGGTGGGCGATTGCAGCGAAGAAAACAGATTCTTCACCATTACGACCATGTGATGCATGAAGCCGGGTATTTTGAAAAGAACATCAGAGTGGAAGGATGTCGAGGAAAAATGTTTTCAATAGTATGGGCTGTTCATACCATGGAATGATCATGATCGTGGTCCAAATCCGAAGTACTACCCTAGATTTTGGATAGTATATTTCAGCCTGAGGGGTATTCAAGGTATTGCACTTTGCTTTAAAATCTGTGGGCAGTTTCCTCCCAAACAAAATGAGAGGTAAATTTGGAACTTCAAATAGCCCAATCGTATCCCACCCATCGTCGCTCCTTTTATCCTACTCTTCGCCATCCGCCTCCATCCCCATTGGTAGTGGCATCACGTCCATCGAGTGCGGCAAGGTCTGTGGGGAGCTGTAACCGTTTAGAGAGGGCCATGGGGAGCGACATGTTACTAGCGAATTCTCTAGGTTAAAAGTTAATAATCCTGCGTCCGCCCTTGCCTCCTGCTAGCAACGACAAAACACTCGACGGGGAGGATGGGGCGACGCGCATCAACGATTTTTCTTTGCACCCGTAAGGGCATCTCTGATGACTGCAAGTGCACAAATCGTTTGTAGCTAGTTTCGAAGTTCAGATATCGATCCCACAGGGAGTCCAAAGGTAGATGTTTATTGGCAAAGTCTCTGTCGCACCTGAAGTTGTCACAGGTCTTCGAGTGAATTGAATGCAACTGTTGATAATGAGAATAGAGTTTGGATTTAAACGAAAGTACTTAAGTAAAACTAACATGTAAACTTAAGAAATAAAAAGCCTAAAAAGTAAAGAACGTTTTGTTTGTTGTTTTCTATAGATGACAAAGTAGGCGAGAGGAGTTTTAGTTCATGGTGATAGTGAATCTGCCGGGTGGATGAGTGATAAGTATATCAATTATAATCTTATAAGTATTTGTGTAGGCGAGCAACCCATAATTAGCCGGAACTCCTCTTGGTAGATTTCATCCCAACTTCAATAATCCTACTAGCCTGTTTACCATAACCATGGTCAGTCACTAGACGATTAAGATCCTTCAGGTTGCTTGGCAATTAATCTTCTTGGATCAGACTAATGCAATAAACTCGATGGTTTCTCGTTATTCAAGTCAAACTAGTTTCTCATTGATATCCCCGTGTCACTCGAGGATCACCGGTCTGCTAGCAAACAAGATTCTATCAATGTAAAACAAAGCATCATGTTGTCTGGGCCCTTATTTGGACAACATACATTAAGCATCCCATAGATAGCCAAGCACACATAATATAGTAATTAAAATTAACCACAAACTTGATGGAAAATATATATGCACATCATATATCACCAATCCCCTGCATCTCCCACGCCCAAGGGAACTTACTCGCACATGAGAGAAGAAAGCATCATCGATATAATTAAATAAAGGGAGTCATTCTTGATATTACAGTGGAGTTACACAATAAAAATTAGAAATAGATCCAACACAATTCAAGATGGGAAGAACAATCTCAAACCATAACCTTGCAAGGTGGAGATCTCTCTCTCTCTCTCTCAAGTAGAAGTGATGGCTATGGAGGTGTGGTGGCTAGGAGATCGAAGATCGTGGAGCGAGATGAAGAACTGTCTCCCCTTCTTCTCCGGATCCCTTCTTTCTCCCTACTGGATATTATGGCGGCTCATGTGTTCTGTTTTCGACCTTGGCCTCTTCACGAAATTTGTCCCTTTTAGTAAGACGAAGGAGATGGCAAGGCAAATATACGGCGGCGGCCCATATAGTTGGTTGTTAAGCTTGCAGTAAATTCTTGGCACAAAAACAACACAAAAAGGATAAGGAGATGTTATTATAGAGGCAATAACTTCCAAGAATCAACAAAATAAAAACTTACTGAAATAAATTTGGGTTATCTCCCAATAGTGATTTTCTTTAACGCCTTTCAGCTAGACATAGGAAGCAAGAATCAAGTATTTTCGAATGAAGAAGCATTAGTATCAACTTTCTTGCCCCTACCTTTCTTACCCTTACTCTTACCTTTAGGGAACGTATAATTGCTTGGTGGAGAAGCAAAATGCATGATGCCCTTCATGTCCATAACAATGAGCATTGACGAGTCGGACCTTTGTCACCCGGTTTGTTCAGATGGTTCTAATGAAAATGATGAAGATTCGCTGTTAAAGGCCAAGCGTAGGAAAGCATATAAGAAATTGGACTCTTGCGGTACTTCCTCCTCCAAGTCATTTCTCTCTTTTTCATCTACGCAAATTCCTTCTAAGATTAATAGTGTAGGCATTAGTCTTGGTAAGAATGCTATAGATGTTTCTATTTCTACTAAGGTCTTGACGCGGATCAAGTTTGACCATCTAACGGTGGTTCCAAAAGCCTCGACCCCTGTTGTTTCCACTTACTCTGATGGGGCTGAGGATGTGAATGCCACAACGGATGGTTAGCTCCTATCTCATCTAGTTGGTGATGTTCTGGAAGTAGGTTTTGATGAGGACAGATTAGGTTCAGTATATGAACTGCTTCTGGTCAGAAATCTTCTTCTTCTAAAAAGTGTAATAAATATCAGAAACGAGATTTGACACCTAAATCTATATTTGTTTCCCAATGAATGGCATGTTTTTGAATAGTAGAGGTCTTCGTGACTTGGCTAAACATTTGCGTATTACACTTTGTTCTAGGGAACATAATTTTGATGGGCGGGTAGAAGAGAGTTCTCTCAAAGTCTACTTGAGCGCCTTTCGGGTGGTATAGACTTTGTGTGGCATTATCATCCTCCTAGGGGACGGTCTTGGGGAATTTTACTTGGTGTAAGGGTGGATACCATGGATATATTAGCTAGTCCAGAAGAGGAGTTCCACATAAAACTCCACATCCGTAACAAAGCTGATAATTTCATACAGAGCCTTGTCACTGTGTATGGTGCGTCCTAGGATGCATTCAAGGCTGATTTTCTTCGAGAATTAGTGAACCTAGCGAAAGATAATCCGTACCCTATCCTTATAGGGGGTGATTTTAATCTAGTACGGTTTCCATTCGAGAAGAGTAAAGGCCGTTTCGATGATCATTGGCCATTCATATTTAATGCTGTCATCGACAACCTTGACCTGAAGGAAGTAACTATGATCGGTCGTCAATATACTTGGACTAACAGTCTGCCATAACCTATATACGAAAAAGGAAATCATGTATTGATGGACTCATATTGGGAAGATCATTTCCCCCGAGTCTCGGTTCATGCTCTAGAACGTATTAAGGTGCTGTCTGACCATGCTCCCATTCTGTTGACTACTAGATTACCTATGATAAGATGTTCCCGTCCGTTCAAATTTGAACTCGGATGGTTACATCGGGAAGATTTCCATGATATGGTCAAAACAGTATGGGAAAGACCGGTACCGGGTAACAACCTAATCCAGAGGTGGAACAATAAAGTGCGTCAGACACGCAAATACCTTGGGGTTGGGCACGTCACACAACTAGTATCCTTAAAAAAGAAAAAAAGGGTTATCATCTACTATTCATGACCCTGAAGCTATAGCAGAAAATCGTTTGTTAACTACGCATGAAATTGGTCTGAAAAGCCAAGCGATTGCGGAGTTAGCACGACTACTGCATGAAGAGGAACTCAAATTGTATCAACATTCCAAAGCCCAATTTATTTTGCATGGAGATTCGAATAGTAGGTACTTCCATATTATTGCTAATAGCAGACACAAGAAGAAACTGATTCAATCTTTATTGTAAGATGAGGGGACGATTGAGGGACATGAGCAGCTGAAATCTTACATTACAAATAACTACAAATGTTTGTTTATGGAACCAGAAGTTGGTTCCATCTCTCTTTATGAATCCCAAACAAACGATGTGCCTCAGGTTTCTGTCCGGGAAAATGACCTATTGATGGCTCCCTGTTCTGAGGACGAGGTCAAGAAGGCTATTTTCCAGATGGAACATAACAAAGCCCCTGGTCCTGATGGCTTACTAGCTGAGTTTTATCAGACCTTTTGGGATGTTGTCAAAACAGATCTTCTAGACATGTTCTATGCTTTGCATGCTGGTCAATTAGATTTATTTTGTTTGAACTTTGGAGAGATAGTCTTACTGCATATGATTAATGAAGCACAGATTCAACTATATAGACCAATCTGTCTTCTTAATGTTAGTTTTAAGATTTTCACCAAAAGAACTATCAAATTAAACTCAGTGTCGGATCATGGAGTTCGTCCATCACAAACTGCCTTTATGCAAGGTCGCAACATACTTGACAGTGCTGTGACCTTACATGAAACAGTTCATGAACTGTATAGGAAAAAGTTAAATGGAGTAATTCTAAAAATTGATTTCAAAAAGGCCTATGTTAAAGTCAAATGGCCTTTTCTTCAATAGACCCTTAGAATGAAAGTTTTTTCATATAAGTGGCAAGCATTAATCAATAGCTTTGTGTCGGGAGGTAGTGTTGCCATAAAAGTCAATGACGATGTTGGTAAATACTTTTAGAAAAAAAAAGTTTGAGACAGGAAGATCCATTATCACCAATGCTATTTAATATAGTGGCTGATATGCTCGATGTCATGATTGAGCATCCCAAGTATGATGGACAAATTTAAGGGGTGATTCCCCATCTTGTAGATGAAGGTTTATCAATCCTTCAATATGCCGACGACGCAATTCTATTTATGGAACATGTCTTAAAAAAGCGAGAAATCTAAAACTGATTCTTTCAGCTTTTGAGGAACTATCAAGATTGAAAATTAATTTCTATAGAAGTGAGTTTTTTTGTTTTGGCAAGGCCCGTGACACAGTTAGTCTCTATGCTGATCTCTTTGGATGTAGTCAGGGCGTTTTTCCGATTCGGTATTTGGGAATTCTGGTTCACTACCGGAGACTCACAAATGTTGAATGGAAGATTGTCGAGAAAAGATTACAACTAAGATTGAGCAGCTGGAAAGGTAAATTTCTCTCCATAGGGGGAAGATTGGTACTCATTAATTCAGTACTAAGTAATATGGTATTGTATATGATATCTTTTTCCAACTACCAAAAGGAGTCTTACAGAGGCTGGATTGTTTCTAATCACGATTCTTTTGGCAAGGAGACAGTGAAAAGAAAAAGTATCAACTGGCTATATGGAGTGTACTATGTCGCCCCAAATATTAAGGTGGGTTGGGTATCCATGATCTTCAGATCAAGAGTACAACCATTCTTGGTAAATGGCTCTTCAAGTTATTAACTGAAGACGGGGTGTGAAAAACACTACTTAAAATAAAATATATTGGTTCAAGAGCATTGTCACATCTGGTTTTGAAACCAGGCGACTCTCATTTTTGGGCCGGTCTGATGGCAACGAAGAAAATTTTATTTCGCTTTAGAACTTTTTCTATTAAGGATGTGTCTCAAATAAGGTTCTAGGAGGATAAGTGGTTGGAAAATGCTACAATCTGTGAATAATATCCCGCATTATATTCTATTATCTATTCCAAGGATGAGACGATTTCCACTATTTTGAAATCATTTTTACCCAATGTGACTTTCAGACGCGATTTGATTGAAACCAGGTTGACTCTTTGATTTCATTGCTACATCAGTCTAGCAAATATACAACTATCACCTGGACAAGACGAATTTCGATGGAACTTAAATGAGAAAGGTTCTTTCTTCGTTAGTTCCTTGTACAATGCGCTAGCCCAACCAGTTATACTATTTTAGATAATAGGATGATTTGGAAGATGAAGATACCTCTAGAAAATAGAATATTTGCGTGGTATCTTCGTCGAGGACCTATCCTTACAAAAGATAATCTTATTAAGAGTAATTGTCATGGGAATCCTATGTGTGTTTTTTGTCATCGAAATGAAACAATCAAACACCTGTTTTTCAAATATAATTTTGCTAGGTCTATATGGTCAGTTACCCAATTAGCTTCAGACTTGTATCCACCAAGTAGTATTGCCAATATTTTTGGAAATTGGTTACATGGGATAGAAACAAGTTTAAGTTACTTTTTAGGGTTGGAGCGATTGCAATTATATGGTCACTATGGCTGTGTAGAAATGACATGATCGTCATCCACCAAAACTATTAGTGCTACATTCCACCTGCCGAAGTAGCACTACTAAGGAGAATTTTGACACACTTCTAACTTACTTCGGGATGTGTGCCATACAAATTACCACCTTTGAATTATGAACATACACTTGCCATATTACAGAAAAACGATTTCTAGATGAATTACACTTGGTTCCAAGGTTTTAACTAAGGCAAAGTCATCAAGAACAAAATGCAAGGTGTATTGCCAGATTACCTATGGATGATTATCTGATAAACTATACTTGGCTACAAGATTTTAGCCAAGGAGATGTCATCAATATATTATAAAGAATTACTTGTCAGATTTATGTTGGAATGATTGCCATGTAAATTATCTGGCTTGCTTGACAGGTGTTAACCACAAAAACTTTACAATTATAGAAATGAATACACTTTCTTACTAAAACATGTACAAGGTATTTAACAACATAAATAAATCGAAAACACATGCTGAATTTCTAAAGAAGATAAGCTCGGAGAGTAAAGCAAAAAGAATGTGAGAGAGACATTGGCGTGAGTGAAAAAATCTAGAGTACAAATTTGACCGAATAATTATGCTAGCAGGCAGGTGAGCTGATGACATAATTATATGGGCCTGACATAGGTTCCCGCAAATTTTGTCTCCACTACGCCCACATGTTGATATCACCCGTGTTATTTCAAGATCTGGGTGCTACTATGCGGGTCACACAACCCGCTACAAGAAGGTACATATAAAGCATGCCTAGAACTCGTCACGAAAGAGACGCGTGCAGGATGGTGATGGAAAGCAGTAGAGCGTAGGATGGTAGGGCACCGTCGTTGTAGGGTGTAAGATGAATAATGTGTTTTTTTATCACCATCGTAGTAGTTATGGACGTGTAATCAATGTTATGGTTATTAATGTACTACTTAGTACTAATTTATATTAATGTATAACCGTACTAGTTCTAGACACGCCTGTGGTGCATGAAGCATTTTGCCAAATGCATTCCCATTCAAAATTTGGGTCCTGATTTATTTCTACGGTTGATCAGTCCTGATTTATTTCTTCGGTCGCCTGCCTTGTGTTTTCTACAACGCTGTTCGCGCGAAGGTATGGCTATGATTCATTATCCTGTGGCCTAAATTATTGAACTTGCACGCTGAATGCGGATAAGCGCGTGTGGTTGTGAGACTCCACTGAGCTGCTAATAGCTTCCTAACAAAGACGTTTCATGCATAAAGCTCTACCTTTTCATTTCTTTTTCCTAGGCGTGGTCATCTATTCAGAAACTAGCAAAGGGACAACACAAGGAAAATGACATCCACTATCGGTTTTGCTTGCCACTTGCCGCTAGTAAATTACAGTGAGAAACAAGAGGAGAAACAACAGTGCTACTAAGGAGAATTAAAGTAGCACTACTAAGGAGAATTTTGACACACTTCTAACTTACTTCGGGATGTGTGCCATACATATTACCACCTTTGAATTATGAACATACAGTTGCCATATTACCTAATTAAAAGAGATTTCCAGATGAATTACACTTGGTTCCAAGGTTTTAACTAAGGCAAAGTCATCAACAACAAAATGCAAGGTGTATTGCCAGATTACCTATGGATGGTTATATGATAAACTATACTTGGTTAAAAGATTTTAGCCAAGGCGATGTCATCAATATATTATAAAGAATTACTTGCCAGATTTATGTTGGAATGATTGCCATGTAAATTACCCGGCTTGCTTGAAAGGTGTTAACCACAAAAACTTTACAATTATACTAGAAATGAATACACTTTCTTACTAAAACATGTACAAGGTATTTAACAACATAAATAAATCGAAAACACATGCTGGATTTCTAAAGAAGATAAGCTCGGACCATAAAGCAAAAAGAATGTGAGAGAGACATTGGCTAGAATGAAAACATCTAGAGTACAAATTTGACCGAATAATTATGCTAGTTGGCAGGTGAGCTCATGACATAATTACATGGACCTGACATAGGTTCCCGCAAATTTTGTCTCCATACGCCCACATGTTGATATCACCCGTGTTATTTCAAGAGCTCGGTGCTACTATGCGGGTCACACAACATGCATAGCCGGTACAAGAAGGTATGAAGGTACATATAAAGCATGTCTAGAACTCGTCAGGAAAGAGACGCGCACAGGATGGTGATGGCAAGCAGTATAGCGTAGGATGGTAGGGCACCGTCGTTGTAGGGCGTAAGATGAAAAATATGTTTTGTATCACCATCGTAGTATTTAAGGATGTGTAATCAATGTTATGGTTATTAATGTACTTAGTAGTACTAATTTATATTTAATGTGTAACCGACTAGTTGGTCCAATCAGTCGATGCGCCAAAGAAAGGTGTCGCGCTGGTGGAGTAGGCGCTTGTGGGGCCGGCGCTGGAGCAGGTAGCCGAGGCTGAGGAGGTGGCGTTGGAGCAGGAGGCTGATACATTGGGTTCCTGCCGCGGTAGTTCGGGCTCAGCCACCATCCAGGAGGGGCTGTTCGTGGTGCAGTAGGAGTCGGTGGGAGTGGGGGTGAAACACCTGAGGAGGACAAGCGGCCTTGCGTGCTTTATTCTGAGCCTCGAGTTGCAAAATAGATCGCACTTCGACGAAGTTTGGATAGGGTTTCAGCAGCGGGATGAAGGCAATTTGCTTCTCAAATTGTTCGCCTAGACCGAAGACGAGGGCATTGATGAGGGCACGGTCGTCAACGGGATCACCAAGCTCCCGAAGTTCGTCGCCGATGGCCTTGATGTGTTGGTAGAAGACGGTGACGGGGGAATCGCCTTGAGTGCTGGTGCGGAGCTCGATGTGGAGAGCGTTAACGCGCGAGTCCGATTTGTCCTAGAAACGCTGTTGTAGGGCAGCCCATAGTTGTGCTGCAGTGGCATCATCGGTGGAGACCAGGTTTAAGAGCTTGGTGGAGATCCTGGTGTAGATCCATTGGATGACGGTGAGGTCGTCCTTGACCCAACGTGGATCGGCAGGCGCGCGGCATCGAGGCAAGGTTGATGTGATCGCAGAGGCCGCAGCGACCGAGATGAACGTGGAAGAGGTGGCGCCAATGATAAAAAGTATGCTTGGAGAGATCGAGGACGATCAGGATGAAGGGACAGACATCGGCGATCGTGTCGGCCAGGGTAAGTTGTGGGGGCTGTGGATTTTGTTGGGGAATTTGGTGGATAGTAGAGGTGGAGGAAGAAGAGAGAGATGCGCCGGCGGCGCGGGCTTCGGCTGGCGTCCAGAGTGGACGTGTCGGCGGCGGCGGAGTTGGCGGAACCATCTAGGTGCGGAAAACCTAGGCCCATGATATTTTTGGATTATCTTGTGTTGATTTAAACAATAGTACAAATATTATATAGGAGAGAGGAGGAGACGGCTAAACCGACTTATGCTAGAGTCCTAATTTAAATCAAACACAACTCTAATTTTATTTATTATAAAACAGTGTACATGGTTTAAGTGATTTTGGACTAACATGGTATTGCCATTTTAGAGCCTCGCTATTTTTTTCAGGTCGGATACATTACACAGTCATATGGAAAAAAAACTACCAAAGTTATTTGTAACTCATGTTGCAGTTAAAAAAAGAGTATGCACCTACGTGTGTGTCACGTGTTTGGCCCAGGCCAATGCTGTTATAGTTGGAACATACTACCTCATATTTGTTATGTAAATCTTACAGTTGGGATTTAGAATTCTATATACCAATTTTAGATCTAGCACCAATTTTCAGGTAACCTTAGTTTGTTTTGGTCCAGCTGGCCGATTGCCCTCTTCAAAAGCCTGACGCGCGAACACGAAGTCAAAAACGTATCAGGTAGTAAGGTATTTTGCTTTTGGGCCAGCTGGTAGCTTGCCTTTTTTTTTTTTGCATGACTACTACGGTCGTTTTGGATTCGATGTCATGCTTCAGACTCCCACGTGATTTGTGTCACCACATCAACAGCTTTCTCCGTAATTTCTGGTGGGGAAGCAGAGATGGAAAGCGCAAAACATGTTGGGTTTCTTGGGAGGACATGACAAAAGCGAAAGATATGGGGGGGATTGGTTTTAGACACATCGAGTTATTCAACCTCGCTCTCCTAGAAAGGCAAGCGTGGCGTATATTGAGGAACCAAGCTCCCTCAATGCTAGGATTCTGAAGGCGTTCTATTCCCCTTCTGCTGAGTTCATGGACGCGGAAACGGGTTCGTCACCGTCTCGGATCTGGCGAGCCATTTGTGATGGGAAAGAAGTGCTGAAACAGGGATTGATAAAGCGAGTAGGCACGGGGAAGGGACAGAAATTTGGAACTGTAATTCGATACCAAGGGATGGTCTCTTGCGACCAGTTGCATGTATCCACAGTGAACCTCCAAGGCTGGTTTCAGAGCTCATTGATGTACACAACGCAGCCGGGGATGAGGGGAAGCTACAGGCTTTTTTCTTGCCGGTGGACACGGAAGCAATTAGAACTATTCCCCTATCGACTAGAAGGCAAGACGATTTCTGGGCATGGCACTACAAGAGGACGGGGATTTTTTCCATTCGATCGGCATACCGCATGCTTGTGAATACGAGAGAGGAGGACAGCATGGCTGGAGGAGAGTGATGGCACCTCAAATATTGGCTATGGAAGGTGCAAGTGCCGTCTAAGGTCCGTGTTTTCCTTTGGAGATTGGCACCGCAATCTATCCCAACCGCTGGCCTGCTACACCACCGCAATATGGCAAAGCAAAGCTCCTGTGTGATCTGTGGGCAGCCAGATTCCTGGGAGCGTTCTTTGCTAGAGTGCAACATGGCACAAAGCGTCTGGGCGTTAGAGCCAGAAGACACTTTTGATCTGATTAGAAATATCAGAGAGCCCCATGCAAAAGCATGGCTGACGGCGGTGATGGAGCTACACGGGAAGTCTGTACAAGGATCGTTGTGACGATGTGGGCGCTGTGGCATGCCAGGTAAAAAGCGATCCACGAAGGGATATTCCAGAGCCCTCTTTCGACACACTGTTTCGTGGAAAGGTTTCTGGCGGACCTGCAACTGATCAAACCTACAGCAGGAGCTGCCCGACGATGGGAGAAGAGCTTAAATGGATCCCCCCAAGGGGAGTGATGAAGATCAATGTCGACACTGCTATTTCAAAAAAATTCCACTGTGGCGGCCTTTGCAGCGGTGGTTCGTGGAGACGGTGGTGGCTTCATTGGTGCATCGTCGGTGGTTGTAGACGGGATGACGGATCCGGAAACGTTGGAGGCTCTGGCTTGCAGGGAAGGGCTTGCGGTCGCTGCTGATCTATCTCTGTGGCGTATTAGGATTGCAAGCGACTGTGCCAACATGGTTCGAAGTATTGCAGAATCGTGGAAGGGGGCCTGTGGCCACGTCGTCCAGAAAATCAAATCAAGAAAGGTGGACTTCCAGAGTGTAGAGGTCGTTCATGAGAGAAGATCAGCAAACATTGATGCACACACTCTGGCAAGAAAGTCTATTTATTTATCATTAGGTAGATATGTTTGGCTACAATCTCCACCTGAGGGTATTTGTATAAACTATATGATTGATTAATAAAGGAGGTGGTGATTTCTAAAAAAAAAAAACTACGGTCGTTTTGGTCCTGCTGGTCGTTAGCGTGACTACCAACTTCAATTGTTACGGACAGACATATCTAGTCAAAACAGTTCACGTAATTAAGCCGAATCGTGACAGTAAATAGTAGATCTAACCACTTCAATTATTCTGATGATGTGGATCAACATAATGCCTCGAAACAACCTCTTACATTAATAGAATAGATAGATAGATAGATAGATAGATAGATAGATAGATAGATAGATAGATAGATAGAAGATTATATAATTTGAGCTGCCTGGCTAAATCGAGTTACGGTTGGCTCAAGGTAAGCTTGTGTTCCAATCGAGTTATATCACACACACTCATACCGAGCTCATTTTTTTATTCGATCTGAAGTCGAGCTACATAATGAGTTGATCTTAAGCCACTCACGAATTTCAAGCTTTTTTATGAAGCCATAAGTGGTTATTATTGGGCTGGCTATATATATAAACAAACACGATCGCTGCGCAGACAAGCAAATATTGGCAAAAAAAGCCTAAGCTAGCCCAATAACATTGCATGTGTAAGTAGTATAGCATGGCGCCGGGTATGTCGGTTGGCGCATCACCTGACGCTCTACTATCGCTTTGTCCCGAGTCCTTCGCTCTGGAGTCGCTCGCCGTGATTAACTTCCTCGCCGGCTACTACCGCGACGTGGAAAAGTACCCTGTCCAGTCCGACGCTGTGCCAGGGTGCATCCGTAAGCTTTTACCTGATGCGCCGCCCGAAAATGGTGAGGCTATGGACTCGATACTGGAACATATAGGGCGACACATCGTCCCAGCACTGACGCACTGGCAGAGCCCCAAGTTCTTTGCCTACTTCCAGGCAAATGCGAGTACAGCTGGGTTCGCCGGCGAGATGCTCTCCGCTGGGCTCAACGTTGTACCGTTCACGTGGGCCGCCTCGCCGGCCGCAACTGAACTTGAGAACGTGGTGGTGGACTGGATGGGCAAGCTGACGGGCCTCCCTGATAGCTTCCTCTTCTCCGGCGGCGGCGGCGGTGTCCTGGTAGGAAGCACCTGCGAAGCCGTGTTGTGCACTCTAGTGTCCGCGCGCGATCGCGCACTGAGAAGGCTCGGCCACCAAAGCATCACTAGGCTGGTGGTCTACGCCTCGGATCAGAGCCACTCCACCTTCCAAAAGGGGGCGAGGATCATAGGAATCCCGCCTTCCAACTTCCGCGTCATCCGTACGTCGGCAGCCTCTAGCTACGGCCTCACTGCAGAGAGTGTCCAAGAGGCCGTGGAGGCCGACATGGCGATCGGTCTTGTGCCAATGTACCTGTGCGCCACGGTTGGCACCACTGGGCTCGGCGTGGTCGACCCCATACGCGATCTCGGGGAGTTGGCACGAACACACGGCATATGGCTGCACGTTGACGCAGCGTATGCCGGTAGCGCGTTGATCTGCCCCGAGTTCCAGGATTACATGGAAGGTGTTGAGCTCGCCGACTCGGTGAGCATGAACCCGCATAAGTGGTTCCTCACCAACATGGACTGCTGCTGCTTATGGGTGACCAGGCCAGCCGTGCTTACTTCCGCACTGTCTACCAATCCAGAATACCTCAGCAACGTAAGCCAAGGAAGGGCTTGGCCGGTGGTCGACTACAAAGATTGGCAGATCGCCTTGTCACGCCCTTTTCGTGCCATGAAGCTTTGGGTGGTCTTACGCCGCTACGGCGCAGCAGGCATGCGGGCGTACATACGGAGACACGTGGAGATGACCAAGTGGTTTGAGCAAGCCTTGGAGGCTGACGACCGGTTCGAGGTAGTAGCACCCAGGAGGTTCTCCCTCATATGCTTCCGCCTTCGTCCAAGGAACGACAGCGACGGGGCTGTCGAGGACTTGAACCGCCAACTCCTCCTAGCGATAAACGCAAGTGGACAGGCATTCATGACACACTTTGTGGTGGACAACATGTTTGTTATCCGTTTGGCTGTGGGCGGGTCCATGACTGAAATGCGCCATGTCCGAGACACCTGGGATCTGCTCCAGGAGAAGGCCAAGGAAGTAATCATGCTCGCAAAAGGCTCCTCCTGACAATACTAATTCAACAGCATGTGGTGGGGTATAAATAAGTTCCAGTAAGCATCGGTTGGATCATATTCACAACCAACACATGTATTTATTCACGATGTGTCATAAGTAGTATTCATTTGCGCATGGTAATCGAACCTTCAAACACCGTCTGACGTCTCTCTTTGTCCATTCCGATCGACTATTGAGCTAAAGTGACTTTTCAGGATATGTTCATTCCGAATGAGGGTCGAAGCCCAGATCCAATTCGAACTTTGTACTATTATAATTTTCTTTTTACTATATTATACCTCGTAAATTTATTATTTACTATATTATACTAGTTGAATGCCCGTTCGTTGTCACGGTGTTTCGAATTCACCTCTCGTCATACATTAAATATAAAACATGTGAGAATTGACATGTTCAACATCAACATTAAGAAAAAAATTCTGAGCCTAGGGCTAAGATATGAGCTCCGGAAATGCAGACAGCGTAGCCACCGCCGCCACAACCACTACTACATATCTCGCCCCCGGGCTCTTCCTCTTTCCCCTTCCTCTCATGGCCCCTCTTCATCCCCATCCTCTTTCCCCTTCTGTCTTATTGTGGTAGTACTATATAATACACTTCTCTCTCTCTCAAAATATGAAAATAAGTAGACAATATTATACCGACTTTCCTTCTGAAGAAGGGTGGTATAAGGAGTAAATGGCAATGCGGGTTATAGAATTTGTTATGCATGTGCACATAAGTTACATATATTCTAAAATAGACAAACCGATAACTTAGGTTGTCAAACCCGGTAAACTGGTCGGTTTTTGACAACCGTCACATGAGGTCACCAGGCCACTTAAAATTATACAAAATAACTCTTAGGCTGGGTTTGGATGTTTATATCCAGGCTAGATATTGGATACTCAGGTATTGGGAACCCGAATACCTTAAACTGACGCGTTTGGATGTGCTAGGACATTCGGACTCAATATTCACATGGGCCGAATCACCTGTCACAACCAGCCTCCCCAAAGTCGAGCCCTTACCCTTGACATCTCCTGACATTGAACTGAGAGACTCAACGTTTCTTCCCTATGGATGCAGACCAAGTGAATCAAGCGGGAGACAGCTAAATCTCGCGAGACTTCCCTCAAGATTTGTCGGCGTCTTTCGGCGTCGTCGCCCTCCACTTCACCCTCACATCCACCTTCCACCCCGCCACCCCTCATCTCGTTGTATTCTCCCCGTAGCCAAGCACTCGCCACCGGGCGCAGATATGCCGCTGTTGGCGCTCATGGCGTTCGGCAGAGTCCGAACCTGCTCAAGCTGCACCCAACACCAGTGTCGCCAACTTTCAGGAGCACCCCGTGTCACCGGATCATCGACCGCCAGCAGTTGTTCCACAATCGGATCCCTAGACTCCTGCTGCTACTGATTGTTGACATCCATGAGCGATATACAGATTACAAACTCTGCTATGATCGATGTGCTGATTGATTGTAGTATTGACGAATGCTGATTCATATGCGTGCATTTTTAGCTAACAGAAAATTGACGGTTGTAATACTGTGTTTTTTCTTGTCATTTTTATTTGTTATGTTATTTATAATATAGTCAATCCGTCTCAAAATTTGACATTCAACCTCGATATCAAGTGTTATATGTTGATCCAAATTCTACAAAGTATAGGCCAATTTCTGACGAGTGGAGCGAGACCCGTCGCCGGAGGCTTGGGCCGATATATAAACTTCTTGTAAGCCGCAGGTTGGGATCAGTTGCATCTGTGAAATCTCCGGCGTTAAACACTTCCCGATATAGTGAAGTTTCGATGGCGGGCGTCCGTGGTTTTTTCCTCTTTTTGTTGGAGAGGTTTTTCCACATTAAATTTATGTCTTCTTGCTGTGATTTCGTTTTTCATTCTTCATTATTTACTTGTCCCAATTGTACCATCAAGTTTGGGTTCCAAATACCTGAACATCCAAAGAGAAATGTTGGCATTCAATCTCAATCTCAATATCCTAGGATATTAACATTTATGCCAATATAATGCTAGACCTCTCAATACAAACATCCAAACGGAGCCTTATGTTTTTTTTTTGCCACGTTCAGTTAAATTTGTTTTTTGGATAAGGGATCAGATCAGGTGACTCTTCAGGTTGACCGAATCGATTTGAAGCTGCTCGTTCGTGCTCCTGCTGTGCGCGTCGATGGAGGACGAGAGCGGCGGACCGGCGACCGCGGCGAGCGCTTGTCAGGGACGCCGGACGCATAGGAGATGGCACCACCCACTGATTTCCCCGGTCTTTGGCTCGACTGGCAGGAGTCCTCGGGTCAGATTAAGGGCTGCTGTTTGCATTAGTCTACCGTCAGATTACATATTACACAGAATACAAATTACTGCAAAATCCAAACTAAATAGTAATTAAGTAGTTAAATAGATCCGGCTTCGACATGATACTAATTAACTAGTTAAAAAGCAACATTTTGTACAATTGTTAGTCAACATATAAGAAATGAATATATAAATACATTTGCTACATCTATCCCTAAAATTATCTAGACTAGTTGAATGCCCGTGCCTTGCTACGGTCAGTTAATAAATTTTATCGAAACACATTTCTCACACATAAATATTTAATTTGCAGAAAGGACCGCCAAATATATTTTCGATAAAACTTTTATGAAAGATTAATTTTTAAAATGCACAAAACATAATTTATGCGAAATCCTGATAGCTTTGGTTCCGGAGGGTAGGGAGACTTGGGAAAAGCCTATTATGGACATTTCTTCTAATTTTTAAAAAAAATATAAAATATATAATGCAGAAGAGACCTCTCCCTGGGCCGGTCCGGCAAGCCAAGTCCAAACCAAACCCTAGCCCAGCCACATTCTCACCCACACGCCTGCCCTCTTCCCTCGGCCGTCGCCACAGGATTTATCTGGATTATTAGCTCCTCATCGGGATAACTTGGTACTTCATCTGACAATGTGGTCCACGTGTGTTATTTATTTCCTTTCCCCAGTCTCTACCAATCCCTTCCCAAGGGTATCTCCACCTGGGCGACTTAAACGGGTGATCCAAACGGTTCGTTTTTGTTCGTTTGGGTCAACCCACCAGCGTTTTTGGGTCGTGGTCCGGCCTATCCGGTCAGCCGCGCCCAGCAGCGCGACCAAAACGAACAAAATCGGACAAGCCAGTCCAAGAGAGAGGAGAGAGAAGGATCATTATGTCAACTGGGCCAGTCTGCTACAAAATCAGACAGACCAGCGTCCATGTCTATCCGGACAAACCCATCCATGACCTAAATTTGATATCCGGATGCGTTGGTCCGATCTGAGTTGGTCCGGATGGGTCGACCCATTGGAACGCCGTATTTGACCTAGCTGTCTGCGCGGGACCGATTAGAACACGACTGGACCGTTCCCCACGGAGATGCCATAACGGATCCCTTTGTGCAATTGTTCTAGCTCTCCGTGCTTATGTTTCTCCTGTGGTCAATTGGTGTTGTGCATGTGATTGCAACAGAAGAAATCGACAAGATCCAGCTTTGTATTGGTAGCATATGTAGCCAGCTAGCATATTGGAAATCAATCAGACATATTAATCTAGCCGTTTAAGTATGTCATCTATGATAGCAGACCAAGATCTCAGACTAACAGTTGCGGCGGCAGGGAATCACCTCGCAGTGGTGGCCTCAAACGCGGACGCGCTTACCGGCGTCACCCCCAATCACCGTTACCTAGCTATCCTAATATGGAGACGTATCCTACCCTTTCTCGCCGGCGACACCATGAGGCACATCGCGGTGGTCATAGACGCCATGGGTCCGACGTACTCGAGCGGAGGCGGTTCCGATCCTGTTGTGCTGCTCATGTTGGGACGAGAAGCTCACCTACAGGAGATCATGTAGCTAGCTGTCAGCTGCGACCCCGGCAAGAGCGGACTTGAGCGCTCGAGCATCTCGCGCGGGCTGGATGCAGCCGGTGTCGGAGAGTACAGGGCATGCGGACAGAGGCGGGGATTAACCCTAGGTGGCGGTGGCGGCGGCGGCGTTCTGTCGCGGGTGCAGATGGGAGAATCACGTGGAAGAAGGATGCGTACTCATGATTGTGGCCGCGAGAAGAAGAGGCGTGCCCGCGTCTGTGTTTCCCTTTTCTTTGTGCGTGCGTGTTTGTTTCCCTTTTTCTTGTTGAACCGTACACGGAAGGGAGACCCTCGATCGAACGAAGGAGCGACAGACAACGGACGAAAATTAGGTGTAACGAAAACCACCGTAACATAAATTATATCGTAGAGATTTTCTACACCTAAAATCATTTACATTTGCTACTATATACTTAATCTACATTTTCTACTATAAACTTAATCATTTTCTACTATATACTTAATCATTTACATTTGTACACTTAATCATTTACATTTGCTACTATATACTTAATCTACATTTTCTACTATCTACATTTACAAACTACTCATGGAGAACCATACACAACATCAATCTGCTCGCTTTCAATTTTGTCCCTTTTTAGAATTGGACATACACTTTCTAGATGACATCGTAACATAAAAGTACAAACACATACACTAAGATAATTAGGAAAAGAAATTAGAAGTTGAAACAATAGCACCTGAACCAGGGATGAAACGTAATGGGTAGTTCATCACCCCTTGCCGCCGCCTTTCTCTTGGACTGTTGTCCTTGCTCTGGCTGCCAAGTGCCGCTGTCTAAGATCACCTTGCTGTCACCCGTCAGGCGCACTGCATGCCCCGTGGTTGCCGCTGCCGCCAATCCCCCGTTTCCATTGCATTTGATCTCTTCGTCCACCTTATGCCTCTTTAAAGTCAATCTGTTGGCGAATAAAAGAGGATAATAAAGAGAAACTAATGAGATGAATAAAACAAATTAATCCGAGGGCGATCTATAGGAGGGGATTATGTACTGGTTGTTGCAGATTGTTAGATTATATTTACTTGCATATCAAGTTAGGGTTTAGGCCGGTGCGCTGCACCTCCTCTCCCCCCTCTCCTGTATAAACCAATGTTAGATTATATTTACTTGCATATCAAGTTAGGGTTTAGGCCGGTGCGCTGCACCTCCTCTCCCCCCTCTCCTATATAAACCATTGTATTCTCTCATTGTAAAATCATCAATTATTATTATTATCACAATTCTACATGGTATCAAATTAAGGTTAGATTCTAGGGCATGGCTCCCACGCCTCCCACCCCGCCGCCGCCGCCCCCTCCGGGGTTCTTCGAGTGGCGCGCCGCCATGGCCGCCATCGCGGCTGCCAAACCATCCACCTCATCCGCCCCACCTCCTATCGCCACCACCATCAACTTCACCGATACAATCTCCGACGTTACCCCATTGATTCCCATCACTTTAGATCTCCCCAAACACAACTACTACCATTGGAGGCATCTTTTTGAGGTGCACTTGGGCCGCTGCAACCTTCTGGCGCACGTCGACCCCAACATCCCGCCGTCTCCCTCGGATCCCCGCTGGGTCAAGGATGATCTCGCTGTGATACAGTGGATCTACCAGCGGGTGAGCACCGAGATTTTCAATCTTGTTTTCAGGGCTGCCACCAGCGCCGCCGCCCTTTGGGCAGCCCTCCGTCAGCTTTTTCAGGACAACACCGACGCCCGTGTCAACACGCTCAACACGGAGCTTCGGAACACCGCCCAGGGCGACTTGCCCGTGGGGGTATACTGCCAGCGCCTCCAGACCATAGCCGATGAACTCCGTGAACTCGGTGATCCCGTTGAGGACAAACAGCTCATCAAGATCCTCCTCGTCGGCCTCAATCAGCGCTTCGACAAGCAGCGGTCCTTCATCCCCATGATACGGCCGTCTCCTTCCTTTGCAAAAGTCCGCTCCATGCTCTCCTGGGCGGACCGCGCCATGACCACTCAAGAGTCTCGCCCTCAGGCCTATGCTGCTGCTCCACGGCCTCCTGCACCGCCACCGCCTCCGGCGCCGCTTGCGCCTGTTCCACCGCTAGGTTGGCGCCCTAGCCCCAACTATAGGGGCACCCAGCCTATCTATCGGTCGCCTGCACCACGGCCTCCTCCAACAGCACCGGCTCCTCCACCTGCCCCGGCACCACCACCGGCCCCACCTGCAGCACCAGCTTGGCGATCTTCTCAGGACCCTTGGACTGGCATGGTTCAGGCTTGGCCAATGCCCTGGACCGCGCCCTCTCCTGTTGGCGCGCCACCTGCCTACACTGGTTCGTGGCAGCCCGGCGTGCATCCTCATACAGGCTCACCTAGCCTCCTTGCACCACGGGTCCCAGCACAAGCTCATTACGCCACTCCTTCACCGCCCATGTATGCTGCACCATCGCCGGCTCCCTATGCCTCGCTGATGCACTCGCCGATGACCTTTGCTATGGGTCCTTATGGCCCTTCGGCACCGGTCACTTATAATCCTGGAGGCTACTACTCGCCATACACCATGTACTCGACTCCTGCTGCATCGCCACCACCTGCGCCAGTCCCTGCTCCGTCAACTGCACCGACTCCCTCTACTCCGAGCTGGGACCAAACTGCGTTTCTACAGGCCATGAATAATTTTACTGCTCAAGGTAACTCAGGTACTGATTGGATTTTCGATTCTGGTGCTTCTAGTCACATGTCTTCATCGAATACTATGTTGTCAACTTGCATACCATCTCGTTTTTCATCCATTACATTAGGCGATGGTTCCTCCATACCAATTTCATGTGTCGGTCATACAAACCTTGCATCTTCCACTTCCAAACCACTCCTACTTAAAGATGTCTTAGTTGCACCAGCCCTCATTAAAAATTTAATCTCTGTTCGTCGTTTCACCAAAGACAACTATGTTTCCGTCGCATTTGACCCTTTTGGCTTGTCTGTAAAGGATTTCATGACCAAATGAGATCGCCGCCGATAGCTCTTGCGACCTCTACTCTATTCATGGCGCTCCTGCGGCCTCGTCTCCATCATCCATGCTCGCCTCCGTAGATCTATGGCATAAACGCTTAAGCCATCCGAATAAAGCCACTTTATCCTCTCTACTTAGTGATTTTTCGATACCTTGTAATAAAGAGGTTCATAATTCCTCCGTTTGTGAGTTTTGTCAACAAGGAAAACATGTTCGTTTACCATTTGAGCATTCTACTTCTCATAGTACTTATCCCTTTGAACTTTTGCACTATGATCTATGGACCTCTCCAACTGTGAGTCTCTCCGGTTTCAAATACTACTTAGTTATTTTAGATGATTTTACACACTTCGTTTGGAATTTCCCACTTCGCAACAAATCTGATGTCCACTCACTTTTTATCAACTTTAAAGCCTATGTTAACACACACTTCTTTTTACCCATAAAATTTATCCAATGTGACAATGGAAAAGAATTTAACAATTTTGCAAACCGTAATTTCTTTCTCCAACATGGCATTCTCCTTCGTTTCTCTTGCCCTTACACTTCCCCACAAAATGGCAAGGCTGAGCGATCACTCCGCACCATCAATGACATAGTTCGCACACTCCTCATTGAATCATCTATGCCCTCCACGTTTTGGGCTGAAGCTCTTAGAACCGCAACCTATCTCCTCAATATTCGACCATCTAGCACTAACCCAAACACCACACCTTTATACTCCCTTTTTCTCTCTCACCCAAACTACACTGAGCTTCGCGTTTTTGGTTGCCTTTGCTTTCCCAATGTCTATGCAACTTCCTCAAACAAACTCTCTCCACGTTCCCTTCCTTGTGTATTCCTAGGTTATTCAGATGAACATAAAGGCTACCGGTGTTTTGATCTTGTGACCGGTCACATTCACATCTCTAGGCATGTCACTTTCGATGAAAACACCTTTCCTTTCGCCACTAGAACCCCTACATCTCCTCCCACCACATCCACCCCTCGCCCAGCCAATTTCATAAAACCTCACTTTTTCGTTCCCAATACCGCTACCGATTCTCCTGCCACGGTAGTCCCTAACCCTGCCCCGGCCGACTTGGCTGCCCCGACAGCCCCATCAGCACCCGTGTCTCGACCACCCATAACCCAGGTTTACGCTTGACGCCCCAAAACTCCTTCCCTCGACAATCAAACTACCCAATCCTCTGCCCCTCATGTTGCTGCGTGCTCCTCCTCCGCTGCGCCGGATGCAGCAGCTCCTTCACATGGCGTTCCCATTATCGCACCTACCAACGACCATTCCATGCGCACACATGCCAAGTCTGGTTTTCGACTTTCTAAAACACGGCTCAATCTTCATGCTTCTCCAACTCTCTCACCTCTTTCCAAAACATACAAATCTGCTCTTCTTGATCCGAACTGGTCCGCTGCCATGCGCGATGAGTTTCAAGCACTCCAATCCAATAACACATGGCAACTTGTTCCCCGACCTCCTAATGTAAATGTTGTTTCTGGAAAGTGGGTGTTCTGTCAAAAATTTCATTCTGATGGCACTCTCTCTGGATATAAAGCGCGTTGGGTTTGTCGTGGGTTCTCTCAACAACACGGTGTCGATTACAACGAAACTTTCTCTCTAGTAGTTAAACCTAGCACCATTCGAACCATTCTTAGTCTTGTTTTTTCCTCTTCCTGGCCCATTCATCAACTCGATGTAAAGAATGCTTTCCTCCATGGTTCCTTAAACGAAGTCGTCTATTCTCAACAACCTTCCGGTTTCGAAGATTCTTCTTTCCCTGATCACGTTTGCCTTCTCCAAAAATCTCTCTATGGCCTCAGACAAGCACCCCGAGCCTGGTTTCAACGTTTTTCTACCTTTATTCAAACTATAGGATTCATTCCCTCTCGTTCTGACTACTCTCTTTTCGTTTACCATTCTAACACCCAGGTTGCATATCTCCTACTTTATGTTGATGATATAGTTCTCACTGCCTCCTCCACACCTTTTCTCACTCATATTATTTCTCTTCTACAAACTGAATTCTCTATGACTGAGCTAGGTTCCCTTGATCACTTCTTAGGTATAGCTATCACTCGTGATTCTTCTGGTCTTTTTTTCTCTCAACGTCAGTACTCTGTTGATCTCCTAACTAGGGGCTGGAATGTTAGATTGTCAACCATCCCGTACACCTGTAGATACTTCTTCTAAATTTTCCTCGGATGGTGATATTTTTCCTGATCCGACTCTATACCGTAGCTTAACTGGAGCCCTTCAGTATCTCACCATTACACGTCAAGAAATATCGTATGTTGTCCAGCAAGCTTGTCTTTACATGCATGATCCAAGAGTTCCGCATTTTAACCATGTCAAACGCATACTTAGATATCTCAAAGGTACATTAGATCATAGTTTGCATATCAATCACTCATCACCCACATCATTGACAGCATATTCCGATGCAGACTGGGCTGGTTGTCCAGACACTCGTCGATCCACTTTAGGATACTGTGTTTTTCTTGGCAATAATTTAATTTTTTGGTCTTCGAAGCGTCAGCTTACGGTTTCTCGCTCATCCGCAGAGGTTGAGTACCGTGCTGTTGCTCACGCAGTTGCTGAAACAGTTTGGTTGCGTCAGTTACTTATTGAGTTACATCGACCTATTGGTCAGGCCACAATGGTATATTGTGATAATATTTCAGCTGTTTACATGTCTGGAAACCCAGTTCAGCATCGGCAGACAAAGCATATTGAGATTGACATCCATTTTGTTCGAGAGAAGGTCGCTTTGGGAGAAGTGCGTGTTCTTCATGTGCCTTCTACGGCCCAGTTTGCAGATATTTTTACCAAAGGACTTGCTACTACACCATTTACAGAGATTCGTTTCAGTCTCAACGTTGTCGAGCCCACAATTGAGACTGCGGGGGGATGTTAGATTATATTTACTTGCATATCAAGTTAGGGTTTAGGCCGGTGCGCTGCACCTCCTCTCCCCCCTCTCCTATATAAACCATTGTATTCTCTCATTGTAAAATCATCAATTATTATTATTATCACAATTCTACACAGATCAAGGAACGATTTATTGGAAATAACAAATTAGGAGATCCTCCTCCATTAATTCCCCACAAAAGGGCCGAAACCTTAACGGAAATTAATAGGCGGTGATTGGGGAAGAATGAGGAAGGCATATGATCGAGCAGGGAGAGGATTTAGGAAGGAATCAATGCGCAACACTTGGACTGGCCCTTCTTTTCCTTACCGATAGCTACGATGTATTGCATTGACCTACTAGCGATTAGAATTTTTTCTAAGCTATATTATGGCTATGCATGTACGTGCCTGGTGGGGGCCCCTAGCAGTCGGGGCTCAGTGCGGCCGCACAAGCTGCACAGGCTCAGGGCCGGCCCTGTCTATATACATCTTCTTGATAAAGCTAAAACATCTTATATTATGAAACGGAGTAAATACTTGTCAGTACGGTTGAAATGCAAGCTTGGAGGGTGCTATGAGGGTCAGAGTGTTAAGACCTGAAGGACAATTGGCAGGAAGAAGCTGCAGCAGAATATAATGGGTGGAATCTGCAGCCAAAGATCAAAAGTGAACAAAGAAAGATTCTTCTCAACATTTGTTAAATCAACTGTATATCTGATGAACATAGAGTCCAATGAGAGACCTGAAAAACACAGCAATGGGACGAGGTTGTGTTTTCAAGCCAGTCCCTGCCATACCGAAGCAAGAATCTTTGGAAAAATAATTCTCTACGAAACAAGTTTTTTACTGAGTACGTGTACTCTAGTTTTGCTACGGAGCATTGTGCTTACCGGCAACCTCTCTAGCCCTTTGCAATCGCCAAGCAAGACACATTGAAGAGGCTCAATAAATCAGCGTCTTCTTTCTTTCTGTATATCTTTCATCTTTGCCATTTGGCTGTTTTTCTGTTTGTTGATGGCTGATTCTTAACATTCCTGACCATCACGAGTTAAGTTCAATTAAGCAGGGCAATAGATGTAACCATCACGGGTTCAGCTCCAATTTCAACACGAGTTCTGAACCCAGAGGCTTGTATTGAAAGAAAATTACTCGGTATCATATAGTAAGTACTACTCCCTCCGTTTTAAAATATAAGATGTTTTAGATTTGTGAAAAGATGAATCTAGACTTCTTTTAGTATGTAGATTCATCCCAAAGTTAAATGAACCTACATACTAAAACAAGTCTAGATTCATTTTCTTCACAAACCTAAAACATCTTATATTTTAAAACGGAGGGAGTAGAAGTTTGAGCAAGGATAGTATACACATATTCTATATATTAAACGTGACAGAGCATGTGCAAAACAACATGTCCATGTTATTGCTGTCCACTACAAATAGATGTATCCTTATCCAGCATACTCCAGCTTATTCTTATTTAACTCAAGTCCATGTTATTCTGACTCAACATGGCAGGCAGGCAAAACAACACTGTTTGCAGTTACAATTACACACTACAGCTCGAGCTACAATTTACAAATGTTACACTACACACAGCTCCAAACGAGAGCGTTTGCAGTTCCAATTACATACTCCAGCTGCAACTACAATTTACAAATGTTACACAAGAATTGGATTACATCTGGAGCACTCATGTCTAGCTTATTCTGACTCCACAAAAATTGCTGACTCAACAAAAAGAGTGTTCTTCGTGCAAAACTACAAATACACAATGTTTGCTGGAAGGAACATGAATACATGTAGAACCAACGATACAACTTGCAAGGTAAAACATCACTAGAAATCTGTTCACACGTCTCTTTTTCTAGGATTGGGGATCCACGATCTCCTGACAACTCATAACCTTGTTCCTCCTATAGTACAGGTTAATAGACAGAGAGAGGCTTGGGATAAGATGACAAGCACAAGCTATAAAATTGAAGTGATACACACAGGTTCGCCTATGAAAAATAGCTGCAATTTAATTGTCACAGTATCGTTTGGCATACCTTTTACATATATGAAATCGATCTCTACCAAGGGGACATGGTGGATGAGATGGTAATCCTCTCCAGATTCGACGACACATCTCCTGCTCAGCTTTGGGCAGCCTCTAATCACAATTTCCTTAAGAGAAGTGAATATTTGAATAACACCCGGCAACCTCTCTAGCCCTTTGCAATCGCCAAGCAAGACATATTGAAGAGAGGATGCAGCAGATTTGAAGCTCTCTGCGAAATCCCTTAACTTCGGAAGCTCAATCAGTTGGAGCGTATGAAGACTTTCTAGGCCACTGAAGGCCTCCCCAGGTTCCATCAGATCCAGTTCTTTGCAGTTCTGAATCAGCAAAATCCGAAGTGCAGACAGGTGCTTCATTGCACAAGGAAGAGAGGCCAACTGCTGACAATCAGCGATGCTAAGTATTCGGAGAGCAGAAAGGTTTCCAAACTCCTCTCTCAATGATGTTATCTCCTGGCAGCCAATTAATCCTAGAAATGTCAAGGAAGGCCATCTACATAATCCACTTCCGAATAGATGTTTTTGTTGTGACGTGAGGACCAAGTATCTAAGGTTAACAAGTCGATGAACATCTCTTGGTAGATCCTCTATTTGATTGCACCAACCAAGATTTAGTGTTTGAAGATTCACCAACCTGCATAAAGAATCCGGCAGGGATTTTATTTTTCTATTCCATTGTAGATCCAAGTACCTTAGGTGCCTCATATTTACAATTGAACTTGGTAGCTCCTCGAACTCAACTTCACAAAATACCAAGACTCGCAGAAGTGTGAATGTTGTGAAGAGGTCATTAAGAAAGGCTTTGCTGACCGGACCAAAATTCAATATGCTAGCAAATATTCTCGCCTTGCTTGCATTTTTCAGCTGTTCAGGAAATATTGTATCCTCTGAGAAGTCCTTGCGGTCCCATACTACGTGCCTAACTCTTCCAGAGACGGTAACATTTGCTGGACTAACAACAACAAGCTCCTTTCTTGACACTGATAATGCTAAATCATGAACAAGATCATGCATTTTACTTGAAGAAGTTTCACCATTAAAAGCAACAGTCTGGTCTTGGAGAAGAGATCTCCCAAGAAGTTCATGGAAGATTTTTGTTCCAGTAGGTAATGCATTATTGCTTTCACTGCCTTCATGCGACAACCCAAGTGCCATCCAAAACATCACCATTCTATTTTTAACAAGTAGTTGATCTTTGGGAAAGATGGATAAGCAAGAGAAACATGCTCGTAGATATGGTGTTAGTGCGTCGTAACTTAATCTTAATGCTGGCATGATTCCATCTATACCTTGTTCAATATTCCACAGTTTGTCTTCCTTGATGCTTTCCCATTCTTCAATATTTAGACTATTACATAATAAGGAACCCATTGTCTTTGCTGACAAGGGAACACCACAGCATTTCTCAACAATTGACTTTCCAATTTTTAATAGCTCTGGATCCTTTTCACCATTTTCTCTAAATGCATACCGAATAAATACTTGCATGCACTCTTCATGTGTTAGTTTTGACACATCATAGGGTTCCAAGGTCTTCACCATCGATGCAACATTTGAACTGCGCGTGGTGACTATAATCACACTTCCGCTTCCACCGCAAGATAGTAGGCTTCTCAACTCTTCCCACTCATTCACCTTATCACTCCACATGTCATCCAGTACAAGAAAATACCTATGTCCCGTTAGAAGTGCACGTAGCTTGCTCTGTAACACCTCAAGGTTCAGTTTCTTGTGGCTTGTACCAGTACCTGACTGTATTATGTCATCTAAGATCTTCTTGAGATCAAATACATCTGATACACATGCCCATAACTTCTTTTCAAACGTAACAGTGATCTTCTCATCGTTGTAAATCAATTTCGCAAGTGCAGTTTTCCCTATGCCTCCTAAACCAACAACAGGAAGTACAGAGAAAAGGTTTGAGTCTGCAGCTGCCAGTATTCTCCCAACAATATCATCTTTAGCTTCATCTCTACCAATAATATCTACTTCGTCAATGAATGAATGCGTGTCCCTGTTCCTGCTCGTAGAACAATGAATTGGTTGCTCAGTTAGTCCAAACTGCACTCTGTTGGCTGCAATATCATCTAGTTTTTCACGGACTTCCTTTATTCTTTTACTCATTTTGAAGTGAATAGAAAACCAGTGGCTTGTGCTAGCGGAAAAACCTTTATCAACTTCCATCTGCAATGCTTCGGTGGCCACATCATCCAAAACATCGTCTATGTCATAGACGGCATCCTTGAGATTGTCCAACCACTCTTGAAGGGAATAAGAAGTAGACTGCTTTCTCTCGGCATCTGTAAGAACAGCACAAATGGAAGCCAATGAACTTTCCAATTTTGCAATCTCCTTTTTGATGTTTTGGGAAGAACTGATCACATTTACAGCCCAACCGGTGCCAAATGATGCAGCCTTTACAAGAACTGAGTTTGCGATGGCTAATACAATAACCGCTGCCATGGTGTATCCCTATGAGTACAGAGTGAGATATTTAGAGGAATGTTAAGAGTACATTCTTCTACGAAAATTACATGATTGCTTGCCTATTTAAAGGGGACAACAGGGTAAGATATTTAGGAAGATGCTAGTGTCTATTCTTCAAGAAAATCACATGATTGCTTGACAAATGGCCAAAAGGGTTGCCTGGTACGTAGTATAATAATATATAAAGTAGGCGAAGCAACAACCAATTCAACTACTTTCTTGTTTGTATAATTAGTGGTGAAAATTCAAATGCGCAGTAGCAGTATCTCGCACCTTGACAGTCGAGGGGCGCAAGAATCGCTTGGGAGCTAGCTTCCGGTGGTAGTGAAGAATGGAGGATGATGAGAAAAGGGGCAGAGGAGCAGATATGCAACCACTCCGACGACTTGGGACTTGGTCATTGTAGCACATATTTTATTCATGGCTCGGCATCCACTCGAAAATTTCCAATGGCCACGCTGCTACACTAACCAGCATTGCAAGTTGACTCGCTGTACTTGCAGAAGTGAGCATCATCTCGACTTCCCCTTTGCACCCCGCCGGCTCGCCGGCGCCGCTCCACCCCGATCTGCCGCGAGCAGCACCCGCGCCCGAACCCGCCGGCAATGACGCAGAGGAGAAAGAGGCCGCTGGCCTCGCCGCCCAGGCTCCAGCAACCCGAATTGCGTGGCCGTTTTTTTCTTTTTGAGCTGGAAACACAAATTCCATTAAGGCCCAACACCAGCTTTGTCCACCAGAGTCAGGAGGAAAGTCATGGACGGATTACTCCGCGCAGTGCCGTCGGGGATGATCCACATACTCGCCATCAAGCCGATGGAGAAGGAGGCCTAGGATGCAATCAAGACGATTCGTGTCGAGGGCGAACGCATGCGCGAATCCAACGCCCAAAACCTCCGCAAGGAGTACTAGGCGCTTCGCTTCAAAACAGGTGAGACCGTTGATGACTTTGGGTTGCGCCTGCAGGAAATCGTCCACCAATTATAGGTTTGTAGAGATCCAATCGATGACAAGATGGTGATCCTAAAATTTCTCCGCATCGTCCCCAAGAAGTACAAGTAGATGGACCACTCTTTTGAGAGCCTCCTCGACCTAAAGAAGGTGTCAATCGAGGAACTCATGGGCCGCCTCAAGGTCTATGAGGAAGATGACGAGGAGGAAGAAAGCACGGGCGCCGCCACTGGCGGTAAGCGTCTGCTCACTAAGGAGCAGTGGCACGCCCGTATGAAGCAGGGCGGCTCCTACGGAAGTGGAGGGAGCCCGCACGAAAGGGGCAAGAACAAGGGACGCGGCCGCGACGGCACACAGGACAAAGGTTAGGCCAGGAAGGGCATTAGTGGCGGTGCAGATCGAGACGACGAGTGCCGCTATTGCGGCAAGCTGGGCCATTGGGCTCATGACTGCCGCAAGAAAAAGAGGGAGGAGGCGCACCTGGTACAAGGTGGTGCCGACGATGAACCTTCTACGTTCTTGATGGCTTAGCTATTCCAAGACAACAATGACCCTGCGCACATGGGTGGACGCGTCTTACTCAACGAAGAACGTGCCCGGGTGTGCCTTGACGACGAGCACGAGTAGGTCGATGTGTAGTGGGACAAGCCAAAGAGGATAGTTGTCGTCTTTCTTGCAAGCACCATTCGACGATGGGACAAGCCAAAGAGGATAGTTGCAAGCACCATGACATTGTTCTTTTCTTCCCAATACTTGTTGAACTTTTCCATCATCGCTTCTCCCATCTTCCTATAGGTTGCATTCTTGTGTTTCATTGCTTTCACCAATGCAATCTTTATACTCACAATGTGGGGGTAGAACATGTTTGCCATGGGATAAGTTTGGGCTGAAAACGCCGTAGTCACTTGAGATAAAGAGAAGAGCATTGGCTGAATAAGCTCAAACAATTTCCACTCTTCACTTGTAGGCTCCCACTTGTAGTTGAGATCGGAAACGACATAATCTTTGAGTGCCTCTTTATATGGAAGGCCCGTAGATATCATCTTCAAAGTTGAACTCCATCTTGTAGACACAGCTAGTGACAAGTGAGCACCAATTGTGAGATTTAAACCTCGACAAATCTCAACAAATTTGTGCATGCGAGCAACAGATTTTTTGAAGTACTTCATGGTCTCTCTTAAGTCTGATGACAAAGGGTTCATGCAAGCTGTCCTATCTTGCACCACCAAGTTGATGATGTGTGCACAACAACGAACATGAAAATAGTTGTCTTGGAATTTTGTACCTCTCCTAAACTTAAACTTTGCCTTCAAATCCTTGATAGCAACATCATTTTTGAAAGCATTGTCTAGTGTGAGAGATATTACCGTGTTCTCTATTTTCCATTCGGTCACACACTCCCAAAGAGCATCCACAATGACATGTCCACTATGAGGTGGATCCAACTCCATGAAATCTAGCACACAGGTTTGCATGATCCAATTGGCATCTATATAGTGTGCTACCACACACATATTAGACAAGGTTTGATTGCTTGTCCACAAATCCGTAGTGAGACTAATGTACTCCACATCCTTGAGTGCTTCTCTAAGCACATCCTTTGTTTTCTTGTAGACCCTCAAGCACTCGGCTCTAATTGCCTTTCGTCCAATGGGTTGATAGAGTGGATTCAAATACTCCATCACAATGTTGAACCACTCATGCTCAACCATCCGAAACGAGTAGTTATGTACCATTATCATCTTAGCAATGAGCTCCTTAACAATTCCTTGCTCAAACCCAACATCTCCCATAGAACTTTTTGCACTAGCATTGATTGACTTGAACTCGAGATGTTTTTGTATCTTGACCCTATCAAATTTTCTTATGCGATGCTTGCATTTTTTTCCAATGCCTATTGAGTGTTGAGGTGCTTGAACCTTGCTTGTATGCATATAGTTTAGTGCAATGGTTGCACTTTGCCTTCATCACCTTTGGTTTCACCATTTCTGGATCATCTTTGGAGTCATGCACCATCACCTTCTCAAAATGATCCCAAGGCGGTGAATTCTCTATGCATTCTTGTTTATCCTTGTCTCGCTTTTGTTTCTTATTATTTGGCTTGGCACTTCCTTCTACCGAATCAATATCCAATGGTACTTGCTCTACTTCAACATCATCTCCTAGAACACCATCCTCGGACATGGTGTCATTACGATCAAAAGAGTTGTCATCGTCTTCATCATCATCAATGGGTTCATACATTTCCTCTTCCTCGTCGTCATCTTTGTCAATAGATTGCTCCTCTTCCTCATCAACATCCATCTCCTCTTCCTATTAGAACAATTCAAAAAGATAGACCATCAACAATCATGGACCATAAATTAGCATACAAATCATTGCTACATTGACAAGTTACTCACCACCAATTCCGATGGTGATGCATGTAAGCTCTTCTGAACGGTCGCTGGTTTTTTAAAATGTGCTAGAGGTAGACGATGAGGCGGAGGAGGGTGCTTCATGAGATTTCTTAGAGGTACATCATTCGGATCGATTGGCTCGATGGCTGGGTTCGCCTTCGAACGGCCTTCGCCTACATATTACTCGACGTCGGGAGTCCACCATAAAGCAATGAGAGTGTCTTATCCTTGCTCGGTTGCTTCGAGGCCATGTGTGCTCACTACAAGCACAAATTTATACACAAATTAGTGCACATAATATATTCCTATACTAATGTATACTGCTGCTAATACGAACTAGTGTATACTGTTTCTAATCCGTATAAATATACATGTAAACTAGTATACAAATATACATCTTAGTGTTGCTAATCCTATTTACATCTAAATTAGGGAAAAATCAGAAAAGGGAACGGGGACACAGAGTACGTACCTGTCTGGCTGCTGTCTCTGCGGAGGGCCGTGGCGAAGGGGAGCATGGCCGGCGGGGAGGGCCGTGGCGGAGCAGAGCGTGGCCGGAGGGGCGGGCCATGGCGGAGTAGAGCGTGGCCGGCGAGGCGGAGAAGGAGACGCCGGAGAGGTGGGCAGAACAGCGGCAGAGAAGACGTGGGATGAGGCGGCGCTTGTGCTAGGGAGCGACGGCGGGGCCATCCTGGGCGGTGGCGGCGACAAAACCTAGCTGTTCCGTAGTCGCCCTCTGTCGGGCCGCCACAACTCGCAACTTACAACACAGCTGCCGGGCCGCTTCCATCTACTTACAAAAAAAAAGTGCGGGCCACCGAGCCGAGCCAGGCTCGGCCCGAGGTCGTCGCGGTCCGGTAAGTGGGGCTCGGCTTGGTCCAGCTGTGCTAGCGGGCCGAGTCAAGCTCGGACCAAGCCCACTAAATCCGGAGCGAGCTGAAAAGCTCGGTTTACATATCTACAGCTTGTTGAATAAATTAAACATATGAACTTGTGCATATGATTGTTAATCGTTTCCTGAACTTTACCCCCTTGGTGTTCACCTAATACTATTGTTTTTCATTTTTTTTTTCTGTTCGGGACACGTCCATCAGAATCTGAGCTAGGGTTTCATCGAGAAGTTAAAAATCAATAGAAAAGGGGAAGAGTAGGGATCAAGAAATAGAGGAAAGAGAAGGGGTACTGGCCTGACCTCGAATCTTCGGTAGCCTAGCCCGATCTGTATTACTAATAGCTCAGTCCAGTTAATTCCGGTCCAATCCTAGAATTAGAGCCCATCTAGTTCACGGTATAGCCAGTTTGTTTCCGATACGGCTCGACTCGACTCAGACTTCCCGACTCCTAGTCCTCCACATTCAACAACGGCCACAACCACCATAAAATAGAGGCAAAAGCACCGTTAATTGTCTCATATTGAATATACTCAAATAAAGAAAAGGAGCACTATACTCGAGGGAAATATGATATCGTGCCTAATAAGGAGCTCGCACTCCCTCCTCCCAGTGGCCACTCGCCTCCTAGCTACAACCCCCTCATCTCAACATCGGGCGTCGTCTCAAGGGTCTTGGATGCTATATCCGAGAAAGATTCTTCTGTCAGCCGTCTACGTCTATGGTAGTGCATGTGCATGCATCTCGAGGATTGAAAAGGCCGCAAAAATGACGGGAGAGTCGACATTGTCAAATTTATTCAACTACTTCTCACGAAAAGTGCATCCTTCATGTAAGAAGAGATCGTGGCTTTTATCACGACCCATTGTAATGGAGGAGGCGATGGAAATATACAGAGAAGCAATTAGAGAACCGGTACCAGAATAAATTTCCAAGCATTTTTGGACATCTAATGATGGCAGAAGTTCTCTTGTTTGATATAAAAGTTGAAGTTATATATTATTTAAATTTATGATTTTTTTCTTGGTATGTGGCTTGAACAATTAAACCAACTAAGAATCAATATTTTATCAGCACAAATTATTTGTTTGGGAAGGAAAATGAGTACCTATTTCTTCTCACAGCTAGGGATAAATTAAATGTTTACTCATGTACTCTAATAGCAGAAATTGTCGTGCCATCAAGCACCGAAATCATCTTGATAGGGGTTAACCACTTCGGTCGCCCGATCTTCACGGATCTCGTGGTCAAATCATTGGGAAAGCGAGGGAAAATGAGAGGGTAGCGGAAGCGAACACACACCTCGCAAAGAACACGATAAACACATGCAAACACAACACGATACAAGACCTATTGCCCTCCGATGGCCACCGGTTCGATAGAATCCTCGCAAGGAAAGATTGGTCAACGTGCTAGCGTCAAATCCACATCGGAGAAAAAAGAACACCTTGGAAAGGATCTTGATAAGTTTACTAGAGCCAACTCAAAGTAAAGACCTTGTACAACTAAGGATTCTCATAGGCCAAATCTATAGAGGTTGGTAACGATATTCGGTCCCCTCATGAAGGGGATGAGGCAAAACTAGAGAGATCCTCAAGGGGGTTGTCTTCTAGTCTATCATCTATGCCTTACGGATACATGAAAGGGTGGGGGCTCTATTTATAGGCTAGCCACTAAAGTAGGGGTAGTTTGAGGATAAACTAGGGTTTGGAATGGAGTAAGGGTTTACATGAGACGAGGCCCAGCTATAGACGTACAGACCCAATACTTGGGCTAGAGACACCGAGGTGCGGGGGGGCGGAGACTCCGGGGTAGTCTCCGCAGTGTACTCTGGTGTTCTTCTAGGAGGTTCTGTTAGTTTGGCCGAAGTTCTGACCGGAGACCATTTGCGAAGTGTAACATCCCAAAAATACTAAACCTGGATCATCAAACTCTAATCATCAAATTTAGGGTTAACAAAAACTTTGCCAAATAAAAATATGAATGCATGCACGTGAGTATGCATTTCATTTTGAATCCTTTGGGACCAACTTGTTTGTGTGTTCCTTTGATTGTAAATGG
Organism: Avena insularis; assembly: GCA_023614405.1. Classification (NCBI taxonomy): domain Eukaryota; kingdom Viridiplantae; phylum Streptophyta; class Magnoliopsida; order Poales; family Poaceae; genus Avena; species Avena insularis. The sequence goes on from CM042695.1 coordinate 45,503,155, forward strand.
ATGCTTAGGTGAAATAAACATCATCTAAACAATTTCCAAACTTTTCTCAAAGACAAGTAAATCAAAACAAATAAAATAAGGGAATGGTCATTTTGACCAATTTAACTCCCATGCCTACTTTGGTTGTCTCAAACTTTCAGAACCTAACAGAAACTTTTCTGGATCTTTGCACCCCTTGATTGTACTCATAACAAAGTATCAAGGCCCACTTTGTGATCATCCAGAAACTTTCAAATGCATAGTTTAAATGACAATTCAAAATTGAATCTTTATCATATGAGAAGATCCCACTTTTTCAAAAACCACTCAAACAAGCTCAACTTTCAAAACCCAACCATTTGCAGACTCACCAGCACCAACCTAGCACACCCACCAAAAATCTTTTCAAAATTCAAAACTTGAATTCTTGTGGCCATTTCATCAAACACTTGGCAGACACAAATCAAACAAAATCCAAATACTATTGTGAGCAGTGATGGAAGCCTAACTTGTTCCCTCTCTGGTTACAACTAGGTTTTAGTAGATCATCTAGCTCAAGTGCAAAACTCTAGCATTACTGTAAGCTTGGCATTGCCATCAATGGTGAGCAGGCCGAATGCACACTTGTCACCTCCATGTTGACAGCAAGCTAGGAGGAGAAACAAGCCTAGCCAGCATCTCTGGGAGCAAGCCAACATCTCACCGCCACTCCCATCCCAGCTCAACGCTGCGTTGCGGACATGGACCACACGCACGAACCATGCCAACCTCGCCAGCAACCATGCCGAGAGCACGCCCCGTGCGCCACGCTCGACCGACGCCCACATACCGCTGCGCCGCAGCGTGCATACGTGATCACCACCGTCCCAGAACCCTCAGACACGCTGCTCGTTCGCCGCAGGACTCGCCAGGCGCCATTAAATTCTCCGTCGGGCACGCGCAGAGCACCGTCGCGTTCCGACCAAACCGCACCGCCCCATGTCTCGCCACCGTGTCGTTGAGCATCGCCAGGGAGCACCGCACCGCTCCCTACCGTCGTCCACGCCGATAGCCGTCTGTACCGTCGACCACGACGAGCTCATCTTGTGCCCCGTCGGTCCCCTCGCTCCACTATAAATAGAGGTCACCCCCAGCCGAATTAAGCACACCATCTCACTCCCCTCTCCTCACTGATCGTGCCACACCGTTCCCGGAGCAAGGCGAGCAGCGCATCGCCGGAATTTCACTGGAGCCCGCCGCTACTGGAGAAGAAGGGAGCCAGCGATTGGAGCCGCCCTAGGAGAAGCTGCCGGTACCAGGAGGTTCGTCGTTGTCGACTTCGCCTCGCCGACCCGCTTTGAACCCGGTGAGCCCCCAACGACCCCACTGGCCGTGCTAGGTTTCTGTCTCGCCGGCGTTGCCCAACGTCGACGATGACCCTCAGCCGTTGGATTAGAACCAGATCAAACGCACCACATCGCTCCATACCGCTTCGCACCCCCCCTGTCTCACTGACGCGTAGGGACAGCCACTTACGCAGCCCGTGGAAGCGCTGTGCGTAGCAGGCCGGCCTGTTAACCTTTCCTGCGCAGCCCAATTATTTGAATTTAACCTTTTCCATTTTATTTCAAACACACTTCTGTACCCAGTTTCAAAAATAAATTCAGATCGATTCAGTGCACAAAATTGAATGAAACTAATTTTTTTAGAAAGGTCTTGAAATGCTGAATCGAAGCCCGTTGGATGCAAGTCATTTGGATCTATAGATCACCCTTGGTAAAAATAACAAGGCAGAAGCTTTTCTGCATTCAAACATTTTTCAAATTAAAACCATAATAGCTTTTGAGTTGATTCCAACTCTCAAAAATCACATTTAACCATACCTTTCAGATTATATAAAAATATATAGGTTTACTTACAGAAATAATGTTCAAATAATAAAAGAATGCCACATAGGCATTTCTAGTCACTTTATTTAATTAAAATAAAAGGGTAAAACCTTATTAAATTGTGACACCACTTTAAATCACATTCCCATGGACTAAAATATGTGGTGATGACATGTGTCAACATGATCCCATGTTTGGTTTGGAGAATCTTAAATCTTAAGTAATTTTTCAATAAGTAGAAATTACTTTTCTAAAAATAAAAGGAATTAAACCAAGCTTTAATCTTGTAATGTTAGTGATGATGCTAGATCATCTATAGGACCCTTTTGTGTGATGATTGCAAGTAGTTAAGTACTGTTTGGTGATTGTGTACCTCGTATTTATTCATAGACGCTAGTACCGACCAAGGATACGAGGAGGAAGGAGGACTTTACGAAGAAGAAGCCGAGGAGAACTTCAACCACTGCTCTGCACAAGGCAAGCTAACACTTGCAATTTAGCAAGCTTATACTGATATTGAGCAAGCCAATACTTGCTATCATGCCCACTATATGTCTTAAAGCATATATGATCATAACCCCTTGATAAACCAATCCTAGTTTTACTTGGAAGTTTATTACTTTATTTCTTTGTCAAAGCTCTTACTTAGAGTTTACTGGAAGAAATGGCAGATACTAGAAGGATAATTGAAGGTTGCGTAAAGAGCATAAAATTTGGCCTGAGCTAGATAATCTTGATGTCATCCTAAGGCATGAGATTAAACTCAGCTACACTCCAATAGTTTACCACCCCTCATTAGTGCTTACCCCCACTTGTAGATGCTAGTGCTAAGCATAAAACTTGATCAACTTTAGATGGGAATACTTGGTGGAAAAATGGTTATGAAAACCTTGGAATGATGGATCATTCTATTGAAATGTTTTGGACATGTGTTTGCGAACACCTGATGATTTTGGTGATGAAAATGTTGAGGCAGGAGCCTTAGCCCTTTATAAAACTGATGGTTGTCTAGATGTGATACCATTCCAATTTTATCATACAACCACAATACCCGAAGATTGGGTAGGGCTTGACTGGAAACTTATATACCTTAGTATTGGTTCCCTCACGGCCAAGGTCTGTGCTGAGACTACCTTGTGAAGATTGTCCACCTGTGCAGTATCCAAGATGACAGTTGGTCATGGTTGGTAGGCCAAACTCACAGGAGAGGTGCTTATACTAGGGCGTGTAATTGAAAGGTTAGGATTGATTATCCGCATACTGAGTATGGTGAATTCAGGATTTGTTCCTGACGGATGTATCGAATGTTGTGGTGAAAGTATACAATCTTTGCAGAGTGTTAAACTATTCGAATAGCCGCGTCCGCGGTTATGGACAGTTGGAGTGGCCATACTATTCCCCCGTCAGATGTTTTCAAAAGACTTGTGAAATGAATTGAGACTTTGACTTGACCACAACAGGGTTATGGCATGAGATACAAGTTCCCACTTAGGTGTTATAAAACCTTAAATAGCATTCGTGGTTTCCAAACTTAGTAGAGATAAATCTAGCTTTTGCAAAACAACCCTAGAGCCTAGTGTCCTATTATCAAAAACCCTTTCACTTGTTAGTATTAGTTTGCGAGTACTTGAAAGAGTACTCATGGCTTTGTCCCTGGCTATTCCCGTGGCCAGACTATGAAGAGGAGTACCTAGAGGATGGACCCCAGGAAGGTTACGACAACTAGGATCATCTCCCATCGTCAGCATTGCCTGTGACCCCAAAGATGGAGCTTCGCCTACGCTACCGTTATTATTACATATTCCGCTACTTGATGTTGTATTAAGAAATGGATCATGAGATCCCTATTTGTGTAAGAACTTATGTACGGTTTGTAATGGATGATGTACTATGGTATCCAATTATGTTATGTCTCGCAAAAATGGTAATCCTGGGATTGCGATGTATGGCATAACAGGCATCTAGGATTAAAAATCTGGGTGTTGACAAGTTGGTATCAGAGCCATCCTGACCATAGGAGACCCTAGTTAGACTGGACGTTGACTCAAAAACTTAGTTTCAAAACCAAAGAAAACAAATATTTACAAAAACTTATTCTCATTCTTATCCCTTTGATTCTTTCATGAAAATTCATGTTCCTCAAAAACTCTTGCAAAATACATAAAATATTGACACACTTAATCACTCTACTAACTTACTCATCCTATATTCTTATAGATGGATGTGAAGTATAGCAAGTTTTATCAGTTGGGGAATGGAGGAGACCTTATCTTTGAGAGGGATTTGGACCAGCTTTCGGAACTTCTGGAGCGTCCGCACCCCGAGTTCTTCGGAGCTCAGCTCAATGATCAAGGAGGAGAAGATCTGAAGTGGCTAATTGTTGCAAGTCTCCGAGGAAAGATTGAACCTCCCACTGTTGAGGGAATTCAGTTTACCTTAAGAGAGAACAACTGGCTCGATGGACTTGCCAGGGCCATGCAGGAAGCTCTTTCCTGTCTCTGTGGGCAGAGTATCAATCAGATCAAGGGTACTCGCTTTGAGTTTTGCCCAAGGCGTGATGCTAAGGGACAACCACTGGAAGCCCCATATCACCCTGAGCTGAAGACCCAAGTGGACCACCTTAGCTTCATGATGTACGATCGTCAGCAGGAGTTGGACAACTGCCATGACTACTCCAACCACAAGTCTGCCATCATCAAGACGAAGGATCAAACCATCGCCATGCTAGCAAAGGATCGCAAGTCTCGCCGCCGTCAGCTCGACAAGAAGGAGTGTATCATTGCCCGTCTTCTCCACCGTATCTCATCTTTGGAGGAGACCATCCACGAGAGAGACATGCAGTTGGAGGAAAGGGAGAATGCCGGAGAGGATCTTCGTGGAGACCCCTACTCCTATCTCAGCGATGACGATGATTTTCTGGAGGATCAGGCTATGGACTTCTTCACCGATGAGGATGATTTCGCCTTCATCGATGATGATGAGGATGATGAAGCCACAGATTCTGACGAGTAGTACCACTTGAGCACTAGCGTAGTGAGTAGTATTCGGTCCCACTGTATCGTAGTTTTCAGAATGGTTCTTAAAACCATCTGTTTTTCTTTGTTGTGGTGTGTGTTGTATCGTGTCCTATGAATGAATGAATGAATGAATGAATGAAAAAAGCAAGTTGCTAGAAAAATCTGAGTCAAACTTTAAAAACTTTTCAAAGACCCAAAACCTTAGAAATTTCCCTATTTTCTCATGATCTATCTCAATCTTCAGATGCCACGTGGAGGAAGCGGTTCATCCCCGGACCCGATGTTGCAGATTCTGCAAATGTTGACTTCTGATCGCGAAGCTGAAAGAGCGGCATGTCAAGCCAACCTAGCCACCCTGCAGCAGATAGCCCATCTAGCCCACAACAACCAAGGCCACAGAAATCAGGACAACCATGGATCTAAGCTCAAGAATTTCCAGAATACCAACCCACCTATTTTCACTAAGTCAGAAGAGCCCCTAGACACCGATGATTGGTTGCAGACCATGGAAAATAACCTAGAAGTCGCCGGAGTGGAAGCCAACGAGAAAGTTCTGTTCGCCACCCACTATCTAGCCGGAGATGCCAGGGCATGGTGGAACAGTGTTCGTGCAATGACCGGAGGCTAGATGATGACCTAGGAGGAATTCAAGGTCAAGTTTAGCAGAACCCATGTGCCAGCAGGTTTGATCAAGAGGATGAGAGACGAGTTCAGGGAACTGAAGCAAGGAAGGATGACCGTAGTGGAATACCGTGACAAATTCTTGTCATTAGCTAGGTATGCCCCGGATGAGATTGACACCGAAGCCAAGAAGAAAGAGAGATTCTTGAATGGTCTGCATGATGAGATGCAGACAGTGTTAGTTAATATCCCCTTTGCTGATATTGAAGCCCTTGTCGACTCTGCTATCCATATGGAAGGAAAGATCAACCAATCCAATGAGAACCGCAAGCATCGTATGATGCATCAGCCAGGAACCCATCAGACCCCAAAGTATCGCCCTAACCCATCTCCAGGATTTGCCCCAAGAACCAATAGACCCCCGATGAACCGTTCGACCTATCCCAACCATGGAAACCCTAGGCCCAGAGGAAATCACAACAACCCCGGCAACTCTAGCAATTTCAATCGTGCCCCACCCAAGTTCAACAACAACAATGCTACCGCCAACACCAACACTGCCCCGAGAACTGGAAGCAATGTTATGCATGTAGCAGCAAAGGACAAGTCGCAAGTGACTTGTTATGACTGTGGAAATAAGGGTCACTACTCCAACGAGTGCCCCAACAAGAAGAATGCCGCAGCCCTCAATACCAATGCCCCAGCTCAGCAGCAGCATCGTGTTCAGCCAGGAAGAAGGTTTGCCCTAGGAAATTCGCTCAACCGCAACGGCCGTCTTTTTCTCATGCATGCTGAAGAAGCTCAGGAAGCGCCAGACATCGTACTGGGTATGTTTTCTGTTAATTCAGTACTTGCAAGAGTGTTGTTTGATTCTGGTGCATCGCACTCATTTGTCACCGAAGAATTTGCATGCACTAGTAAAATTCAACCAACCAAATTGAAGCATGTCATGGTTGTTCAAATTCCCGGATCAACCACCAAGGCTAGGCAAATTTGCAAAGCCATCCCTATCCGAATCCATGGCATAGATTTTTATGCTAATCTGATAGTACTCAGAACTAAAGGTTTGGAAGTAGTACTAGGAATGGATTGGATGTCCAAACATAAAGGATTGATTGACTGTGCCAAGAAAGCCATAACCATGACCAGTACCGCCGGATTATCAGTCGAGCATATATCTGAAACCTTACCTCGCCAATTCAAGTATAACAAGAGTATAGCCCAACCTACCATTGACCAAGTCCGGATAGTCTGTGAATACCCCGATGTATTTCCAGATGTTTTCCCCGGTATGCCCCCAGATCGGGATATCAAGTTTATCATTGAACTAATCCCTGGAACCGGACCCATAGCCCAGAGACCATATAGTATGAACCCGTCTAAACTAGAAGAACTGAAGAAGCAACTGGATTCCATGTTGGAAATTGGATTGATTCAACCAAGTGTGTCACCATGGAGGTCACCTGTCTTGTTTGTGGACAAGAAGGATGGAGGTAACCGTTTGTGTACGGATTACCGGAAGTTGAATGATGTCACCATCAAGAACAACTACCCCTTGCCCAAGATATAGGATTTGTTTGATCAGTTGACCGGTGCCAAGGTGTTTTCTAAGATTGATCTTAGGACTGGTTATCATCAACTCAAAATTCGTGCAGAGGATATTCCAAAGACTGCCTTTGCCACCAGATATGGATTGTATGAGTATACAGTCATGTCTTTTGGATTAACCAATGCCCCCGCTTATTTCATGAATCTCATGAATAAGATTTTTATGGACTTCCTGGATAAGTTTGTCGTTGTTTTCATCGATGACATTCTGATTTATTCCAAATCAGAAGAAGAACATGAGCTACACCTAAGGACCATTCTTGGAACCCTTAGAGAGCATCAGCTGTATGCAAAGTTTAGCAAATGTGAATTATGGTTACAGGAAGTAGGATTCCTCGGTCACATTGTATCAGCCGGAGGAATTGCCGTTGATCCTGCCAAAGTGAAAGATGTAGAAGATTGGCAAGCCCCAACCACTCAAACCCAAGTTCGTGCATTTCTCGGATTGGCGGGATATTACCGCAAATTCGTAGAAGGATTCTCGAGTCTCGCCAGACCCATGACCCAACTGCTGAAGAAGGACAAGAAGTTTGAATGGACCGACAAATGTGAAGCGAGTTTTCAAGAACTCAAGAGAAGATTAATTTCAGCCCCAATCTTGATCATGCCAGATATCACGAAGCCCTTCGATGTGTATTGTGATGCATCCAAGATCGGTCTCGGGTGTGTGATAATGCAAGAAGGCAAAGTTATATCTTATCTATCTCGACAATTGAAGCAACATGAGCAAAATTACCCAAACCATGACCTCGAACTCGCAGCCGTAGTTCTAGCCCTGGAGACATGGAGGCATTACCTGATGGGAAACCGTTGTGAGATCTATACGGATCACAAGAGTCTGAAGTATATATTCACTCAGAAGGAGCTAAATATGAGACAGAGAAGATGGATTGAGCTAATCAAGGATTACGACCTGGACATTCACTATCACCCTGGTAAAGCCAATGTGGTAGCCGATGCCCTTAGCAGATTGTTGTGCCACTTGAACTCCATGATTTTGAAGGAGCAACCAAGTCTGCACAAAGAGATGGAAGATTTTCGAATAGAATTAGTAAGTGAAGGATTTTTGGCTAGCATAGAACTTCAACCCACTTTGATCAGTCAGATTAAAGAGGCGCAGAAGGGAAATGCTAGTATCGATGGAATCAAGCGTCGTATCGGTACAGGCAAAGTACCTGGATTCACCGAAGACGAAGAAGGAGTTTTGTGGTACAAGGGCCGCCTTTGTGTACCAGCAGATTCTAAGTTGAAAGAAGTGATTCTAAAGGAGGCTCATGATACTCTTTATTCTATCCATCCCGGAGGAACTAAGATGTATCAAGATTTAAAAGAGCAATTTTGGTGGCACAAGATGAAGAGAGAAATCGGAAGCTATATCGCCAAGTGTGATATTTGTCAGCGAGTCAAGGCAGGACATCAAAGACCCGCTGGATTGTTGCAACCCTTGCAGATTCCGGAATGGAAATGGGATTCCGTTGGAATGGAATTTATCACCGGACTGCCTAATTCTAGTAGGGGAAATGACTCTATCTGGGTCATAGTGGACAGATTGTCCAAATTCGCCCATTTCTTACCCGTCAAGACCACATATCAGAGTTCGAAGCTAGCGGAGTTGTACATCGCTAGGATAGTTAGTTTGCATGGAGTCCCCAAGAACATCGTATCGGATCGAGGAACTCAGTTTACCTCGAGATTCTGGAAGAAAGTCCAAGAAGGTTTAGGAACCTGCCTAGATTTCAGCACCGAGTATCACCCTCAGACCGATGGACAAACGGAGCGAGTAAATCAAATACTCGAAGATATGCTGAGAGCATGTGTGTTAGAATATGGATCCAAGTGGGAAGAACTGTCTGCCGTTTGCAGAATTTTCATACAACAACAGTTATCAAGCCAGTTTGCAAATGGCCCCATTTGAATTCATGTACGGAAGAAAGTGTCGCACCCCTTTGAACTGGTCAGAAGTAGGAGAGAGTCAGATTTTCGGACCCAACATCCTATGAGAAGCAGAAGAGAAGGTTCACAAGATTCATGAGCACCTCAAGACTGCCCAATCCAGACAGAAGAGTTACGCCGATAAGAGACGTCGAGACCTCGCCTTCAACATAGGAGATTTTGTTTATCTAAAAGTGTCGCCATTGAAGGGAATGCAGCGTTTCCAACTCAAAGGAAAGTTAGCCCCCAGATATATCGGACCTTTCAAGATTCTAAACCATCGAGGAGAAGTGTCGTATCAGTTGGAACTACCCGAAGAGATGTCCGCAGTGCACAATGTGTTCCATATATCATTACTTCGCAAGTGTCTCGAAGTCCCCGAGAAGACCGAAGTGTTCAAAAATATCGATCACCGGACCATAGAGATCAACGATGACCTGACCTATCCCGAAGTACCCATCCCTATTTTGGAAGAAGCTTTCAGAACTACCAAAACCTGAAGCATCAAGTTTCTCAAGATTCAGTGGAGCAACCACACAGAAGAGGAAGCTACCTGGGAGCGCGAAGATCACATCAGGACGGAGTTTCCTGATCTCTTTAAATCCTAGGTAATCTTTGTAGTCCTTTTTCAAATCTCGGGACGAGATTTTGTTTAAGGGGGGAAGGTTTGTAACATCCCAAAAATACTAAACTTGGATCATCAAACTCTAATCATAAAATTTAGGGTTAACAAAAACTTTGCCAAATAAAAATATGAATGCATGCATGTGAGTATGCATTTCATTTTGAATCCTTTTGGACCAACTTGTTTGTGTGTTCCTTTGCTTGTAAATGGATGCTTAGGTGAAATAAACATCATCTAAACAATTCCCAAACTTTTCTCAAAGACAAGTAAATCAAAACAAATAAAATAAGGGAATGGTCATTTTGACCAATTTAACTCCCATGCCTACTTTGGCTATCTCAAACTTTCAGAACCTAACTGAAAATTTTCTGGATCTTTGCACCCCTTGATTGTACTCATAACAAAGTATCAAGGCCCACTTTGTGATCATCCAGAAACTTTCAAATGCATAGTTTAAATGACAATTCAAAATTGAATCTTTATCATATGAGAAGATCCCACTTTTTCAAAAACCACTCAAACAAGCTCAACTTTCAAAACCCAAGCATCTGTAGACTCATCAGCACCAACCTAGCACACCCACCAAAAATCTTTTCAAAATTTAAAACTTGAATTCTTGCGGCCATTTCATCAAACACTTGGCAGACACAAATCAAACAAAATCCAAACACTATTGTGAGCAGTGATTGAAGCCTAACTTGTTCCCTCTCTGGTTACAACTAGGTTTTAGTAGATCATCTAGCTCAATTGCACACCCTTAGCCTCACTGTAAGCTTGGCATTGCCATCAATGGTGAGCAGGCCGAATGCACACTTGTCACCCCCATGTCGACAACAAACTAGGAGGAGAAACAAGCCTAGCCAGCATGTCTGGGAGCAAGCCAACATCTCAACGCCACTCCCTGTCGGCCTTTCGGCGTTGCCACCATCGACCACACGCACGAACCATGCCAACCTCGCTACCAACCATGTCGAGAGCACGCCCGTGCAACCGCCACGCCGCCACCCTCGCCGCGTGCATACGTGATCACCACCATCCCAGCAACCCCGCTGACACGCTCGTTCGCCGCCGCGCGGACCACGCGCGTTGTGTGCCATTAAATTCTCCATCGGGCACGCGCAGAGCACCGTCGCGTTCCGACCAAACCGCACCGCCCCACGTCTCGCCACCGTGTCGTTGAGCATCGCCAGGGAGCACCGCACCGCCCCCTACCGTCGCCCACGCCGATAGCCGTCTGTACCGTCGACCACGACGAGCTCACCTTGCGCCCCGTCGGTCCCCTCGCTCCACTATAAATAGAGGCCACCCCCAGCCGAATTGAGCACACCATCTCACTCCCCTCTCCTCACTTATCGTGCCACACCGTTCCTGGAGCAAGGCGAGCAACGCATCGCCGAAATTTCACCGGAGCCAGCCGCTACTGGAGAAGAAGGGAGCCAGCTATTGGAGCCGCCCCAGGAGAAGCTGCCGGTACCAGGAGGTTCGCCGTCGTCGACTTCGTCGTTCGCCCGCCTCGCCGACCCTCGCCTGAACCCCGGTGAGCCCCCAACGACCCCCACTGGCCCTGCTAGGTTTCTGTCTCCCCGGCGTTGCCCAACGTCGACGATGGCCCTCAGCCATTGGATTAGAACCAGATCAAACGCACCACATCACTCCATACCGCTTCGCACCCCCTGTCTCACTGACGCGTGGGGACAGCCACTTACGCAGCCCAAGGAAGCGCTGTGCGTAGCAGGCCGGCCCGTTAATCTTTCCCGCGCAGCCCAGTTATTTGAATTAAACCTTTTCCATTTTATTTCAAACACACTTCTGTACCCAGTTTTAAATATCAACCCAGATCGATTCAGTGCACCAAATTGAATGAAACTAATTTTGTTAGAAAGGTCTTGAAATGATGAATCCAAGCCCGTTGGATGCAAGTCATTTGGATCTATAGATCACCATTGGTAAAAATAACAAGGCAGAAGCTTTTCTGCATTCAAACATTTTTCAAATTAAAACCATCATAGCTTTTGAGTTGATTCCAACTCTCAAAAATCACATTTAAACATACCTTTCAGATTATATAAAAATATATAGGTTTACTTACATAAATAATGTTCAAGTAATAAAAGAATGCCACATAGGCATTTCTAGTCACTTTATTTAATTAAAATAAAAGGGTAAAACCTTATTAAATTGTGACACCACTTTAAATCACATTCCCATGGACTAAAATATGTGGTGATGACATGTGTCAACATGATCCCATGTTTGGTTTGGAGAATCTTAAATCTTAAGTAATTTTTCAATGATTAGAAATTTCTTTTCTAAAAATAAAAGGAATTAAACCAAGCTTTAATCGTGTAATGTTAGTGATGATGCTAGATCATCTATAGGACCCTTTTGTGTGATGATTGCAAGTAGTTAAGTATTGTTTGGTGATTGTGTACCTCGTATTTATTCCTAGACGCTAGTACCGACCAAGGATACGAGGAGGAAGGAGGACTCTACGAAGAAGAAGCCGAGGAGAACTTCAACCACTGCTCTGCACAAGGCAAGCTAACACTTGCAATTTAGCAAGCTTATACTGATATTGAGCAAGCCAATACTTGCTACCATTCCCACTTCAAGGTCATTTGTGGGTATACATTTGTACCTTCACACAACAAAGACCAAGAAAAATATTTCTGTGTGTGATAGAGGAGCATGTCATTTGTGGCATGTTCATTCTTGTTCACAAAACTATTAGCATAATACATGTATACAAAATGAAATACATATGCAAGGTCAATGTGTATCGAAATAGTTTGAACATCATCCAAATATGGGGACTAGAAAACTTCATACAACGTCTTAGTGTGGCATTCAAATCATTGGACTAAAATTTTGATCAACATCTTTGATGCATGAATAGGAGAATTCGGCACAAACTCATAAGGAAGGATATCCAAGACAATGTCATTCGCGCAAACAAACCATTTGAAAGAGCAAGTGTTCCTTATATTTTTTGCAACACCGATATGAGATAATTGAGAGATCTCATGACAATACATGCTCTTAATGGCATTATGGTTGCACACAAAACATCGAAAAGAGAAATTGTTCAGCATTTTTATTGTAACACACAAAGCATCAAAGTTCAAGAGCAAAGAGACACGATGAGATGGGACTCTTCACTTGGAGCTTGCTCATCACCTTTCGTGACCACCTTGGTTGTCACATCCGCTTGACGTACTCGTCCAACTTGGCAAAGTAGAGGTCTTCATTTTCCTTGTTCATGAAGTTGCATACTTCATCTTGGATGTCAAGTGTTGGCGTTGAAGCTTGAGGGCGGGGACGAAGGCTTGCTCTTGGTTCTATTTTGGTGGTGGCACTTGTAGTGGAAGGTGCCTTATGATGATTTTGATGGAGGTCATTGGTGTGCCTTGCCAAAGGTTTATGTTGGTGAAGCATTTGGTCATCCACATGATGCTTGCGACGATGATCACTTACCTTGGCACTATTCTTGTGATGGTGGATCCTTCTTGAAGTTGACTCCTTGAGTTTGTCGAGGATTCTCATGGTCTTGGCAAAGTTGTTATCCATGATGTTCATTAGCTTGACGAAGTTGTCGTCCTTGAAGTCGTCCATTCTTGGGGAGTCATTGTTGATGTAGTACTCAGTATATCCCAAGCAAGTGGAGTCATTGCCGTTGTAGTGCTTTATCATGTCATCTATGCTTGTGGAGTTGATGTCGGTGTGGCTCATCTGTAGGGGTTCGTAGCATGGAAAACAAAAAAATTCTACCGCATGCACACAAACAAGCCAAGATCTATCTACTAGATTGTAGCAACGAGTCGATAGAGGAACTCACCCTTGAAGATTCCAAAGCGGTTAACGAGAGCAGATTCTCGTGGGTGATGTAGTCATACACTTGCCGATCTCAAGATCGCGTAGACGATCCTTCCGGCGCTGTGTTCCGGCAGCACTTCCGCAGTCGGTCACATGTTCGGTACTCGATGAAGACCTTCCTCTCCCTTGTTCCAGCAGGCAGCGGAGGTTGTAGCACTCTCCTCGCGATTCCGACAGCACGACGGCGTGGTACCGGAAGTAGAGGGGAGATCTCGCAGGGCTTCGCCTTAAGCCGAAGCGAGTATGTTGGATTAGGGTTTCCCAGAAAACTAGGGTTTAGAGATCCGGGAGGAGGAGGAAGTGTCGGCGGCGGCTAAGGCGGCGGCTCGTGGAGAGGGCTTGGAACTTGTGTTGTTTGGGGGAAGCCCTTCCCCTCTATTTATGAGAGGGAGGGGCAGCCTTGGGAGGGGTGGGTTTGAATCCAAACCCAAACCCAAGTTAGATTGAGAGAAGGACTTGTTTCTTCTCCCACTAGGAAACCATTGTTCCAGTTTGACTTTTCAAACTTCCCGTTTGACTTTCAATTTAGAGTTTTATTTGTCTCTTCCATATGCCAACACCAAGTGACCTTGGACATGATCCAATCATTCCACTTACCCATGACACATTCATGGACCATTCTCCTTTCGGACCGGTGAACCTTCTAGACCCTTCTAGAACCTCTCCGATGAAATCATCGGAAACTTTCCTGAACTCCGAAATAGGACTTTCCTTATATGAATCTTATTCTCCGGACCATTCCGGATCTCCTCGTGATATCCCGAATCCCATCTGAGACTCTGAACAACATTCGGTCTCTTACTAATCATTCCATAACTACTCAACAACATCGAATCCTTAAGTGTGTCTCCCTACGGTTTGTGAATTATGCGGACATGACCGAGACACTTCTCCGATCAATAACCAATAGAGGAATCTGGAAATTCATATGGCTCCCACATATTTCTATGATTACTTTGCGATCAAATGAACCACTTACATACGATACCAATTTCCCTTTGTCTCACAATAGTTTACTTATCCGAGGTTTTGATCGTCGGTATCTCTGCATACCTAGTTCAACCTCGTTACCGATAAGTACTCTTTTCTCGTTCCCGTGATATGTGATCCCTTGTGAGCCAGTCACATGCTTGCAAGCTAATTGGATGACATTCCACCGAGAGGGCCCAGAGTATATCTATCCGCCATATGGATGGACAAATCCCACTCTTGATCCATGTGCCTCAACCCATACTTTCCAAACACTCAATGCCACCTTTATAGCCACCCAGTTACGGTGTGGTGTTTGATGTCATCAAAGCATCCTTCCGGTGATGGTGATTAACATGATCTCATGGTCGAAGGAATTAGGTTACTATGTATCAGAAAAGCTTATAGCAAATGAACTATATTAAATGAGTTGATCTTTATGCTACGCTTAACTATAGGAATATGTCCATCACATCATTCTCCTAATGATATGACCCTGTTGTTAATAACATCTCTATGTTCATGATCAGGAAACCATGATCATATATTAACCAACAAGCTAGTTTAACAAGAGGCTTTACTAGGGACTCTATTATGTTTACAAATCACACAAGTATTAATGTTTCCGGTTAATACAATTATAACATGGTATGTAAACATTTATCATAAGTATGAAGATATGATAATAACCACTTTATTATTTCCTCTTGGGCATATCTCCAACAGTCTCCCACTTGCACTAGAGTCAATAATCTACTTTCAAACCTTTGTGTATTCAACACCTATGGCTTTCTGGTGTCGTATGTACACGATTGCTAGTGGTCAACTGATCTACGGATCTGACACTTCCAGGTCCGTGTGTAATTGCATGTCTTTGCGTCTCTACACATCAATGAGATGGCTTCGTACAAATTTGGTCCTTTGGTGTGACCTTTAGTTCTTTGGGGTTAAAACATGTTGATAATATTGTCGTACAATATATCTTCATAGTACTATCCCACTGTGAACTACACCTAGTTTGATAACAAACTACTTGACATAAATGCCCTCTTTTGCTGCTATAATAGCAGTCATATACTTAGCCTTTTGTTGTAGTATCTGTCACAATGTCTTAACTTTGGAATTCATCCAAATTCATTATGGAACTTACTTTCCATCATATTGTGCCACCGTTAGTTTAGATTGAGATAAACTTAATTTGTACTTTGTGACAAAACTAGTATCAATGTAATTCATTTACAATGAACTAACCATCTATTTGTCATTTCTACAAAATAATATATTCTTAGTTCTTTTACAAGATCATAAGAATATCTTTACTATCGTCCAATGATTATCTTATGAATCATTCTGATATATGCTCATAACATTTAGAGCATAGGACATATCTGGATTTGTACATATCATAGTATGATTGATATAAATACTCTTTGTGATTTCATACATCAAGTATCAATCTATACTTGAATCTTTGTTTCACTTACCAAGTGTCAATACACTTGAATATATCATCAATATTGAACTCATTCAATCCTTTCTGTGCGACAAGAACCTTTCTTGTAGTTTCTATATTGAACTTATTCAATACATCATCTATGTACTTTCGGCACAACCATATTAGCGTATATTGATGCCAAATATTTGGGTTTTGCCTAAGTCTTTCGTCGGGATGAAATTCTTAATATGTATTAATAAAAGATACATCATTTTTAATCAACAATATGTCTTCCACATAATATATTAGAAACATGTCTTAGCGCTCCCACTTAATTTCTTGCAAATGCAAGCATCTTCATTGTCTCTGATGAAATTAAACTCTTTTAACAGTTTCATCATAGTGAAGATTCCAACTCATGATGCTCACTTCAACCATTGAAGTTTGCATATGCTTTTAGCATCCTTTGAATTAACAAAACCCTATGGACCGTGTTATGCACATGTCCTAGGTAACAATTCTATTAGAAGAACTTGTTTTGTTTATTCAACTACCACATAACAAAATTATATGTAGTGGTTGCTACATTAATCCGTCTAGACTAAATATCGCTATGAAAGATCAAATCTTGTCATAGTCAACCTTTGAACATTGTTGTGAACTCTTTCCCAACATGTCGACCATTTCATAGATGCGAAACATCCATGTCTATTTCTTTGTAGATCCAAACATAACTGTAAGGTCTTACACCTTTCTCGAGGGTCCTTCAAGTTCAAAACTTGATTTCTCGTGTATGGAACTATCACGGATTTTATGGCTTCAAGCCATTTGACGGAGTCAGGGCTCATCATCGCTTCTTTGCATGTAGTCGGATCATTATTGTCAAATAATGATTTAACTCTCAAATCTTGGTATTTGATTGTTTATCCGACCTACTTGTTTCAATAGGAACTTAGACCTCTGTGACCGCAACCTTTGAGGCATGTGAGCCATGAGCATTATTGCTGCCTCCGGAACACTTTTCAGCGCTGCGCAACTTTGCACATATAGCTAAGGTTCTTTTAACCTTATCAAAGTTCTATTGTCCTCCCACTTATCTTTTCACGAAAAATTCCTTCTCAAAGAAACTTGACGTTCTAAGCGACAAACACTTTTGTCTCCGGTGTTTATGGAGGAATACTTAACAGTTATACAAAGACAGGTTCATCCGACTTTGGTTGCAAACATATTTCTTATGCATAGCATACCAATGTTTAAGAAAGGACTACTTGGGTTTTATCCCAAACCATAACTTTATATGGTGTCATTTCAACGGATTATGATGAAGCTCTTTTCAGCGGAAAGACGGTAGTCTCTCAAGCTTTTTTAATCTTTAAAATATAATGGCAGTTTTATGAATTACACCTTTGATCTTACCATGTCAAACAAGGTTTAATTACATATCTCGAACGCTCCATACTCTTATGGTGTTTCGAGAAATGCAAATCCACGGAACGATTCCTTAAATCTTAGATATTACGCTAAAACTTGTAACTCAAATATCTTCCTTTATGATCTTATCATAAACTATTTATATTCTTGTTTCAATGATTTTGCACTTCATCTTGAAAATCTTTGAACTTTTCAAATGTTTCATACTTTATCCTTATTAAGTAAATATTCATATATTCACTCAAATTTTCGGAGAAAGCATATGAAGTTGAAATCCATCGCTCTTGACTACACATAATGGACTTCATACAACAATATGTACAAGTTCCAATAAGCTAGTCATTCATTCCCTTTTAGCCTATGAACGAAGTTTTAATTATCTCTAGAAAAATTTCACAAGCGTCATTTGATCAAAAATCAAAAGACTCCAAAATTCGATCCACATGGAGTTTGTTCATGTTTTCTTTCCAATATAATTTAAACGGCGGTGTCACTTCCTAAGTGATCTTTCAATCAATTTGTCTTTTGACATTTTTAGCGCTAGTTTTATGGATGTGATTTCTCCAACGAGATTTGTATATCATCCATCTTTTATGGATTACGGCAATTATTTGAACAACCCTTTTGTTCTCATAATGGCTGATAAAACAAATCTTGAAAGCAAGCTTTGATGTTTAACAAGCAGCACAATAACCCTTTATTTGTTCTCGATCAACATCATCACATATTCTTTTGCTAGTTACTTAGGCCATTGTAGTTCATGAATTGTGTTGTTTCGTATGACGATTCACACCAACAAATTCAGTATCAAATACTTAAGAACCACATTGTTTAATAAGCAAAGAATATATCTATAACATGTATATCATCTATATACTTAAGCTGAACAATTCTAGTCTTTTCTTTTCTTCCATATACTTATGAGATTCTCTTTCAGTATTTCCTTTTCTGTTTGAAAGAATCTATCAATATCAATAGTGAAGCCATATACATGACACATAGTCCAAAGCATATATAGTAAAATACCAACGTCTTTGGACTTGCACTTTGAAGTAGATCACCATCATCAAATGTTTGGTGTTCTTTCAAATTCCTTTCTTTAGTAATCTCTTGGTGTAGTAAACATTTTACCTACATTAAATATTCACCCTTATCATGGAATTATCCATGATCAAGCTACTTTTAGCTTGTAACGGTGAATCGTGAGTATAATGTTGCTCTCCAAAACCTTTTGGAGGATTAGGACAACTAGTGTCTCCAACCTTTTGCAAATTCTCATCAAATATGAGAACATGACTTTTGCCATATTATACTCTATCATGTTGTAACCGGAACTCCGTTTCAGATATCACAATATCTTTCACACATCATGGTTTCTGAAACAACTCTTTCAGATCCTAGATAACCTTGATATTAAGACAATCCTTTGAATATCAAGAATCATGGAGACAAACATGATACTCATACACTAACACTTGGAATTGTCACTCTTGTTTTAATACCAATTATTAAACTTCATGGAGTAACCAGAACTTTTACTGAAAGTTTGCAATAGGACTTTTAAACTTTAGATTAACACTTCAAAACAATACGATACCAGTTCGTAAAGTAACTAACCAGAATTCTATAGTTCTATCATCTCAATTAAAACTAAGCGCAAGGTGGTAAATGGATGCCAATGACTACAACAACTATGCAAATTCACTTTGATTTAATTTATGATAAATAGTGTTCAACTTTTAATCATATTGCCGTTGAACTCCCACTCAAAACAATATCCCTCACATTGTTTTAGTGATCACACGAACCAAATCCACCACATCAAAACCGATCATCACGAGAGTTGATGTAGCTTCAATGGCGAACAATCAACATGTTCATCATATCTACTATATGACTCATGCTTTACCTTTCGGTGATCCGTGTTCCGAGACCATGTCTGTACATGCTAGGCTCGTCAAGATCAAACCTTAGCTTCCGCATGAGCAAATCTGGCTTGCTCACGTTGTATACACTCGCAGAATCTAACACACCCGATCATCATGTGGTGCTTCAAAACAACGAGCTTTAGCAACGATGCTTACTAAGGATGAACACTTTAAAACTTGAAATTGTGTGCTTGAGGGATCATCTTATAATGCTACCGTCGTAAACTAAGCAATACAAGATGCATAAAAGGATTAACATCACATGCAATTCATAATATGTGATATGATATGGCCTTTCTTCTTTGTGCTTCCGATCTCCATCTTCAAGCACGAACATGATCTCCATCATCACCGGCATTGCATCAAGGTCAATGATGCCGCTCCATAGTTGTCTTCCACCAGCTTCAACTATTACAACTACTTTGAATAGACACGCGGGTCTTAACAGAATTTAAAGACAACCATATGGCTCCTGACGGTTGCCAACTTACAATAAGGAACATTGCATACATCAAATATAATCACAATCATGGCCATATCACATCACAGCACACCCCTGCAAAACAAAGTGAAACGCCTCTAATTTTCATTGCATATTTTACGTGGTTTGGGGCTTTCAATAAGTGTCGTTCTAACTTACGAACAAGAACCACAACGTTGATACTAGTATTGTCAATCACCCGTTGTAAATTGAATCTTAACTATGTTGGGATAAACAGGCACCCGCAAAGCCACTTATGCAATACAAGTTGCATGTCAAGCGTGGAGCAAGTCTCATGAACGATGTCATGTAAGGTTAGCCCGGGCCGCTTCATCCCACCATCCCGCAAGATGCAAAGAACACAAGAAGCAATCGACAACAAAAGCATCAACGCCCACAATGACTATTGTGTTCTACTCGTGCAACAGATCTACATATAGACACGGCTCTGATACCACTATAGGGGTTCGTAGCAAGGAAAACAAAAAATTTCTACCGCATGCACACAAACAAGCCAAGATCTATCTACTAGATTGTAGCAACGAGTCGATAGAGGAACTCACCCTCGAAGATTCCAAAGCGGTTAACGAGAGCAGATTCTCGTGGGTGATGTAGTCGTACACTTGCCGATCTCAAGATCGCGTAGATGATCCTTCCGGCCATGCTCCGTTACAGCGCTCCGCAATGGTCACACGTTCGGTACTCGATGAAGACCTTCCTCTCCCTTGTTCCAGCAGGCAGCGGAGGTTGTAGCACTCTCCTCGCGATTCCGGTAGCACGACGGCGTGGTACCGGAAGTAGAGGGGAGATCTCGCAGGGCTTCGCCTTAAGCCGAAGCGAGTATGTTGGATTAGGGTTTACCGGAAAACTAGGGTTTAGAGATCCGGGAGGAGGAGGAAGTGTCGATGGCGGGCGGCGGCCAAGCGGCAACAAGGCGGCAAGGCATGGCTCGTGGAGAGGGCTTGGAACTTGTGTTGTTTGGGGAAGCCCTCCCCCTCTATTTATGAGAGGAAGGGGCAGCCTTGGGAGGGGTGGGTTTGAATCCAAACCCAAACCCAAGTTGGATTGAGAGAAGGACTTGTTTCTTCTCCCACTAGGAAACCATTGTTCCAGTTTGACTTTTCAAACTTCCCGTTTGACTTTCAATTTAGAGTTTTATTTCTCTCTTGCATATGCCAACACCAAGTGACCTTGGACATGATCCAATCATTCCACTTACCCATGACACATTCATGGACCATTTCTCCTTTCGGACCGGTGAACCTTCTAGACCCTTCTAGAACCTCTCCGATGAAATCATCGGAAACTTTCCCGAACTCCGAAATAGGACTTTCCTTATATGAATCTTATTCTCCGGACCATTCTGGATCTCCTCGTGATATTCCGGATCCCATCCGAGACTCCGAACAACATTCGGTCTCTTACTAATCATTCCATAACTACTCAACAACATCGAATCCTTAAGTGTGTCTCCCTACGGTTTGTGAATTATGCGGACATGACCGAGACACTTCTCCGATCAATAACCAATAGAGGAATCTGGAAATTCATATGGCTCCCACATATTTCTACGATTACTTTGCGACCGAATGAACCACTTACATACGATATCAAATTCCCTTTGTCTCACGATAGTTTACTTATCCAAGGTTTTGATCGTCGGTATCTCTGCATACCTAGTTCAACCTCGTTACCGATAAGTACTCTTTTCTCGTTCCCGTGATATGTGATCCCTTGTGAGCCAGTCACATGCTTGCAAGCTAATTGGATGACATTCCACCGAGAGGGCCCAGAGTATATCTATCCGTCATATGGATGGACAAATCCCACTCTTGATCCATGTGCCTCAACCCATACTTTCCAAACACTCAATGCCACCTTTATAGCCACCCAGTTACGGTGTGGTGTTTGATGTCATCAAAGCATCCTTCCGGTGATGGTGATTAACATGATCTCATGGTCGAAGGAATTAGGTTACTATGTATCAGAAAGCTTATAGCAAATGAACTATATTAAATGACTTGAACTTTATGCTACGCTTAACTATAGGAGTATGTCCATCACATCATTCTCCTAATGATATGACCCTGTTGTTAATAACATCTCTATGTTCATGATCAGGAAACCATGATCATATATTAACCAACAAGCTGGTTTAACAAGAGGCTTTACTAGGGACTCTATTATGTTTACAAATCACACAAGTATTAATGTTTCCGGTTAATACAATTATAGCATGGTATGTAAACATTTATCATAAGTATGAAGATATGATAATAACCATTTTATTATTGCCTCTTGGGCATATCTCCAACATCATCATGGTTCCGAAGCCCCTAGACATGTTTCACAAGACCAAGTGGTGCATATGGAAGTGGCAGTGGGTGTTAGAGAAACAACGCCAAACCTTACTTTACCTTGGAAGATACTATCGTGCAAGTGGCCACACTTGAGAGCAATAAACCAAGAAAAGTGAAGTGACAAGACAACCTAAACCCAACTAACAACCAAAAACACAGACACTCAAGGCCTATGGTGGATAGGTATGAAAAGTGGCATGTTAAGAAACAATCCTAAATCGAGATATTGTAATGGCAAGTAAAGAACCACTATGATCACAAAGAAAAAACAAGTCAATCCATAAGATATAGGAATTATGTTCAAGAAAACACACATGGTACGATAAATGGGACTTGTGTGACAGAGGAAGTGAGATAATAACCAAATAATTACGTAACAAAGATTATAAGCTCGTGTCACACAAGTATAAGGAGAGACGCTAGTTCGATTACATATAATTGGTGGGCTACAAGATTTACACAATAAGTACTACATCTACAAGATGTTCATCGAGATTGCGCCGCCTATTCTATGAGGCACTTGTATCTTTCTTTTTCTTTTTTTTTTCTTTTTGGTGAGACTGGCCTAGTTCTAAAGCCCTAGTTGTCCATAGCTATAGATTTATCTTCCTCGACTAAGCCAAATTTAATATTATTAAATGTTAGTTTTCGCCAATTAATATCTATATGGAGTGTACTTATATTCAAATTACAACTGAAATAGTACCAAATGGTTTACCAAATATTATCCAACTTTTGTATTTGATAATATCTATCACATAATTCGGTCATGACCGAAACCGAAACCGAATTATCGGGTAACTGAATTTGTAGGTTAGTAAAAATAACAAGTAAATTTTGGTCTTTATTTTTTAAAAACCGATTGTAAAATAGATCAATATGCAAAGACCAAATTTTCGGTCACATTATTGAACGCCCACCCCTAGAATGCACAATGACACTTATGCGCCTGTGTATAAATTAAACTTACTCCTTGCGGTTCATATTAGTTGTATGTGATTTAGTATCGTAGGGTTAACTTTTTTTTTTCACCGACTCTAAACGGTTTGGTTCGCCTCGAGTTTCGTACCAATATTGCTATTTTGTCAAAAATACATTAGAAAAATCTGGTTGCTTTCAAAAATATGCTGTGGATATGGTTAGATTTTGACTTTTTAAAGCAAAGCATAACCAAACGCACACAACACACTTTTTTTTGAAATTTGATGATGCTGAGTCGTGTCAAAAACCAATCGTGTAAAAAACGAGTACTAACAAAATTCATAGCAGGTTTTTATCGAAATACCAACGCCCATACGTAACAGATCTACTATTGTGGCCCTCTGGATCGACGAGGAAGATGTTGAGGAACAGCTCGCGATACGTCCTCTCCCTGCTCCGGTGCAACAGCTGCCGCAGATTCTTCTTCTCCGGCAACAGCCTCAGTCCGTCACCACCACGGATAACCTATGTACGTGCAGATCAGATACCCCGGCACTCCGCTCCATGGCACCAGGACCGGCGGAAAGTCGCTGCAGCGACGGCCCTGGCCATCGCCGGAATGTATGCGGCCGCCCGCCTAAGGTACGGCGAGACGGTGCCCTTCACCGGCCGCACACACCTGGCGCTGCTCTCTCGCCAGGAGATGCGGGACCGTGACGAGGCCCTTTTCGCCAAATTCAAGAAGGAGAACGCCCCCAAGATTCTCGGCCCTGACCACCACGACACCGTCCGTGCCCAGCGTATCCTCGACGAGATCATCCGTGCCGCCCACCGTGGCCACGCATTCAGGCAGGCCAAGGCTGCACAGACTTCAAAGCGTCTCCATGAATACCTACACTGGATCGACGGGCTCGACTGGGAGGTGATCGTCGTCGGGGACGAGAAGATCAACACACAGGGCTTCCTAGGTGCTCGAAAAATCGTGGTCACCGCTGGATTGCTCCACCACTTCGGGAACGACGACCAGATCGCTGCCTCGCTCGCGCATGAGGTGCAAAATTCTATATATATAGCCTGGTTTTTCTTATTGAATTGATGGACTAGATAGATCTTGCTTGTGTTTATAACTTTGATATACATTAATAGACCGGTAATGACATTTACTTTCAAGAGTGGTTTTGGAGGTTAATAAGTTCTATGCAGGGTAGTATAAATGTTATACTGAAATGTAAACTTTGAGGTTAATAAGTTGTGTTATTGGAAAAAAAGATAAAATTTAATAGATTTATTATGCACATTTATTTGCTACCACTTGTTACTTTTGTATATGTCACATATATATTATTATTATTCCCCTCTCATTATTTTGTTACTACCCTCGTAGTTTTTCTTTTTTTGTTTTAAATAATTTAGAATAAAAACAACCCGTAGTTGCATTTCTTGATTATAACTTTTTAATTCTTATTTTATAGGTTGGTCATGTTATTGGACGACACTCGTCAGGGATACTAGACTGGCTAAATCAGATCATGAATAAGATGCCAATCTTGATCCTCCTCATATATCCCTTCATATATCATTCCAATATACACCTCGTACTGCCCTTCCAACATAAAAGGTTAGTTAAGCTTCATCTTGATCACATTGTTCTTAGACAGTCCGTCACATTGTGTTCATAAGTAAACCATGGATCTAAATTTCATATTTGGCTTGACTGATCTACTATATTGTTCTCTATATTTTTACTGGGTTCATGCTGTTTGGAAGATGCATGATATATTTCTTACATGTACACATATATGTTGTGCAGAAGAGAGATAGAAGCAGATCACATTGGAATAATGTTGCTTGCTGCGGCTGGAATTGATCCACACATAACCATCCAGGTTCGACAGAGGAAAGCAGAGATGGAAAAAGATATCACATTGAAAGAATATGTCAAATCTACCCATCCTACTACTAGTAGAGGATGGCGGCGTCTCTCGCAGTCCAAGGTGATGGACGATGCAATGGAATTATACAAACAAGTAACTAGTAATGTACAAGGTTGATCGATTATGACATGCTTCCGAGAGATAGTATTTCAGACATTTTTTAAAGGATAGAAACTGATCGTCATAACTTGTAATTTTAGGAGGACACATATGCAAATCGCTCACATTTTTTCCTTTCTTACTTTTCTCAACTGATTTTCACCTTAGCGTGTAGATTCAGTTAGAAAAATAACCATCAACTTTGGCCAATGTTTTGTATTCTTAGGTGTTACTAGATCAGATATCAGAGCAAGAAAAATATGTTCCTCGGTGACGAATTGAGTGGAGTATTTGGTCTAGGAAAGAAATCAACTTTCCTATTAAAACTATCTGTATGTACGCATCGGCTTGCAGTGCTAAGCTTCTGTTGGACGATCTTTCCTATTAAAACTACGCATCAAGCCGACGAGGACATTTGCCATGATCGTGAGACAATTCTGATTAATTCTGATTAATTCGACAAATATTCATGGCGGACGAAGATTCAGTTAAAGCGGTGTTTTGTTGTCCAGGTTTCGTTGGTTTGTTTGAGTGAAACGGAATGACCATACAGCCTGCGTATGGCGGAGTAATAATTGTTCTCGCCGTCAAATATTATTTGCCATGATTGTGAGAAAATTCCGATTAATTTGACAAATATTCATGGCGGAAGAAGATTCAGTTAAAGCGGTGTTTCGTTGTCTGGGTTTCGTTAGTTTGTTTGAGTGAAATGTAATGACCATCCGCTTAAATAATGCCGAAGCGACTTATCAAATGGCTATGAATCTGATCTTCCATGATTTGCTAATTGAAAGGAAGGTTCGCACCTGACCGGCGAGGAGGCTCCTAGCATCTAGTGAGTATAAAGAAGTACCCTCTATCAGAGAGAAAAGTGTATCATGTTATCATAAGCGTCTTGTGATGGGAACAGTGGACCTTGCCCCCCAGCCTTTATAACCAGCAATATGGGAAGGCTAGATAAGACCACCGCGTCCAGAAATACATAGATAGAGTCTTCATTCTCCATTGTAGATCGATATACTCCCAAGAAGCAGCATGGGCGTTGTGGTGATTAGCAAGTCCCCGCCGGTGGTTGTCAGGCCACCGGAACCGGTGATGGAAACGGGCGGCGAGATCAATCTATCGCTGTACGACATGTGGCGTGTTAACACCTCTGAAACGGTGTTCTTGGTGTTTGAGCATGCAATCCAAGAGCCTGTGGATACCATTAAAACGGTGGTGTCTCAAGCACTCGTTCACTACTACCCTCTAGCCGGACGCCTGGCTGCTGGAGCCACTGCCACTGAAGTCGTCATCAAATGCTCCGCGGATGGTGTTTCCTTCGTCGCGGCGTCCGCCAACAGCTCCATGAAGGAGGTCCAGGACTTGTCAGATACGGCGCTGAAAGAGGATCTGGCCATCTTCTACCCAGAGGCCGACGTTTTGTGCAGGTACTCTGATCCATTGGTCCTGATGCAGGTGACCGTCTTCTCCTGCGGCGGTTTCATCTTGGGCATAACGTGGAATCACGCTGTCGCGGATGGTGTGGGGATGAGCCAGTTCATGAAGGCTATTGGTGAGCTCGCTCGAGGTCTTCCATCACCTTCGGTCGTCCCGCTGAGGCGGGATGATTCGATCAGTTTGGGCCCGCCTCCAGCTTTCACCAAGATTGTTCACTTCCTGGGTAGCTTGAAACCATCTCAAATGGCCCTACTAGACTTCACAGTCAAGCAAAGCTTAGTGAACCGTGTCAAAGATAAGTACTACGCACGTACAAATTCTGGCCGGCTGTGCACTGTCTTTGAGGTAGTCGCTGCGGTTTTGTGGCGATGCCGGACTCGGGTAATCATGTCCGAGTCTGGCCCCGAGGCACTCACAGTGCTTATGGTTACTACTAACGCTCGCAAGTATGCTGGAGCGAAAGAAGGCTACTATGGCAATTGCGTCCTGCGGCAGCTGGCCATCACAACGGCCGAGGAGGTAGCGAACGGCGAAATCACAGACCTTGTCAAGATGATCCAAGGTGCAAAGGACCGAGTGCCCGACCAGTCGGACATGGACCAGCTGCTGCAGCTGACGGATTGGTATGATCTTTTCCGTATTACGTCTTGGAGGAACATTGGGTTGGAGGCACCTGATTTCGGCGCCGGGAGGCCGACAAGGGTGATGGGTCGGCGAGGTCACAAGAAGGACGTGCAAGGCGCCGGGAAGCCTTATTATTACGCGTCCCGTAGGGCTTGTAGGGGAACTCAACCGGCACGCCGCCCACCTGGTACACGCCGCCACGCGCGGGCGGGGGCGCGGGCGAGGATGAGGGCCACGGGGTGGCGAAGTCGTCGGCCATGGCGGCGGCGCCGTCGCGCGGCAGGTGTTTGTGGATTTGCCGGCGAGGATTGGGCGGGAGGATTTGGGGGGAAATGGCACTCTCCAAAACTGACGCCGCGCGCATCAATCAAATATCACGACGACGCCCGGGCGGGCCGCGGGCGGGAGTGGCTGCACTCGTGGGCCAAATTATCAACCCATACATATTGGGAAGCCTGCTGGGCCTTGCTGCCTCTGTTTTAAAGCTCTTTGAGCTACGATTTGTGGCTCCTGGGCTCTCCAGTGATCCTTGTTTTGATTTTTTTTTAAATGCTAGTTAAAGTTTCAAAAAAATCCAAACAAAAATGTCCGTGAATATGTGTACTGTACATTTTTTGTAAAGTTTCGCTAAGAAAACATCATATTTTGGGATGCAGAAAGGAAAATTTGTGGCTGTATAAAGTAATAAAAAACTCCTATTTTATCCTGAAATTTGTCTTTGTGTAGCCTAAAATACAACGTATTTTTAACAAAACTGGTGACGTACATACTACATATGTATATCTAGCCGTATTTTATCATATTTATTGATACCCAGAAATAATATTTTCCATTTTGTTTGACATACATACTACATATGTATATGCAAATAGTAATTTTCGTTTGAGGTGCTTTTATTTTCGATCATGTTTGAGGAAAATGTTTTGCCTAGAAACTACAACATATATATACATATCTTCCCCAAAAAATGACAGCATAAATAATAATGATATTCCCCTAAAAAGTGTAATAGTATGAAGTATACGTACTGCCAAACAAAAGGCTCCGGTACAACACACAAACATTTGCTAAAATGGAGGAAAAAGAGAAGGTAATCAAACATCCAATTATCTGAAACCAGCTCAATATAACGGGAGTATCACAATCAACCGCAACGCCAAACCGCAGACCAGAGCCGGAGAGAAATAAGAGAGCTCGGATAGACAACACAGCCATCTCGAATTTATGTGTATTTACATGGAAAAAAAAACTGGGTTGACAATTACACAGGTTTGCTGCTTTGCTTTGCTTTGTTTTATCTCTATATGTCAGAAACAGATGGCGACTGTACAAGTGTCACTCTCTACAGATCACACACTATTTTGGAAGGCTATTTACATCATCTTACTACGGCCACATCCTATTCTACAGCTAAATCCTATCCTACATAGCGCCACGGCGTAGCCTCCTCAGTTGTTTGAGACGTGTCTTGGCACGCTCAAGGCTGGGTCCATGGTGCGACAGGCCGTGCCAGGACTCATCCGCCTCACTCCTCCCGCCCAGCATACCGAGCCTTGCGATCTCATCGCGGAGGGACGACACGTTCACGATGGGCACCGTGGTCGGACGCCCATGAGCACACTGCAAGAGAAAAAATATATTCTCGTTTCATTTAAAGAACAGAAGGAAGCTCCTGTCTTAACTCGCTAACCACGGAGTAGTGGAAGAAAAAGGAATTGGAAATGGACTGTGTCTTTCTTACCTGGAAGCAGAGAGACGTTGCTTTCAATTCTTCGATGATCAGACAGCACTCAGATGGTAGCAAGGGATCACCAAACATGATCGCCCCTGCAGTGGCAAACCGAGGATTTATAAGGACACGAAGCTTTGGAAACAAAAGTGGAACATGGCAATTACAGAAAATGCTCGAGGAAAAATTCCGCACTTGAACGAAAGAAGGGAAGAGATGGCTACCTCTGCAAGCCTTGAAATTAAGAATACGGAGAACTGCTGGGGGGATAGCTGACGACCCATCAGTTTCATCAAGCTACAGAGAATACCAACAGGTAAGAAATTAAGGATAATGATGTAGCTGTAACAGAATCACACTTCTCATTACAAATGGCAAGTCAACAAAAGTTTTGCGCCCAATTACTCATGAGCCCAATTTTACATGCTAGTATATAAACCATCCCTCCACATTCAAAGAACAAGCCAGTTCTGTGAAAGTTTCTCTTCAATGCTTCCTGACAGGCATTTTCCAACATAAGAGTACCAACCATCTACTAGTATACAGAGCGTCGAGAAAAGGCTGAAAGCAATGTACCTTCGAAGAGTTTGACTTGTATAGACCTAACTGAACGAGAAAAGCTTAAAAGTAAGAATCAGTCACCTGCTGAATAAAGTCCATGAGATCTTTTCCTGTTAAATCGACGCCCAAAATACATGGAACCTGTGTAGTGTAGGTGATGTTTAGCACACAAGAATACTAAATGCAGTTTTCTCTAAGAAGATTTAATGCGACACCATTTGGAAAATAATCGCACATAAATCTAAAGATAACTTGATAGAACAACTACACCTCTAAGAGGCACCAAGACAGATGTGTAGACAATGATAACCTACGGCATCAGGCGCTACCATTACCGCAATACACAAATGCCGCTGTAAATTACCCGACTCAAGAAGAACACAACTGTTTCAGTTCAAGAAGAACCATTATCCCTTAAATGATTGATTCTTTCCAAAAGACATGGTGATATGGATCTCATAAAGATGATATGGCCTGAAGAATGAAGATTACATGGAAACATTATGAATGGCTTAAGCTTGTTAGTTACTCTTTTGAAACTT
The DNA here is from genome assembly GCA_023614405.1 of Avena insularis. Classification (NCBI taxonomy): domain Eukaryota; kingdom Viridiplantae; phylum Streptophyta; class Magnoliopsida; order Poales; family Poaceae; genus Avena; species Avena insularis. The sequence goes on from CM042695.1 coordinate 45,533,132, forward strand.
TCGAGAAACCTGGGCTAAGTTTTTCTTTCATTCTGATAATAATTAATTTATGCACAATTTGACGGCAAAGATCAAAACTAACTTTTAGGTTTTTATAACATAACAACTTTCTAATTAAATAAACAGAAAGTTCATCAATAGTACAAACCAAAAGGCCATCTCATCCAGTACAGAAATTGAAGAGAAATATGTAGGACCAGCAATATTACAAAGCATGCTGAATAGCTACAGATGACAGAAGAAGTTGCTTACAGCAGTAAGAGTAACTACACGGGCTTGTCTCCTCAGGATGTTCATGTTCCTGAGTACAAAGTAAATGGCAATGTTAATGTTACTATCAACTGAAGGATGACGTAAATGCTAACAAAATTGCAAAATCTGAAGAGAAGTACAGTCAAGTCTCAGGTTATTAAAAAACAAAGAAAAGGGGCTGCCTTAAGTATTGAGATGACTTAAGTACAAAAAGGGAACGGATAAACTAAAATGATCAGAAGCAGAAACATTTGGGCATGAAAAATAGAATGCAAGGCTTCACGGACCAAAAAAAAATGTCGGGATGATAATCAAACACATACTTTTTGAATGATTGAGAGGAAATGCTAGAATTGTTGATGATCCAGCCCCATTTCTGAATCTGCTCAGCATACTTCTGGATCAATTGGTATCCAGTCTCAGGAAGAGCCTGCCAATGGCACCACATGGAGGATAAGAGAACAAACAACACACATTTCAGCACTAAACCATCAGAGCATGTCCACACATGTTATATTAACACAATGCAGCAGATTAGAGATATAAAAGGTACCAAGTCCTCCTCTGAGTCCAAGTAAGTGATACCTCGATCCTCATCCGATAAAACCTGAAAATCCAAAGGATATTAACATGTAAGATGAAAAACACTGTTAAAGAGTAGTTCCCTGGTAAGTTTAACGTTAACAACCTTGCTGCGGAGCTCCTCCAAACGTATCCTTTCATCAGCTGCATGCTGTACAATAGTAACATAGGGCATGACTTTCTAAATTTTTCAGAAAAGAATTTTCTGTATCATACATGCATTGTCTACTTTCATGCTTCAGATTTCACCATCAAAGTATAATCCAAATACTTTCTGATATTAGGCATATATCCAAAAACCAAAAATCTGTGATCGTGATTAAGTCAAGTGCAAGATCCACTTCATGAACATTTGCTGATTATTATTACTACTGCAAGGAATAATAAATAGATAATCTGCTAAAAATATTTCACTTGCCAGGAATGCTGTTTATCAAGTCGGCTACAAACCTGATCAACGAGGAGTAGCAATTCCCCAGATATGACTGGAATAAATTTCTTATCCAGCTGCAACAAAACTCTTGCCTCCTCAAAGCAATTTTTATTAATACATTCAGGAACAAGCGACGTAAAAGAGAGATGTAAGGGCCCAGAAGAAATGCTAAGGACGTCATCATAGCATTCGGAAGGAACATGTGGCAACTCCAAAGCCTACAAAAGAAGATAAAGCGGTAAGCATAGACGTGCAAGTAACTGGGCCATATTGAAGTACATGTACACAAGCATCTCAAACTTTAATACATGCTCAACTGTATGCTGGTCAGAGTCATCTCGCCATTTAGTTATTTGAGCAGTAAGATTTTCTAACCCATCAGTACATGTCTCTTCACACCTTTTCACGTTTCCCTTCAAGCTGGCCCAAATGAAAGAAGTGTTCAGTAACAGGCTCAAAGACTTTTCACCAGTAAGCAGATGTGGGCAATAGAAGAATACCTGAAAGTTAGGCCAGAAAACTCACTGCTACTAGTCTCAGGAATAGGCTGTGTTGCACTCATAGGTGAGATGTCCTCTGGTGCAGGTGCAGTATCTGCATGGTTAATACAGTACAAAGTTAGCACTAACAACGCAATACAAAGGTATGGCAAAGGTTGTGGAGCAGAAGAACCTTCTGAGTTCTTAATGGGGATATCTCTATCTTCTGCTGTTAATTTGGTCTGAGGCTGATTCAATCCAGGGAATTTCCGTTTTCCTTTGTAAAATGGTGGGGCGGAACAGCTCCGAGATCTACCCTTGGTAAGCCTGGATCTTCGACCAGATCCAAAATTGGGCTGATTTGGTAGATCATCAGTAAGTACACTGTTGTTTGCCATGTTGGAAGAAGAAACCTTCAACTGGCAACCAGTAGTACTTTTCTCAGGAGAAATATTGTTTGACAATGTTGCATCAGTTTTTGATTTCCAGGCTATCTCATCGTCTTCAGAAACAAACTGATCAACACGACTGAAGTAATTCGGCGACTGAGATTTATCATTGAAGTTATTCAACTTTTTAGGTCCTTCACATATTCTTGGAGATTCACAGTTGAATCTGTCCAAGGTAAATCTGAAATCACTGTCAACATTTTCACAGTTCCTGTAAGCAAAGCTTTTTGATTGCCCCCGGAATTCCAAGCCAGTCCTTGCATGGCTGTGACCGCGAGGCGTATCAGCTAACAAGTATGGGTCAGAGAAATTAAGGTGATCATCTTTGATGGAGGATCTATCCAGGTAATCACTTTCCCACACCGTGTGGATATCAGGGAAGTTCATCTGAGCAATTATGTTAGTTTCAAGGCCTTCAACATATCCTGCTGCAGTCCCAAACTTCTTTCTTGTGCTGCACCTTTCAAATATACTGGAGGTATTAAGATCTTCACGGTAGAATCCATCACTGAAGTGTGACATCTCAGGGCAAGAAATATCAGCAATTGTCTCTCCCACTTCATTGAGTAGGTGGTCCGCATTTAATTCATCAAAATCATTATAGAATCCATCACAGCAAGACATGTTTGACTTTATATTGGTCTCATTTTGCATAAAGTCACAGGTAATACCACTGGGTCTACTGATAACCCCGAAGCAAGGTTCTTGGAGATCAATTTCTGGACCCATTATCTCAGACTCTTGATCATCAGCTGAAAGGCCTTCGGTCTGCACACCGTCAAACTTTCCAAACTTACGAGAATATGCATGCCCATGGAATATACCTTCCATCCGTCGCTTTTTCCAAACAGTTGAGTTAGCACCTGAAAGTTCACTGTCTTCTAGCTCGGAAGAACCATCCTCTAACCACTGATAACTGACCCTTTCAGGAAAAGGTATACGGTCATTCCTAGCAACATTGTCAGCGTGTTTAGATACATCACTCATCCAATCAGGAGAGCAGGGATGCCATGTAGATGGCTTTAGTTCGAATGAAAAGCTCTGCGAGTCTTTGGGTGCTGCTGATGCACCTGTACCAACATTGCTTTCTCTGACTGCACCCTTCTGCAGAGTGTGTTGCTGTAAGTCAACATCATCTTCCTTGTTCTGCACATGCTGATGCTTTAGGATGCCCTTTTTTGACTTCACTGCAGCCACAACACATGAACAAAGGTCAGAACCAAGAAAAACCAAAAGAGAACCACGTAGTGAAATCACCAAGTTTAGCAACCATTACCTTTCAGAGGAACACAGGTATCATCAATAGCTTTGCCTGCCAACAGGAAACAGTGACAGTAATTAGTCCATTCATAACAAGAACTTCTCACCAAATTATTAAGTTTTTCAAACACTGAGGAAAATAAAAATCTCGCCTCTAACCTTTTGATGATCGTGGTACCTGCTTCTTCCAGTAGCTCGTGATGGCCTGCTCAAAGAAAAATAAGATACTTTCCCAATCCTGAACAGTGAGAAAAGAAGAAGGAAATATTAAAATTAAGCTGAAAGAGAGTAAATTCAGATTAAAACAAAACATGTAAGAAAATACGTCTTATTTGCTAAAGGCCCAAGCCACTTTTAACAAAGTGCTTGACTCTTTGAACGAAAACTAATTCTGTGTCATATCATACATGTATGCTAGTTAAAGGTGAAGCTTTTCAAGAAAGAAAGAAAAAAAGGAAAAGCAGAACTCAAAAGTATACATATACGTTGAATCACCTTGAATTCCACAATAGTCTTTGAAGGCTCAAAATGTAGATCGTAGCTAGATCTAGGGCAGCAGAAGTTTAGCAGATATGCAGGGTAGACATCAGTCTTCTGTCTCTTCTGTCTCTTCCGGCTCTGGCCATCGATTTCTTCATTCGTCCTCATAGTGGACGACTGAAAACTAGCTGCCAGATTATTCAGCATATTATGGATTGGGTTTCTACTGACGAACCTTGAGTTGATATCTTTGAGAAGTCAAGGATGGTCTCCAACTCAATTATTTGAAAAATGGTAAACTGGAAGTAGATAACGGATAACTGCCGAGTAGGAATATAGGATACACAAGTACTGGAAATCCTGAAAAGGAAAAGTGAACTTTGGTGAAGACAATTCGTCAAACTTCAGTTTCAACAACTCAGAATACACAGAATTGACATTACCTTATTGCAGAACACATTTGTTGGTCCAGATATGTGCCCTGAAAGAGCCCAGCTCTGATCTGAGGTAGATATTTCATGAAGGCAACTGGAAACATCATTCCCAAAACTGTTTGATATAAGAGGCAACGAGGATGATGAAGGAACTGTGTATAGCAACTCATCTTCACTGCAATTATAGAAAACACATGTAAACTGTGAATATATAGCTAAAACTTATAAGTCAAATGCATAGCATAGCACGGTATACTATCTCTACCTGTCAATGTCAAGTAGTCTGACTGAAACCTGTGGATGGATAAGTGCAACTCGCAGGACACACTTCTTCACATTATGCAGTTCTCTTTTGTGACTACAGAATATTATATTGAGAAAAATATAAATCAAATCGTTTGTCAAACAGAACTGCTAAATAGAAGAAACATGTACCATATGTAATAAATAAAGGCCACATGTACCTAGATTGCATTTGTTTCCTCCGCACAGGTTGGTTGTAAAAAAGCTCTCGAACAACAACTACAAAGATGGAAGTTTTCTAGCAAGTTAGCATCCACGATATAATACAAATATAGCACACACAATAGAGTAAAATATATCATGATTATCATCTCACTCCACACATGTATTGTGTATACATATGTAGAATGTGCCTTGGTGAACATGTGTAGCATGCATGACAGCTTTTCTAATTTGTCTTCAAGAAGAGATGTCGAAGAACTACCTGTCGTGCCAACAGCTTCCCTTTGGTCATCTATTCCCAGGTGTGAGCATTTGGATCCCTGCGCAGTTAGCACAAGACATTTAGATATGCTATGCATGTATAGATCAAGAGTATGTCAATAAATAGGTATAATGTAATAAGCGATGCCTTTATTATTTTGCAATATGAATTTGGTCTCCCACGAGCTTTAGTCCGGACTTCAACCACAGAGATATCAGAAAGAGATGCCAGTGCTTCTCCATTTGATCCAAAACTTCTTGAAGTAGATTCCATATCATCCATGACATCATGAAACTTGGATGTTGCTGTTATGGCAGAAGGAGGTTACAGTTACACATCACTAGCACATTGAAAACCAATGTATATTTTCTTTTGAAACTTGCGCATATAAATAAGAACAACAAAAATTCAGACTTACTGTATTTTTCTCCAAGGAGAACCAATTCATCTCGAGTAATACCACAACCTGTAATAGGTACAAAAAGGAATAACTTTTGTGTCCTAAAAGAAAATGCCAAGTTAAAAACATAAGGTAAGCACATACCATCATCTTCCACTTTAACATAACATGCTTGGACATTTACCGAGGCATCGATCTGAAATAGTTATAGGAGGATGAAAAATGTCAATACATGCCGCTGAAGATACCATTTTACCCTTTTTGCATGTGAAAGTAATACTTACTATAGAAATTACATGTGGAGTGGGTTGTTTTTTCATTCATTTTTTATGTGCAGCAATGCCTAGTGAAGATAGTGCATATAGAATTGTTTTTATGCAAGTGAAAGGAGTACCTTTTTGGCATTTGCATCGATGCTGTTATATATCAACTCCTCGACAACCCTCGGGAGGTCCGACAAGATAATGCTTGAGCGCAAGGAGCTATGGACACTTTTCGGCAAGCGTTTGATGTTCTGCATCGACCTATTCTGGTGAAAAGAAGCTTTGATCAGCCAACAGGATAAAGAATAAAATGTACCGAAGAAAAATAAATGCTAGGCAAAGTTAGAACATTCTTGCAGGAACTTCAAAAGATTAACTTGTGGGTAGGCTACTTGATCAAGTGGCGAGACATCACGATGCGGAATTACAGAGGATGGGTTACACGAAATTTGCATGTAGGCAACCAACACGGGCAAGGAACTGGTTATCCAAAGTGCAGCCTATAACACCAGCCCAACTAGCAAGTACATCGCACAAGCAAGCCATCGTCTCCGCAGGCAATTAGCCTCTGTTCTTAGCAGGGGTCCAATCATGAAATGTGTGGAGGCACCCGAAAATGTTCTTAGCAGGCACCCGAAATGTCTGGAGGCCACTAGGGTTTAACCAGTCGTGGATGGAGAAATGCCCATACCTGAGATACCAATGCCCGAAATCGCGGGCGGGGTTGAGACAGCAGCAGCGCGCTGAGATTCAACCGGGGACGGCGATGTCGGGGGCACGCGCGAAGGGGGCGCCGCGAATGGGAGGCAGGGCACGGCGGCGGAAGCTCTACGGACGCAGGGGAGAGGTAGGGCCGCGGCTCCGAATGAATGCCGGATTGGGGTAGACAAGGACGCGGGTGAGGAAGCCGAAAGAAAGGCACCGGCGGTTTGGTACAGGCGAGAAGAAGAAGAGGTTCGCCGCGGCGGCCGAGGGAGGGAGGCTCGTCGACGGTTGAACTGCCGGCGCCTCACCCGCGTCCTTGTCTACCCCAATCCGGCATTCATTCGAGCGCTGCCCTACTCTCTCCCTGCCCGTAGAGCTTCCGCCGTCTCGCCTCCCATTCATGGGCGCCTTCACAGTGCCCCCGACATCGCCGTCCCGGTTGAATCTCAGCGCTGTTGCTGTCTCAACCCCGCGATTTCGGGCATTGGTATCTCAGGTATGGGCATTTCTCCATCCACGACTGGTTAAACCCTAGTGGCCTCCAGACATTTCGGGTGCCTGCTAAGAACATTTTCGGGTGCCTCCACACATTTCATGATTGGATGGCTTATGCATAAGCCGTAGCTGAAAGAACTGCCATCATTTCCAAAAACTCTTGCCTCACTGGATCAACTGCAGGCTGTGAGGGTTGTGAAGTTACAGAGTTTCTGCTTTCCTCCCTTTTTTAGTGTCTCCCACCTATTTTTGAATTGCTTGCGCTCATAATTTCTCTTGGTGCGTTCATTGAAATTCTTTATCAAATTCTGATACCCAGTTTGGTTCAGATAACCTTCATGACGGTTTCGAGCTAGCACTTGCTCGATACAAACATCCAAAAACACTTCAGCTGCAAATGGATCCCAAACAGCCTTCCCAGAATTCCCAGACTTCCCAGATTTGGCTTCATCCATCTAGTGATTATGTGTGTAATAATAACTAAAATAAGGTGCTGGTCACATATAAAAAACATAGAAATTCATTTTGCATTGTGCTGAAATCATAGATGCTGGCCACATAACACGTGAAAGCACATAGTAATTCATCTACAAATTCAACTAGTGTCTAGTTGAGTATCACATCAGCTAAACATCAGTACAGATTGAAGAGGAAAAAAAGAAAAGAAAACATTACCTTGATGTGAGCAGAACAGCAGCAGGCAGCAACGCAGAACAGCAGCAGGCAGCAACGCGCGCCGGACGGACGACGGCCAGAACAGCAGCAGGCAGCAACGCGCGCCGGACGGACGACGGCCACAGTACGTACGTGCGCCGGGTGGACGACGGACACGGTACGTACGCGCGCCGGACGGTCGCCGGCGAGAGCGGACAGAGCTCAGGCGGACGGAGCTCAGGCGGAGGTCGAGCCCCCGCGAGCTCGGGCGGAGCTACGGGAAGGCCCGCGCATGGAATCAGCGGCGAGGGGGATGAGGGTGGTGCTGGCCGGAGATTTCAGGGCGGGGGCAGCGAGCGGGGCCGGCGGGAGGGGGCGGCGGCAGGGGGTGGCAGCGGCGGCGGCGGAGGTGCTGGGAGGAGGAACCCTATCTCGTTTCTAGTCCACACAGCGGGACTCGTTCGAGTCGTTCGTGTCCTGGGCTGAGAAAAAAACGGGCCCTTTCCGGTAGACGCTGAGCGGTGGCATTTATTTGTAAAAAATGGCAAAACGAAGGGACATCAATTTCTACCGCTTCGACGTTTCACGGGAAGCTGCGGGAAGCGGGGGTACCCAGCTTCTCCCCACTGTGAGTAAACTGAGAAAGCCGGTGGTGGACAAAAACGGCTTAAATTCGAGTTCTTTAAGGCTTAGGCTTATTTTCACCCTCAAGCTGTCTAAAAGCTTCAAAAGAACTAGGCCTAAGGCCCTTACCCAGCTGCAGTCAAAGCGGTCGCAATGCGTGAAGGTTTGGCCTTAACAAATTCCATGGGCTGCAACAATAGAAACTGATTTGTTGGAGAGAGTGGAGGCTTACATAGGAAAAGATGCTTTGTGGGGTGAAATTTTCGCTATATTTGCTGATTGTATAGATGAGGCCTTCATGATTGGTTCAGTTTATTTTCAGTATTGTCCAATAGAAGCAACCAGAGCAGCTTATGAGTTGGCTAGGAATAGTTATTTATCTAAAATCTTATGTAATTGGGTCGATAAACCCCTTAGCTTTATTCTTGAGAATCTTGTAAATCGATGTAACTATGGTTATATAAATCAATAAAGCATCGCAGCAAGACAGAGTCTGACTATTTTCCTAACACTTTGTTTGGATGTTGGAAAATAAGCTTGGAATTGAATTGGGCTGAAGATTCCAAATCCAAGATGGAAAGGAAATGACCTCTATTTTCAATTCTGTCGTTTGGATGTGCAAGGAATTTCCTGTTGGAATCAAAGGATAGTACCCAATTCTAAATCATGTTTGGATATACATAACATGGAATTGAATGTTTTTTTGAGATTTGACAATATAAACTTTTCTACACGTGTATACACAATAGTATATTATATATTCGAGGTTTATATATTATTTTTCACACATGACAACATAAAAGTATAATGAATAAAGTCACCACAATAACAAAATTGTAAATGAAGTATGACACAAAATAGTTATTAAGTACCAACGACAATCACAACACGGATAACCCTAAACCCGAACTCTGGAATCAGACTTTCCTTATATGAATCTTATTCTCCGGACCATTCCGGATCTCCTCGTGATATCTCAGATCTCATCCGAGACTCCGAACAACATTCGGTTTCCCTACTTACATTTCATATCTACTAAACAACATTGAATCCTTAAGTGTGTCTCCCTACGGTTCGTGAATTATGCGGACATGACCGAGACACTTCTTCGATCAATAACCAGTAGAGGAATCTAGAAATTCATATGGCTCCTACATATTTCTATGATTACTTTGCGATCGAATGAACCACTTACATATGATACCAATTTTCCTTTGTCTCGCGATAGTTTACTTATCCGAGGTTTGATCGTCGGTATCTCTGCATACCTAGTTCAACCTCGTTACCGATAAGTACTCTTTTCTCGTTCCCGTGATATGTGATCCCTTGTGAACCATTCACATGATTGCAAACTAATTAGATGACATTCCACCGAGAGGGCCCGGAGTATATCTATCTGTCATATGGATAGACAAATCTCAATCTTGATCCATGTGCCTCAACACATACTTTCTGAACACTTAATGCCACCTTTATAGCCACCCAGTTACGGTGTGGTGTTTGATGTCATCTAAGCATCCTTCCGGTGATGGTGATTAACATGATCTCATGGTCGAAGGAATTAGGTTACTATGTGAAAGGATACAGATGTCGCCTAGAGGGGGGTGAATAGGCGATTAAAACTTTTCCTAGAGTGGCTCAACAAAAGCGGAATAAAACTAGTGTTTACTTTGATAAGCACAACCTAGAACAACTAAGGTGCACCTATGTGCACCAACAACTTATGCTAAGCGATATAAGCAACAAAGTGATATCAAGATATGTATTACTTCAAGCACGAAGGGTATCACAATGTAAAGTGCATAAGTAAAGAGCTCGGGTATAGAGATAACCGAGGCACGCAGGGACAACGATATTTTACCGAGTTCCTCCCAACATGGAGTACGTCTCGTTTGGAGAGGGGGTGGTATCAAACCACCAACGCCACAAAAGGCCTCCCTTATTCTCCAGTGAATCTCACCCCAATGGGATCGATCCACGCTTCCACTATCGGTGCACTTGTCGGTGGCAACCGGAACCTCTCACAAGGTTGGGGCACTTCTCCACAACTTAATTGGAGGCTCCCAACAAACGCCACCAAGGCCACAATGCCACCAAGGCCACAACCTGCAACACCAACAAACCGTCTAGGGTTCCAAGAACCCAAGAGTAAAAAGCTTCTCAACTTTCACTCACCAAATCCTCCGGGGAGAACTCAAATCGATGCACCAAATGCAATGGCAAGAACACAAGTAGTGCTTAAATCCTTCTCTCCCAAATTCCACCAAAGCTACAAAAGCTTGTGGGGGAATAAGAGAGGAAGAACAATGGAGGAAATCCACAAAAGACTCCAAGATCTAGATCCCAAGATGTTCCCCTCACTTAGAGGAGAGATGGATTGGTGGGATTGTAGATCTAGATCTCCTCTTTCAAATCCCTAAAGTATATGTAAGAATCAAGGGAGGGATTGAAGAGGGAGCAAGCTCAAGAGGGTCAAGAATGCAGGAGAAAGCACAGAAACTCGAAAGGCCCATTGGGAAGAAGGGCCCTTTTATAGGCCCACATATTTACAGCCGTTTTTCACTTTGAGTGAAAAGTCGACGGAGACTCAGTCTACGCTGGAGATTCCGGCCCAACCTCCGGGCTAGCCTCCAGACCACCCATCTGAATGACCTGGGCCATCCCTGACCCAACAAGACCGGAGACTCCGGTCTTCCAACACCGGAGACTCCGGACTGAGCCAACACTGGAGAATCCGGGGTAACCTCCGGACCTGGCTCCGGACCCCCATACAGTATGTCCCAGCCCTGATTCTGAAGTCACCACCGGAGACAGTTCCGGAAACTCCGGACCACACCGGAGACTCCGGTCCATGCAGACCGGAGACTCTGGTCTGGACCAAATAAGAGGCAAACTTCAAATGGCGATATCTAGAGTTTGGAAACTCCGATTGACCTGAAACCAATTTTGTTGGAAAGAGGACAACAAGAGGTACCCAAAAAATAGTGAAAATATTGGATACCACCAAGAGAGAACATTTCATGTATTATAAAGTGAGATACCTCTCTTGGTGAGAAACCGGAAAACCTCAAAGATCAAAAACGCGATAAGATATAAAGGGGAGATCCGTTTTTGATGAACTAGAGCTTGTTATGAATATTGCCACAAGCTCTAGAACCTCACATGGATAAGATCCAAATAACAACCAATAAAGGATGATGCAAATTATGCAAAGGTTTGAGATCTCTCTGAAAGATATGATCAAGTTACTCACTTGAGAGCCCCTCTTGATAGTACGGTTGTCTATCCTATAAACCGGTCTCCCCAACTAACATACCGAGACCGGTAAGAAAGAAACCCTATCAAGGTCATACATTTGCCTTGAACATATTCCACTTGATTATGATGTAGACGGTCTTGTCCTTCTCAAGATGGAACACGTTTCTTGATTGCTCTTGTACGCACTTTCTTGATGAAGACTTGCAAGTTACTCCCCCATACAATATGGGGAAACCTTTACTTTGACCTTGTCTTCATCGATCCATGATCACCGAGGATGGAAAGCTTCAACCATGAGATCTTCTAGATATTGCACATCTTTAGCTTGCACATCATTTCTTCTTTTCTTCATTATGTTGATGCCTTGAAGGTGCACCAGAGATATTACACCATCTTATTCTTCAAAACATACTTGCCATAGGTTTAACTCTCACATGACCAATCTGTGGATCACTCTTTGAACACCTTGGTCACCACTTGATCCTCTTCACTTTCTTCTTCTCCAAACCTTGAAGCCAACATATGGTTCAAGCATTGCCTATGGACAATTCCTACAGGTACAACTTGATACAAGCATTAGTCCATAGAGATTGTCATTAATTACCAAAACCACACATGGGGGCCCACATGTTCTTTCACTATGTATCAGAAAGCTTATAGCAAACGAATTATTGAAATGACTTGATCTTTATGTTACGCTTATCTATAGTAGTATGTCCATCATACCATTCTCCTAATGATATGATCTTGTTGTTAATAACATCTCAATATTCATGATCGAGAAACCATGATCATCTATTAACCAACAAGCTAGTATTATAAAGAGGCTTTATCAGGGACTCTAATTTAGTTTACAAATCACACAAGTATTAATGTTTCCGGTTAATACTATTATAGCATGAATGTAAACATTTATCATAAACACGAAGATATAATAATAACCACTTTTATTATTGCCTCTAGGGCATATCTCCAACAGTATGGTGTGGAAGGTAATGGTTTGCATCAAGTAAACAAGTAACAATGGAAAATGTATCAATGGTAAAGATTGGACCGGGGTCCATAGTTCATTAGAGGTGCTCTCATTAGATAAACAACATGGCATGAAGGGTAAACAAATTACAACATGACAATTGATAGGAACTGAGCAAGGCATAACAATACAATTACCAGTCAGAAAGATCTTATGAGATTCGATTGGGCAATACAACAATATACATAGACCGCCATCCAACTGCATCTATGACTAGAAGTCCACCTTCAGGTTATCATCCGAACCCCCTCCAGTATTAAGTTGCAAGCAATAGACAACCGCTTTAAGCAAAGTGTGTAAGGTAAACAATCCACTTGTTTCATGAACAAGAGACCGTTGTTTTCTCCCTAGTGGCAACAACACATCTACAACCGAAGAGATTTCCGTCACTTCCCTTGGAAACTAGAGGCATGAACCCACTATTGAGCATAAATACCCCCCTCTTGGAGTCACTAGCAACTACTTGGCCAAGATAGCTACTAACAACGGAGAGCATGCAAGATTGCAAACAACACAGACATGATAGAATCATAAAGACAAAACCATTAATCAAACCAACATAATAATCTCAATATCCATCGTATCCCCGCAAACATAACAGACACGATTACAAATAGATGATCTTGATCATGAAGGAAGCTCACAAGATCTAAACATGGTAGCACAAAGGAGGGGATACAACCATTTAGCGACTACATGGACCCATAGTCCAAGGTGGAACTACTCACGCATTATACCGGAGAGAAGGCTTCCGGGATGATCTCCTCCCAGGTGCCGGAAGAACTTCGCACCCCGATCTAGGGACGATGGTGGCGGCGGCTACAGACGGTTTCGTGGAGATTTGATCGGGTGCTTAGGGTTTCTGCATCGGGGGCTTCTTATAGGCGAAGGGGAAGGCCGAGGAGGCGAACAGGGGGGTCAAACCCTACCCAGGCACGGGCCCACCCCTGACCGCGCTTAGGGGGGTTTGGCCGCCCTGGCACGCTTCTCCGTCTCCCCTCTGAACTTCTTGTTCTCCACGGAAAGTTATTGACTTTGGCTTTTGTCATGTCCAATTCCAAAAATATTTCTTACTAGCTTTTCTGAAACCAAAAATAACAGAAAACAGACATCTGTCATTACGACAACTTGTTAATAGGTTAGTACCAGAAAACATGTAAAAAACACCTCAAAGTGTTGACAAAGCAAAGCAAAGTAGATACTAACAAGCATGGAACATAAAAAATTATAGTTATATTTCGACATATCAGGGATCATCAAAATAAACTCTCTCGTGATCCCAAAAAACTCTCTCGTCTTGCTTGACGGAGTTGTTAGCATAAAACTATCACTTTACATGTTAAATTTCTTAAATGGTATCAGTCGATCTCTAAATCGCAAAAAACTATCAGATTAAAAACGAGTTACCGCAAAAAACACTAATTGTCTTTTGATCACGAATTGACACGATAACTGACAGTAGGATCCACCTGACAGGTCGACATGGCACCCAACTGACGCCTCTCCGACAAAGCCGTTAGCATAAATCTACCATATTTATAGTGAAATTTCCCAAATGATACCAGTTGACGGCTCAATCGCAAAAAAACTACCACATCGAAATCAAGTTTTCGCAAAAAACACGGATATCACAAATTGACGATGAATCTGACAGCATGACCCACTTGTTAGGAGCTATTTTTGACATGGACTGGGTCCCACATGTCAGCCCTATTAAAAAAATCTAAAAATATCAGAAAAATAAAAACAAAAAAATATATTTTTTCTCTCAATAATGTTGACCACACCACCGTCGCCCCTGCCCCATCCACCACCAGCTTGCACCGTCGGCGCTTCGTCCACCACCAGCGCCTTCCCGGTCTGCCCCGCCACCAACAGCACCGAGTTGCATGGCCACTGCACCGTCCACCATCGGCGCCGACATAGCCCGCCCCGGTGTTTGTACAATCCACCACCGACACCGCCTCCTCGGCCTGCCCCGTCCACCACCGGCGCCGTCTTGGCATGTCCCCTCATCGTATGTACACCATGGGTGTCGCCTATTGCTGCCCGACCAGCACGACCGCCGCCCCGTCCTGCCCCGTCGCTGTCCCTTCACCACCTATGCCACGCCTCGAGTAGGAGGATGCGACGGCCACGAACTGGACGTGGGGAGGGATGCGGAAAACCAGGGCGACGCGTGTGGAGCGGGACCTAGAGCTGACGGCAGCGCGTGTGGAGCAGGACTTGGAGCTCACGTCAGCGCGGTTGGAGCAAGAGGGCGGCACAGGCGGCGCTTGGCTCGGTTGGAAGGCGGTGATGATTTTCATGATATATTGTTTGACTTTAAATAGCACTGACATGTGGGTCCTAGTGTACGTCATCAAATAGCCCTGACAAATGGGTCCCGCTATCAGATTCGCGGTCAATTCGTTGTCAATTTGTGATACGGGTGCTTTTGCAAAAACTTGGCTGATGTTGTAGTTTTTTGCGATTGAGACGCCAACCGATATCATTTGGGAAATTTGACTGTAAATGTGGTAGTTTTATGCTAACGGTCTTTAACGGTCTTGTCGGAGAGGCATCAACTAGATGCCACGTCGGCTTGTCGGGTGGGTCTCACTGCTAGTTACCATGTTAATTCATGATTAAAATAAAATTAGTGCTTTTTTGCGACAACTCGTTTTGAATCTGGTAGTTTTTACGATTTGAATGTTGATTGGTATCATTTAGAAAATTTGACATGCAAAATAGTAGTTTTATGCTAACAACTTTGCTTGACGATTTCCTCACAAATTATTAATTAAATCTTAATGACTGCTCTGGTAGTAAATCAGAAATTAAGCCGAGAAGTGATGCGTATGCACCAAGGGAGACGGGACGACAAATTTCCTTATAATAACGTATATCTCAGATGCATAGTCCAGGTAATAAGGTAACAACCAATGAAAGAATTTATATTGATAATAATAATGTCACGCACGCATGGCGGTGAATCTTCAACAAGATTTGTACTACATCGCCATGTCGTCCCAACTCCCGATCGATCTCTCCTGCGTCCCTAGAAAGAATCTGGTGCTAGTATAGAGCAGAGCAGTCCTCGCTCCATCTAGAGCAGGACGGCGGCGGTGACAGTGGCAGCGACGGCGAGGAAGCTGGCGGTCGACGCGTACACGGCGGCGGAGCTCGCGGGGGCGTCTGTGGTGGGGGCGACGGCAGGCGCGACGGAGACCGCGGAGGGAGCGTTGGCAGGCGGGGCCGGGGGAGAGTCGACCGACGCGGGTGCGGTGGGCGGTGTGGTGACCGGCGCTGGGGCGGTAGGCCTGCGCCGCGGCGGTGACGGCCAGGAAGGCGACGATCGCGGCGACCATGGCGAAGCGAGCCATCACGTTCGTCGGTGTTGCTGGCGACTGGTGGTGTGGAAGAAGTCGGGCTGTGTAGAAGAAGCTGGCGATTGGTGTGCGTGCTGAATGAAGCCGAGGAGATCGGCGGGTACTTTTATAGCGAGGTGATTTGATTTGTTTTTTTGTTTTGGTCGGTTAATTAATCAACAGCTGTCTGGCGGCATCAGCGGGGTCGCTTTCACCCAAGCCAACAACGCGTCGCCGCGGGATACGTGATTGATTTTCCCCTACAGATGTACCGCGTGTATCCCGTGCAAGGACGAGTACAACGTCATGTCTGTGTGCGTCAAGGAGGACCACGCTGCTGGGTTCCTCCTGGAATTAGCAGACATGCACCTCAACTATATTTAGTCCATTTCCAGTTGTCTTTCAATTAATAGTGTGTTTCCAAATGCTTTCTGTGAAAAAAAATTATATGCCTCCTTGGCTTTCATGAGACTCTTGTTGCCTCCTAGGCTTCCTAAACTCCAACCTTCCATGCACATCCTCTATGCAACTTTTGGTGCAATGTGGCTCACAATGCAACATGGCAATAAGGATTCCTTCACACATGATTACAATGGTCAAGTCCCTCCTCCTGCAATATGGGCCGACTCTCACCAAATCACCAAAGTTGGGTCCATGAAGATGTACCGACTAAGAAAGAAAATTAGTCAGTTCCTATTACCACTATTTGCATTGTCCACTAGTGCAGAACGGCCCATTGGTCCCAGTTGGTAAGGAGCTTTAGTACCGGTTACCCAACCGGGACGGGGCAATCGGGACTAAAGCCTCAACCTTTAGTCCCGGTTGCCCCACCAACCGGGACAAAAGAGCGTACACGTGGCCGCTGCTCCGTGCGAGGGGGAGGAGCAACCGTCCCGGTTCGTACCTTCTGCCGCAGCAGAGAATTCATTTTGGCAACTTTTGTTGCCGCGGCAGCATTTTGACCACTTTTTGTGCCGTGACAGAGAATTCATTTATGTTGTTTTATTATTTATTTAGTGTTCTGCACTCATCAATGAAGAAACCATTATATTACACAAGATCATCATGACAATATTACATTCGATACACGGATCGAGTTCATACACTACATACAAAAGTTGCTCTTTTTACAATCCCTATTGTCTATATACAGCCGAATAGTATTCCCCTTTTGGGTTTAGGACATCTGCATCCCAGAATCCCGCCAATTCCTCCTGAATTGCTCGTACATGATCCTTTGGCAGAAGACCGTCCCGTAGACGTTCGATCTGATTTAAAAAATGAGTCAGCCTATATGAATGAAACTAAACACAATTTGATTGTAATTAAAAACTATAGAAATTGTTTATGTACGTGGAGTTGCTCTAATTTTCTGCCCTTCTCATCGCACGTCTGCCGGATAAACTCGCAAACATAGTATCCACATAGATTGTTACCTGGTCCTTGCGTCAGGCACTTTACGAGAAAATAGTTCAATCAAAATAATAATCAAGCATGATAATAACTGTATCAAAACTAGAATCAAAGAGATACGCGGATATAGCTAGTGGTGCTTACATCTAGTGCTTCAAATGTAAGCTCCGCTTTCCAAACACCCCTAGCCTTGTTGGTGAACCGTTTCCAAGCGCTTCCCGACGAATAAAACAAATAAAATAAGTTATTAATTACTTGATATCATAAAATTCACGAACGTTGCCGATATAGTGTCGTAATGATTAGAAATACCGCTGGAGAAGCATCTACATGTCCTTCCACTTCTCAAGGGGTTTATGTTTCGAGTCCATGACTAGTACACGCTCTTTGTCAAGTTGAATGATTAACAAAATATAGTGAAAGTTGCGAATGCATAACTAATCGGTTATATACTTAACATCGAGTAAGCGAAATAGAAAGTGTATACAAGACAATAACACTCACTCGAAGTTGTAAGGAAAAAGTATTTCCCTTCTGGTTTCTTGAAACCTTAACGCGTGTACTATATTATCCTCCGTATCCTGGGGACTTGTTTTGAGATTAGCTTGATGAACCCAATATGGGTCAATGAAGCCAATGTCATAGATTTGTCCTCTGTTGCATTCGAGAATCTTCATTCTGCATATTACAGTATGATTATATACATGCAATAAACAAGGTGAGATAGCTGGAGACTAAATTAATTACAGAATTAGTACTTACAGACAATAGGCACTGATGATCGATTTGTCCAAGGCGTCTTGATCGAATAATTGAAATAGTTCATCAAATTCAATGGATATGATGTCATCTATTTCTTTCCCATAATGTTTTTTTGTAACCTTCAGCACTATCCAGTTAGCCCCGGCCTTTGTGGCATGCATGTACCAGTTATACAATCTTCGCATTTTTGTTGGAAGATTATTTACCTCCTGAGGTTTGACGAGAGGTTTGCCGTACTGGTATTTGTATGCTACTTCACTCACGGAGAAGTACTCTAACTGGGATAAGTACTGGGCAATACTCATACCTTGAGCAGCGGCAGCTTCTCCAGACAGTAACTACCTCTGGATCATACTGCTCTTCGGCCCCATATTTGCTCGACCCCACATTGGTATGGGAAATCACCTTGAGAGGGGCGCAAGACTGTTTTTCTTGTTCTCCGAGCTGGGCAACAGATTTCTCTCTTGCATCAGTACTGCTCTTCGAGGCTTGTTGTGCCGCATGTGACTTGAGAATAGAACGCTCATAGCCTGATGACAGCTTTGGCTCGGGTTGATGAAGAGTCTTTAGCATTTTCAACACTCTGGCTTTTTCTTCTTTGGTGCTGGGGAACTCTGGTTCTTTCGGCCGCCTCAGCTTAGCGAAAAACGCTGTCGTTTCCGCATCAACGATCGCCGTAGTCTCCTCTTCAGTACAGTCATAAGCTCTCTTGGGAGGAACCTTTGGTATTTTTAGAAGAGGCTCTTGTTTACATTTCGGCGATCGCTTACCACGACACAGAGTAGCGGTACGCTTACTCTTTTTATCCTGAGGCGCCGGCGATGGCTCCCGCGGCGATGGCTGCACCGGAGATTGGTGAGGCGACGGAGCCGGGTGAGGCGACGAAGACGGCTGCCGCGGCGGCGACGACCTCGCTGGAGACGGCAATGAACTTGTAGTGATGTGTATTTGTGACTGCATGTATCTATGTATCGAGATTTGATGCTAGACATATGATATGTTCGTCGATATTATCTATGCTGAACATTTTTGCATTGTTACAACCAATTCATATATATCTGCTGTGAGGCCAAAAAATGTGAAAAAAAAACAGGGTTGGTGGACATCAACGCTGAGGGTGATCCCCTCGGCATTGGGCCTCACAGCGGCCTGGTGGACAAGCAACGCCGAGCGGGGTCCCCTCGGCACAGAAGAACCAACGCCGAGCGGGGTCCCCTCGGCACGGAGCTCCCACACCATCATCCCGTGTGCTCCACGTGGCAACCTATGCCGAGTGTATCCCCCTCGGCATTGCTCCTGGGCGCCGTTTTCTTCGTGCCGTTAACTTCTTGAGCCGACGGCTGGGCTATGCCGAGAGGCGGCATAAACCGTCGGCACAAGCATCTATCCGAGGGCCGGACCAACACCGAGGGTATCCTGCTATGCCGAGGACCACCTAAGCCGAGGGCTTAATGCCGAGGGTCCCCCTCAGCATTGATCATGCCCGAGGGTTATCTGGGCTACGCCGAGCGTTTTCCCCCTCAGCGTTGATGTTCCTTCCTGTAGTGGTTCTGACAAAACAGCAAGGCCAAGTCCACCATGATCTGTACGAAAGACCTGATCACATCAGTACTCAGGAATATGTGCATCTTCTGGTTTCTCGATCACAACAAAGTTGTGCCTTTCAAAATCAAAAGCAATGACGTCACCATTACGAAGCAGCCAGTAAATTGCATGCCGAACAACGACACTAGACCCTGTCTGACAAAGCATATCTACAAACGCAATCGAGACTATGTCTCCCCATACACCAGACCATGATTCGTAGAGGCAAGCGGACGCTTGCATCTTTTGTACAGCCCAGATGAAGACCAATTTGAATGGGCTCGAGAAGCAAATCGCCATGCACATGCCGTCACATGCCAGAAGCAGAAAAACCTGTTGTCGCCATGGAGCCCCATTGGAAAACGCACACACATTTGTTGGCTGGTAACACGATCCCATATAATGATCTTGCGCCGTGGTAAGTTGACTAGGACAGCCAAGCCGTGGCGGCAACCCATGAAGTACCAGCACTTATAGTTGTAGGAGCAGGGGTTTCTTGTGGTGTTTGCAGAAGTGGGAGAGGAATCCATGGTCAGACAGGATGCGGCACCAACTTTGCAGACCAGGGAGGTGCAGGGGAGCGAGGATGGGACAGGAGGGAGGCGAAGGAAGATCTCACGCAGGAGGTCCTTGTCATCCAGCGGCGTCGCTGGTGCTAGCAAGAAAGGACAGTGGTTCATCTGAACTAGAGATGGACTATGAGATGTGCTAATGGATTAAATGCCACATGCTACTTGTGCCTTGGCCAAACTTCCCCATCTTAAACAGATAAACTGTACCATCCTAATTTCATCTGCACACTGATAAAAATGCATCCATTTTAAAGTTTTTTCTCCTTTGATAACACAAAACTAAGTAGTCAAAACTGGCTAGGGCCATAGCAGTGAGTCGGTGTTGGGGGATAATCGCAAGAGGCTAGCCATAAAGGAACATGTTCTTGGACTGTTACATTACAGGTACACATCGCTAAATCAAACCGATTTTGCAATGTCGAACAAAAACACTCTACCACGAAGGTAAATATAAAGACACTTCTCCCCATGTAAACAAACAGTGGATCCACAAGACTGGTATGCAAGCAGATGAGACAAGATACCAGCTTCTCGTCATAGAGGGAGTCTTCTTCGAAAACATGAAACAAAGATCTCAGTACCAAACAATAAGCATACCACAAGGATATACAAAGGTTCTGCTCTAGTTACATAGCATCCTAATTCATAATTAATTAGTGCATCAGAATTTATATAATAAGGGCAGTGGAACTGCTATCAGCTACTAAAGGAAATGCAGCTCAATATTGTTCGTTGATACCAACACAACTCAACAGCTTCCTTACATCATTGTTCTTCACATGTCATTTCTGTTGCAAAGACATAATAAAAGAAAATGTCAGTATAGATATATCGAAAGGAATATGAAATGACCACGAAGAGAAAACAGCTAGAACAACCACAGTAAAATATTATATGCACACCAAAGTCAAATAATGCATCCGTTACAGCAACTAATCTTTTTTTTCCGACAAGCTCGAACAACACGGGTTCATATCCCACACTAGCATATTTCCATTTAACAGTTGTACTCGAGTAAGAAAAATTCTAATCATAGAAGGAAAAACGCCACACAAGCAAAAATTACCGACAGTTGGCTTGGATTATTGAGATATAAAAGGGAAATGTTCATTGTCATATATCTGAATAAGAAAATGATGCATAAGCTCAAGTTCACATGTAAAATATCCACCTAAAATTTAACTAAGCAATATTATGCTTAAACATAAAATCAAAACAAAACAAAACAAAACCCAAGTGTTAACAATCTCATAGGCAACATAGTAGGATGCTAACCGACGATCCCAGTAGAAATTTACATTACTTTTGAAAAATAGGAAGCAAATTCCAGGCTTTACGGGTTTGTGATAATATTGCAGAACAAGTGATAATGATAACAAGGATCGGCATCTTTCAGCTCTTATTGAAGATGTTTTGTATTCCCACCGTTCCAAAATATAAGATGTTTTAGCTTTTTTCCGAACGTATGTATCTAGACACCTTTTAGTATGTAGGTTCAGAGAAAAATGCGTGAACCTACACATTGAAGTGTCTAGATACATGTGTTTCAGAACAAACTAAAACATCTTATATTTTGGAACAGAGTGAGTACTTTTATAGGTCCAGTTCATAGTGCAAAATATAGTGACATGGCAGATTTGATGAAATACTCAATGCAAAACACCTACAGCCGTTTTTCAGCATCATTGCATATTGCTGTTACCAGAGTGTCTAAGGGGGGAAATAATTAAGGAAATCACAGCGGGTAGACGCCGTGCCACATTGAACTTCAGGCATCAGCAGTGGCGTGGCATCTATGCAATGCTGTATGCATGAGCTAGCGTCCTTTTGACATGCATCCTAACGACTATGGTAGAGATCAGATAAGCCTCAAGGAGTCATGTGATTTAAATAGTATTCTCAGTTGGGTAGTTGTATCAAAGAAACAGAGATGGTAGGTATTCTTTATGGTCAAAGAGATATATATTTAGACCATAAGGATCCGTGAGCTTCCATGATTTCTTATGTGATCATAACCGCAGAATTCAGATCTAATGGTTATTTCTGCGCATTTTTTAGGATTAATGTGGAGGCTCGATATGGTCCAAAATGGCACCATTCAAATTATCACAAGTAGTAAACCATGCTATCCGATGCAGACACAAGCTTTAATGAAAGTATTCATATTCTAAAGCCATGTGCCATAGCCTGATACTTCAGTACATGACTAGCAAAGGACAACTATGCCTGCAATTTATACTTCAAATGTAGCTATAACTAGATACTCCTGGATGCATAAGAAGATTAAAACCAATAACAAGCTGTGTATCTAGGATGAAAATTTATTCAGGACAATATTATTTTCACGGCATAGAAAGTAAGAGCAAGTTTGTATCATGATTCATGAACATGTTTAAAGTTTAAACACCTTAGACTATGGCCACAACACAGAGTATATACGTGTTTCTAAATCATCTGATAGCATGCATTCACAAATGTCGCATAACTAGTATTAATATATTACGGTCTATGGAATCGATCATACAACTAAGACCATTCCACAGTTAAACCAAAAGAGGTGATGGCTGATGAACTAGTAACATGGGTGATGGAGCATCACCAGCCCATCAATGCCAAAAGTCAGACTATAATGCTGAAATGATAAGCTACAAAGTTCATCAACAAAGTGGGAAGCATGTGGCAAAGAAATGCAGCGAAACCTACAAGAGATTAACAGGATGCACATTGCAAACCTTTGTAGCCTCTGCAAGAGAACTATACATAAATAAATCTTATAAAGGCCAAAAGGCAAACCTTGATGGGTCATCCTTCAAAGCCGGGAAGGTGGGAGGCCAGATCATCATAAAAGGATAGACACGACGCAAATACCGTTGATCTTCCATCTCATACACTTTACGCAGTGTTCTGGACTTGACATCCAAGTGGAGTACAGATTGACCCATCTCCAAGAACAAGAATTCAGCATTGTCTGCCACATGGAGTATACAGACATTAACACAAGTATCAAGCGTGTCATCTGTCATCACCAAATCAGTATATATATATATATATATCAGGCAAATCAATGGTGTCCACCAACAACCAGTTGTTCCCATTGTGGAGCCAGATCCCAAGCTCATGAAGGTCGTTGGAATGCACAAGATATACCCCAGAACAGTCATCAGCCCGCGAAAACACGGTGTATCTACTATCATACTCTATCCCACATGGCAGCCTTATTGTGGAGATACACGATGTTGTCAAATCCAAGACCAGAATTACTCTCGAGATACCAGCGATATAGATTTTGTTGTCGACAAGCACAGCTGTTAGGTGGGCCAGGAAATACTTGTTTTGTGTCATAGCCGAGGTATGTGCGCGCCAGACACCATCTTGCAATACATGTACGTGCACCAAAATATTTGCTGACGAAGACTCCAAGAACACATGAAAGTAGGACAAGCCTTCGCCTTCGCCTTCTTCTTTGGAGAGGACTGCACTGTAAGTGAATAAATAGCCATCCTGGGGTTTGTCGCGTGGGAATGGCGGCACAACGGTCATGCCTCTCCCAGTGCCAGGGCACAGCACACTGTGCACCCCAAGCGTTAGTTCACCCTTGTAGCGGCGCCCAGTGAAGACGCTGCTGCCCCGACAGTCCATGATGTAGGTATATGCATCGTCGCTCTGGCTGTCGTCCAGGCTGAAACTTGATCGGCGGATGACGGCAGCGAGCTCTGGAGGCTGAGACAGCATCGGGACGAACCGTGGAGAGGTCGAGCTGTGGTGGTAGAAGCCGAGGAGGCGGGGCGGGTGGCGCTCGCGAAAACGGCGGAGGAACTTGCGGCCGGAGACGAGGTGGAGCCACCGCTTACAGACGACGGCGGCGCAGACGACAGTGGTGGGGAAGCTGATGCGGCTGAGGATCTCGTTGAGGAGGTTGCTATCGTCGAGAACCTTCGATACAATGTAGGCCTCCGCCGCCGCCATCTCCGCCGGCTCAATGGCCGCCGCCGCCGCATTGCAATAAATAAGACTTTGCATGACACCACACATATGTTATTTTTCGCTATAAAAGTAGTAACTTAGGCTAGTAACATACGTATGTTACTACTCTAAGTTACTCCCCACTATGACCGACCTAACAAGCCCGGCCTGGCATAGTAATATTCTCGGGCGACATCTGGTGTGTCGACGCCTGTCGTCTGTAGTGACGGAGTAACGGTGATGGCGCCCGACCATCTGTCTTCTAGGCGACATGAAGGGGCCCGCGCTTCTCCCTCTTCCCTGCTAGACTTGATGTCCTGCAGACCTCCCTGCTCTGTCCCGCAAAGCGGCGATGCTCAAGGCCAGGGTAGCGCCAGGTCTGTTTCCATTGCGACCAAGACGAGGAGAGTCGAGGAAATAATGAATGGGTTTGCTTTCATCTCAGCGCCAATCTGTATCCTAGCGACCTAGCCGAATTCAACGGTATTCCTCTAAACACCTTTTTCTCCATGGTCTACTATCCATCACACTTGTACAGATTATTACATGATATACCGCTCTTCTTCTCTCTCTCTGAGATCATATCTCTACTGTTAGTGAATTTATTTTTATTTATACTAACCGGCCGGATAATCTCCAGGGACAATATCGTTCTTATTGATCGCATTCTGCTAGATGTCTGAGCATACAAGAGTAAAAAATATTGATGTCCTTGGACATGATGTTTAGTTCTTTAATTGCATATTCCCTGATTTTGGATCTCAGTCATGGGAGGTAAGCTCTCACATATGCAATTCCTTTAAACCAAATTGGTAGACATACATCACACCTTTTTATGTCAGATCTGTTCATTTTGGACCTCAGTCCAGTAGGTAGGATGCTTGTTATGATGGCTTAACTAAGAAGATGAAGATGGAAGATCCATATGGGTCAGGATTCCTGAATTCTACAATGATCGATATAAAAGAAGAATATTATAGTTGACAACTTTTCCCTTGCCACCGCACAAGAAAGATCTTTTTTACACAAAGATCTCATCCCTCGCCCCTAGGTAAGAAAAACAGGATCAATCTTTCACTTGATGTAAATCCTCGCCTGAAGCCTTCAAGTTGGCCTATAATATGAATATATGATATGACTTCTATTGGAAATCTATTGTTTAGGCCATATGATGATGTAAAATCATATTGGTTCACAAGGTGCGGCACTATCCTACCCGGTTTCACCTGAACGGGGAGTTTCCCCCTTATACAAGTCCAGAACCATTCCTTCTAGGTTACAGCGCATGCATGCACCCGGAGACTAGTAGGTTTTGGATGTTTCAATACAACACCACACCTCCATGCATGTGCACATGCAAGTTCTTGAGGTATTCCTATGCCCTGGAGCACGGTTTTCCGCGGAACCCTGATCTGTGGGCCTCAGATCGTCTACCCCCCTAGACATTCCTCTAACAGGGGTAGCCCGGCGTAGCTCTCTCTTGTTATGTGTTTAATAAGGTCATATGATGATGTAAAACCATGTTGGTTCACAAGGTGCGGCACTATCCTACCCGATTTCACCTGAACGGGGAGTTTCCCCCTTATATAAGTCCAAAACCTTCACTTCTAGGTTACAGCGCATGAATGCACCCGGATACTAGTAGGTTTGGGATGTTTCAACACAACACCTCCATGCATGTGCTAGGGCCACATGCAAGTTCTTGAGGTATTCCTACACCCCGGAGCACGGTTTTCCGTGGAACCCTGATCTGTGGGCCTCGGATCGATGTTCCTCTGACAGGGGTAGTCCGGCATAGATCTCTCTCGTTTTGTGTTTGTTTAGGTCATATGATGATGTAAAACCATATTGGTTCACAAGTTGGGGCACTATCCTACCCGGTTTCACCGAAACGGGGAGTTTTCCCTTATACAAGTCCAGAACCTTCGCTTCTAGGTTAGAGCACATGCATGCGAGGGGGGACACATGCAAGCACCTATACCAACCTTGCACCACACTCACACACATATTCTAGGGACACATGCAAGTTTTCATCTGATTCCGTCGTTCTCGTGGTCTTCCTCCGGCGAAACCCTCATCTGCGGGCCTCGGATCGTCTACCCCCTAGACATTCTTCTGATGGCGGTAGCCCGGCGTATATCTCTCTTGTTTTGTGTTTGTTTAGGTCATAGGATGATGTAGAACCATGTTGGTTCATAAATTGGGGCACTGTCCTACCCGGTTTCACCGAAATGGGGAGTTTCCCCCTTATACAAGTCCAGAACCTTCGCTTCTAGGTTAGAGCGCATGCATGCGAGGGGAGACACATGCAAGCACCCAGAGACTAGTAGTTTTTGTATGTTCCAACATAGCACCACACTTTCATGCATGTGCTAGGGCCACATGCCTGCAGGTCCTTGAGGTAGTCAAAATTGAGAACAATCTAAAGAATGCCAAACAACAAATTTCAGACTTTGTCGTGAAATCCTCTCATCTTGGTGTTTTGATTGACCCAAAGTGTGACCTTTCTATTTCAAAAGTAGTCCAACAACTTGCTTGGTTTTTTTGGTCAGCAGCTCTACCGTAAGGGGAAATTCTACTCTTGCCGATTGGTTGAGGATTGTTTCTCAAAGTTTGTGCTAGGCACCCACCTAATGGAAATGAAGTTCAGCATGCTCCAGAAGCTTATGGTCTAGTGCAAAGTTCATACTTCCATGGTCTCAATCCTTATGAAGAGCTGGTACATGCTATATCTACAAGAGAAACTATTGTCCGCTCCTCAAGAGGGTTGACAGATCAAGGAACTCTGTTCAAGAGTCTAATGGACATCTTGCAAGATGTAGTTATATGCTATGATGGAATTGTATAATTCAATCTTTGCAACTTAAGTATAGATAATATGATTTGCGACATGCAAGTGTTTTGGTTTGCTTCAGTTACAAGTTACAATTTATATGTTCTCTAGAACTGTGATCATTTGGAGATCTAGAGAGTGATTACTCAGTTATTAACATGTAACATGAAAGTCTTATATTGCTAAAGCTATGTCCCATTAAATGTCATTTAAAGAATATATTATAACATGGTAAAGAAATTGTTATAATTTTCATATAGATTGGTAAGTAAGTTGATATAATCTAGCATTTATTATCGAATAAATTATCAATAATATGTCAATATGGGATCTAGTTTGAAGATCTTGTTGAAACAAAGTGAGCAACATGGTACTATGTATGATTTGTTTCTTTCACTCACTCTAAGGAGGCTTGAATCAGTTGGATCTCTGTTCAACATTCTTTTGGCAAGGATATAGTGAGAAAAAGAAATATCGACCGAGTAAATATTGTGCGGTTTGCCACCCCAATGATCAATGAGGGCTTGAAATTAAAGATCTTGAGTTCAAGAATATTGCTCTCCTGGGTAAGTGGCTTTGGGATTCTTACTGAAGATGGGACATGGAAAACCGTTCTAAAATGATACTATATTGGCTCAAATGCTTTGTTCCAAGTTTGTCAAAAACCTTGCGACTCCATTTTTTTGGCAAGTGTGATGGCAACGGAGAAATACTTCTTTAATTTGCCTCATTTATAGTTAAAGATGGCTCTGAAATAAAATTTTGGGAGGATAAGTGGCTGAAAAACGCTACTCTCCCGAAATAGTATCCAACTCTATATATTGTTCATCACAAATATGATACTATCGATAAATGTGGCGTTCAGACAGAACTTAATTGGCCTTAGCCTTGCATCCTGGCATGCGTTTCCACAAAGGTTGGGTTTGATCCAACTTATGCAGGAGTTGATGAATTTTGATGAAATCTACACAATAATTGTAAATTATCTGTGGATTCCATGTACAAAGTTTTCCTCCAGTCGCAAGTGTTAGTCAATGATAAACAAAAATATTCAAAATCAATATATCACTAAATAAAAAATAGAAAATGAATATACCACATGGACTCCCCAACCTCGGGTGACGAAGAGAAGGAGGTGCCCAGCCGAGATAGTGTTGGGACATGCCCAACGGAAGGAAGGTACTTTATGTCGGCCTCAGCGTCGAGACAACGAGCGACGCGAGACGGGTGGTCAGCTCATGAACGAGGCTGATCTCGCCACGGATGCGATGATACCTTTGACAGTGGTGAACATAGTGGTAGCCGCCTCCCCTTGACATAGAGGACGAGTTATGGCCTTGCGGGCTGCTTGGGCAGCGATTGCGTTGTGGGTGGTGGGGGCCTGAACCTCAACACCTCGCTACTCGGCTGCAGCACGCAAAGACGACTAGGGATTTGGCCTCCCGGGCCTTTACCGCTAGATGCTGGTAGCCGCGCTTATTGGTCTCTATGGCGCGTTGCTTCAGCGTGTGCTCGTTCCTCGGTTTGGCCCGAGTCGCAGCAGGGACGACGACAGTTGGTGGGCCTCTCCATGGCAGGCGGCTAGGGATTTTGGCTGCGTGGGGTCGGCTAGACCGGGGAGAGGAAAGGATGGAGCTGGTGTCATGCGACTGATGGGCGGTGCTTGGAGGACAATCACGGACACGGGCACACACACGGGCCAAATGCAAGGTAGCTAGCGACTGATTGTCTTGTGTAACTCTTTCGACGGTTGTGTTGGTTCGGCCATGTTCTACCAACGGTTGTCTTTTGGGGATTCAGTCCAAGTGTAGGTACTAGTACTTCTTTCAATCATACAGTAGATAGCGCTGTACTGGAGTAGCTCTGTTTTATTACCGCGATATGATGCAAAAAATGGTGGCCTTATATGCGATAATTAATAAACACTAATAAGGACTTAGTTAGCACAAACTCTCCATCAACAAGACCCCTTTGAGGCTGTCACGCGGTAGCCATCTCGATGTAAACCAAGGTTCACATCAGTCGTACAAGTGGACAAATCGTTCGACACCATCACCTTTGAAATTGCAAACACAAACTGTTCATATGTCCAAATCGAGCTTAATAGACAAACAAGCAACCATCAAGATATGGACTGCATTGACAATCTACAAGCCTTGTTGCATTCTACTATTCAAGTAGCCTTCCTAGCATGTACTTTCCTATATTGTATAGTCACTGACTATACCCTAACTGAAAGGAACATGCACCACTACAAAAATCAGTAATTTTCCATGTGCGTGAAGCACCCATGGTTCCACGGCAGAATCACTTTTCAGCTACATATGCAAGTAAGCATACGAGGTTTCCGGCTTACAGATACATAAAGTAGTGCCTCTAGGGCATACTCCCAACAAATAGCCCTTCAACCGAATCATATGTCACCGGCTATTTCAGGTTTTTATCATAATTTCTTTAAAAGTCAACTTCTATTATAAAAGTTATGCTCGTGAGCCTTTCCAGGTTTGCCAAGATTTACCGGTGTTCCATAGAGTTCCTTTCCGACCACTTTCGCAGTTCCCACCCGGAATAAGGAGTGACAAGCCACAACTAAGAACCATCTGTAGAGGTGTAACACGAGGAAGGAGATTCCATATGCTCGTGGCCCCATTGTGGGCTGTCGTGATTTCGTCAAGACAATGTCCATGGAGGGGGAGGGTAACCTATGAAGGACGGAGTTGTATGCGACTCTAGATATTCTGGCAACGAAAATAGTACGCACAATATACCTAGGTTTGGCCCTCTCTCTGCTCGTAGAAACTAGTTGTTCCGAGTTAAAATCGACATTATATGGGAACCTGG
Source organism: Avena insularis (assembly GCA_023614405.1). Classification (NCBI taxonomy): domain Eukaryota; kingdom Viridiplantae; phylum Streptophyta; class Magnoliopsida; order Poales; family Poaceae; genus Avena; species Avena insularis. Next base: position 45,562,978 of record CM042695.1, read on the forward strand.
CTTAGGGTTTATAGATCTAATCTAGGTCAATGCAAAGAGTAATCGTAACAGGAACCGACTAATTTTCTTTCTTAGTCGGTACATCTTAGTAGCTGTCTTCATGGACCCAACTTTGGTGATTTGGTGAGAGTCGGCCCACATTGCAGGAGGGGGGACTTGACCATTGTAATCATGTGCGAAGGAATCCTGCCATGTTGCATTGTGGGCCACGTTGGAGCGGAAGTTGAATAGATGATGTGCATGGAAGGCTGGAGTTTAGGAAGCCTAGGAGCCAACAAGAGTCTCATGAAAGCCGAGGAGACATATAATTTTATTTATTTCACAGAAAGAAAGTGGGATTAAATCAAATACAGCCGGAAATGGACTAAATATAGTTGAGGTGCATGTCTGCTAATTCCAGGAGGAATGCAGCGGCGTGGTTCTCCTTGACGCACACAGACATGACGTTGTACTCATCCTTGCACGGGATACACGCGGTACATCTGGGCACGTCCCTCTTGGGACCTCGCCGACCCATCACCCTTGTCGGCCTCCCGGCACCGAAATCAGGTGCCTCGAACCCAATGTTCCTCCAGGATGTAATACGGAAAAGATCATACCAATCCGTCAGCTGCAGCAGCTGGTCCATGTCCGACTGGTCGGGCACTCGGTCCTTTGCACCTTGGATCATCTTGACAAGGTCTGTGATTTCGCCGTTCGCTACCTCGTCGGCCGTTGCGATGGCCAGCTGCCGCAGGACGCAATTGCCATAGTAGCCTTCTTTCGCTCCAGCATACTTGCGAGCGTTAGTAGTAACCATAAGCACTGTGAGTGCCTCGGGGCCAGACTCGGACATGATTACCCGAGTCCGGCATCGCCACAAAACCGCAGCGACTACCTCAAAGACAGTGCACAGCCGGCCAGAATTTGTACGTGCGTAGTACTTATCTTTGACACGGTTCACTAAGCTTTGCTTGACTGTGAAGTCTAGTAGGGCCATTTGAGATGGTTTCAAGCTACCCAGGAAGTGAACAATCTTGGTGAAAGCTGGAGGCGGGCCCAAACTGATCGAATCATCCCGCCTCAGCGGGACGACTGAAGGTGATGGTAGACCTCGAGCGAGCTCACCAATAGCCTTCATGAACTGGCTCATCCCCACACCATCCGCGACAGCGTGATTCCACGTTATGCCCAAGATGAAACCGCCGCAGGAGAAGACGGTCACCTGCATCAGGACCAATGGATCAGAGTACCTGCACAAAACGTCGGCCTCTGGGTAGAAGATGGCCAGATCCTCTTTCAGCGCCATATCTGACAAGTCCTGGACCTCCTTCATGGAGCTGTTGGCGGACGCCGCGACGAAGGAAACACCATCCGCGGAGCATTTGATGACGACTTCAGTGGCAGTGGCTCCAGCAGCCAGGCGTCCGGCTAGAGGGTAGTAGTGAACGAGTGCTTGAGACACCACCGTTTTAATGGTATCCACAGGCTCTTGGATTGCATGCTCAAACACCAAGAACACCGTATCTGAGGTGTTAACACGCCACAGGTCGTACGATGATAGATTGATCTCACTGCCTGTTTCCATCACCGGTTCCGGTGGCCTGACAACCACCGGCGGGGACTTGCTAATCACCACAACGCCCATGCTGCTTCTTGGGAGTATATCGATCTACAATGGAGAATGAAGACTCTATCTATGTATTTCTGGACGTGGTGGTCTTATCTAGCCTCCCATATTGCTGGTTATAAAGGCCGGGGGAAAGGTCCACTGTTTCCATCACAAGACGCTTATGATAACGTGACACACTTTCCTCTCTGATAGAGTGTACTTCTTTATAGTCACTAGAGGCTAGCCGCCTCCTCGCTGGTCAGGTGCGAACCTTTCTTTCAATTAGCAAATCATGGAAGATCAGATTCATAGCCATTTGACAAGTCGCTCCGGCATTCTTTAAGCCGATGGTCATTCCGTTTCACTCAAACAAATCAACGAAACCTGGACAACAAAACACCGCTTTAACTAAATCTCCGTCCGCCATGAATATTTGTCGAATTAATCGGATGAGACAATGGCTAATAATATTTGACGGCGAGAACAAATAATTATTACTCCGCCATATGCAGGCTGTATGATTTCTCTTGATGACAAGATATCAACAAAGAGTCTCTACCCTGTAACGTGCAAATCGAAGAAACTGTTCAATCTTCATAGCCAGTCTTGCAGACCATGGGACCATCCACGACTTTGTGCTGTAGGCACTTGCTGCAGGTCCTCGATGTCCCACCAACAAGCCCAAAAAGTCCGACCATGGCCAACTAACTAATACTGCTGACGTTTTGGCCACTGGTATAGATTGTACTAGCCCTACTTGATGTCATAGTATAAATTGATCTAAACCGTTGTTGGAGGGAGGAGAATGGACAGCCCATAATCATCTGAGGGTACCATAAAATAGCCCTGCTAAACTTGATACTAACTATCTATTCATAACAACGTGTGTAATTTATTTTTTATTGAAAAACTAGCATGGTGGCCCTCGCAAATGCGAGGGCATCATATTTAGTGTCAATTATTATTATTATATGAGGACACATGTCTATTTAACAAACTCTTCATACGAAATATATTGAATTTTGTAAGGGTGTAACTTTGACATATAGTTTTGTATATGATTATGAAGCTAAGAAATAACAAAAGAATGGAAACATCTAATGGTATTGATCCTATTTTCTCAATATCTACTTATATAGTTAGGTTTGTTTTTGTGAGGGCACGAACAAAACTAAGAAAGATTGTAGATGCCCTTAGCTCGATTGTTGTGTTCTCGCTACGGTAGATCTCAAACTATATTCTTGGTATTGTTTTGAACATGATCATAGAGAATAATATGGTATGTCTATCCGTATACCCTACAAAAGAGGCATAAGCTTGCACCGAGAGTCTTTCTTGTGTTTACAATAAGAATTTTTTTATTGGTAATAATCCCATAATGCAATTGACTGGCCCATCTCATTGTACATAGAGGGATCTGCAATCGCCTAACAAAATTTTGGTTGGGTGGGTTTAGCCTATAGATTTTATCTTTATTGGAATGGGCATAGATTCCTCCATATCGTCATGGAAATGATCATAATAAGAACTCAATGCTCACGAATGACCCTCGCCTAGCTCTCCTCTCTCGCTCTCCTAAGGTTCTGTGTTCCTCCTCAAATCCGGCGAACTTGACTACCGCAAGTAAATCCTTAAGATTCGCTCATGAAGCCCATATTCTAATGTAACAAATTAATTTCCTAATTGATAGCAGCATTATTGTTTTGTAAATATGTATCAGTAATTGAGGATGTATGTTTTTTCTACCAGCTTTATTTGGTGAAACTCTAATTTCCTGCATCCCACATCTATTATATACTAAAAGCAATATAAGGGTGTTTTTCGAGGCATCTGGTTGATCCACATCCCTACAATTATATTAACGATTGGATTTGTAATTGACGGTTAAGATTTAATAGTTGAAAAGTTACGTAAACTGATGTTGTCACGAAAAGCTGACACGTCCTAATCTTGTATGAGATAGACACCTCCAAAACGTGTATGAGGTAGGGACCGAACAGAATAAGAAATAATGGAAACAGTTTCCATGCAACACGTCCAAGGAACGAGTTTGGGTGTTAAAAAAACGAGTTTGGAAAATCTTAAGATTAATTAGAAATAAATCTAGCCAGTTCATGGTTGCACGCTTTTTTTCCTATACGGACTCAGGCAAGAAAGAAAGGGAAAATTAGCATGCACTAGAACACCTTAAGATTAAACGGAAAAACGAAAGAGGTTGCATGTAAAAGAGGTGTTCGCTGGAAAATCTATGACTAAGCCCAAAAAAAATTAGGTCGCGACTAGAAAACCTTAAGTTTAAACAGAAATAAATTGTATGAAACCAGGGAATTACTTTGGTACGCTGATCTATTCATATAATCTGAGTTTTTTTTGGCGAAGATTCATATAGTCCGAGTTTGAAACATCATTAGAAAAATGTGCAAGGCGTGCACAACATTTTTAGTTATTGAATATTTAGTATATCAATTGAAATTCTCGATAGCCAACATTCTATTAAGAAATTAAAGAAGACGCTTAATATTTTACATGTAATTTTAGAAGTAAGAATGAAAGAAATTTTGTATTTTGGTTCCATAAAAATGCAGATAAAGCCCACGAAATTGTTGGATATATGAAAACAATTTATATAAAAATTAGTACTAAGATCTAGGAGGCCAACTGTATTTAATATATGAGATTTGGAATAATAAAATAGTTCAAATAAGAAATTTGATTCATTCAAATTCAATGTAAAGAAGAGCAGGTCTGGCGTAATGGTTAGAAGAATTCATCAATAAGATTAAGATTCATGTTTTATATCCACAACATAAATCTGTGGTTTATAATAACTAGAATTTTAGAAGGCCTGGTGTCCTAACTAAGATCATATGTCAAACAAATCTAGGGACAACATTACTCAGGCTCCGTTTGAAATGCATGAAGTTAAAAGACATTAATAGGAGAAACGTAGGAACTAAAACCACATGAAAACTTACAAAATGTCGTTTGGATGTCACAGAGGAAAAAAACGGAAGAATTGCTAACACAATAAGTTGAAAATATGAGGTGAGACCTCATGTTTGTTTTCCTCCAAAATTGATAGGGAATATGTTATTCCATAGGGATTTCAAATGAATCTGAGATATCTATTCCTTTGTTCCAAATGGTAGCATTGTAATTTTTCCTATAGGAATCATATATTTTAAATTCCTATATTTTTTCTTTGTTCTGAAATGGGGCCTCAAAATGCAGGTTTCCCAATTGCTTCACCATTTCTGAAATACTGAGCAAAAATAAAAAAAACAAGGCGTAAGAGACATTGGATCCATGGACTAAACCTTCATGGTCATACGGTAGAGTGAAGAACCAGAACTTATTGGTATGACACCATCTCCCCATATAGGTGGTAATAAGAAAGATACCTAAACCTACACAAGAGAGGTGGATCCAAGGTTACCCTATCTCCCGGCAACTTAGCAAATTATCAATATGAGAGGAGCCGGTGGAGACAGGAACACTAGACTATTATTTTTTTGAAATTAGGAACACTAGACTATTATTTTTTTGAAATTAGGAACACTAGACTATTGACCATGTGCCTTTCTTAATTTTGACATAAAGAGTTTGAATGTTTTCACTAAAATGAGAAAACTAAGACATTTTAAATTTCAATCTTATTAAAGCATTCTTCATATTGTATATTTAACTTAGATTACGAGTAAGATGCCAATGGGCACATTCTCAGTACACCGATTATTGTTAGACAAAATATCAATAGATTACAACACAATCTACAATAACCAAGAGTTCACACATCTATCTGATATATAGGTTTTTCTTGAGAATCTATCTGATATATAGTTAGATATTTAGATTATGCATCTACATTATTCTGTATATAAAAAGTGAATATCCATGAAATTTGAATTTATTTAATTATCACATTTGACACTAAAAATGATGCCCTCGCAATTGCGAGGGCCACACTGCTAGTTATGATTAAAAGTATTATATTTTATAAGAAACTAATCGCATTAGTGTACTCATGCTCTCATCAAAATTATTTTACTAAACAACTCCTATATAAGGGAATTTGCGAGGCACATATTGGACATCACATATATCAACGTATATTCTTCTAAGTTTAATTGCTAAAGAGTAAATGCATTGATTTTCATTAAAAACTAAGTGCATTATTGTACTCCCATCGTCAAAATTATTTTACAAAACAACTGCTATCAAGCAAATTTATGAGGCACATTGTACAACACATATATTAATTTATATTCTTCTAAATTTAATTGCTAAAGAACAATAATACTGAGTGAGGAAATAATATGAAGGAAATTCTGTAGGTGCACTTACCATTCAGCTGAATAGTTTTGTGTTCTCGCTGCACCTTCTTGCACATGTCTGCCCATATTTTGTACCCGTAAAATCTTGCCAAGAGTAGTAGCTTCCAAACAAATTATACTCCTTTAGGATATCGTATTGTACATAGCAACTTTGATGTTAAATTGAGACAGATTATCGTATTGTACATAGCAACTGGATGCGCAGCTGCTGAGAGGCGGCTGGACAAATACATCAGGGCCAGCGTGTGCGTCTCATACTCTAGGGTAACCCGGCTCAGTTTTTTTATCTCTAGTAAAATCGTGGCCGTATTGAAATCGTGTCCGGCCGGATGTTACAAACTGATTTTTCTTTTTTTTAGATCTTGATACGATCGACTTGGTTGGTCGTGAAACGTGTTACATATTGTGACACGTCACGACGGTCACGTTACGCATTGATATTGTGTTTGGTTAAATCATATCCGTCAATAGTAGATCGAACCGTTTAAATAATTTTGATGATGTGGATCAATGTGGTGTCTCGAAAAACAACCTTATATTGCTTTTAGTATATAATAGAAGATAGCACTGGTTCCTTAAATTCAAATTGTACTAACTAATTCTCCTTTTGTCACTAGTAAGGTTTTTTGGTCTATGCATATTTTGTAGTGACCCATCTATCTATCTATCTATTATATACTAAAAGCAATATAAGGGTGTTTTTCGAGGCATCTGGTTGATCCACATCCCTACAATTATATTAACGATTGGATTTGTAATTGACGGTTAAGATTTAATAGTTGAAAAGTTACGTAAACTGATGTTGTCACGAAAAGCTGACACGTCCTAATCTTGTATGAGATAGACACCTCCAAAACGTGTATGAGGTAGGGACCGAACAGAATAAGAAATAATGGAAACAGTTTTCATGCAACACGTCCAAGGAACGAGTTTGGGTGTTAAAAAAACGAGTTTGGAAAATCTTAAGATTAATTAGAAATAAATCTAGCCAGTTGATGGTTGCACGCTTTTTTTCCTATACGGACTCAGGCAAGAAAGAAAGGGAAAATTAGCATGCACTAGAACACCTTAAGATTAAACGGAAAAACGAAAGAGGTTGCATGTAAAAGAGGTGTTCGCTGGAAAATCTATGACTAAGCCCAAAAAAAATTAGGTCGCGACTAGAAAACCTTAAGTTTAAACAGAAATAAATTGTATGAAACCAGGGAATTACTTTGGTACGCTGATCTATTCATATAATCTGAGTTTTTTTTGGCGAAGATTCATATAGTCCGAGTTTGAAACATCATTAGAAAAAATGTGCAAGGCGTGTGCACAACATTTTTTAGTTATTGAATATTTAGTATATCAATTGAAATTCTCGATAGCCAACATTCTATTAAGAAATTAAAGAAGACGTCGAATATTTTACATGTAATTTTAGAAGTAAGAATGAAAGAAATTTTGTATTTTGGTTCCATAAAAATGCAGATAAAGCCCACGAAATTGTTGGATATATGAAAACAATTTATATAAAAATTAGTACTAAGATCTAGGAGGCCAACTGTATTTAATATATGAGATTTGGAATAATAAAATAGTTCAAATAAGAAATTTGATTCATTCAAATTCAATGTAAAGAAGAGCAGGTCTGGCGTAATGGTTAGAAGAATTCATCAATAAGATTAAGATTCATGTTTTATATCCACAACATAAATCTGTGGTTTATAATAACTAGAATTTTAGAAGGCCTGGTGTCCTAACTAAGATCATATGTCAAACAAATCTAGGGACAACATTACTCAGGCTCCGTTTGAAATGCATGAAGTTAAAAGACATTAATAGGAGAAACGTAGGAACTAAAACCACATGAAAACTTACAAAATGTCGTTTGGATGTCACAGAGGAAAAAAACGGAAGAATTGCTAACACAATAAGTTGAAAATATGAGGTGAGACCTCATGTTTGTTTTCCTCCAAAATTGATAGGGAATATGTTATTCCATAGGGATTTCAAATGAATCTGAGATATCTATTCCTTTGTTCCAAATGGTAGCATTGTAATTTTTCCTATAGGAATCATATATTTTAAATTCCTATATTTTTTCTTTGTTCTGAAATGGGGCCTCAAAATGCAGGTTTCCCAATTGCTTCACCATTTCTGAAATACTGAGCAAAAATAAAAAAAACAAGGCGTAAGAGACATTGGATCCATGGACTAAACCTTCATGGTCATACGGTAGAGTGAAGAACCAGAACTTATTGGTATGACACCATCTCCCCATATAGGTGGTAATAAGAAAGATACCTAAACCTACACAAGAGAGGTGGATCCAAGGTTACCCTATCTCCCGGCAACTTAGCAAATTATCAATATGAGAGGAGCCGGTGGAGACAGGAACACTAGACTATTATTTTTTTGAAATTAGGAACACTAGACTATTATTTTTTTGAAATTAGGAACACTAGACTATTGACCATGTGCCTTTCTTAATTTTGACATAAAGAGTTTGAATGTTTTCACTAAAATGAGAAAACTAAGACATTTTAAATTTCAATCTTATTAAAGCATTCTTCATATTGTATATTTAACTTAGATTACGAGTAAGATGCCAATGGGCACATTCTCAGTACACCGATTATTGTTAGACAAAATATCAATAGATTACAACACAATCTACAATAACCAAGAGTTCACACATCTATCTGATATATAGGTTTTTCTTGAGAATCTATCTGATATATAGTTAGATATTTAGATTATGCATCTACATTATTCTGTATATAAAAAGTGAATATCCATGAAATTTGAATTTATTTAATTATCACATTTGACACTAAAAATGATGCCCTCGCAATTGCGAGGGCCACACTGCTAGTTATATACTAAAAGCAATATAACGGTGTTTTTCGAGGCATCTAGTTGATCCACATCACCCAAATTATATTAATCGTTAGATCTATAATTTATGGTTAAGAGATTCTTCCGGTTGCGCACGCAACGCAAGCACCAGCACCTTAATTAGTTGGACATACACGCACGGCATCCCACGCGCGCGCTTGCTGTATATGTCACGTACGGACTGCATGTTTTGCTGTATCTGTGTGTGTGTGTATCCGTGCATATGGAGTCGGAAGCAGAGTTTGGGTTCGTGTGGAAATGGCGCAAGTACCTCCTCCTGCTGAGCACGCTGGTGGTCAGCGCCACCTACGTCGCCGGGCTCAACCCGCCGGGCGGCATGTACATCGACGACGTGGATGGCCACAGGGTGGGCGACCCGGTGCTCGCGAGCACCCACTATGGCCGCTACCCTGTCTTCTTCTACTGCAACGCCGCGGCCTTCCTGTCATCGCTGGTCGTCGTCATGATCCTACTGGACCAGCGCATAGCCGGCAGTCGTGTTGGATTCGCCATGCTACGGTCCGTCATGCTGCTCGATCGACGTGCTTGCGCTCATGGGGGCCTTCGCCGCGGGGAGCTTCCGCGACATGATCACGTCCATCTACGTCCCTGTGGCGTTCGCGGCGCTGTTGGCGTACGTCGCCATCCACCTCCGTCTCATGGCGGATGGGGATGGGGGCGCCGAGGCATCGTCTGACGGCTCATCAGCCGAGCTTGATCTCAAAGCACGGAGGACGCTCCCCTTGCTGCTGGCCTCCTTCGCGACACCTCTGACGTACGCTGCGGGGATGGTGCCGCCTGGAGGGGCCTGGCTCGAGGATCGCTCCATCATGGGGCAATCTGCCGGCGACCCGGTGCTCAGGGTTACTCACCAGCGACGCTACCGCGCCTTCTCCTACTGCAACGCCACGTGCTTCGTGTCTTCCCTCGCCATCATCACACTGCTGGTGAGCAAGAGGAAGCTGAGCGGCCGCATCGCCCGGTCGTCCGCGCTGCAGGTTTGTGTGCTGGTGGACCTGCTTGGCCTCATGGGCGCCTACGCTGCGGGCAGCTGTAGGGCTGTGCGGCTCAATGTGTACAGCCTCTGCCTCGCCGGTGCGGTGCTCTTGTACATTGGGCTATTCTGCATGGACACCCCCAAGAAATTGCTCACGCAAGCATGCTGCCTCTTATTGCAAGAATCAGGGAACCTCGAGTAAGCTCAACATTGCACAGTTGTTGCATGCATTTGTTTGTGTTGGTGTAGCTAATTAATAAGCTAACGATTGACATATGTGTCTATATATCATTGGTCAACACAGGGAACATGATGATGCGCCAGACACACTTATTAGGGATCCGGAGAACATTGTCAAGCAGCAGTTCAAGGGGTCATGGTCCCTTCTCCTGCTGCTGGGCACCCTCACCGCGGCGGTGACGTACCAGGCAGGGCTCAACCCACCGGGCGGCTTCTGGCGCGAAGGAAGCAACCATGGTCTCATGCCGGGGAGTCCGGGGCTCCTTGACATACAGCCGCACAGGTACAACGCCTTCTTCTACAGCAATACGACGGCATTCGTGGCATCCCTGGCCATGATCGTCATTGTCCAGAGCAAGCAGCGGCTGATCTCGGGATCTGTCGTCAGGCGTCGTCTGCTACAAGTGGCCATCATACTGAGCCTATTTGGACTCATGGGGGCATATGCCAGCGGGAGCTCAAGGGACATCTCCACCACCATCTATGTCTCCGCCTTGGCTGCCGCTAATGCGGTGGCGTTCATGACCCTGGACATGCTGGGGTCCCGCAAGTTGATGCCCTGGGTGGAGGGTATGATCTACAATATTCTCAACAAGCTGCGACTCCTGGACCACCACGATGATGGCCAATCCAAGGGAGAGGAGGAGGAGGAGGACAGCGTCAACCAGCTGGAGAAGAAGCGCAAGTCTTTGCTTCAGCTAGCCATCCTCGCCGCCGCCGTCACGTACCAAACGGGGCTTACCTCGACGGGCGGGTTCTGGGAGTTGGATTTGGTCTCCAATTCCAGCTCTAGGCACATCACTGATACAATCCTTCTAGGCCACGACCGGAGTAGGTACCTGGTGTTCTTCTACTGCAACGCCGCGGAGTTCATGGTCTCCGTCACCGTCATCCTCCACTTGGTGAACCGGCGGCTGCATAGTCAGAGCAGCATACGGAGTAACGTGCTCCAAGCCTGCGTCATGGTTGGGTTTCTGGGCCTCAGAACAGCCTACGCCTTAGGGAGCTCCCGCAAAGTGAGCACCTCCATCTATGTCATCGGCCTCGTGGTCGCTGTGGTTACCTACCTTGCCCTGCAGATCCTGCCACCTTTGCTTGCAAGGTGTGTCGGCGGCAAGCCTGCAGTGCCGCCCTGGCTTCCATCATGGCTACGCCGATTGTTCGAGCCGCTGCCGCTGAGGCCCAACCACCAGAAAAGGAAGATCAACTCATCGGAGTCTGGACGACAACAACATATACAAGAGCACGCCAACAAGTACACAAAGCGCAAGTACCTATCATTGCTTGGCGTTCTGACCACGAACATGACATACCAAGCAGGCCTCACCCCTCCGGGGAGCACCTGGACCGAATATCGTCATGGAATTCGTCCAGGCGACCCGATCCTGGCTAGCACCGACGCGGTGCGGTACCAGGCCTTCTACTACTGTAACACCACATCATTCTTGGCTTCTGTCATCCTCATCGTCCTCTTGCTACAGCGCACGGTGAGTCCGCGTGGCACACCGCTCAGGGCAATGCAGGCCGCCATGGCCCTAGACCTCGCGGGCCTGCTAGGCGCGTACGCGGTAGGCACCTACTGGACGTGGAACCAGGCCTTGGCATATGTTACCGTGCTCCTCGCAGCTCTAGTCATCTATGCCATGCTGCTTGTGTTGCCATGGCGTGGAAATACCGTGGACCCTGCAGCTGCTTCCTCGCATCAGCCAGCCGGCAACGCCATCCATGTGTAGTTTTGGCATGATTTTATTTGCTGTTTCGGATGCTAGCTACTATTTCTCAAACGCTGAGTTCTCTCTCTCTCTCTATATATATTCTTAATGGTTGTAATCTTGCTTGAACGTCTGTATACTACATGTAGTGTCTGGATATTAATTAATTCCGTTTGACCTGGCTTCTATTTTCGGATTTGTAAGTTTGAGATAAAATTCAAGGTGTATTGAACGATAGAGGAGTACAAGCGGCCTATAAAGAGGAGCGCTGACAGAATGCTAACACCACCACCGGAAAATTTGTAGCTGCTGTGCATCGCCCCTTTGCCGTCGGCCCGTGCACGGCAAAAAACTCTTTGCCATGTAAAGCCACCATGCAACACACGGCATAGAAGAGAGGCACGCTAAAACCGTATAGGACTCACGAAAAAAAAATATGGCACGACCCGGTATGGCACACGGCAAAGAAATAGTACACGGCATAGAGGCTAAACGATACATGGCAAAAAAAAAAAAACAAGGCACACTTTCGAGTGGGTCCCACCTCTTGTTGCTTGGCAATGCCGGCCAATTCGTACAATCAAACAGATGATGTACTGCAGAACATGCCTCGGGTGTTCTATGGTTCTTCAAAGATGCATCACAGGGGCTAATCAGGTAAAAGTAAAAAAACAGGCCCGGTATACAAATTGGCATTTAGATCAAGAACATGATTGATTCAGGACAAGGATCATCCATCGACTGCACCAACAACTGATTTATAAAAACAATTTGATTTAGAGAAGCTCGAAAGAACAGATTCAACAACACTCCATGGTATGTCACTATAGGTGGACACGGGCCAGCTCGGTCTGGCTCGGGGCAAGCCAGAGGCAAGCTCGAGCTTTTCGGGCGGAGCCCGAGTCAGCTCGAGGCTGCCAACGAGCCTCCAAACGGAGCTCGGTCCGAGCTTCCAAAAGCTCGGTCTGGCTTGGAGCAGCTCGCGAGCCCTGTGGCGGCAAGTTACTGACGAGTGGGGCCGTCTTCCATGGCAGCGTCGGAGACAGTGGCGGGGCGGCGCCGACGGTGCCAGGCGGCGCGGCGGTGCTGGGAGGCGCTAGCGTAGGGAGCTAGGGCGGCGGAGAGGGTGTTGATGGAGAGGATCTTGGTCGATGCCGGCGTAAGGCGGCGTTGGGAGGCGAGGGTCAGTGCGTGGTGGCGGCATCTGGCTATGCGGCGGCGGCGGCGCTCGCTAGCTCTATCTACGTGAGGAAGAGGACAGCGACCAGGAAAAGAAAACATCGATCTGTCTTCGAAAGCCCATCCAGAATAGCCCATATACTCTCAATCTACCAAATTATAATTAAAAAAAAAGTTGGCGGGCCAAACGAGCCAGGCTCGGCCCAAGCTCACTGCGGTCCAGGTTTCGTGACTCGGTTCGGTCAAGACACTGTGGCGGGCTGAGCCCATAAGATCGGTCAGAGCGTCCAGGTATATATGTCACCACCGACCACTGAACCAACAAGTGAAAAACAGAGCAGCCATAATAAAGTTAGTATATTATAACAAGAGGAAAAGTAATAATTAATTTTCTCACAGTACTTACTCTACTTGCATGTAGGGCCCCAACAGTAATACTTTTCTCTCTCCTTGAACTTGGATATCTTTTTCAGCGGTATCAATTTAACATGTAGTTTTCTCCTACACGTGCTGGCATTTCATGTTTTTTTTTCAAGTGGTTAAATCAACATAATACATATACCCTCTGCGATTACACAATACATACCCTCTGTGACTGTGAGTGTACATGCCCCAAAGTAACACCAGTGAGGCTGAGGATTCTATCTGATGGTTTCAACCACGATACTACCAAATACATTTCTTAGTAAAAAATGTCCAAGTAACATGCGAGGGCTTACACTTGGCCCTCCACCGCGTTGCTATTAGTGGATCGCTTCCTTTTACCAACTATTTTCTTCTGCAAGTTTTGGGCTAAAAGCATTGCATCGGGCATATGTGTCTGCTGGATCAAAGGCATGTCAACCGATGTTTCATGTGCCTCTATGGTTGAAGGCGACTCGACAATTCCATTTTCCTTCTCGACTACTTCATGCTGTCCACTTGGGGTTGATGGCAATTTGAGAGTTTCAGATGCCTCCCTAGTTGAAGGCAACTCATGCAAGAGATTTGTGTCTACTTTTGGCTCTTCATCAGCGCCCGATGATACCGAAGGACCTTCATCCACGATGATGTCCCTTCGGGGCCACTGTATGTCTCTACCCTGTGCATGTCCAAGTAAGGTGATCTCGTTATTGAGGTGGAACCTCAGCTTCATGGTCGCAAAAACTTTCTCTACATGCTGCACAGTGACCTTGGTATTCTCCCGGTCAACTGGTCGCCCGTATATGAATGCACCTTGCTCAGTTGGATAAGCTAACCCACGAGCAGCCTCTATGCCGTCCCCACATTGCAGCCTCACTAGTAGCTTGCATGGGGTGGCCTTTTTTATATTGTTGATAGGATATGTCATGCCGCTTTCTTGTTTCACAGCCTAAGAATAAGAAAGATCAAAGACGTTAGAAGCAAATAATATATTAGTTGCTAAAATTATATATCAGTTTCAGAAGCTAAATAGATAGTAAGTTTGATTAGCTAAAGGGATTTAACAATTATACGACATACCAAAAGATGCGACTATAAATAATTTTAATAATTATACAACATATGAATGATTCAACCATGAGCAGGCTTTCAAAAGCTTCTAGTAGCAAAAAATTTAAATATTTCAACCTTGCCATGATACTGACAACCAGGTTTTCAGGTAGAAAGTAACCACACATGGTATTTCTTTTGTTTGTGTAAGATGTTAATTTATTGAGTTTGAATAAATTTTGAATGTGTTAACTTTGCAACAACGAAAGATGGAGAAGTTGCTACTCAGGAGGACAATTTTCCATTATCAAAAAAATATTTTATGGCTACTACATAGGAGGTAGTAAGTTGCTAAACAGAAACTAACAAAAAATTATTTTATGGCCATTACGTAGGAGTTGTCCCTCCGTACACTAACATGGTAGTGATATTATTTATCTAGTAATTAGTTCAATTAGTTGGAAGCTGTAATATCTGGCACTACATCTGTACCTCTTGGTCAGTAGCCATAATTTCGTCACCAAAATCACTATCTTCGTTGCCATGCTGAAAAAACAAGAAATTAATTATTTTGTATGTTGTAAGGAAATCTGCAAGAAACTAATTTGAGGAATATATAGTGTAGATATATATGTGGCATGGCTTGGTTTCATATGTTCTTAAATAGTGGCAACTCACTATCTACTTTTCTTATTCGTGCAACCATGCCACATCAGGAGATCATGCCTGCCAGTGATAATCTATACATTGTGCACTAATTACTTTTTTCTATCCACGAGGTCTTGACACATCATCAAGTCATGCATGCCCATAATGAAGTACTTTTTTGCATAATTCTTATCTTATTAAGGAGGGTATTTGTGTTGGATGCTTGGAGTGTGCCTATGTAGTTCACGATTCACATTTTTGATAATAAACTCATTCTAATAAATACAGTTCAGAATTTATTAAATCTGTGTATACATCATATCATGTAGTGCTTCATACTTATAGTTTTATATAGACTGAAAACACCCTTATATTTTCTTTGGATTAGTTTATATGCTATTGTAGATGCTATTTAACAATGCTTGCATAATAACGAGCGGGGTATCGATCATCTAGTATATGAGAAAGTTGTATACCTCTTGTCCTGCATCAGAAGAGGATACCTCCTCAGACTCATCATCATCTTCGTCAAACTGAAATTCAGGATGTAATTATGCAGCATAATTGGATGTCGTTAGAACTGTGACAGCAAAATATGTACATGAAATACATATTGTTCTAATATTTCTTTAAATAACATGCATGTATTAGGTTTAGCAAAAGTAGAACTGAAATACAACTAATATTTCTTTAACAAACATGCATGTATCAGATTTAGGAAAAGCAGAACTCTGTAGAATATTTTTTGAGTAGTATACTATCTTATTTTGCTTGAAAAATAAAAATGAGGTTTAAATAAAAAACTAATGTTACAATTTTTTTATTGCAAACACTAATGATCTTCAAATATATTTTGAAAACATTCAACCAATGATGATATTTAAATCTTGTATTCTATTTCTCCACCTAAATCTACCTAAATTCTTCCATAAATGCTCATCTTATTCTTATTGCTGCTATCGTAGCCCCTATAAGGTAGTGTATTTGTTGGTGCATAGTAATCAAATTTGCTACAACATTCTCTGTCACTCTCTCAGCTACTCATGTCACAAGTTGTATACTCTATTGTTTATTGTGTCAAATATATTTTAATTTTAATTGTATTATTTATAAAAGAAAAACAATTTATTACTTATTTGACATAACTGTGTTTCCTCAGTTCTTCTTAGTAGGTTGATGTGGGGCATTCCATCTACATGATCTGCATATATGCACATACTCTTTCATCCTCATATTCTGCCCTGTCGCATGACTCTAGTGATCATGAACTCAATGGAAACATTACGGATAGTATCACACCAGGGAGGGGACTTAGGCAAGGGCACCCCATCTCTCTATACCTATTCCTACTCTACGCCGAGGGTTTCTCTGCACTGATCCACAAAGCTGAAAGGTAAGGGAAAATACAGGGTATAAAGCTTGCTCCAGCAGCCCCTAGTGCGAGTCATTTGCTTTTTCCCGACTACTCTCTTCTTCTTCTAGAGGCTAGTCAACAAGGATTAAGAGAAATCAACCATATCTTGTAGACATATGAAGCTATTACGGGATAAGTGAATAACAAAGACAAGTCGGCTATCATGTTTAGCACTAATGCCAGGCCACGGTTAAAGAATCCTATCATTCAAATTATGGGTTTGCAAGCTGACACAAATGGTGGTAAATATCTGGGACTACCTACATATATTGGAAGGGAAAAGGCAAAGGCATTTGAATACTTGAGAGAGAAAATTTGGAAGCTAATAAACGGATGGAGAAGAAATATTAATCAAAGCTATCACCCAGGCAATTTTGACTTATGCTATGGCTTGTTTTCATTTGACAAAAAGCCTTTGCGATAGCATCATTCAGATGATTTGTACTTATTGGTTGTCGTAACAGGAAAATGAAAAAAAAATGCACTTGGTTTCTGGAGAAAATGATGTTACCAAAGAGTGATGGGGGCATAGGCTTAAGAGATATCCACCTTTTTAATATGGCGATGCTTGCCCACCAGGGTTGGCGGCTGCTACAAGACCCCGATTCTCTCTGTGGGCAGGTTCTAAAGGCTAAATATTTCCCAACCTCCTCTCTATTGACGCGTCACCAACTCCGGGTATTAGTTAAGTGTGGCAGAGCATTCTGAAAGGAAGCCAGGTCCTGAAAGACGGAATGATATGGAGGATTGGAGATGGCACCTCAGTCCGCATCTGGGATGACCCATGGTTCCTGAGAGGTACTACCCGGCGTCCAAGAAACTATCAAGGTGATAACCCTTTGATGTTAGTCTCAGAGTATAAATGGTGAGATGAGCTGTTGGAACGACAGTCTGATTGGGCAGAATTTTGATGAGGACGCTAGAGTGACAATCCCTATAAAAGCCCTACTCGATGACCATTTGGCTTCGCACCCATAGAGTAATAAAGGCATATTCACTGTTTGTTCATCGTACAAGTTACAAGTGCAGGACCAATCAGATCAAATACTAGCAGGAGGCAGTGAGGACAATGGTGGAAACACATAGACAAAACATGTGCGGAAGGAGCTGTGGAAGATTAGGTGCCCACCTAAAGTACACCATTTTTCTTTGGGGTTTAGCCATAATAGTTTGCACATGCGTATGAATATTGCCCATAGAGGTGTTGAGATGGACACTATATGTGATGTCTGCAATCGCTTGTTTGAGGATGGTGGCCATTTATTCCTCAGATGTTCGGCTATTAAAGCAATGTGGCGGGCGCTCAAGCTGGAAGAAGTGCGGTCGGACTTATTGAATACCAAGTCCGCTATTGAGCTTCTGTAGCATGTGTTTGTGCTGCCCAAAGAGTCATCTATGCGTGTCATTTCCCTACTATGGTGCTAGTGGTCAGAACCGAACAAAGCAAACCAAGGTGAAAAAGATGCTCTATTGATGAGTTCCAATTTGTGGCTAGTAGTCACGTGAGTGAATGGAAGGAATTTTTGTCAGAAAAGGATACACACAAGGTAATCGCAATATCAAATGGTCTCCACCTCCGGAGAACAGGATTAAAATAAATTATGACGGAGCTTTCGATAGTGCCACTCGAGCTGGAGGATGGGGTCTCATCGGGCGAGACAACGCAGTGAGTTCGTGTGCGCCGCTGCTGGACTGCTGCCCCAACTTGATGATCCTATGCATGCTGAGGCTGAAGTTCTGCTAAGGGGCGTCACTATTGCAAGTAATATGGGAATTGGAAGGGATATTTTTGAGACTGACGCTGAGATGGTATCGAACGCTATCAACTCAAATGATTATGATCTAGCTACAAATGGGGCTATTTTCCGTGAGATCAGATATCAGCTGAGGATTGGGTTTATTGATTTTCAGGTTGTTTACCAACCGAGGGATTGTAACAAAACAACTCATGTGCTGGCAGGGTTAGGAGTTTAGGCTGTAGCTTCTACTAGCCTCATGTGGCTTGAGAGCCTCCCCGATGATGTACTTGGTCTCTTGTCCATCGATATTGCCGACCAAAGTTAATGGAATGGCTGCGTTCCATGCAAGAAAAATAAACTCAATTCAATAGTGATTATTAATTCATGAATGCTTCTTATTGTCTTCATTCTACTCGGACCTATTCTACTGCTGACATCATTCATGTTGGTACATCTAATACATACATCAAACTTTTTTATTGGCCGAAGATCGCCATGGATATCTTTACATGTGAAGAATGGTCGTACATTGATATTTTTTGTAACCAAATCATTATTTTCTTTCCATTTTAATTTGTATGTGGAATTTCGTATTCAAAATCACGTAATTATTATAAGTAGAAAATATACCTCCATTAATTTATTAAAACAAATTGTGCCTCCATTGATTTAATGAATTAAAAATTCATATATATATAGAAGTATTCAATACTTAGGTGTTTAAGGATTTCAAATTGAGTTTGTACATAACCAAATTTGAATTCTTTTTATTTGTTATCTAATAGGAATAATTTTTATATAGTATTCAAAACTTACATGTTTAAAGATTTAAAATAGAGTTTGTACATAATCAAATTCGAATTCGTTCCTATTTGTTGTATTTTTATATTCCATTGAGTTGTATTCTAAACGTCGAAATAATATATAAAATTTACATTGATAATTACTTACTTTTATTTCACAGGAAACCCAATTTTCTATTTCCCCTTGTTTCTCTCTCCTAAATTGATATGGAAAGATTTATTTCTCCAACCCTACTTATGTGGGGGCCGAGTTCACGTTGCGCACATTCGGGTCGGCTCACAATTTTCCTGAGCAGCAAAATAAAACTTGACTCGGCGAGATTCCCGCAACCCGCAATCCACGGCACGCGCGTATCTCTCTTATTGTCACTCACTTATAAAGTGGTGCAACACTCCATCTTATAAGGTGGTGCAACTCTTCTTCAACTTCCCATGTGGGACTAAACTTTAGCTCTCACTCCACTTCCATGTGAGCTGTCACAAACATGGGCCCAAACACATATGGACTGCCATAGATCTAGGCTTTGAGATTTAGGAAAAATCTGAAATATACATGGGTCTAAATGGACTAGCCTATTATTTCTAACAGGTTTGATGGACGGCAAGTTTCAGACGCACTCTTTTTTCTTACAAGGGCACCTAAGAGAACTGAAAAGTTTTAATGAGACGGCTTGCATGCGTAATATATGAGTTTAAAAAAAAATGGAACTATACCCAATTTTAAAAACTATAGGGCATACAATTGATGGAACTGTGGGCAGACTGCGGTATGTTGTAAGTATTACGACTTCTCCATTATAGCAACGGCCATGATGTCCTGTATTTCACCATGTGGCATTGTTTTGTCTGTGTAAGCTTTTGAGTCGTTGTGTCCATGGAATAGATTTATTTGTATTGTGTATAACTTTGCCATATTGCAAGATGGAGAAGCCAGGAGGATGAGCTTCCATTATACCTAAAAATAAACTAATAAAAAATATTTTCTAGCTACTGCGTAGGAGTAGTCCTTAGCTATGCTAATTTTGTTGTGGTAGTAGTCAGTTAACATATGATATCTATGAATTATGTGCGGTAGTTGCGACATAGTGTCCAACGATAGGTACGAACCTCTTGGTCGGTAGCTGGAACTTCCTCGTCCGAATCGCTATACTGGAATTCATATATAGTACGTGTCGGAAATACATGAAACATATGCTTAGTTGATGTACGTATGTAATTAACACATCTTTATCAAAAAATATGTATAATTTACACATGAATATGTTTGTGCGTACCTCGAAGTATTGTCTGTCTATATAGATGGCAGGACGGTTGGGGTGGACTTGTGCTGCGGCGTACTCGAGCGCTGCCACGGTTACCTCCACCTCCTCACCACTGTAACCCGTGCAGTCAATATCATACCAGACATGCTCGAGCAAAGGCATGTTCCCCGGCACTAATCCGCAAACGCCATGCTTTCCCACGCCTATAGAGCATGCTAATTGTTCAAGCATTGGCAGCGCTCCTCCCTGCTCACAAAATTCAATCTCTAGATTGGTTTGGAGGAATCCCAACTTCCGGAACTCATTGGTACCAACAGTAGGTGTGAACCAAGTGTAATCTACACAGAGATGGAGGCGGCGCAGCGCTGGTAGTCTCCCGAGGATATGAATATCGTGTTGGTTCACCTCTACTACGCAGAAATACAGGTACCATAGATACGGCAAATACGAGGAATCTATCCATGAAGGACGCTTGAGTAGATATATGTCAATCAATGAAAGCTCATAGATCTCTAAAGGAGGCGTCCAGTCTTCCCATGTGCCATCATCATGGTAACCGTCCACGTCAGAGGTAACCGTCAAATCCTGAATTCTTCGTAGGCTGCGCAGCGACTCCACCAGTGCCTTGATCACACTCTCGTGCATCTCATTGAAATGGATCACCAGTAGCCTCACCTCTGTCAGCTTACTTAGCTCAGTGACAAAGTTTGGACACTTGTCCACGGAGTATAGCTGAAGCTCTTCAAGGGACGTCAACTTCCCTACCCTACCCATCATTCTGGTGCTCCGGGAGGCCCGCAAGCACATCAATTTGCTCATCTCAGCGATTGAGGCTGGCAATTCTTTTATGCCACTCCCCCTTACGTCTAACGTCTGCATGAACTTGAGATCATGCCCTATTTCCATCGGGAGCTCAACAACGGGTGTCTCAACCAGCCCTAGGTACCTCAGCTGAACCAACTTCCCAAGATGCTCAAGATTACAAGCTCCCCAAGAAAAATCACAGTTATGTAGGACGAGTACTCGTAACACTTTAAAGCTTAAAAGTTGGAGCAATCTACCATCAGAGCACAAGGTGACATTAAATGACCTCACGTGTCCCATCTCCATGTTTACAGGGTTGTGCTCCACACGCCTTTTGTGGACGGCTAATCTATGAATATTAGTGCTTCTATCTGACCAACATGTGTCGGGCTCCTGCTGAATATCCACTACTTTGACAAAGTTCAATTCGCTTGATAAGTTGCGGATTAGATCAAGCACCATATCATGAACACGACAAGCAATGACTAAATTGCCATTATCATTATCCCTCAATCGGATCATACTTCTATTTACAAGCTGATTAAAATAGCTCTCTCCAAGGTCAAATAACCTTAGTCCTTGTTCACGGGGGACAAAACCTTCTCCAATCCACATCCATATCAACTCATGTTTATTAATTAAATGATCTTCTGGAAAGATGCTCAAGTGCAATAAACAAGTCTTTAGATAAGAAGGAAGATCATAATAGCTGAAAGATAGTATCTTTCTTGTGTTCTTAACGGCTTCGCTATCCCCATGCCCAAATCCAATAGAGTCATACACCTTTGACCAGTCCTCGGGTCTTTTACCAACAAGCAAACTAGCTATCGTAATGATAGATAACGGCACACCACCACATTTCCTTAAAATTTTCTCTGACACTTCAGCAGATCGATTGTCAGAAATTACGTCTTTATCTCCCCATATTCTTGTATTGAATAACCTTTTGGAGTTATCATCAGAAAGTGATTTCATGTTGTAAACACCACCAACTTTTGTGGCAACTTCATGAATACGA
Organism: Avena insularis; assembly: GCA_023614405.1. Classification (NCBI taxonomy): domain Eukaryota; kingdom Viridiplantae; phylum Streptophyta; class Magnoliopsida; order Poales; family Poaceae; genus Avena; species Avena insularis. Next base: position 45,585,051 of record CM042695.1, read on the forward strand.
GTAGTTATGATTATTCTACTCTCGGGGTTACTATCAACTAAAGCACATTTAATCACTTCCCATGTTGGTATATCCCATATGTCATCAATAATTATTAAGTACCTGTTTGAAGTAAACAGAAAGTTCTAATCAGCTAAGCTATCTAGAGTATGTAGTATTAGTTTTAAACAAGAACTAGCCATCCTTCCAGTTCTTTAAAGGTGTTAGTAGTGCTTTTCGCCCGAGGGAATCATGCAATTAGGGTTACATAGGAAAACGTGAGGGAGAAATCTAGCTTGGAACATGAACAAGGAAGAAATTATATTTTCATAGAGTTATTTGTGAAATATGTTAATCACATTCATGGATTTTTAGTTGAAGATTATCTAGGTGCACTTTGAATATTTTAGCTAGCAAACTGTATTAAATGTTTTGGAGCGTAATCAAGAATGACTCCATGGCTCTCTTTAGACAATTGCAAGTTGGGGAATTGCCCTTGTCAAGCTAAACTTCGGAGTAATTACATTATTACCCAAAAAGGACAACGCGGTTCAAATTCAGCAATACAGACCTATTTGTTTGCTCAATGTTAGCTTCAAAATCTTTACCAAGGTAGCTACTAATCGTATTATGGATATTGCCAATAAGGTGATTAGAGCTACCCAAACTGCCTTTTTTGCCTGGGCGCCATATCCTTGAGGGTGTGGTTGTTCTACATGAGACCATACATAAACTTCATCGGAAGAAAATGGATGGAGTGATCTTTAAAATAGATTTTGAAAAGGCATATAATAAAGTGAAATGGCCTTTCTTACAACAAGTTCTTCGCATGAAAGGTTTTGATCCAAAATGGTGTGATTAGATCAAACAATTTGTGCAAGGTGGAAGTGTGGGGATACGGGTCAACAATGATATTGGTCATTTTTTTCAAACTAGAAAAGGTTTGAGACAAGGCGATCCCTTATCCCCAATACTTTTCAACATTGTTGCAGACATGCTCGCTATCCTTATTTCTCGTGCAAAAGAGGATGGCCAAGTTGGTAGTCTCATTCCTCATTTGGTGGAAGGAGGGGTTTCCATCTTACAATATGCAGATGACACCATATTGTTTATGGAGCATGACTTAGAGAAAGCCGTTAACATGAAGCTAATCCTGTGTATCTTTGAGCAACTATCGGGCTTAAAAATTAATTTTCATAAAAGTGAGATTTTCTGTTTTGGAAAGGCTAAGGAGCTGGTGGAGGATTATAAGCAGATTTTGGGCTGTGAGTCAGCTGCTCTTCCTTTTCGGTACCTGGGTGTACCTATCCATTATAGAAAGCTACGGAATTCTGAATGGAACCTTGTGGAGAGCCGTTTTCTTTCAAAGCTAGGATGCTGGCAAGGAAAATTGCTTTCGTATGGAGATTGTTTGGTTTTGATCAATTCGGTATTGACTAGTTTAGCGATGTTTATGCTCTCTTTTATGGAGATACCGAAAGGGGTAAGAAAAAGACTTGATTTTTATCGATCGAGATTCTTCTGGCAAAGTGATGATAACAAGAAGAAATATAGATTGTCAAAATGGAATATTGTGTGTCGTCCTAAAGATCAAGGAGGTTTAGGTATTGAAGTACTTGAGATAAAAAATAAGTGCTTACTTAGCAAATGGCTTTTTAAGTTACTCAATGAAGAAGGGATGTGGCAACAAATTCTGCGAAGTAAGTATTTAATGCATAAGACTTTATCTCAAGTCGAAGCTAAACCTACTGATTCTCCTTTTCGGAAAGGGCTAATGCGGGTTAAGAAGTTGTTCTTCTCCTATGGCCATTTCAAAATTGGGGATGGAGAAAGTGTTCGTTTTTGGGAAGACGTTTGGTTAGGTGAGCATTCTCTTGCTCACCAATACCCCTCGCTATATAACATTGCACAAACAAAAAATGTCTTAGTGGCTGATGTTCTTGGTCAAGCGCCTCTTAATATTTCTTTTAGGAGATGTTTAACCGGCAACAAATGGACAAATTGGTTACATCTTTGTAGGAGGTTAATGAGAATCCACCTAAATGATAATCAGGATAAATTCGTGTGGAATTTGACTACCAATGGTCTGTTTACGGTAAAATCCTTGTATATGGATGAAATGAATGGTCATACTAGGTTTTTATATAAGTATCTTTGGAAGTTAAAAATTCCCCTAAAGATCAAACACTACAGGATCGCCACACGCCGAGGGCAAAAGTCAATTCTAGGCTAAATGCCCTCGGCAGATGCTACGCCGACGGCCACCTCTCAGAGCCTCCTAAGAAGGGCTCCTTGGAGCACATAGAGGCTCGGCGATTAAATGTCATCGGTAGACATGCTCGCCGAGGGTAATGCCCTCGGCGTAGTGGCCATCGGCATAGCTTGTCGACAGGTTGTAAAAATATATTTTTAAAAAAATTTAAATGTTTTTTTTTTCAATTTTTGAATCTTTGAATTGTTTGACTCGTTAATCTCTCACTTTGAAGATTTTTAACACTAATTACACTTAATATTTAATTAAATTGCAGTCTTGGTCGAACTTCCCGGAAGGTCACCCATCCTAATACTACTCCAGCTCCAGCACGCTTAACTTCCTCGTTCCTTCAGAATCTGTTTCCGCAAAGTAATTCATACATTGTTGTCAATACTATGATATCAATCCTATTAACCCTTATGTCAACATGTCACATGTTTGTATTTTTTGAAATTACAAACAATTATTTAAGTAAACATTAATGAATAAGTAAAAATATTATTGAATTCAAATAAAAATATAATAATTTTACTTTTTTGTATTTTTCTATTTAATATGGAATAATTAATATCTTTAAATCTGTAAATCGGAATTTAACAAATAATATGTCTAAATTGATCATAAAAATGAGAGGAATCCAAATATGATATCCATATCAACTAATCACAAACCCTCCATTTTTGAATTATCTATTTGGTGGTTGCTTTAGAAAATTCCCTTTTTGCGCTCGGATAATGAAAAATGGCTTTTTGGTGCGATGAAAAAGAAAACTTGTATTGAATCTTTGATAAAATAGCATATTGTGAACCTAAAAATGATTTTTGTAAAAAAATATGAGCATCGGATCATGTACATGTAGTTCATATCTGACCCACTTCCTACCGATTCGGCAGGAATTTGTCTTTTTCACCAAAGATGGATGGAAAGGTTTCGGAACCCCCTGTTGGGATATTGTACATATAAGGTGGTATCGTATTTTTGTAAAATGTGGTGGTAGCATTTTGAATTAGCCATTTGGTGGTTGCTTCACAAAATCGTCCTTTTTTTGTGCTCGGAAAATGTAAAATGGCTTTTTGGTATGACGAAAAGGAAAACTTTCTCCTGCAACATTGTTCGCCATCCCATGATGCATGTGTATGCACAATATGGGCACATTATCACAAAATATTCCTTAATTCTAGCCATAACATTGGTCATTTGACCCGAAAGCCAAGAAACCTCGAATGAGATAGGTCATTTTGTGAAGGTTTTTTTAAGAAATAATCAATATATCAAGTTGAATATTTTTAATTATAACTATGTCACATAATATGACACCACGCGAAGGTTTCGCATTGTTTCGATCATTTTTGAATTTTTTATGCCCGTTTTAAACTATCGTCAAACTTTGTCGAACGGCGGGCATGAAGATTCCTAGCTCGGGGCCGAGCCTCGCTAAAATTGCATTGGATCTTTGATAAAATAGCATACTGTGAACCTAAAAATGATTTTTGTAAAAAAACATGAGCATCGGATCATGTACCTGTAGTTTATATCTGACCCACTTCCTACCGATTTGGCATGATTTGTCTTTTTCACCAAAGGTGGACGGAAAGGTTTCGGATCCCCCTGTTGGGACATTGTCCATATAAGGTGGTCTATTATTTTTATAAAATGTGGTGGTAGTATTTTGAATTAGCCATTTGGTGGTTGCTTCATAAAACCATCCGTTTTTATGCTCAGAAAATAGAAAATGTCTTTTTGGTGCGACAAAAAGGAAAGCTTCCTCCTGCAACATTGTTCGCCATCCTATGATGCACATGTATGCACAATATGGGCACATTATCACAAATTATGCCTTGATTCTAGCCATAACATTGGTCATTTGACCCGAAAGCCAAGAAACCTCGAATGAGATAGGTCATTTTATGAAGGTTTCTTTGAGACATAATCAATATATCAAGTTTGATATTTTTCCTTCTAACTATGTCACATAATATAACACCACACGAAGGTTTCGCATTGTTTCGATCATTTTTGAATTTTTATGCCCGTTTTAAACTATATATAATGTTTTATGTTTTACTTAATTTTTATTTACAAATGTGTAATATTTGAGTGTAGATAGATAGGTCTTATTTTTCTTGAAATTTTGATATATTATTTGTATTTTTTCGAATTAGAATGATTTAGTTATAATTTTTCAAAGTTTAATGAGATAAAATAAAAAATAGCTACGCCGAGGGCGGCTACGCCGACGGCAGCCGTCGGCGTAGCATAGGATATGCCGAGGGAAATTCTACGCCGACGGATGCTTGGCGGAGCTGGCCTAGACGATGGCTACGCCGACGGCCCCGACGTTTGGCCGTCGGCGTAGCGACTGGCCGTCGGCGTAGCTTCCCATCCCTGTAGTGAAAATTTGTATGTGATTCCTTAAGAATAGAGTTTTATTGACTAACGATAACTTGTCAAAAAGACAATGGAAGGGATGCCCAAAATGTTGTTTTTGTGACTCAATGGAGTCGGTTGAGCATCTGTTTTTGACGTGTCCTTTTGCACGTATAATTTGGCGTATGATTTACTTTGCGTACAATATTACCCCACCGGCTAATATAACCAATATGTTTGGGAATTAGCTTAATGGGGTTGACAAAAGGGTTAAAGCTAGAATACGAATTGGTGTTTCAGCTTTATATTGGTCTATATGGATGTCTAGAAATAACATCATTTTTAACAAACAGAAAGGTACTAATTTTTTGCAGGTTATTCGGCTGGCAACTCACTGGATTCAACAACAACAATGGACATGCTTGCTCCCGAAGGATCAGCGGGAGCTTATGGACAATGGCTGCAATATCCTGCTTACGGTTGCTCAGGATTTCTATTTTCAGGCTACTGGGTGGCGGCATACTAGTAGATTGCAAAATGAATAGTTTTGTTGTTCTATTCATTTTTCGATGGTTGATATTTGTTTCAACCCTCTCTGATCCATGATTGTAAACTTTAAACTATTTGGAATAATGCAATAAAAGGGCTATGTGCATCTATTGATGCAGAGGCCGGGGCGATACTCCCCATTTCGAAAGAAAAAAAAACTGTATTAAACCTTTTGCTATCTTTTTCACATGGCTGGTGTAGATAGTTATATAGTGTATTTGTAGTAAGATGAGATAAGGTGTTGTGACGGACAGCTATTGTAAGCACTGAATATATATAAAAAAATCAATATGACCTGAATTACCTTTTGTCCACAATGAAGCCTTTTAGCTCGTCGATGAGCTGCCTTACGTCCATCTGCGATGAAGTGATGTTCCTATACTTTTCCCTGTCAAGATCATGGAGGATATCCCGAAGAACTTTCTTTATGTCCGGATTTTGGCCCACTGGAACAAAACTCCCACAGTCAAATTTGTTCAAAAGCTTGTCATACAATGCTTTAGCAAGGGTTGTCTTGCCTAATCCTCCGAATCCAACGACTGAGACTGCCTTGAGATTCTTTTTGGACATATCAACACCCTTAGACAACATCATCATTAGCTCATCAGTTGCCTCATCAGTACCAACAAGGTTAGATACCTTGTTGTATAGAGTCGAGAGACGGGGGTCAACAGTAGTTGCAAGGGTAGAAACAATATCATTGATTTTGTACCTATCGTAGCGCTCTTTCACCTTCCTAACTTGGCTCTCGATGTGCTTAATGTCTTTAGCTATTTTGTGGCGAGCCTTTAGCTCGGTGAGGTTGTAGATTGTCTTCTTGACAAAGCCCATGATTGTGGAGGGCTTGGTCAGCTCAAGATCTTTGATGCCTACCATCGAGGAGTCAAGGCTGTCCTCTATGGCATAGGATAGCTCCCTGACCTCACCAGCCCATATCTTGACCTGCGGGTCAAGCTGGTCTAGCGGCACGTTAGACACCTTTACAAGGGCAGCTTGCATGGTCTCGAGCTCGGCCTTGAGGTCCTTGATCCCCTGCTCCACACTCACCTGGAGGTTGTACTCCTCCTGGAGCAGCTTCCCCAGCTTAGGCAGGAGGGTGCCCATCGCTCCTGTTACAACCTCCATGCTAAACTTTTACTCTCAGGCTTTGATCTGTCTATAGATATAACTTGTTCCTTTATGTTTCTCTCTTGCTAGCCAAAACAGGGTTGATGTGGCTCATCTTATATATAGACTACTTTCCATGTTACTATTAGTGAGGCTGGACACACGAATATTAATTAGAATGTCTCAATCAGCAGTTTTTGGAATGGACAGACTACGGTGCTACCAAGGATCATACATTGTTGGTACTAGATTAGCCAAAACCTGTAGACGGAACCAAAGCTTGCAGATTTGTGCTACCAAGGCTCTCAATAGTTTCTGAAAATGAAAGTTTTACTACAATCGGTTTCTTCTCCCTCACTATACACAGCTCATTTGCTTCACGCTGACGGTTGTTTCAATTCATTTGATGGCTGCAACAGCGCGAGCACGCATAAAAAATGCGGATCTAAAAGGAAACTTCCACCAACAGTATGCCGTGTCACCAAGACAATACTGCTTGATTTTCACCGACTGACTTGGTAAACATATAGAAGCTTAGAAAACAGGCGCCTGCAAGATATGGAAGATACGAAGACAATAAGAATCACAGAACAGGATGCAATACCAGGCTTAAATTGATCCTTCTTTTATATCAAGACTTGTGCGGACAGTAGGCAGGTAGCAGTGATACTGTGCGTGTGCAGCAGCTGGGTTCAGGGTTTTCACTGCAGTATCGGTGGCTCACAGAAAGGTATTCACCTGCTGTATTTGAAAACTAAGAATGCAGAGTCCAAGGTGTTCAAGGCTCTGAAACAACAGAGCAGAAATTTCAAACTGGCCAACAACATGAATACTCCGTATGCAGTTACGTGTGCAGTAGTTCATGATCTGAGTTCATCAACAAATTTTTCTTTCCATCACAGTGGTTAATTGGTTTTTGTGTGGCATATCTTGTTCTGCGATCGCATTGTCTTAATAAAGGAGCGGACTATCTAAGGCCTACGCCAACAGTCCCCCGCAAACGGACCGCGCGGGTCCGATCCGGTCCTTCGTCTCCCTCGTCCTCGCTGCCATTGCAGATGCGCGGTTGCGTGCTGCTCTCGCCTCCTGTCGAGCCACGGCCGCTACCACCTCCGGTTGGGCCGTGGACGTCCCTATGCACGCAAGGCCACCGCCTCGATCTGCCTGTTGGCGAATGTATCATGGACGGCATCCATGCCCCTGTACTGGCCAGCCAAGAGAACGTTCAAGGCAGCGGCCTCCTCCATCGCCTCCGCATCCTGCCACTACCGATCCTCCTCCGTAGAGGCCTCAGCGGCGACCCGGGTGACTGTTGGGGATATACTTTTCGGGTATACCCACAGGACTCACTGACCAGGTTGGCCCACCAACGGGTTAGAGCTTTGCTTCATGGGCGGCCCAGTCAGAGAAAGAAGAGGAGCCACTTCCAGCTAGGACAAGACCCAGAAGAGTTACCGACTTAGGCCTATAGTATTACTTGCAGTCCAAGCTGTATCTAGTTACCGACTCTGTAACGTAGCCGGATAAGTCTCTCTTGTAACCCTAGGTCCTGGTGACTATATAAACCGGCCCTATGGAAGCCTTTAGGGCACAACCAATATTACAACACCACAACATACTCGCACAAGTGAACCTCTCTTGTAATCTATTGTAACATCCGGCTCTCGCCGATATATTACTGGGTTGCTAGCAGGAGTAGGATCTAATCACCGCAGTCGGATCTGAACCTGGGTAAACTTGTGTTCACCGTTCCTGGAACATCCGACGTCTCACACCCCATCTTCTCAACACCGTCAGGGCCCCCTATGGCGTACTTGTCGACAATTCGACGAAAGTTGGCGCCCACCATGGGGCGGGTGACTATCGGAGCTTCGTTCTAGGCGGAATCTGCGCGTGCACATGAAACATCGCATTGGTCGCGTGGTCTATGCCAGTTATGTCCCTCTCGTTCTTCTCGACGAGACTTGGATTCCAGCTAGCAAGCCCGTGACAACCTACGCGATCATGCCTATCGGCGAGATTGATATTTACCTCGGTTTCGCTGAACCCGCCCAACCCATCCTTGAGGTGATAACCATGGCGGAAGAAAAATACGGATCTGCGGATATCCGCAGAGGAGGAAGAGTTCAAGATCCCGAAAAAACTTGAACCCACCCAGCCCGCTCCAGTAGTGGTGGAAGAAAAATCCGGATCTGATCTCTCCGTTGAGATCGGATACACGAATGAGGAATATATCCGCTACAGATCTGACTACGTCGATGCCAGGGCAGAAAAGATGTTTATAGGGTATAAGATCAGGCCGAAGAGACTCCCCCGCTTCAACTACAAGATGGAGGCAAAGATCAGGACGCTCCAGTCCCTCGAGACCACAAATAGGAAGCATTTCTTCGTATACCACGTAAGCTCTGGATCCAACTCTGTCAATGCTAGAGTCAGAAACGATCCAGTTCTCAACGCAATCGAAGAAAGCGCCGACTTACCTGGTTCCCCTCAGGAGTCAATAACGTCGCAGGAACTTCGAGACTTCGAGAAGGATATGGAGGAGTACGAAGAATAATACGGCTCCAAACAAACGCATGGTGAGCTGGAGACTCCTCCGAGTCCATACGATAGCATGGATGGAAACTACACCTCGCAAGATGACATGGACACCGGAGATTCATCCGAGGTCCAAAAGCCAACTACTACGGAAAGTACCGACGGAAGTCTATCTCCCGGTACCATACCAAAAGTCGTCTTTGCCACCGGTACGCACGTTAAGGCTACTGGGCGGTCAAAGAAGAAGTAGAAGAATAGAAATCCAACACCGACAGAGCCGTACATCGAGGAAACCAATGAAGAAAAATTTTATGAAGAGATCGAGATGGAGAATCAAGATGGAGATCCGTATTAAACCCACGCTGATCGACCCTCCCGTGAATGGACACGTTGTCACCAAGGGTCCACGTGAAATTTACGGAGATGCTCTCATGATACCAATCCCAATGGCTTCGAATATTACTCCGGATGCGCTGGAGAAAAGGGCCGAGGACCTGGAAAAGCACCACTTATTTTTACTCGAAGAAGCCGCACGCATCATCGAGCTTAAACAATAGTTAAACATCGATCCTGCCAAGTACCAGTCAGATTTCAAGTGACTACCAAACAAGACAAGAGGAGGTCCGGTTCTTGCTAATAGGAACCCGGATATCCATAGAGATCTATCGATGGAAAATCTGGAGAGAGGATCCGAGTCTACATCATTGGAGAACGTTTCAGCAGCTCGAGCCATCCTCGCCAATAATCTGTCTCCCGAGTAGGTCCGGCAATGCATTGCGTTGGTGGACAAAGGATTGAAACAGCAGAAAACGGCCACGTCATTCGGTGGCAAGCTGGCCTCAAAGTCGGAATTTTGTCACACTGGCGCTGACCAGAGCGCTGATGAGAGACCCCGCAGGGATAGGTATCAACGATGTTGAAAGAATATTTCATGATCCCTAGTGTTTTATGTGTTAGATAACAATATTTCATGATCTCTTCGCCTATAAGAAGCCCCTGATGCAGAAACCCTAGACACCCGATCAAAATTCCACGAAACCGTCTATAGCCGCCGCCACCATTGTCCCTAGATCGGGGGATCTGAAGCTCTTCCCGGCACCCTGCCAGAGGGGAGATCATCTCGGAGGCCTTCTTCTTCATCATGCCAGCCTCCAGTATGAAGCGTGAGTAGTTCCACCTTGGACTACGGGTCCATGTAGTAGCTAGATGGTTGTATCTCCTCCTTGTGCTTTCATGTCTAGATCTTGTGAGCTCTGTTCATGACGAAGATCTAATCTATTTGTAATCATGCATGTTGTGTTTGCGGGGATCCGATGGATATTGAGATTACTATGTCAGATTGATTAATGGTTTTGTCTATTTGATTCTATCATGTTTGTGTTGTTTGTGATCTTGCATGCTCTCCGTTGTTAGTAGCTATCTTGGCCAAGTAGTTGCTAGTGACTCCAAGAGGGGGTATTTATGCTCGATAGTGGGTTCATGCCTCTACTTAATCAAGGGAAGTGACATAAATCTCTACGGTTGTAGATGTGATGTTGCCACTAGGGAGAAAACAACGGTCTCTTGTTCATGGAACAAGTGGATTATTTACCTTACACACTTTGCTTAAAGCAGTTGTCTGTTGCTTGTAACTTAATACTGGAGGGGGTTCGGATGATAACCTGAAGGTGGACTTCTAGTCATAGATGAAGTTGGATGGCGGTCTATGTATATTGTTGTATTTCCCAATCGAATCTCATATGATCTTTTTGTCTAGTATTGCATTGTTATGCCTTGCTCAGTCCTGTAAATTGCCCTGCTGTAATTTGTTTACCCAGCATGCCATGTTTGTTTATCTAAGGAGAACACCTCTAGTGAACTATGGACCCTAGTCCAATCTTTAACATTGACACATCTTCCACAGTTACTGTTTACTTGATGCAAACCATCATCACTTCCACACCATATATTTAATCCTTTGTTACAGCAACCGGTGAGATTGACAACCTCACTGTTCGTTGGGGCAAAGTCTTGAGTTTGTGTTGTGCAGGTCTCCATGTTTCTTGCAACACCTTTGAGACGTTTCCTTCCTCCTACTGGTTCGATAACCTTGTTTTCTTACTGAGGGAAGACTTGCTGTTGTGCTTCTTCACATCTTGCTCTTGGGGTTTACCTATGAATTTCTCCACATGAACAAGGAGTCATCAAGAAGTTTTCTGGCGCCGTTGTCGGGGAGGCTAAGGACGTCTTCACCAGGGGATTCCTCCTCAACCTTTCTCTTTACTTTGTTTTTAGTTTGCTTAGTTTATTTTGCTTGGTTTTGTGTGCCTCTTTTTATGAAAAACTCCAAAAAAGTAGTCTAGTTTGGTTTGCTTTCTCTTATCAAAAACACAAAAAAATTAGTTCCTACACTAGTTGCCACCTTGCTCTAGCTCACCATGTTGTTCCCCATGTTCGCCCTGATGGGCCTTTCGATAGGTAGTGGCTCTATAATTGGGAAAGAAAATATTGAAGAATTCTTCAATCTTGTTAGCAAGCATGAGGATATTGAGGATAGATCTATAGCAGAACTTGCTCCTAATTATGAAATTGCTGCAGCTTCTTTAATTCATATGTTGGAGTCTAGGTTTGTTAGACTTAACCTCATGATGAAAATCTTGTCACTAAAACTAAAATAAGAAAAGAATGTTGAAAAGAGAGAATTTATTCTTGAAACTTTACTCAAAGAGTTCCATGATGTTGCTAAAGAAGCCAAAAAGGTTTTTGAGCGTTTCAATATGCTAGGCTCATGTGTAGATGTTGTGTACTTCATATAAATCCAAGCCTAGAGAGGAATTTAAGATACCCATACCCTTTAAGCTTGTTGGGGTGCATGAAGCCTTTGAAAATAATTTTGATTGGATTGTTCCTGAAAATCCTTTTGATGAAATTAGTAAACCAAAGAGAGATGAGAAGGGATCCTCCAAAACTCATTTGGATGAGATACCTTTCATAGTTGAAGACTTTGCAAGTATTGATCTTAATTCCTCATTTGAAAATACTTGATTTCTTGCTTCTTGTGCCTAATTTAAAGGCGTTAAAAAAAGTACTTGTTGGGAGATAACCCAAGAGTTTTCTTGAGTATTGGAAGTTACTACTTCAGTAATGATCTCTCCTTATCCTTTTTGTTTGCTTTTTGTGCCAAGAATGACCTTTAATGAGAGGGAAGTAAGATTTGGGGAGTTGCTGTCCCGAAACAGATTTCTGTCCTCCACCATAAAAATTCGTGAGGAGTCTCTGTAAGTCGGATTGAGCTGAAAATTTATGAATAAATCCCCCAGTATGTTGGATAACTTTCGTTAGTTCAACACCTTTTGATTTGAGCAACATAAGATGTTTGAAAAAAATCGGTTTCTACCTGATGGTCTATTTTAACAGATTTCTGCCATTATTTGCATTTGCTTCTTATTGATTCCTTTTTATGTTCTTTTTGGGGAAATTGAGCTTTTTGAAGGAGTTGATACAGTAGCTTGTGTTTTTAGTGAAAAGTTTTGCTGTTCTAAAGCTAAACCCAAAGGTATATTATCTTTTGAGTACACTAATGTTGCTAGTTAAGATTGTGTGAAGTTTCGTTTGAACGAAAAAATTCAGGTGTAGAGAGAGAATGATGTAATGAGATGAAGAATGGACAAAAGCTCAAGCTTGGGGATGCAACCCCGGTGTCACCCCAAGAAATATCCAATAGGTACAAGCGTCAAAGCTTGGGGATGCCCAAGGTATCCCCTTCTTCATCAATAAAAAGCTCAGGTCTTTCTAGACACTTTGTTTTTATTGTTTCATGCACTATTGTGTTGTTCTTGAAGAGTCTTAGTTTTTGTTTCCTTAGTTTGTTTAGTTTGCTTGAATAAAGTAGTTTGGACCCCCGTTCTTGCTGTGTTGTTTCAAATAAGTTGATTGGTGTTGCAAATGAGTAGAAAGTTCCTGCTTGAAAGTGTAAGAGGAGCTTGCATTGACTGTGATTTAGGCTTTAGCATGACATGCTAGGTGTTGTTTTAACCTTATGCTTAGTGATTATTGTTGTAGCATGACTTGTTCCAAACAATTGGGAGTGCTTAGTGTGCCTTGAAAGAATCATGCGTTGTTTTAGCATACAAAAGCATAGTATTGTGGTATTCTCATTTGATGCTTTGTTTAGGTTGACTTGGCACATGCTCACACCATGTATGACTATGAACAAGTCAACATAGCCTCTATGATAATTTAGTCCTTGACTTGTAGTACCACTCTATGCTTTGATTAGTAATGTTTTGTCGCTCTACATAATTATGGCCATTATTGCTCTCTTAGTTGGTTGCTTCCAGTCTTTTGCTAGCCTCCACTTGTATGAGTAAGCTCTACTCATGCTTCCAACTCCCAAAAAACCAAGTTAATTCCAAAGTGTCCACTATAAATTCCTATGCATGGTGTGTTACACCATTCCAAGTATATTCTTGTTTTCAGCTATCTTCCAATTAAAAACTATTTTGTTATGTGAAAACTTAGTGATTAAAGCCCTCACAAACTTGATGGCACACTTTATATTCCTTGCCCCTAATAAACTTGAACCATTGTGTCATCTATGTTGTATATGCTAGCACTTATACGTTGGAATTAGCAGAACCATGTTGTCATGGGGAACGTTTTCAATATTGCACTTGTACTTTGTACACAGTTGATATCATGCTCTTTTGTCTATGGATGTCTCCGGTGTGAAATAAAGAGGGATTTTGTAAGTCCATGGATTTATGTATTTTGTGTTAGAGAAACGCTTGGGATGCTAGCCTAAGCCATGCCTAATCATGGTGGAAACTTGCAGCATCACCATAATGAGCAATCTGTGAAGCATCCTCAATAAAAGTCTATACAAATAGTAAATAAAAAGATCGTTGCGATGATCATTGTCTGCTTGCCTCGTCATTTTGGTTATGGGATATCTCCTGTACCATGTGCAAGGGGTACCCCGTTGGCGGTTCTCTATGATACATATGTACTTACTATCACAAGAACTTACAGGTGACCAAAGTTGAATAGCATGCGGTGCGGCCCTCGTATTCAAGGGACATGAGATTGCCAACTTATACTTTGTCAAACATATACTCCATCTTTATTCACTTTAACCTTAATCACTTCAAGATGCTTATGATAGGGGCAATGAGGGATGAAAGCTAACAAGTACCATAATTTTTGGAAGCTCTTTTTGAGACTTGAAATCCCTGCTTCCCTTTATGAAGGGCCTTTCTTCCACTATTATATTGAGTTTCCACCTTCTACCTTTAGGCACTAGTAAGAGAGCATAGTTGCCATTCTTAGTTCTATGTGCAGTGTCCCAAAACTTATGGATTGATGGATATTGTTGATATTACTTGTTCTTGTGCTATTTGTATCTAGTCACTCTTATGAACTTTGAAGGTGTCCTATGCATCTATTTGCTACTCAATGAGGGACAAGCTGAATGCCACTATGCTATGTTTTCTGTATGTGAAACAAACAAACATTTTTCAATGCATGTTATTGTTGATCTTTGTTTGTAGCCTTTCATGTTGCTTTCATAGTTACTTTGTCTTATTGTTAGAACTCCATCTTTCATGCACATGTTTAGAGTTCTTTGATCCCAGCTTTCAATGCTTGAAAATGGTTTGATCTTGGTTTTGATGGTGCATGTCACCTCAAAAATTATTCTTTTATCACTTACCTACTCGAGGACGAGCAGGAGTTAAGCTAGGTGATGCTTGATACGTTGGAAACGTATCTATAATTTTCGATGCTCCATTCTTGTTTACTATCTACTTTTCTTTGCTTTTTGTCCACACTTTGAGGTGTTTTTATATGTTTTCCGGTACTAACCAATTAACAAGTTGCCACAGTGCCAGTTGCCTGTTTTCTTCTGTTTTTGGTTCCAGAAAGGCAGAAAATCAATATTCTCAGAATTGGACGGGACAAAAGCCAAAGTCAATATTTTACCGTGGTGAACACGAAGTCGGAGTACGAGACGGAGGATAACCACCAGGGGGCCACACCCCCTGGCCATGCGGGTGGGCCTACCCCGCGCCTGGGGGTGCAGCCGCCCTGGTGGCCCCCCTACCTCGCCTCTTTGCCTATAAGAAGCCCCTAATGCAGAAACCCTAGGAACCAGATCAAAATTCCACGAAACCGTCCGTAGCCGCCGCCACCATCGTCCCTAGATCGGAGGGATCTGAAGCTCTTCCCGACACCCTTCCAGAGGGGAGATCACCCCGGAGGCCTTCTTCTTCATCATGCCAGCCTCCGGTATGAAGCTTGAGTAGTTCCACCATGGACTACGGGTCCATGTGGTAGCTAGATGGTTGTATATCCTCCTTGTGCTTTCATGTATAGATCTTGTGAGCTCAGTTCATGATCAAGATCTAATCTATTTGTAATCATGCATGTTGTGTGTGCGGGGATCCGATAGATTTTGAGATTACTATGTTAGATTGATTAATGGTTTTGTCTATTTGATTCTATCATGTATGTGTTGTTTGTGATCTTGCATTATCTCCATTGTTAGTAGCTATCTTGGCCAAGTAGTTGCTGGTGACTCCAAGAGGGGGTATTTATGCTCAATAGTGGGTTCATGCCTCTACTTAATCAAGGGAAGTGACATAAATCTCTATGGTCGTAAATGTGATGTTGCCACTAGGGAGAAAACAACGGTCTCTTGTTCATGGAACAAGTGGATTGTTTACCTTACACACTTTGCTTAAAGCAGTTGTCTGTTGCTTGCAACTTAATACTGGAGGGGGTACGAATGATAAACTGAAGGTGGAGTTCTAGTCATAGATACAGTTGGATGGCGGTCTATGTATATTGTTGTATTGCCCAATCGAATCTCATAGGATCTTTTTGTCTAGTATTGCATTGTTATGCCTTGCTCAGTCCTGTCAATTGTCCTGCTGTAATTTGTTTATCCAGCATATCATGTTTGTTTATCTAAGGAGAACACCTCTAGTGAACTATGGGCCCCGGTCCAATCTTTACCATTGACACATCTTCCACTGTTACTGTTTACTTGCTGCAAACCATCATCACCTTCCACACCATACAGTTAATCCTTTGTTACAGCAACCGGTGAGATTGACAACCTCACTGTTCGTTGGGGCAAAGTCTTGAGTTTGTGTTGTACAGGTTTCCACGTTGCTTGCAACACCTTTGAGATGTTTCCTTCCTCCTACTGGTTCGATAACCTTGGTTTTTACTGAGGGAAGACTTGCTACTGTGCTGCTTCACACCTTGCTCTTGGGGTTTACCGCCGAAGTGCTCCACGTCAACAAGGAGCCATCAGGTCCCAATGGCTAGAAACGGCCGCAAGGAGCGGCCGACACTAGTCTCGGTTCTAAGGGGACCTTTAGTCCCGATTCGTGTAAAAAACCATGACTAAAGGGTCTGGCCCTGGACAGGGCCTGCCATATGGATATTATTCCCGGTTTGTTACATGAACTGGGACAAAGATGGACTATTAGTCCCGGTTCCTGTAACAAACCGGGACTAATGTCCATACTATATCTTCTTCCTCCCTAGCCCGAGCCATTTCAAGCTCACATTGGCGTCTCCCAAAGATTTCTTCTTCAAGATCGAGTTCATGCCATTTTTTCTCAAGATTTGCCAACATTTTTCTGCTCCACATCTATCTAAGGGTCTTAAAAGGTTAGCAACTTTAGCCTTTTATATTTCATTGCTAGTTTAGCTCATTTCATGCTCTAGAAATGGAGGGATTGTGGGTTTATTAGTTAGGTAGTAATATTTGTAATTGTTAACATGAAATGTGAACTTGCATTAGTTTGGATTAATGTAATTGAATCCACGCTAAATATCATTTTCAATGTGTGGATTCTGTCTATATATCTGGTTTGGCACATATAGTCCTCAAAATTCATTTGATTCATAGAAGCACAAAGATACATGAGTTCATCCTATCTATATATCTTGGTTTGTCACATAGTCTTGAAATTCATTTGATTCACAGATGCATCATGCCACCGTCCAAGTTGTGTATATATGTTTATATGCTCATGAGAGAAATGTGTACAACATGTAGGTGTAGGAGTGTAGAATAATATGTATACGGAAACTTGTTTGAAGTGAAAAAACAAAATGAAAAATAATTGAACACAAAAAAGAAAAAAGAAAACCCTAAAACCCCATCTCCTGCCGCGGCAGCCGGTAGCCCCAAAACGCTGTCGCGGCAGAATACCTATAGTCCCGGTTCGTGCTATGAACCGGGACTAAAGATCCTCCAGCCCACCGCACTCCATGGGGCCACATGGAGACCCTCTAGTCCTGGTTCGTAACAGAACTGGGACTAAAGGTTTAACCTTTAGTCCTGATTCCTTAGTCCTGGATGCCAATCCGGGACTAAAGCCCCTTACAAACAGGGACTATATGTCTGTTTTCTACTAGTGAAGTGTTCTTCGGTTGCTGGGTTGATGTTAAGTTTGTTTAATATTGCTGAGATGATTCATCCTGTTTTATTGCTGCGTGATCTCTAGAATTATGAGTTCATTGCAATTGTGTAGAATTGTGAGATATAACTTCATCGGATTTTCAGTGAGTGACTAGTACAGGTTGCGACCGATGACACTGATTCTTGTCCATCTTTCTAGAGTCCTATTTGGTTGCTTAGACGCGGAAATGGCTATCTGCTATTGGTTCTTTGTCTTTGTTGATATGGATGTTGACATGATCGATGTTGAAATTGAACCTTTGTTATGGTTGCTATGAATATCTGCTATTGTTCCATCTATGACATGTGAAGTGGACTTTAAGGCCTTTGACAGTAGGGTGTCTCTTAGCTCATTATCCCAGGTCGTGGTGTATCTTAAAAGACAACTAGTATAATGGATTGTAGCTTAAGAGTTGTATCTACGTTTAATGATTTTGGGTACATGCATGCATGTAATTGGGATAGCCATGTATTTTTCCTATGGTAACGCGCAAGGCTTGTTAAACCAACATTATGTTAAAGAGAATGCTGTAGAAACTAGTAGACGGTTTGGTGAAGATAATGATGATGATGTGGATAGTTTCACCCCTAGTGGTATCTAGAAAAAATAAGAAAAAAACAGATCTGCTTGTAAATTAAACTTGGGGGCACATGAGGAATATGTAGTGCGGCCTCTAGAGGGGCACTTGGAGGATTTAGTTCTACCTCGGTGGAAGTCCAAAAATATCACCCTTTCCGTGATATTGTGACTAGAACGAGAGAGAGAGAGAGAGAGAGAGAGAGAGAGAGAGAGAGAGAAACCCCCAAATTCCTATGATAGGTGCAAGTCTCAATTTTAGGTAGGAAAGGTATGAGTAGCTATCTACAAGATTTAATCAAAGAGGAAGAGTTGGATTTCATTGGGTTGCAAGAAACCATCAAAAAATATTATTCTACTGCTTTCTTCACGAAGATTGATCCTTTGAATCAATTCTGCTAGAAGTGGTCAGCTTCTATGGGAAGATATAGGGGGTGTTCTAGGGGATTTTAGACTGACAAGATTTGATTTAATTGATTCTATTATCAGAATATTCTTTATCAGATGGACCTGAAAATCAACCAATGTTGGAATCTGGTGATTGTTCATGGGGCTGCGTAGGGAGATGAGAAAAGTGAGTTCCTTGTTGATCTGGATAATGTGTGTAGTGATCAGAGGCTAACGTTGTTGATTGGTGGAGATTTCAACTTGTTAAGATTTTCTTCTGACAAAAATAAATGTATCGGTCCTAGCAAATGGACTGATATGTTCAATTCTATCATTAATACCTATGAACTGAGAGAACTTGCCATGACCAGTGGATAGTTTACCTGGTCAAATAATCAAGTTGTGCCCACCTTGGAGAAGTTGGATAGATTTCAAATGAGTAGCAGTTCGGAAAATAGTTTTCCCCTTACAACTATTCATAAGATTACCAGGGAGTTTTCTGATCACTGTCCTATCATTCTGCATACGATGGAAGGAAAAGATGCAAAAAAACAAAGATTTCAAGTTTGAAAAAAGGTGGCTGAAAGAGGAAAGTTTCCTGTTGAGAGTCTCACATATTTGGAATCATCCTGATATGGCTCTTATCAAACTAAAGAAGGTAAAGAAGAATCTGAAGGCCGGGGTGCCAATTTGAGAGGAAGTGATAAGATAAATAAGAAATCACAAACCCTAGAGTTGTATGATTTGGAATGTATTGAAGAGATTTCACCTCTCTCTATTGAACAAATTCTCATAAAAAACATGATTCAGAGGGAACTGATGGAAATATAGAATATGAAGAACCATACTGGCAACAAAGATCTAATGAAACTTGGATGTTGAAGGGTGACAACAATACCAGTTTCTTCCATAGAGTTGCTAATAGAAGAAGGAAAAATAATAATTTTCTCTCCAAGTGATGGCCCAAACTTAATTTAGGGTGATGAAGAACAGTTGCAGCATGCAACTAAGTTCTACAAAAACCTATTTGGGCTAGAACATGGGATTGCTATGAGGCTTATGGATGAGGTGTGGAGTGAGGATGAGAAGCTGATAGATATTGATAGATCTGAAATGGACAGATGCTTCAGTGAGGAGGATATTAGGGATGTAATTTTTCAAATTGAAAAGAATAAAGCCCTAGGACCTGATGGAATTCCTATTGAATTTTATCAGTCATGTTTGGATATAATCATGGTGATCTGCTTGTAATGTTTGATGAATTCCATACACACAAATTTGATTTGAGTAGAATCAATTATGGGGTGATCACCTTGATTCCCAAAAGTGAAGATGCTAATGCTATTCAGAAAATCTTTACCAAAGCCATTACTACGAGCACTGAAGCTATCATGCATAATCTGGTATATATTTGCCAAACAGCTTTTATTAAGTTTAGATTTATCACTGATGGTGTTATGCTGCTACATGAAATCCTGAGGGAATCAAAGGTAAAGAAACAACAATGAGTGGTGCTCAAGGTTTATTTCTAAAAAGCGTATGACAAGATCAGTTGGGAGTTCCTTTTTGATTATTGTAGACAAAGGATTTAGTGAAAAGAGTATGACCTGGATCAAAAATGTTGTAGCCAATGGTACCCTAAGTGTCAAGTTGAATGACAAGGTAGTGCCATATTTTGGTGGCCAGAAAGGTGTTAGGCAGGGTGATCCTTTTGCTCCTTCTTTGTTAAATCTAGCCGTTAATAGCATGTCCAAGATGGTTGTTGAAGGACATCAGAATGGCATGTTTGCTGGTTTGGTTGATCATGTAGTTCTAGGTGGGGTTTCCATCCCGCCATATGCTTATGACACCATACTTTTCATCAAGGATGATATGGAGGGAGCAAGGAATCTTAAGCTCCTTTTTAAATTTTTGAGATGATAATGTTTGGGGTTAAGATTAATTTTGCTAAGAGTGAAGTGATGATAATCCTAGAAGATGAGGAAAGGTTGCGGAGTATGCTGATAATCCTAGAAGATGAGGAAGGGTTAAGATTAATTTTGCTAAGAGTGAAGTGATGATAATCCTATAAAGTATTTCTGCACTCCTGTTTGTTCTACAAGAATCACTATTGCTGAGATGAGTTTTTTGTAGGGGTTCGTAGCATGGAAAAAAAACTTTCTGCCGCATGCACACAAACAAACCAAGATCTATCTACTAGATTGTAGCAACGATCGAATTAGAGTACTCACCCTCAAAGATTCCAAAGCGGTTAACGAGATCAGATTCTCGTGGGTGATGTAGTCTTACACTTGCCAATCTCAAGATCGCGTAGACGATCCTTCCGGTGCTGCGTTCTGGCAGTGCTTCCGCAGTCGATCACACGTTCGATAATCGATGAAGACCTTCCTCTCCCTTGTTCCAAAGAAAATGAGGTTGTAGTTCTCCCTCATGATTCCTGGCAAGACGACAAAGATGGTGTCGGAAGTAGAGGGAAGATCCCGCAGGGCTTCGCCTAAGCCGGTGCGAGTTATGGTGGATCTAGGGTTTTCCGGCGATCTAGGTTTAGAAGGGCGGAGAGGAGGAGGTGGTGTTGGCGGCGGCTAGGGCGACGGCGATGGGCCGTCGGTGGCGCGGCGGCGGCGCACGGGGTGGGAAGGGCTGGCTCATGTGTTGTTTGGGGCAGCCCTCCCCTTCTATTTATGAGAGGGGGGCAGCCTTGGGAGGGGAGAGTTTGAATCCAAACCCAAACCCAAGTTGGATAGAAGGAAGGACTCTTTCCTTCTTCCACTAGGAAACCATTGTTCCAGTTTGACTTTTCAAACCTCCCTTTTGACTTTCAATTTAGAGCTTTAGTTCTCTCTTGCAAATGCCCAAACCAAGTGACCTAGGATATGATCCAATCATTCCACTTACCCATGACAAATTCATGGACCATTCCCCTTCCGGTCCGGTGAACCTTTTAGAACCTCTCTGATGAAAACATTGAAATCATTCCCGAACTCCGGAATCGGACTTTCCTTATATGAATCTTATTCTCCAGACCATTCTGGATCTCCTCGTGATATCCTGGATCCCATCAGAGACTCCAAACAACATTTGGTATCCCTACTTTCATTCCATATTACTAAACAACATCGAATCCTTAAGTGTGCCTCCCTACGGTTCGTGAATTATGCGGACATGACCGAGACACTTCTTCGATCAATAACACATAGAGGAATCTGTAAATTCATATGGCTCCCACATATTTCTACGATTACTTTGCGATCGAATGAGTCACTTACATACGATACCAATTTCCCTTTGTCTCGCGATAGTTTACTTATCCGAGGTTTGATCGTCGGTATATCTGCATACCTAGTTCAACCTCGTTACCGATAAGTACTCTTTTCTCGTTCCCGTGATATGTGATCCCTTGTGAGACAGTCACATGCTTGCAAGCTAATTGGATGACATTCCACCGAGAGGGCCCAGAGTATATCTATCTGTCATATGGATGGACATGCTCTCGAATAGCGTGAAAACATAGCTTGATGTGCTTCAGCTTCTTGTGTGACCTTGGTTCTTGCGCATTGGCTATGGCGCCCATGTTATCACAATATATAGACATTGGGTCCAGCGCACTTGGAACCACACTGAGCTCTGTAATGAACTCCTTCATCCATATCGCCTCTTGTGAAGCCTCCGAAGCAGCTATGTATTCCGATTCAGTTGAAGATCTCGCCATAACGCTTTGCTTTGCACTCCTCCAGCTAACTGCTGCACCATTCAAAGTAAATATATATCCAGATTGAGATTTAGAATCATTCGGATCGGTGTTCCAACTGGCATCTGTGAAACCATTAACAATGAGCTGTTCATCACCTCCATAAGAAAGAACCATATCCTTAGTTCTTCTCAAGTACTTAAGGATGTTTTTGACCGCTGTCCAATGATCCACTCCTGGATCACTTTGATATCTGCTAGTCAAACTAACAACATATGCAATATCAGGTCTAGTACATAGCATGGCATACATAAGAGATCCTATGGCTGAGGCATAGGGAGTCTTACTCATCCTTTCTCTTATCTTCTGCCGTTTGCAGGACTTTGAGTCTTACTCAAGGTCGTATTGGGCAACATGGGCAAGAACCCTTTCTTGCTATCTTCCATGATAGAAGGTATACCCAATAGTTTTACTCAAGGTCGTATTTTGCCCTCGGATCTATGATAGAAGGTATACCCAATAGTTTCCTTTGGGTATCCTATGAAGACACATTTTTCTGCTTTGGGTTCAAGCTTGTTGGGCTGTAACTTCTTTACATAAGCTTCGCAACCCCAAACTTTAAGGAACGAAAATTTAGGTTTCTTCCCAGACCACAATTCATACGATGTCGTTTCAACGGATTTAGATGGTACCCTATTTAAAGTGAATGCGGCTGTTTCTAATGCATAACCCCAAAACGATAGCGGTAAATCTGTAAGTGACATCATAGAACGAACCATATCTAAGAGAGTTCGATTACGACGTTTGGACACACCATTACGTTGTGGTGTTCCCAGCGGTGTCAATTGTGAAAGTATTCCGCATTTCTTCAAATGCTCGCCAAACTCGTAACTTAGATATTCACCTCCACGATCAGATCATAGAAATTTAATCTTCTTGTTACGTTGATTCTCCACTTCACTTTGAAATTCCTTAAACTTCTCGAAAGTTTCGGACTTATGTTTCATGAAATAGATATACCCATATCTACTCAAGTCATCCGTGAAGGTAAGAACATAACGATAATCACCGCGCGATGCTACACTCATTGGACCACATACATCGGTATGTATGATTTCCAATAAGTCCGTAGCTCGCTCCATCATACCTGAAAATGGAGTCTTAGTCATTTTACCCATGAGACATGCTTCGCATCTTTCAAGTGATTCGAAATCAAGTGATTCAAGAATTCCATCGGAATGGAGTTTCTTCATACGCTTCACTCCAATATGACCAAGACGACAATACCAAATATAGGTCGAGTTATCAAACGTTTAGCTTCATTGTTATTAATGTGTGTGTTTCTACAATCAATATTTAATAATAATAGGCCATCTATCAAAGGTGCATGTGCATAAAACATATTAATCATATACATCGAACAACCATTATTCTCGGACTTAAACAAGTAACCGTCTCGCAATAAACATGATCCGATATAATGTTCATGCTCAACGCAGGAACCAAATAATAATTATTTAAGTATAAAACTAATCCCGATGGTAGATGAAGAGGTAGCTTGCCGACCGCGATCACATCAACCTTTGATCCATTTCCAACGCGCATTGTCACCTCGTTCTTTGCTAGTTTCCGTCTATTCTGCAGTACCTGTTTCGAGTGACAAATATGAGCAACCGAACCAGTATCAAATACCCAGGGACTACTACGAGTACTAGTGAGATACACATCAATAATATGTATATCGGATATACCTTTCTTCTTGATGTTGTCGTTCTTCAAATTCGCCAAGTACTTAGGGAAATTCCGCGTCCAGTGACCCTCTCCCTTGCAGTAAAAGCACTCATTATCAGGCTTAGGCCCAGCCTTGTTCTTCTTTGTCGGCGCGGTAACTTTCTTACCGCCCTTCTTGAAGTTTCCCTTTTTCTTAGACTTGCCTTGCTTCTTGAATTTGGTGGTCTTATTGACCATCAACACTTGATGCTCTTTCTTGATCTCCACTTCCGCAGACTTTAACATGGAGAAGAGTTCGGGCAACGACTTGTCCATGTTTTGCATATTGTAATTCATCAAAAAGTTCTTGTAACTTGGTGGTAGTGATTAGAGGGCACGGTGAATCCCCAAAGCATTAGGAATCACTATACCCAAGCTTTGAAGCTTGCTTGCCTGCCCAGACATCTTAAGCACGTGCTCACTAACGGAGCTGCCCTCTTCCATCTTGCAGTTAAAGAACTTTTCAGAAGCCTTATAACTCTCTAATGCCACGTGAGCCTCAAATATCATTTTGAGTTCACGGACAATATCATGTGGGTCATGGTTCTCAAACCTTTGCTGAAGCTCCGATTCCAAACCATACAAGATAGCACACTGAACTGTGGAGTACTGATTCTTCCGAGCAAGGTAAACATTCTTTACCTCATCGGTAGCATCAGCTGCAGGTGGTTCACCCAGCGGTGCATCTAGCACATAGGTCAAATTACCAGCATTGTGGACAATCCTCAAATTGCGGAACCAATCCGCGAAGTTTCTTCCATTGTTTTTCAACTTTTTTCTAGGAACGCATTAAAATTGATGGTAGGGTCCATCATTGATCTACAACATATTTGCAATAGTTTAGACTAAGTTTATGAAAAATTGAGTTCTATAATATAGGTGAACTCCCACTCAAAACAACATCCCTCACATTGTTTTAGTGATCACACGAACCAAATCCACCACATCAAAACCGATCATCACGAGAATTCATGTAGCTTCAATGGCGAACAATCAACATGTTCATCATATCTACTATATGACTCATGCTTTACCTTTCGGTGATCCGTGTTCCGAGACCATGTCTGTACATGCTAGGCTCGTCATGATCAAACCTTAGCTTCTGCATGAGCAAATCTGGCTTGCTCCCGTTGTATACACTCACAAAATCTAACACACCCGATCATCATGTGGTGCTTCGAAACAACGAGCTTTAGCAACGGTGCTTACTAAGGATGAACACTTTATAACTTGAAATTTTGTGCTAGAGGGATCATCTTATAATGCTACCGTCGCGAACTAAGACAGACAAGATGCATAAAAGTATTAACATCACATGAAATTCATAATATGTGATATGATATGGCCTTTCTTCTTGTGCTTCAGATCTCCATCTTTGAGCACGAACATGATCTCCATCATCACCGGTATGGCGTCAAGGTCAATGGCGCCGCTTCTTGGTTGTCATCCACCAGCATCAACCATTACAACTATTTTGAATAGACACGCAGGTCTTAACGGAATTTAATAGACAACCATATGGCTCCTGCCGGTTGCTGACTTACAATAAGGAACATTGCATACATCATATATAATCACAATCATTGCCATATCACATCACAGCACACCCCTGCAAAACAAAGTTACACGCCTCTAATTTTGTTTGCATGTTTTACGTGGTTTGGGTCTTTCAATAAGTGTTGTTCTAACTTACGAACAAGAACCACAACATTGATACTAGTATTGTCAATTACCCGTTGTAAATTGAATCTTCACTATGATGGGAGAAACAGGCACCCGCAAAGCCACTTATGCAATACAAGTTGCATGTCAAGCGTGGAGCAAGTATCATGAACGATATCATGTAAGGTTAGCCCGGGCCGCTTCATCCCACCATCCCGCAAGATGCAAAGTACACAATAAGCAATCAATAATAAAGCATCAACGCCCACAATGACCATTGTGTTCTACTCGTGCAACAGATCTACATATAGACACGGCTCTGATACCACTATAGGGGTTCGTAGCATGGAAAACAAAATTTTCTACCACATGCACACAAATAAACCAAGATCTATCTACTAGATTGTAGCAACGAGTCGATTAGAGTACTCACCCTCGAAGATTCCAAAGCGGTTAACGAGAGCAGATTCTCGTGGGTGATGTAGTCGTACACTTGCTGATCTCAAGATCGCGTAGACGATCCTTCCGGCGCTGCATTACGGCAGCGCTTCCGTAGTCGGTCACACGTTCGGTACTCGATGAAGACCTTCCTCTCCCTTGTTCCAGCAGGCAGCGGAGGTTGTAGTTCTCCCCTCGCGATTGCAGCAGCATGACGGCGTGGTGTCAGAAGTAGAGGGAATATCCCGCAGGTCTTCGCCTAAGCCGGTGCGAGTTATGGTGGATCTAGGGTTTTCCGGCGATCTAGGTTTAGAAGGCAGGAGAGGAGGAGGTGGTGTCGGCGACGGCTAGGGAGACGACGATGGGCCGGCGGCGGCGCGGCGGCGGCGGCGCAAGGGGTGGGGAGGGCTGGCTCTTGTGTTGTTTGGGGCAGCCCTCCCCTTCTATTTATGAGAGGGGGCAGCCTTGGGAGGGGAGAGTTTGAATCCAAACCCAAACCCAAGTTGGATAGAAGGAAGGACTCTTTCCTTCTTCCACTAGGAAACCATTGTTCTAGTTTGACTTTTCAAACCTCCCTTTTGACTTTCAATTTAGAGCTTTAATTCTCTTTTGCAAATGCCCAAACCAAGTGACCTAGGATATGATCCAATTATTCCACTTACCCATGGCACATTCATGGACTATTCCCCTTCCGGTCCGGTGAACCTTCTAGAACCTCTCCGATGAAAACATCGAAATCATTCCCGAACTCTGGAATCGGACTTTCCTTATATGAATCTTATTCTCCACCATTCCGGATCTCCTCGTGATGTCCTGGATCCCATCCGAGACTCCGAACAACATTTGGTATCCCTAATTTCATTCCATATCTACTAAACAACATCGAATCCTTAAGTGTGTCTCTCGACGGTTCGTGAATTATGCGGACATGACCGAGACACTTCTCCGATCAAAAACACATAGAGGAATATGGAAATTCATATGGCTCCCACATATTTCTACGATTACTTTGTGATCGAATGAACCAGTTACATACGATACAAATTTCCCTTTGTCTCGCGATAGTTTACTTATCCGAGGTTTGATCGTCGGTATCTCTGGAAACCTAGTTCAACCTCGTTACCGATCAGTACTCTTTTCTCGTTCCCGTGATATGTGATCCCTTGTGAGTCAGTCACATGCTTGCAAGCTAATTGGATGACATTCCACCAAGAGGGCCCATAGTATATCTATCTATCATATGGATGGACAAATCACACTCTTGATCCATGTGCCTCAACACATACTTTCCGAACACTCAATGCCACCTTTATAGCCACCCAGTTATGGTGTGGTGTTTGATGTCATCAAAGCATCCTTCCGGTGTTGGGGATTAGCATGATCTCATGGTCGAAGGATTTAGGTTACTATGTATCAGAAAGCTTATAGCAAACGAACTATTGAAATGACTTGATCTTTATGCTACGCTTATCTATAGGAGTATGTCCATCATACCATTCTCCTAATGATATGACCTTGTTGTTAACAATATCTCAATGTTCATGATCGAGAAACCACGATCATCTATTAACCAACAAGCTAGTATAATAAAGAGGCTTACCAGGGACTCTAATTTGGTTTACAAATTCACACAGGTATTAATGTTTTCAGTTAATACTATTATTGCATGAATATAAACATTTATCATAAACACAAAGATATAATAATAAATACTTTTATTATTGCCTCTAGGGCATATCTCCAACATTTTTTAGGTGAGAAAGTGAAGAAAAAATGGGTGTCTAGATGGGAGGAACAATGTCTATTGGTGGTAGAGTGGTGAAAATTGATGCTTGCCTCTCTAGTACTAGTGTTTACCAGATGTCTATGAGGCTATTACACAAGAATAATATTGTTCAAATGGATAAATCTATTAGATCTTTCCTTTGGGATGGCAATGCTATCAAAAGAAGGTTTGGTAAAATGGTAGTTGGTTTAGAAACCTAGATCAAAAGGGGGATAGGGTTCAAAGATCTAACAAGATTTAACATTGATTTCATGTGTAAGTGGTGGTGGAAAATGGAGTATCAGAAAGGCCCATGGCAGTTTTTTACAAGAAATAAGTACGTGTGTGATGAAGCAAATCTTCCATGCCATGCACAGACCCACTGATTCTGCTTTGTGGTCTAAATATGCGACATGTTAAAGAGGTTTACTTATGTGGGAGGAAGATGCAAGTTGGCAATGGCCAAATGAATGACTTTTGGGGTGATGCATGGTGTGGGCAAACTCCTCTTAGAGACAAGTTCCCTGATCTTTTCAATCTTTGCATTGAGAAGAAGCTATCGGTTGCTGAGGCTACTAGATCTGGCTGGCATTTATCTTTTAGAAGATGGTTGAATGTTGATCTCCAGGGGAAGATGAGGGAACTACAAGATATGATGGTGCTGATGGCTTTGAATGATAATGAAGATGTTCCTATTTGAAAGTGAAAAAAATCTAGCAAGTTCAGTGTGTAGTCTATGTACAAGCATGTGTGCAGTAATGGAGTTGACAAATCCTTTAAACACCAGTGGAAGGCTAACATTCCCATGAAGATCAATTTCTGGCTATGGTTGATTTGGCACAATGCCATCTCCACTAAAGAAAACATGATCAGGAGAAACTGGACTGGTTGCAAGGGTCAGTTTTGTGACCAAGATGAGACCATTTTACATCTTTTCTTTGAATGTTCTGCGGCTAAGTATGTGTGGAGTTGTGTGGCTCGGTTTGTTGGTGCTAATGATAGACCCGCCTCCTTCTTCCAATATTTTTGGTGGATTTCTCGACATACCAATGCCAGTAGGAATGTATAGATTGCTGGAGTTGCTGCGTTTATTGGGCAATCTAGAGGATTCAGAATAGGGCTTGTTTTGATGATAAGTTAATATCCTCCCCACTTAAGCTAATCTATTCTCCCTCTGATTTCATGAATTACTGGGCAGGTGCACATTCGGCTGTCGATGGTGATGCTCTTAGGGCTGAAGCTGAGGCCCTTCTCAATCTTGCTACACAATGATCAATCTTGCTGCTGGTATGATTCAAGACAATAGTGGGAGGGGTGACGCTGCTGTGAGGGTCATGAAGCTAGGTCGCCTTCTCTCTGGTGGATGTTGTTAACTGTTGAGACAATATATCTTCTTGCGTCTCATTAGTTGGCCTGTTTAGGGCCTTGTTTGGATATGGATTTTTGGTAGAACTAGTTTCCCGTAAACTCATCTAACCGTCTAACAAACTAATATCATGTTTGGGTGCGACAACTAAAACGTGGATTGATAAAAACGAGTTTCCAAAAAACCAGGAAAGTGCATGCTGGCAAAAACGACTATTAGTAGTTTTTCGGAAAACGCGATTATGCAAAACTCGAGTGGGGCTTCGGCGCGACTGCATGGGTGCTCGAAGGGGATCCGCCGGTGAAGACCACACTGCTTCATTGAGTCCTCGTACAGCCCCATCGAGCTCTAGGTCACCGAGCTAGCCGACTCCTTGATATGACCCTGGGACCTGCGCACCGCCACATGCCCACGCCGAAGCCATGGCCACTAATCAATTTTCTCCACCCCATGGGAACATTGCCGCACTGCCATTTGAGTGCTACAGACTGAAGATACAACTCTGGTTCATGTCTTTTGTTGTGGTGGAGTGCTACAGACTGTACAACTCTGGTTCATGTCTTTTGTTGTGGTGGTGCGCTTGTCGCCGGAGACAGCAGACTGCTCGTGTCCAGATTTACGAGGCCGCGCTCATCGGCGACCGCCGCAACCGCTTCCGGCAGGCACACCGCCGAGTTGCCAACTAGGACATGCTTTCGTCCCCCTACAACGTGCAATGGCGCCGCCTCCGTCGCATCTGCCTTTCCGAGCTCTTCAGCGTCGCTTGGATGCTACGCTACGAGCACGTCCGCCACAACGAGGTGCGCGCGCTCATCCATGTCCTATATGCAGCGGCGACTTTTGACCTGAGCGGCGAAAACGTAGTGGTGATCAGGCAACACCTGTTCTGCATAGTTCTGCGCTGCCTGGGTACGGCTGGTACGGGCTTCACGGCGGTGGTACAGGCTTCACGACGGCGTCGAGCACACTTACGAGCTTCGTGGCGCTGCAGCCATGGTGAAACGAATGATGCGCCGAGCTCGCGCCCGACTGCAGAATCTGAGAAACGCTTATCAATACAGACCAGGCATGCGAGTCTCTTGGAGATTTGGGGAAAAACGGTAGAGAGGAGAGAGATGAACGGGAGAGGAGCCAAACAATGTGCCGTAGATACAGGTTTAGAATCCAAACATGGTTCTGCGTCCACTCAATCCTAACAGAATTGTGAGCAAAACTCGTTTTACTAAAAATCTTCCTTAAACGTGGTTTGCTAAAACTCATCGCTAAAATCCTCCATCCAAACTCGTTTTACTAAAATCTTCCTTAGATGGTTTGCCTGATGTTCGGATAGTTCCCATCGTCATTGGCTCGTTGGTTTTCGTGTGGTGGCCTTAATAATAAGATGTTAACTTTGTTCTGAGTGCGTTAACTAGTAGAGCGGCACCCTAAAGACCTCGTTTTCTATCTTTGTTCTTTTGAATTTTGCACATGGATGTTGTTGGTTGGATTTTGTATTTCGATATCCTTGGATAATGAAATTCGGTCCGGAGGGATCGCGTGGAAAAAAACTATCCGGCATCGTGCCGTCCCACACTGTCAGCAGCAGCACGTCGCCGGTGCCCGCGTCGGTGAACCTCGGGGACGCCGAATCAGAAGAGTAGACCATCTCAGTGGTGGTGGTGGGCTTGGTACGATCGTTCCACACTGGTATTCCTGCTGCCCTAGCTATTGTTCCGGAAAAACTCCAACCTTAGCTCAGATGAGCCGCCGACCTTCCTCGTCGGCGCCGGTGCTGGCGCACCCACTAGACGACGAGGACCTTCTGGAGGAGATCCTCCTCTGCCTCCCCACCTGACCGCTAGCTTCTCTGTGCCGCACTGCCACCAGTGGCTCTTCATGGGCTGCCGCCAACGGTTAGCAGCACCACGTGCCTTGTCCGCAAAAACGGAAGGGCGGAGTAGGTGGGGCTGTCAGGTGGCGGTAGTATGCTCCTAATATTTCCGTGACGCTGGAGCCAAAAGGAGAGGAAGCAGTCGCAGCCGGGCTAGGCGTAGGAAGACATCACGAGATCAATTACGATCAGGCGCGCGTGGAGTAGTTGTTGTGGAAGGAGATCGATCGGGGAGTGCGTGGAGTTGTTTTGGAAGGCTAGATGGGTTGGAGGGTATAGTACTCTGATACCGTATGATAAATTTGGTGACGTGTCGGGCATACCCTGCGTGTTTATATGGGGGTTTAACCAACATCCCACAAAAGGATTACAACTTGATTAGTTACATAATAGAGAGAAGGGATGCACGCTATCTACTCTCATCCATCGGTCCTTATCAAGTTGGAACCGTGGTGGAACAATCATGACATGCACGTTGACACGCTAACACCAATTGAACTCTTACACCTCATGCATGGTTCCACAACAATGGCACCCCAAGAAATTTAACAAAGCTGGTACACGAAAATAGTTCAGCTTGGATTATCACATCAGATACAGAAAAGAGAATCAACTGCTGGTTTATTTATTCAGTACATGCTACGACTGTTCCGTAATTGGCCTTTGCAGTAAATGACCAAGAAGCTTCTCTGACCATGAGTGGAGGGTGCATTGTATCCACGTCGCCGCATGGATTGCTACGCAGGAGAGCACCAGGAGGAACAATGCAATTGCATCTTCCCACCCCCTGGCAACCGCTGCTGCGTAGGCTGCAATGATACACAGCAGGTCCAGAATGAGCGTCATATTCCTGAATAACTCGAGCGGTTGCAGTTCCCACTGTCGGAACAGCTGCAGGGCGACCATGAATACTGAGGCGAAAAAGGCGGTGGAGTTGATGTAGAAGAAGGCGAGGTACCGCTTCTTGTTGCTGTCATACAACACCTGCTGGCTGCCGCCTGGCTGGTTCAACCTGGCCTGCTGGTAGGTGGCGCTTGCCGCCAGTACAATAAGTAGCATCGAATGTTTTTGTCTGGCGTACAGTTGATGGTACTTGGTCTCTACAGCGGATCTGAGCCTGAGTCTTGGTCTAGGTATATGTGTAGGCCTTGCTGTGGATCTGGGCATGTTCGGATGCCCGAAGCGGACACTGCTTCCATCTTCGTCGTTCTCCTCTTCCTCTTCCTTCTCTAGCAGGAATGCACGAGACTTGATGATGTGGATGACTATAACGGAGACCACCATGGCCAGCAGCACAAAGACACATGCGTCTTCTGCTGTCTGCCCACGTTCTGCAGTCCCGGCAGCGTAGGCAGCCATCAGACAAAGCAATGCCAGAACTAGGCAGCCATAGAGTGCGTAGCACCTTACGGCACGCCGGTACAAGTTGGGGCTGATGAAGAAGAGGATGAGTGCCAGAGTTGCCATGAAGCTTACGGTGTTGCAATAGAAGAAGGCCCATAAACGGCTAGGGTAGTTGTCATTGTCAATGACCCAGAAGCCGCTTGGCGGGTTCAGCCCGGCCTGGTAGGCGGTGGTGGCGACCAAGATCGCGACCAGCAGCAGCCGCTTATGCCTCTTCTTCATCAGTCTTGTGCCCTCCGTGCCCAGTACTGTGATGACGTACAACAGATGTATCATCACGTAGATGATGACACCGCAGCCCATGGCGACAATGTAGATGGAGCTGCTTGCATCCCTCCAGTTCCCAGCGGTGTACCCACCCATTAGTGCGACCATGTCCAGAATCATTGACACCAACAGAGTGGTGTGTCTCTTCCCCTGCTTCTTGACGGCCGTAAGCAGCATGGTAATGGCGGCCATGGACAGCAGGAAACTACATGAGTTGCAGTAGAGGAACACCTTGTAGCGGTTGCGCTGTGTGGAAAGGAGTATGGGATACCCCGCCTGGTGCCCATCCAAATCGTCCGGCCAGACGCCACCCGGCGGGTGCAGCCCTGCTTGGTAGGTGACGGTGGCTACAAGAGATGCCAGTAGCAGAATGAGGGATTTAACCTTGCTGTATTCCTCGTTCCTTTCGATTGTGTTGCTCCCTAGCTGAAAGACAGGCTCTTCTGGCTCGTTACTAGCCGCGGTACTTAAGGTGCTAAGTACACCGAGGACGACCAGAATGACTATCCATAGGCCAATGAAGGCAAGTTGATAAATAGTGGTCGATGCATTCTGGTAGCTCCCGGCGATATAGGCTCCCAGCGTCCCGAGAATAAGCATATACGGCAAAATGGACCGTATGCCTGACACCAAGAACCTACTAATAATAGCTTGTGTGGGCAACAGATGCAATAAAAGTGCCGGCATCCATGATTTATTGGTTACGAGCAACACCAGGATCCAGAGCGACGACGTGAACGCGATGGCATTGAGGTACAAGAACACACTAATTCGCACCTTGACCCTGAAGGACAACGCCGCCCCAGCAGTTGCGTGGTCACCCAGCTCGTTGTTGCGGTCCCAGTAGCCGTTTGATGGGCTCAACCCGGCAACGTATGTGATGGCCGCCGTGAACGTGGCGAGCAGCATCAGCAGCTTGCGCCGTGCTTTTCGCTTAAGTTCCGTGAGCCGCACCTCCTCCTCATCCTGAGGCTGAGACAGCTGCTCTTGAGGTTGCGGTTGCGGGGCCGCCGCCGGTGAGATGCAGCATGAACGGTGTGAAAGCATAATGTGTATGATGACGTAGACCAGGAGTAGAAATACCAGAATGAATGTGTAGAGAGTCAAGGGAAAATCCCGGCTGCTCCCGGCGGCGTAGGCCCCCATGAGGCCAAGAAGATCCAGCACCATGATGATCCGCAGGGAGACGAGCCGAGCTCCCCTTCTCGGTTTCTCGAGGAGTAGAAGGAATATGGCAGCGATCGAGGCAGCAAGCGCCGTCGCGTTGCAGTAGTAGAACGCTAGAAATCTGCGGCGGTTGGTGGCCATGAGGATGGTGTCCCCGGCCTTGTGGCCAGCCCCATTTTCCTGCCACACTCCGCCGGGCGGGTTAATCCCGGCAAGGTAGGTGACGCCCGCCACAAGCGTTGCCAGCAGCAGCAGCTGCTTGCGAAGCAGGCGCTCCTGGCAGGAATTTCCCGGCATCTCCATTGCCTCCTCGCTTCAGTCGAGGGTCTCGCGATAAACTCGATCGGCACACACGGTGGAAACAGATACTACCAACTAGCTAGTGCTCTGCAGGGTGGGGAACGGCCAAGGGTGTGGGAGAGAGAGACCATACCGGAGACCGACTATACATTTAATTTCCAGGTACGTACTGAATGTAGTGGTGGCACCGTGCGCTCACATGGCCCGGCCGTAGTTTATACTAGAATGTTTGTTTCTCTCTTCTTCGTGTCTAGCGCCGTATGGCACCGTGGCTAAAAAAAAGGGTATTCTCGTTTTCCGAGAAAGGTTGTTGTCTCAAAAGGTCGTCCATGTGAAACCTGACCTTTTAACAATTACTAAATTACTGTACTCCCGAGATGGGAGATCTAGGTCTAAAAAACTTTACAAAATGACCTATGTCATTTGAGGTTTCTTGGCTTTCAGGTCAAATGACCAATATTACGGTTAGAATCAAGGCATAGTTTGTGATAATGTGTCTATATTGTGCATATATGTGCATCATGGGATGGCGAATAATGTTGAAGGAGGAAGTTTTCCTTTTTTTCGCACCAAAAAGATATTTTCTATTTACCGAGTGCAAAAAAATGGCGTTTTTGTGAAGCAACCACCAAATGGCCAATTCAAAATGCTACCACCACATTTTTATAAAATACTATACCACCTTAAATGGATAATTTCCTAATAGGGGGATCTCAAACATTTTCGTCTATCCCTGGTGAAAAAGAAAAATTCCTGCCGAATTGGTAGGAAGTGGGTCAGATATGAACTATAGGTGCATGATCTGATGCTCATGATTATTTTAAAAATAATTTTTAGCTTCACAATATGCTATTTAATTAGAGATCCACTTCAATTTTATCAAGGATCATCCCCGAGCTAAGAATCTTCATGCCCGCCGTTTGACAAAGTTTGACGATAGTTTAAAATGGGCATAATAAATTCAAAAATGATCCAAACAATGCGAAATCTTTGCATGGTGTCATATTATATGACATAGTTACAAGGAAAAATATCAAACTTGGTATATTGATTATGTCTAAAAAACCCTTCACAAAATGACCTATCTCGTTCGAGGTTTCTTGGCTTTTTGGTTAAATGACGAATGTTATGGATAGCATAGTTTGTGATAATGTGTCCATATTGTGCATACATGTGCATCATGGGATGGCGAACAATGTTGAAGGAGGACGTTTTCCTTTTCATCGCACCAAAAATCCATTTTCAATTTTCCCAGTGCAAAAAATGGACGGTTTTATGAAGCAACCACCAAATGGCTAATTGAAAATGCTACCATCATATTTTTCCAAAATACTATACCACCTTACATGGACAATGTCCTAACAGGGGGATCTCAAACCTTTCTGTCTATCCTTGGTGAAAAAGACAAATTCTTAATGAATCGTTGGGAAGCGGGTCAGATATGAACTATAGGTACATGATCTGATGCTCATGATTTTTTTACAAAAATCATTTTTAGGTTCAAAATATGCTATTTCATCAGAGATCCACTTCAATTTTATCGAGGATCAGCCCCGAGCTAAGAAATTTCATGTCCTCCGTTTCACAAAGTTGGACGATAGTTTAAAATGGGCATAAGAAATTCAAAAACGATCCAAACAATGCGAAACCTTTGTGTGGTGTCATATTATATGACATAGTTACAAGGAAAAATATCAAACTTGATATATTGATTTTGTCTAAAAAACCTTCACAAAATGACCTATCTCATTCGAGATTTCTTGTCTTTTTGGTTAAATGAAGAATATTATGGCTAGAATCAAGGCATAGTTTGTGATAATGTGTCCATATTGTGCATACATGTGCATCATGGGATGGCGAACAATATTGAAGGAGGAAGTTTTCTTTTTCTTCGCACCAAAAAGCCATTTTCCATTTTCTGAGTGCAAAAAATGACGGTTTTGTGAATCAACCACCAAATGGCTAATTCAAAATGCTACCACCACATTTTTCCAAAATACTATACCACCTTACATGGACAATGTCTTAAAGGGGGATCTCAAACCTTTCCATCCATTCCTGATGAAAAAGACAAATTCCTGCTGAATCGGTAGGAAGGGGGTCAGATATGAACTATAGGTACATGATTTGATGCTCATGATTTTTTACAAAAATCATTTTTAGGTTCATGATATTCTATTACATCAGAGATCCACTTCAAGTTTATCTAGGATCAGCCCCGAGCTAAGAATCTTCATGTCCGCTGTTCGACAAAGTTTGACGATAGTTTAAAACGGGCATAAGAAATTCAAAAATGATCCAAACAATGCGAAACCTTCGCGCGGTGTCATATTATGTGACATAGTTACAAGGAAAAATATCAAACTTGGTATATTGATTATGTCTAAAAAAACTTCACAAAATGACCTATCTCATTCGAGGTTTCTTGGCTTTCAGGTCAAATGACCAATATTATGGCTAGAATCAACGTATAGTTTGTCATAATATGTCCATATTGTGCATACATGTGCATCATGAGATGGCGAACAATGTTGAAGGAGGAAGTTTTCCTTTTCTTCGCACCAAAAAGACATTTTCCATTTTCCGAGTGCAAAAAAGGCGGTTTTGTGAAGCAACCACCAAATGGCCAATTCAAAATGATACCACCACATTTTTACAAAATACTATACCACTTAAATGGATAATTTCCTAATAGGGGGATGTCAAACCTTTTCGTCTATCCCTGGTGAAAAAGAAAAATTCCTGCCGAATTGGTAGGAAGTGGGTCAGATATGAACTATAGGTGCATGATCTGATGCTCATGATTATTTTAAAGATAATTTTTAGGTTCACAATATGCTATTTAATTAGAGATCCACTTCAATTTTATCAAGGATCATCCCCGAGCTAAGAATCTTCATGCCCGCCGTTTGACAAAGTTTGACGATAGTTTAAAATGGGCATAAGAAATTCAAAAATGATCCAAACAATGCGAAACCTTTGCGTGGTGTCATATTATATGAAATAGTTATAAGGAAAAATATCAAACTTGGTATATTGATTATGTCTAAAAAAACCTTCACAAAATGACCTATCTCGTTCGAGGTTTCTTGGCTTTTTGGTTAAATGACTAATGTTATGGCTAACATAGTTTGTGATAATGTGTCCATATTGTGCATACATGTGCATCATGGGATGGCGAACAATGTTGAAGGAGGACGTTTTCCTTTTCGTCGCACCAAAAATCCATTTTCAATTTTCCTAGTGCAAAAAATGGACGGTTTTGTGAAGTAACCACCAAATGGCTAATTGAAAATGCTACCATCACATTTTTCCAAAATACTATACCACCTTACATGGACAATTTCCTAACAAGGGGATCTCAAACCTTTCGGTCTATCCTTGGTGAAAAAGACAAATGCTTAATGAATCGTTGGGAAGCGGGTCAGATATGAACTATAGGTACATGATCTGATGCTCATGATTTTTTACAAAAATCATTTTTAGGTTTAAAATATGCTATTTCATCAGAGATCCACTTCAATTTTATTGCGGATCAGCCCCGAGCTAAGAATCTTCATGCCCTCCGTTTGACAAAGTTTGACGATAGTTTAAAATGGGCATAAGAAATTCAAAAACGATCCGAACAATGCGAAACCTTTGTGTGGTCTCATATTATATGACATAGTTAAAAGGAAAAATATCAAACTTGATATATTGATTTTGTCTAAAAAACCTTCACAAAATGACCTATCTCATTCGAGGTTTCTTGGCTTTTTGGTTAAATGACGAATATTATGGCTAGAATCAAGACATAGTTTGTGATAATGTGTCCATATTGTGCATACATGTGCATCATGGGATGGCGAACAATATTGAAGGAGGAAGTTTTCCTTTTCTTCGCACCAAAAAGCCACTTTCCATTTTCCGAGTGCAAAAAATGACGGTTTTGTGAATCAACCACCAAATGGCTAATTCAAAATGCTACCACCATATTTTTCCAAAATACTATACCACCTTACATGGACAATGTCTTAAGGGGGATCTCAAACCTTTCCATCCATTCCTGATGAAAAAGACAAATTCCTGCTGAATCGGTAGGAAGGGGGTCAGATATGAACTATAGGTACATGATCTGATGCTCATGATTTTTTACAAAAATCATTTTTAGGTTCATGATATTCTATTACATCAGAGATCCACTTCAAGTTTATCTAGGATCAGCCCCGAGCTAAGAATCTTCATGCCCGCCGTTCGACAAAGTTTGACGATAGTTTAAAACGGGCATAAGAAATTCAAAAATGATCCAAACAATGCGAAACCTTCGTGTGGTGTCATATTATGTGACATAGTTATAAGGAATAATATCAAACTTGGTATATTGATTATGTCTAAAAAACTTCACAAAATGACCTATCTCATTCGAGGTTTCTTGGCTTTCAGGTCAAATGACCAATATTATGGCTAGAATCAAGGCATAGTTTTTCATAATGTGTCCATATTGTGCATACATGTGCATCATGGGATGGCGAACAATGTTGAAGGTGGAATTTTTCCTTTTCTTCGCACCAAAAAGACATTTTACATTTTCCGAGTGCAAAAAAAGGCGGTTTTGTGAAGCAACCACCAAATGGCCAATTCAAAATGATACCACCACATTTTTACAAAATACTATACCACTTAAATGGATAATTTCCTAATAGGGGGATCTCAAACCTTTTCGTCTATCCCTGGTGAAAAAGAAAATTTCCCGCCGAATTGGTAGGAAGTGGGTCAGATATGAACTATACGTGCATGATCTGATGCTCATGATTATTTTAAAAATAATTTTTAGGTTCACAATATGCTATTTAATTAGAGATCCACTTCAATTTTATCAAGGATCATCCCCGAGCTAATAATCTTCATGCCCGCCGTTTGACAAAGTTTGACGATAGTTTAAAATGGGCATAAGAAATTCAAAAATGATCCAAACAATGCGAAACCTTTGCGTGGTGTCATATTATATGACATAGTTACATGGAAAAATATCAAACTTGGTATATTGATTATGTCTAAAAAAACCTTCACAAAATGACCTATCTCGTTCGAGGTTTCTTGGCTTTTTGGTTAAATGACGAATGTTATGGCTAGCATAGTTTGTGATAATGTGTCCATATTGTGCATACATGTGTATCATGGGATGGCGAATAATGTTGAAGGAGGACGTTTTCCTTTTCGTCGCACCATTAATCCATTTTCAATTTTCCCAGTGCAAAAAATGGACGGTTTTGTTAAGCAACCACCAAATGGCTAATTGAAAATGCTACCACCACATTTTTCCAAAATACTATACCATCTTACATGGACAATGTACTAACAGGGGGATCTCAAACCTTTCCGTCTATCCCTGATGAAAAAGACAAATTCCTGTCGAATCGGTAGGAAGTGGGTCAGATGTGAACTATAGGTACATTATCTGATGCTCGTGATTTTTTAAAAAAATCATTTTTAGGTTCACAATATGCTATTTCATCAGATATCCATTTCAAATTTATTGAGGATCAGCCCCGAGCTATGTCATTCGAGATTGCCAAAAGGCCATTTTCCATTTTTTAACGGGCAAATAAAATTATGGCTAGAATCACCGCATAGTTTGTGATAAGTTGATATTGATATCATATTTGGATTCCTCTCATTTTTCTGATCAATTTAAACATATAATTTATCGAATTCCGATTTACGGATTTAAAGATATTAATTATTCCATATTAAATAGAAAAATACAAAAAAATCATTATATTTTTATTTGAACTCAATAATATTTTTACTTATTCATTATTGTTTACTTAAATAATTATTTGTAATTTCAAAAAATACAAACATATGATATGATGATATAAGTGTTAATAGGATTGATATCATAGTATAGACAACAATGTATGAATTACTTTGCGGAATCAGATTCTGAACGAACGATGAAGTTAAGCGTGCTGAAGCTGGAGTAGTATTAGGATCAAGGAAAAAATAGCGCGCTAACTTAAATAGCGCGGGCTTCTAAAAAACGCTATAGCGTGCTAATAGAAAGCTATTTTGAAAAATAGCGTTTCACAAAAAAGTATGAAAAATCAGGATTTCAACGGCTCTGCACTAAAAACCACCGATATATTGGCAAGATTAATCGGCTATTGTAAGTGAAATGCAGATGCTACCGTAAGTGAAACAAAATTGGCAAGATGTTTAAGTGAAATGCAGGTGCTATTGTAAGTGAAATGCAGATGCTAATGTAAGTGAAATTCATCCTCAAAGATGTGTACTGTAACTTTGTAAGTGAAATCAAGTCCGCTCATCTAAGTTAGATTAATGTGTACTGTAACTGTAAGTTGTAAGTGAAATAAAATTGTAAGCTTTTGTAAGCTTTCATTCGCTTGATTACTGAAAGAAAACCATCAAGCATAGTGAAATACCTAATTAACTAGGAGACCGGAAAACGCCATCTAATACCATATCTCTAGATAATCCGAGTCACAACGCTTGCTCAATCATACAGATATAATATAATACCAAGCAAAGATCGGCCGTTGCGTACCTGTAGGCTGACTTGTAGGCGCCGTGGTTGACATCTGGTGCAGCCGTGCAGGGATTATCGGCGACGGATTGAAGGAGGGGAACAGAAGCAGGGAGAAGGCGTCCCAAGCGGAGGCGATTTCTGGCGACGTCGTCCCACCACTACGACGTAACGTCAAATAGCGCTTGTAGAGCCGTATTTAGAGCGCATAGCGCCATAGCGTGTCTGAAATGCATAGTATAGCGTCCAACTGCTGAAAACGCTATAGCGACGCTAATAGCGTTTAATAGCGCGCTATTTTTTCATTGATTAGGATGGGTGACCGGCCGGAAAGTTTGAGGAAGACTCAATTTAATCAAATTTTAAGTGTAATGAGTGTTAAAAATGTTTAAAGTGTGAGATTAACGAGTCAAACAATTCAAAAGATTAAAAACAATTGAGGAAAAAAATAAAATAAAAAATTGTGTTTTTTAATATTTTTGCAAACGGTATTTTGATACTCCGATGGCTTCTGTGTGCTCCGTTGAGGGAGACTTTTGCCGAGAAGGCTATGCTGAGGGCAGCCGTCGGTGTAGCATACGCTGAGGGTATTTTGG
The DNA here is from genome assembly GCA_023614405.1 of Avena insularis. Lineage (NCBI taxonomy): Eukaryota > Viridiplantae > Streptophyta > Magnoliopsida > Poales > Poaceae > Avena > Avena insularis. The sequence continues at coordinate 45,626,083 of CM042695.1, forward strand.
CCTACGCCGACGGCTTTTTACCCTCAGCGTAGCGCGCGCGTCCTGTAGTGGGTATTCACTAGGGAAAATTGGTCGTTGTGCCGTTCACTAGTGGGTATTCAATAGGGGAAGATTTGACACACGGCAAAGGCTACAATGTCATGCGCTGTTCAGAAAAACACACGCAAAAAAACACACAAAGCAAAGTACAACAACACATAGCAAAGAAAATGCGCATGGCAAATAAGTAGAAAATGTTGGGCTACTCACAGAGCCAGGCTGAAGAGGGGCAACCTCAGCAATGACCATGGTTATGGACTTAGAGTTTCGTGAAAGACAAATCGTTGGAGATTTTTGTAGGGGTTCGTAGCATGGAAAACAAAATTTTTCTATCGCATACAAACAAACAAGCCAAGATCTATCTACTAGATTGCAGCAACGAGTCGATGGAATAACTCACCCTCGAAGATTCCAAAGTGTTTAACGAGAGCAGATTCTCGTGGGTGATGTAGTCGTACTCTTTCCGATCTCAAGATCGCGTAGACGATCCTTCCAGCGCCACGCTCCTAAGTGGCAGCCTCACATGATCGATTTACGAAGACCTTCCTCTCCCTTGTTCCAAAGCAGCGGAGGTTGTAGCACTCTCCTCGCGATTCCGGCAGACAACGGCGTGAATGGGAGGTAGAGGGAAATCCATGAGGCCGCCTTAAGCCGGTGCGAGTATGGTGGAGCTTATGAGAGAGGCTATTAGTGGTCTAGTAATTAGACACACCAATTAGAAGGCTCTAAACCAATTAGAAGGCTCTAAACCGAAATAGCTCTAAACCGGGGTTTAGGTCTAGGGTTTAGTTTAGAGGATAGGAACTTGTGTGTGTTGGAGGGGAGGCCCTGCCCCGCCCTTTATAGGTGGGAGGGCGGCGGCCAAGGAGGAGTCCCTCCCAAGTCGGCCTTGGGAGGCGCCCGCCAAGGGGACTCCTCCCAAGTCGGTCTCCACCTCCTCCTCTTTTCCCACTTCCCAAAATTGCGTTTGACTTTCAAACTAGCCGCTTGACTTTTCAATTTAGGATTTAAATAAACCCTTTATTTTGGACAGCAAGAACACCTAGTACATGATGCAATCATTCCAATATGTAATGACACATTCATGTACCCTTCCCCCCTCCGGAGTGCCGGACATTCCGGGACCTTCTAGAATGTTCCCGATGAAAACACCGGAACCATTCCCCAACTCTGAAACGGGACTTTCCTTATATGAATCTTATTCTCCGGACCATTCCGGATCTCCTCGTGATATCCCGGATCCCATCCGAGACTCAGAACAAAAATTGGTCTCTTTCTCATAATACCATAACTACTCAAACAACGTCGAATCCTTAAGTGTGTCTCCCTACGGTTCGTGAATTATGCGGACATGATCGAGACACTTCTCCGAACAATAACCAATAGAGGAATCTGGAAATTCATATGGCTCCCACATATTTCTACGATTACTTTGCGATCGAATGAACCACTTACATACGATACCAATTTCCCTTTGTCTCACGATATGTTACTTATCCGAGGTTATGACCGTCGGTATCTCTGCATACCTAGTTCAACCTCGTTACTGATAAGTACTCTTTTCTCGTTCCCGTGATATGTGATCCCTTGTGACCCAGTCACATGCTTGCAAGCTAATTGGATGACATTTCACCGAGAGGGCCCAGAGAATATCTATCCGTCATGTGGATGGACAAATCCCACTCTTGATCCATGTGTTTCAACCAATACTTTCCGAACACTCAATGCCACCTTTATAGCCACCCTGTTACGGTGTGGTGTTTGATGACATCAAAGCATCCATCCAGTAAAGGTGATATGCATGATCTCATGGTCGAAGGAATTAGGTTACTATGTATCAGAAAGCATATAGCAATTGAACTATTGAAATGACTTGATCTTTATGCTACGCTTATCTATAGGAGTATGTCCACCATATCATTCTCCTAACGATATGATCTTGTTGTTGATAACATCTCAATGTTCATGATAGGGAAACCACAATCATCAATCAACCAACAAGCTAGTGAAGTATAGAGGCTATACTAGGGACTTCAAATTAAGTTTACAAATCACACAAGTATTAATGGTTTCCTTGTTAATACTATTATAGCATGAATGTAAACATTTATCATAAACACAAAGATATATAATAATAACTACATTTATTATTGCCTCTAGGGCATATCTCCAGTCTCCCACTTGCACTAGAGTCATCCAATCTAGATTACATGGTAATATACCGAACACCCATGGCAGTTTGGTGTTGGTCATGTTTTGCCCTGGAGAGGTTTAGTCAACGGATCCGCATGATTCAGATCTGTGTGTACTTTGCAAATCTTTATATCCCCATCCTGGATATGTTCTCGAATAGCGTGGAAACGCAGCTTGATATGCTTCAGCTTCTTGTGTGACCTTGGTTCTTGCGCATTGGCTATGGCGCCCATGTTATCACAGTAGATGAACATTGGGTCCAGCACTAGGAACCACACCTAGCTCTGTAATGAACTCTTTCATCCATATCGCTTCTTGTGAAGCCTCCGAAGCAGCCATGTATTCCGATTCAGTTGAAGATCTCGCCACAACGCTTTGCTTTGCACTCCTCCAGCTAATTGCTGCACCATTCAAAATAAATACGTATCCAGATTGTGATTTAGAATCATCCGGATCGGTGTTCCAACTAGCATCGGTGTAACCATTAACAACTAGTAGTTCATCACCTCCATAATAAAGAACCATATACTAAGTTCTTATCAAGTAATTAAGGATGTTTTTGACCTGTCCAATGATCCACTCCTGATCACTTTGATATCTGCTAGTTAGACTAACAACATATGCGATGTCGGGTCTAGTACATAGCATGGCATACATTAGAGATCCTATGGCTGAGGCATAGGGAGTCTTACTCATCCTTTCTCTATCTTCTGCCGATGTCGGACTTTGAGTTTTACTCAAGGTCGTATTGGGCAACATGGGCAAGAACCCTTTCTTGCTATCTTCCATTCCAAACCTCTTTAGAACTTTGTCCAAATATGTACTTTGTGACAATGATATTTGGCGTTTCGATCTATCTCTATAAATCTTTATGCCTAATATGTAAGCTGCTTCGCCAAGATCCTTCATTGAAAAACTATTATTCAAATACTCTTTGACACTATTAAGAAGGTCTACATCATTCCCAATCAACAATATGTCATCCACATACAGTATTAAGAATGCTACAGAGCTCCCACTCACTTTCTTGTAAATACAAGCTTCTCCATAAGTTTGTATAAAACCAAAACTTTTGATTACCTTATCAAAACGTTGATTCCAACTTCGGGATGCTTGCTTCAATCCATAGATGGACCGTTGAAGCTTGCATACCTTGTTAGCATCTTTAGGATCGACAAAACCTTTGGGTTGCATCATATACAACTCTTCATCAATGTCTCCATTGAGGAATGCTGTTTTGACATCCATCTGCCATATCTCATAATCGTAATATGCAGCGATTGCTAACATAATCCTCACAGACTTTAGCTTCGCTACCGGTGAGAAAGTCTCATCGTAGTCAACTCCTTGAATTTGTCGAAACCCTTTTGCGACAAGTCGAGCTTTATAGCGATAACATTACCATCAAGATCTGTTTTCTTCTTGAAAATCCATTTGTTCTCGACAGCCTTCCGGCCATCCGGTAAGTCCACCAAAGTCCATACTTGGTTTTCGTACATGGATCCAATCTCGGATTTCATGGCTTCTTGCCATTTATTGGAATCTGGGCTCATCATCGCTTCCTCATATGTTTCGGGGTCATCGGTGTTGTCCACCAACATGACATTCATAACGAAATCATACCAATCTGGAGTGGTACGAGTTCTCGTTGACCTCCGAGGCTCTGTAGCAACTTCAACCGAAGTTTCATGATCACCATCACTAGCTTCCTCTCTTATTGGTGCAGGCACCACAGGAACTTCTTCCGGTGCTGCGCTACTTGCAATTTTGAGAGAAGGTTCGACAACCTCGTCGAGTTCTACTTTCCTTCCAGTCACTTCTTTCGAGAGAAATTCCTTCTCTAGAAAGGATCCATTCTTAACGAAGATTTTGCCTTCGGATCTATGATAGAAGGTATACCCAATAGTTTCCTTCTGTATCCTATGAAGACGCATTTTTCCGCTTTGGGTTCAAGCTTGTCCTGTAACTTCTTTACATAGGCTTCGCATCCCCAAACTTTAAGGAACGACAATTTAGGTTTCTTCCCAAACCATAATTCATACGGTGTCGTTTCAACGGATTTAGACGGTGCCCTATTTAAAGTGAATGCGGCTGTTTCTAATGCATAACCCCAAAATGATAGCGGTAAATCTGTAAGTGACATCATAGAACTAACCATATCTAAGAGAGTTCGATTACTACGTTCGTACACACAATAACGCTGTGGTGTTCTGGCGGTGTCAATCGAAAGTATTCCACATTTCTTCAAATGCTCGCCAAACTCGTAACTTAGATATTCACCTCCACGATCAGAACGTAGAAACTTAATCTTCTTGTTACGTTGATTCTCTACCTCACTTTGAAACTCCTTAAACTTCTCGAAAGTTTCGGACTTATGTTTCATGAAATAGATATACCCATATCTACTCAAATCATCCGTGAAGGTAAGAACATAACGATAACCATCACGATGCTACACTCCTTGGACCACACACATCGGTATGTATGATTTCCAATAAGTCTCGTAGCTCGCTCCATCATACCGTAAAATGGAGTCTTAGTCATTTTACCCATCGACATGCTTCGCATCTTTCAAGTGATTCAAAATCAAGTGATTCAAGAAGTCCATCGAATGGAGTTTCTTCATACGCTTCACTCCAATGTGACCAAGACGCGGTGCCACATATAGGTCGAATTATCGCTGATTTCAAACGTTTAGCCTCAATGTTGTTGATATGTGTATTTCCACTATCGAGATTCAATATGAATAGACCGTCTATCAAAGGTGCATGTGCATGAAACATGTTACTCATATAAATCGAACAACCATTATTCTCGGATTTAAACAAGTAACCGCCTCGCAATAAACAAGATCCGATATAATGTTCATGCTTAACGCAGCACCAAATAACAATTATTTAAGTATAAAACTAATCCCGATGGTAGATGAAGAGGTAGCGTGCGACGCGATCACATCAACCTTTGATCCGTTTCCTACGCGCATCGTCACCTCGTTCTTCACTAGCTTCCGTTTATTCTGCAGCTCCTGTTTCGAGTTACAAATATGAGCAACCGAACCAGTATCAAATACCCAGGCACTACTACGAATACTAGTGAGATACACATCAATAACATGTATATCAGATATACCTTTCTTCTTGATGTTGCCGTTCTTCAAATCCGCCAAGTACTTTGGGCAATTCCGCTTCCAGTGACCTTCTCCCTTGCAGTAAAAGCACTCAGTATCAGGCTTAGGTCCAGCCTTGGTCTTCTTCGTCGGTATGGTAACTTTCTTACCACCCTTCTTGAAGTGTCCCTTCTGCTTAGACTTGCCTTTCTTGAATTTGGTGGTCTTATTGACCATCAACACTTGGTGCTCTTTCTTGATCTCCACTTCTGCAGATTTTAACATAGCAAACAGTTCTGGCAACTCTTTGTTCATGTTCTGCATGTTGTAGTTCATCACAAAGTTCTTGTAACTTGGTGGTAGTGATTGGAGGATGCGGTAAACTCCCAAAGTATTAGGAATCACTATACCCAAACTTTGAAGTTTATTTGCGTGCCTGCACATCTTAAGCACATGCTCACCGACTGAGCTACCCTCTTCCATCTTGCGCTTAAAGAACTTTTCGTAAGCTTCATAACTTTCAATTGCCGCATGAGTCTCAAAGATTAATTTGAGATCCTCGACAATATCATATGGATCGACTCTTCAAACCTTTTCAAGCTCGATTCTAAACCATACAAGATAGCACATTGAACTATGGAGATCGATTCTTCCGAGTGAGGTAAACATTCTTTACTTCATCGGTAGCATCACCGTGTGGGTCACCTAGGTGCATCCAGACATAGGTCAAATTACCAAATGTGAGGACAATCCTCAAATTGCGGAACCAATCCGCTAAGTTGCTTCCATTTTTTTTCAACTTTTCTTTCTCTAAGAACGCATTAAAATTTATGTTAGGGGCTGCCATTGATCTACAACATATTTGCAATAGTTTAGACTAATTTTATGACTAATTGAGTTCAAATTAATTAATGAAATTAAACTAGGTGAACTCCCACCAAAACAACATCCCTCACATTGTTTTAGTGATCACATCGAACCAAATCCACTACATCAACACCGATCATCACGAGAGTTGATATAGTTTCAATGGCGAACAATCATCATGTTCATCATATCTACTATATGATTCATGCTTTACCTTTTCGCGATCCGTGTTCCTGAGGCCATGTCTGTACATGCTAGGCTCGTCAAGATCAAACCTTAGCTACCGCATAAGCAAATCTGGCTTGCTTACGTTGTATTCACCATGAATCAAAGACACCCGATCATCACGTGGTGCTTTGAAGCAGCAAGCTTTGGCAGTGCATACTAAGGGTGAACACTTTAGAACTTGAAATTTATGTGCATGAGGATCATCTTATAATGCTACCGTCGTCTACTAAGCAATACAAGATGCATAAAGGATTAACATCACATGCAATTCATAATATGTGATATGATATGGCCTTTCTTCTTTGTGCTTCCGATCTCCATCTTCAAGCACGAACATGATCTCCATCATCACCGGCATAGCATCAAGGTCAATGACGCTTCTTCATGGTTGTCATCCACCAGCTTCAACTATTACAACTATTTTGAATAGACACGCAGGTCTTAACAGAAATTAAAGACAACCATATGGCTCCGGTTGCCAACTTACAATAAGAAACATTGCATACATCAAATATAATCACAATCATGGCCATATCACATCATCGCACCCCTGCAAAACAAAGTTAGACGCTTCTACTTTCTTTGCATATTTTACGTGGTTTGGGGCTTTCAATAAGTGTCGTTCTAACTTACGAACAAGAACCACAACATTGATACTAGCATTGTTGATTACCCGTTGTAAATTGGATCTTTACTATGCTAGGAGAAACAGCACCCCATAAAGCCACTTATGCAATACAAGTTGCATGTTAAGCGTGGAGCAAGTCTCATGAACGATGTCATGTAAGGTTAGCCCGGGCCGCTTCATCCCAACATACCGCAAGATGCAAAGTACACGAAAAGCAATCTACAATAAAAGCATCAACGCCCACAATGACCATTGTGTTCTACTCGTGCAACAGATCTACATATAGACACGGCTCTGATACCACTGTAGGGGTTCGTAGCATGGAAAACAAAAATTTTCTATCGCATACAAACAAACAAGCCAAGATCTATCTACTAGATTGCAGCAACGAGTCGATGGAATAACTCACCCTCGAAGATTCCAAAGTGTTTAACGAGAGCATATTCTCGTGGGTGATGTAGTCGTACTCTTTCCGATCTCAAGATCGCGTAGACGATCCTTCCAGCGCCACGTTCCAGCAGCGCTCCCGCAGTCGGTCACACGTTCGGTACTCGACGAAGACCTTCCTCTCCCTTGTTCCAGCAGGCAGCGGAGGTTGTAGCACTCTCCTCGCGATTCCGGCAGCACAACGGCGTGGTACCGGAGGTAGAGGGGAAATCCCTCAGGGCTTCGCCTTAAGCCGGTGCGAGTATGGTGGAGCTTATGAGAGAGGCTATTAGTGGTCTAGTAATTAGACACACCAATTAGAAGGCTCTAAACCAATTAGAAGGCTCTAAACCGAAATAGCTCTAAACCGGGGTTTAGGTCTAGGGTTTAGTTTAGAGGATAGGAACTTGTGTGTGTTGGAGGGGAGGCCCTGCCCCTCCCTTTATAGGTGGGAGGGCTGGCCAGGGAGGAGTCCTCCCAAGTCGGCCTTGGGAGGCGCTCCGGCCAAGTGGACTCCTCCCCCAAGTCGGTCTCCACCTCCTCCTCTTTTCCCACTTCCCAAAATTGCCGTTTGACTTTCAAACTAGCCGTTTGACTTTTCAATTTAGGATTTAAATAAACCCTTTATTTTGGACAGCAAGAACACCTAGTACATGATGCAATCATTCCAATATGTAATGACACATTCATGTACCCTTCCCCCTCCGGAGTGCCGGACATTCCGAGACCTTCTAGAATGTTCCCGATGAAAACACCGGAACCATTCCCCAACTCCGAAATGGGACTTTCCTTATATGAATCTTATTCTCCGGACCATTCCGGATCTCCTCGTGATATCCCGGATCCAATCCGAGACTCCGAACAACATTCTGTCTCTTTCTCATCATACCATAACTACTCAATCAACGTCGAATACTTAAGTGTGTCTCCCTACGGTTCGTGAATTATGCTTACATGATCGAGACACTTCTCCTAAAAATAACCAATATAGGAATCTTGAAATTCATATGGCTCACACATATTTCTACGATTACTTTGCGATCGAATGAACCACTTACATACGATACCAATTTCCCTTTGTCTCACGATATGTTACTTATCCGAGGTTATGACCGCTGGTATCTCTGCATACCTAGTTCAACCTCGTTCTTGATAAGTACTCTTTTCTCGTTCGTGATATGTGATCCCTTGTGACCAGTCACATGCTTGCAAGCTAATTGGATGACATTTCACCGAGAGGGCCCAGAGAATATCTATCCGTCATGTGGATGGACAAATCCCACTCTTGATCCATGTGTTTCAACCAATACTTTCCGAACACTCAATGCCACCTTTATAGCCACCCTGTTACGGTGTGGTGTTTGATGACATCAAAGCATCCATCCAGTAAAGGTGATATGCATGATCTCATGGTCGAAGGAATTAGGTTACTATGTATCAGAAAGCATATAGCAATTGAACTATTGAAATGACTTGATCTTTATGCTACGCTTATCTATAGGAGTATGTCCACCATATCATTCTCCTAACGATATGATCTTGTTGTTGATAACATCTCAATGTTCATGATAGGGAAACCACAATCATCAATCAACCAACAAGCTAGTGAAGTATAGAGGCTATACTAGGGACTTCAAATTAAGTTTACAAATCACACAAGTATTAATGGTTTCCTTGTTAATACTATTATAGCATGAATGTAAACATTTATCATAAACACAAAGATATATAATAATAACTACATTTATTATTGCCTCTAGGGCATATCTCCAACAATTTTTTCGACTGATGAGACAAATAAGAAAGTCGATGTAGTCTGATTATGGAGAAATCTTGGTTACAAAGTCGCCGGTTCGCTAGTTGCGATCTAGCTCACGGTGGATTGCTGGAAAACTAAGGTGTCCTCTTCGTCGGGTTCTCCTAGTCTTTATATGAAAGACCGGGTCCTGTATCCGTAACCGGAGAGGCTGCAAGTTTACGTTACTCTATGTTGGTTTCTGAATATTCCTTGGCGGATAAGGAAAATCTTTATTTTGTCAAGTTCTTCTTGTACTTCGTTGGGCATTCATGGGCCATAAACTTTTATACGCCTAAGGTAACTAATCATAGGGACCTGATATGCTATACCCATGTCAGTAGCCCCCGAGACTCTATCTGAATCGCAGATTCATGTCAAGTCTTAAAGTCCCTTTTAGATGTTTTAGCCGAAATTCTTTGTTGTAAGTAGTCAATTTTTATTTTTAAACTTTGTAGGGATTTGGTACAACGAGTCTGATGCATCCGATGGATCGGGAACCAGTTGATTGCACTTGGGAAAAAACAATGTGAACCTACATCAAACTCAACTCCCCAGGTTTGAACTCTGTATTTGCTAGCGTAATTCAGTTTAGGTCGCGGAGGTCTTATCTAATACTGAATCCCACTGTTTTATATTTCGGGTACACGATGCGTCGATCGGTGCTTTTCATCGTACCGTAGATACAGAGCTGGATATGGGTTAAGGTAAGGAAAAAACAGGTCCCTCACGCGTCATTCCCGCACGGGGCGACTTGGGGTAACCCTAGCCGCCGCCGGAGGGCTACCCCCGCGCGACTCCCTCCGCCGCCGCTGCCGCTGCCGCAGGTCCCTCACGCGGTGGCGGCGGGCGCCCTCGCCGCCTAAGGCTGGAGGGGGGGCTGCCATGGAGGCGTTTGGCGGGTCGGGGCGACGGCGCGGCCTGCTCTGGAGGTCGCGGCCGGAACATGGTGGCTCGGCGGAGGCGGTGTGGCTGGCGTAGGGAGGGGCCTTGCTGCGACGACGACCATCCGCGTGTGCGCCGCGTAGGATCAATCTGGGGCCATCTAGGCCAGGTCGGCCCTCGGCAGGGGCGCCGTGGTAGGCAGCGGTCAAGGCGTGGCGCTGGGATCCTGCTGGGCGGCGGCTCTGGCGCTGCTGCGGTGGTTCCCGGTTTGGCTCTCTCCCTCTTTTGCCTGCTCGATCCGTCCTCAGGGAACCGGCCGACGGTGTGGGGATCGCTGTGTCGGATCTAATAAAGGTGGTGGTCCTTTGATTTCTTTCGCACGAAGACGAAGATCTGCTTGATGTCTGCCCTCCTTGATCTGGTCTGGAGAGGCGGGTTCTGGAAGGCTCCGCCGGCGAACTTCCATGAGCGTATCATGACTGGAGATTGCTGGATCAGAAGGTATTCGGTCACGCGCACCTTGTTTTTCTGGCCGTTTGGTTTCAGCGGGAGCGTTGCGAAGCTCTGTTGTTTGTTCCCACGAAGTGCCATGCTTGGAGCCATGGTGATGTCAGATGCGGAGAATGTTAGGAAAGCGGAAATTTGAGGGCAGCGATGGTGATTTTTGTTCTTGTGGCGACGGAGATCTGGCTGCGTGATCTGGGACTCGTTGCAGCGACTGTTGGTGCGGAAAGACAACACAGGGGAGTTCCCAGTCTTATCTTGCAGGGTGAAAATCCAAGGTCTGGCCTTAGCTGGTTGTGCCTGACAATGACCTAGTTGAAGGCATTGTTTTGTGAGTAAAGACTTTCTCCAGGGTGAAAACCTATGACCTTTGGTCGGGCAACGACGGCGCTTGGGCACTGTTTCCTTCTTGAAGGCCTTGTTATTGGAGTGGAGGACTACTGGTGTTGTTCTGATTGTGTCACTGTCGTTTCTTTGAGGATTAGTTCTCTGTAGCGGGACTTTTCTTTTTTATAATTTCTCTTTCTTTTTTCTGAGCTGTGTGCATCCGTAGAGCCGCTAGGATATGCGTTGTTGCAGAGGCTGGGTGTAATTGGTCTCCTTGTGATATTAATATATACTCTTTTCCAAAAAAAAAAAAAAAACAGGTAGCGGAGATAACCCCTCAACTTCGGTTAGGGGGAGCACTCCAAAAAAAAATGTAGAAACAGAAACACAAGTCTAAAAATTATAAGTATATGCTGTAAAATGCTATTTTGTGGTCAAGGAAAATGGCACTGTTTAAATAACCTATATTACACGAGACATGCCATTACTGAAGAGAAAAATAACCGACGACAACAAGTAGCTGAGGATTAGACAACCCCGTTTACATATACTAGTAGTATATAAGCAGTAAAGCAACTTAATGTGTATACGAGATTGGTTCTGAAAAAAAAACTGCGGGTACAGACGAGTACACTAACAATACATAACATATATAGTTTATTGCGTGTACAGAAGAAGACGAACTCGCGTGGCTGGTCCTCGCATTTGAGAACATCAGCGATGTAACGGAGACTGACTCCATGTTTAGCACTTATGCTAGACAGTTGGGTATACACCCGTTGACCCAATTTTTAGGGAAAGTTGTCTTTTTTGCTTTGTCAGTCAGAATAATGGGTTGACTTGTGGTGCTGAATTCTGCCATTGGTTCGATGGAGAAGTTACCTTCTGGTGCTGTGATTGCATCCTCCACCTTCAGTGTTGTATTGATTGCTTTGTGATGAGTCAGCATCAGTTCTTGATTTATTTTTCTGAATACAATCCTGGGTTGGACGATGCAGTTAGCTAGTTCTTCTCTGATTGCATCCTGCGCCTTCTTCACCTCCGAAGGTCTAGCAGATTTGCAGTTAATGGTGGCGTGGACTTGTGTGAGAGATGAGAGATGCTCTATGCCGAAACTGAAATTTCTATAGAGAGACAGTGTTTCCCTTATTGCACTGAAGCTAAGCGACAGCCTTCGGAGCTCTGGCATGGCACCTGGTGTGAACTCCAGCTCCGTCCCAGCAAATTGGTATTTCAAAGAGAACACCTTAAGACGTTTAAAGCAATGATCCATGCCGACCTTGCACCTACTGTTAATGACCTTCTTGTTCTGTGAGCCAATGATACCTTCAGATACTAACTTGAGAAGGACCAGATTAGGCAAATCCCCAAGGACACAGAGACCCTCATCATCTAATTGGGAGATTACAATATCCATGTGGGTAACACTAGTAAGGGAGGCCATCTTGTGGGCCGTTGCTTTGAGGACAGGAGCAGAGATTTTCAGCACAAATCTTCGGAGCTGATCAGATGGAGGGGACGCCAGAAGTAGGCCAAGCAAATCACCATGAAGGAAATCAAGAGACAGAGATCGAAGTTCAGTAGAGCTTGCAACCTGCTCAAATAGGCCCTTTGCGTGGCTGACGAAAGTACTAACACTCTTAGTATCAGATAGCCGTGATCCATCCAATCTTACGCCAAGGACCCTCAGCCTCTCAGAAATTCTCATGAGCTCTGCCACTGAACTAATTGAGCGGCTACTGTCAACACTAATGGTTGATACTTCTTCTAGTCCTTGCATTTTCAGAATTTCTTTCGGCAGCTCAACTGTAGGATCAATTAGCAGATGTAACAAACTTTTCTGTTTAGCTATTGTTGCTGGCAAAATGCTCAGCTTTCTCGTCTGCCTCAAATCTAAGGTCTCCAACTGCTCCAGTTCTCCAATTTCTTCTGGTAACTTATCTATACCAGTCCCTGCAACTCCCAGGTGTTTCAGCAGAACCAGCCTTCCAATCCCTCGAAGGTGCTCACTTTTCAAGTGATCAGTATCTTCTAGATCAAGTACTTGTATCTGCGCGAAGGTCGGAAGAACTGGTAACCCTTTAATTTTCCCAGAAACTGTGAGGACCGAACGATCAGCCATCCCTTCGATATCACCCAAAATAGTGACTGATCGCACTTTTGATAGGTGCACTGCTATTGAGGCCAAGGTGCCATCTCTGTCTTCATCTTCATCATTGTAATAATCCAGGGCCAACCGCCGAACCGTATCTGTACTACCTCCAGAACTCAACTGTGCACTACCATCTGTAACAAAGTTGCCTTTTCTTGACAAGGATTTGACGAAATCAAGGACCACACCGTGAACGGTGCAACCCACTGGCTGGTCATCACTGCTGTCGAACAACGGCTGAATCAGTCTCCTCGTGATAAGCTCATTGAAGTACCTCTCCCCTGTCTCCCACAAGGTTTTCTCATCACTCATTTCTTCACCTCCTGTTGTTTCTTCACCTCTTATTTCCTCACCTCTCGTATCTTCATTTGTTGTTTCTTCACCTCTTCTTGTTTTCACGTCTCTTGTTTCTCCACCACTTGTTTCTTTATGTTTTACAGGGATAAACCCTTCAGCTACCCAAAGTCGTATCAAACGATCTTTCTTGATTGTATAGTCTTCCCGAAAAACACTCAGGTACAACAGGCAAGACTTCAAAGGCAGAGATAGAGCAGCGTAACTCATGTTCAGTATCTTCGTCATCCTTTCTGACGTGGAGTACTGCTCCTCTGATGCATGATTGACAGATTTCCCAAACATCTTCTCCAGCTCTACCAGTTCTTCAGATTTCATTCCAAATAAGCCGGCTATTATAGTTACGGCCAATGGACTGCCACCACACACTTCTAACATGTTCTTGGTAACTACATCATACTCCACCCAACGTTCTTCTTGTGGAATTAATTCCCTATATAAGCTTCTACAGCTCCTGTCACTAAGCGCTTTCATCCAGTACACATTACTGGGATGTATGGAGCAACATTCGGCAACATCGCTGATGCAAGTAGTTGTGAGTACCCTGCTTCCACGATTCTTGTTGGGCAAAGCACAGTTGATAATTTTCCAATCCCGGGTACTCCATATGCCATCCAGCAAGATAAAATACCTGAAATATTTGGTTTGAGATCATTATAATGTTTTACGGAAGTTAAAAAATGTAAATGGAAATATGACTTCATGGGTAGCAAGTTGGGTTTGGGAATCTATGTGCCAATATATAACTGTTTATTTCTATTGCAAACTTCTTGGAAATTTCCACATATATGGTGAACATAACATATGCCAAAAAAAAAAAACATTTACACACAACCTATCCAAATCATTGATGCATACAACCACCACAATACACAAAAACCCTCGCCTATGTCTAATACAAAGCCAATAAGGATGAATGGGAAAAATCCTCGTCCGTTCGCTCGCTCGCTTCCGTGGGCGGCAGGCGAACCTCACGCCCTCCGTCCCCTCCCTCTCTCTTTCCGCCGCCCGGCGTGGTCCGCCGGTTCTCTCCGTGCGAGGCTGGCGGCGCGGCGCCTCTTCCCAGCGTCGGTTTGGAGGACGGGCCTCCCGGCAGCGGAGCGAGCGATTCGACGGCGGCCAGCCCGGCTCGGCGGCGTGGCTTCTGCGACCGGGTGGTGGGCGGCGCGACGGGGCGGCCGTTGGCTGCTGGGGACCTACTAGCGCCTGCGCCGCTGGCTGGTCGCCGGAGGGTGGCCGGCGGCGCCCTTCCCGTCCGGATCTGGGCCCAAAGGGGCCCCATCTGGGCATGGACGGCCGCGTGACGGCATCGACGGGTCTCCCGGTGGACGAGTCTGCATGGACTGGGTTGGGTGTTGGAGGCTATGGCGGTGCTCCTGCTGCAGTGTGGCGGCGGGACTTCACGAGCCCCCTCGGGCTCGGCCGGGCCGGCGGGTCTGGTTTGTCCTGCTGCTACACCCGGTCGGCTACCGCCTCCCGGCGGTGGAGGTCGTCCCCTCCCGAGTGCCGCTATACCACTAACCCTCGCCAAGGTCCCTTGCTTCTCCGATTTACCGGTCTCGTGACGTGGACCACGGGGAGATGGCGGAGGTGATTGCAAAACCGTGGTGGCGCGCTGGTGGGTGGGTTGTTGGGTGGAAGCGATCCGAGTGCCGGGCGTGGTTTTTTGGAGGTCGGGAGAAATCCCTGCCATCTCGGTACTGGCGCGGTGACGCCTACGGGTGTCACCTTCCTTCCTGAAGGGCGTCGGGGGACCTCTTTCCCTCCCTTCGTTGTGGACCGGGGGAAACCCTAGGATGTGTTTCGGGGTTTAACCTCGAAACGATCCGAGCAGCAGCGTCGTCATCGTCGCTTCCCTTCTTGGAGGTGTTGCTTGGTGCACGGTGCTTCGGAGCGATAGCAGTGTGGTGGAAACTTGTCGGAGGGCGCAGCGGTGGAGGGTCATCTCCGTTTTCGTCGATCCACCGTTTTAGGCATTGTTTTCTCTCTCTTTTCTTTTTGTTTCTTTTGGGCTCGGCTTGTGCTGTTTTGCCCCAGCGGTGATATCCTTCTTGTATCGGTTGTTTGCTATATTAATATAGCGGGGCGAAAGCCTATTTCGAGAATAAGGATGAATGGCCTATTTAAATATTACACCATGATAGTTTGGTTGTGTTTGGTAGCCATTCCCACCTTGAAAAGGAGTCTACTTTCGCCACCAACCCTATAAAATATGAGTGTACATAAATGTATTGTGCTTCAAAAAAGAACCTCCAATAGTAAAACTTCAGGAAGGGAACAATGCAGAAGCGCCATTGCTGACCATTGTAATACGAAAGTCACATGATGGATGTTTCACCCTAGAGAAAATCTAGCCAATGTTGAGACAATGGGTTCAACAAGTACACGGCTAATATGTTTGTATGCAAGGTACAACCAATGAAGGTCAGACATTTGGCTTTGCCCTAGAGATCAAAAGAACAACACCAAAAATGAAGTCGCACTATCTTGTCGCCCCTATTGTTCGAGAATACTATTGCAATACACCAATCGGCAGACTCTTTGTCACCACATATGTGGTTTGATGCGGACATCGCCATGCAAACTAAACCATGTTCGTGAGATGCTCTACGAAGAATCATGCTCTCCGAAAGGCCTCCTCTAGCGGTAGTGACGTGACTATCACGATGAAGACTTCCCTTTATATGTGGAGGTGGTGGTGCCCCAAGAGTCATGGGAGCACGATCTGAAAGGCAGTTAGGCCTCCATTGGCCCCACAAGGTGGCTAGATTCTTGTTATCTCTCGAGACATCATGACCTGAGATATTGTTTGCCAGTCTATTCCCGTTTAGAAATGTTTAGCTAAGAGTTTGTTTGTTAGCATATACTCCAAACGAATAACTATGTGAACTTTGACATACTTCCCGAAAATATATTACTCTATCTATCCATCTATATATTATATATATGTCGTATGAATGTATATTTCATGATGTATCTAACGTGAATGCTTCGGTATTATAGATGTTGTAGATTTTTTCTCTTAGATGATCAAATTAACAATATTTGAGTTCTGAAAAAATCAAGACCTCGAACATAGGTAGTATAAATCCCATTTAGTTGCCTCGATTGTTGATGGAATGGCAATCTTACTTTCAGGTCCGAATTATTAGGTAAGGAAGCTTGATAATTCTCTCCCAGGTTCAAATTTTAATTTTTAGCTAATAATAGCCTATTATACATTTGGTCTGTGAGCTACTACTCATGTTGTGTATGCAATCTTTAAGTCGCTCGAGTTGATTCGCCGGAGATAGTTGAGGGCATCTCCGACGTCGTTCCTCATATTCAGCAGAGAAGGTATTCATGTATTGAGCTCGGTGGTGCACCTGCAGGATCTACATCTCAATCCCATACCTCAAATGTGATTGCCAACGTGATTGTTGGTAGAACCGCTGGCTTGGCATTGCGTGTCCTTTCTGGCATCCATCCCAGGGCATAAAAGAATTAGGACGATATGGATAGCAGAATTGGTCGAAACATTGTTTATTAAACCTTGTTTTTTGTTACTTTATTGTTTATGTTGTAAGTTTTAATTGTGAATCATGAGAGATTCGTCGTCTCATTGACTAGTGTGTCCCACCATATATGACCATGTAATTAGCCCAGTATGTCCTATGGGCTTTTAAGAAAGTTAGGCCCATAATACAAACCCTAGATTTAGTCCTACTCCCATATACTACCCCCGTTCCTTAGAATAAGGTCTATAAATTTAGTCAAAAGTCAAATTGTGCAAAGTTTGACGAAGTTTATAAAAAAAAACTATCAATGACTATGATAATAGACAGCTATAGTTTGAAAATATATTTTATAATGTATCTAATAAGATTGATTTGAACCTGTAGAGTTTTATAGTTTTCCTACAAGTTTGATCAAACTTTGCAATATTTGACTTTTGACTAAATTTATAGGCCTTATTATAAGGAATGGAGGGAGTAATACATAGAACAATTTGAGTAACTTATACCCACACCGCCACACTCAACTCTCTCCACTCCCTACCGTAGATCTTGCATAACTCCCCTCTCTGTTAACTCTAGGTCTCTCCCCCCCTCTCTCTCACCCAAGATCCCATCACCATATCTCTCCACCACTCTCTCCAGTATAGATCCACCACGCGAAAGATGATGGTTAGGTCACCGGCCATGTAGATCTTACACCTCGGACACGATGTGGAGAATCTCGTGCGGAATAGGTAGGAGCTCAATTTTAGGGATTTGCAATTCGATTTTGTAGTTAGTTCTCTCCCCTTTTTTGTAGCATAATAGGATTTCTTTGTTTCTTTCTTTATTTTTGAGGAATGAAGAGAGTAATGGAATAAAATGTATATCAATGGAATTTTAATCTGAATGACATAAACGAACCAATTTTTTTGTCATTAATTGTGATTAGTGCTTTTAGTGCTAGGGAAATATTGTTTAGCATAGATTATATATGCCGCATATAATCTATAACAACACAAGTTTTAATGTCTTCTGTAATGTATCGAGGCGCATCGCCTATGGTGTCGCGGAATAGATGGCATTTCGGATGACGATTTGCTGATAAAAAAAGCAAGCCTATGCACTTCCCCAGACGCTGTTATTCCTGGCGGCTTATTTTTGCCGCTCCAGCGCGAGTGCGGTGATTAGGCATGTGCCTCGTAGTATATAACTTCTAGGGCCCGCTCATCATAATGTAGTGTAAGAACCAATACCCATGCACTGAACTCACACACTCACTACCTAGCATTGGATGGTGTTCTCTTCTCCCTCCCTGGCTCCATATACTTTCCTTCCTACAGTGTTCTTTTTGTCTATGAAGAAGAGTGTTGCTGCTTGGAAGCCTTGAAGGTTTAGATCTTGTAAAATATTTGAGTATGAAGGTACATGGTTTGTGATCTCTCCTATTTTGGTCGATTTTACAGATTCTTTTCTATCGGTTTTGATTCATTTTCGATGGTTTTAACTCTTCAACTAGCGCTAATGTTGCAGAAACAAAGAAAACTTGTTATCTACTATGTCTTGTAGGTGTTATACACTTCTTTAAGGTTTTGAAGCCATTTATGAGATGATTGCAGAAAATCAAAAAAGTCATCAGTTGATAAGGTTTGCGTTGGAGGCATTAGGAACTTTAACAACCATCAGTAGGTGGGGCCATCTATACCGCCCTCTCGTACTAGGTGCATCCATCTCCTCCTCGTCAAATAGAACAACTTCCGTGAAGGAACCAAGGGAAAAACACAACACATCCTCGTCCTCTCCTGCGATATACTTTTTCGCTGGGCGAGAATCTTCTCTATCACTCCTGCTGTCGGATGCTTTATCTCCCTTCTTCTCCTTAGCGAACAACGCTCGAGCCATAAGCATGAGATGCTCATCCACTTTTGCGTCGCCATAGGTGATCTTCATCCGCTCGTCGTGCGCCTTGAACCGTCCAACTAGATCATCCATCGTGAGAGTCTTGAGATCAACGCATTGCTCGATCGCCGAGACAACGAGCGAGTAACGCGGCGGCACCACGCGGAGGAAACGCCTCACGATAGAGATCTCCTCCAGCTTCTCGCCAAGTCCGCGAATCCCATTGACCAGTGTAGCGACCCTTGAAGCAAAAGCGTCTAGCGTCTCATCTTCTCCCATCTCCAGATTCTTGTACTTCTTCTGCAAGGTTTGCAGGGTTGCCTTGCGGACGCACTCGTGCCTAAGATTTAGCGTCTTGAGCGTATCCCACACCTCCTTTGCAGATTTCTTCGAGATCAGGTGTTGCATCAGATCCGTCGGCACCACCGAGCAGATGGCCATGAGTGCTAGTCGGTCTAGGTGGTACTTCGACGCACCCTTCTTGAACTCGTCGCCGCCTGGATCGACAGCCTCACAGAGTCTGGCGCCTTGTAACGCCCACTCCATCTGGACCGCCCATACCGTGTAGTTGTCGCGGCTGTACCGCGGACACTACATCGACACCGGTGCACCCGTAGCTGCACCAGAATACTCGCCCACCTCCTTCGTCATGACCTCCCGTTACTAGGAGATCCTCCACGAGGCTCTGATACCAATTGTTAGCATAGCCCCTGTCGCCGAGTACTTTCCGACGACACCGACGAGGAAATTCCGACGAGACGACACGCACGTACCCGATCGATTCTTTTGATCCAGCTAGTACACTCACGCACGCACACGCAAAACAACTTTGATCGCCAAAGGCTCTTGTCGAGTCTTACTTTCTCTCTTGTATTGTTCAACTCACGATCACGGTGTGGTGCCGATTACAAAGCACAGTACATGCATATATAGCTAGCTAGCAAGGATACACTACCGATTCGAACTATAGAAACAACTCGGCAACCCAATCCTACTAGTCCGATGCATACACATACCTACTCGTGTATGGAACCATGCACACACCGTGTATGACTCGTATACCTTACGTATACGCGACGCCGTGCCGGTGCCGAAAAGCCGGAATGCTTATTCCTAACAACACATACATCTCTCGAGCAGAGTCCAGGCGAACAAAACGCCGTATGTAGCCACGGATTGGCCTATAAACCTGATCACGTCCCTTTATATGTGTACTCGACCATCTCGATCTCCATCGGAAGATAGATTGACGGCCGACACCAGCGGGTGAAATGCGGCGGACGCTGGTGCCGACCAGGGCTAAGCTCGAGCTACAGGAGGTACTTAACTTCCTCAAGAACGCCAACAAGTAACCGCGCTCGGGGTCAGGATCCGCGAGGGATGCTCGCCTGGTTCGGGGAAGACGAAGCTTGCTCGCGCCATCTGTGTGGAGGCCGAACTGCCGGGTGCAATTCTTCTCGTTAGCCGTGTCGGAGTAGGTCCAACACTTGGTTAGCGTGGGCGGCGTGTACCGTGTGACTTGTGAGTAACCTTTTCAAAAAGGCCAAGGCTGGAAAAAGCGGTGTGTAGCCTCCCTCGAGATTATTTCTTGCATGGTGGAATAGAGATTCCACTTGGGTAGTTGTGTCAAGATGAGTACGATGGGAACTAAAATTAGCTGGCAATGTCAATGTGGTTACGACTTTGCTAGGGCAAAGGGGCAGAAAATTGATTCACAGATTATTAGCGTCCAATGTACTCCTACTACACTGTGCGGTTCCGCGAGAGTGGTCGCCCCTTCGCCGAGCATGGTGCCTCCGCCTGTCGGATATTTGGCTGACACAGGTAGGGATGCAGGTTCGTCCTGCAGCGGGAACAAATACAAGAAGAGGAGAGCGACCGGGAGCTGTGGAGCTCGCTCATAGGGCTCTTGGACACACCATGGACGCGCTGCCGCTGGTCTGTACCACCAATTCTCCGCAATGGTCCCTCTTTTGTCAAGAGAGCAAGCGGATGGCAGAAAACAGCTAGCATCGGGTGTCCAACATATTTGACGCATAGAGTCCCCGAGCATGCAAAAGTGATTCCCCGTAGATACTGAATGTAGACTCCCCGACCAAGCAGATTGTTTTTTTTTTGTTTGCTACCTTTAAGAAAGCTATACAAATTTTGATGGAGAAAAGCAACGCCCAGATATGGCATCACTCTAATGGACCTGTCATTTTATTTTATTTTTTAAAATAGGATATTGTCTCGAGAGAAGCAGGGCGATGGGATCTACTGGGCCAAACAGGTCCACTCCAATTCGTAATTTCACGGCGTAGGACGTAGGTTCAGAATGTTTTGCTAATTGTTCCAGTTTTGACCCTATGACCACCAGTAGTGCAAATTTTACAGTACTACCCAGGTTTTAGGCACTAGTATGGATTTCTATGGACCATTCGCTTCCATAAAATTGATGGCCAAAATTGAAATGAGGGTACTGTAAAAGTCCTCTAAATCTGGTACAGAGAATACCGGAGACGGCACTGCCTATCCAACGCACCGATTTATGTGGTAATAAATGAAGAGAACAAATGAAGTTTTATATGTGGATGAAATTCTAGGCATCTGTGATACCTCCTACGACGAACAGAAAAATATCTACCGAAATCGCGAGAAGTTTCTGTAGGATGTGTTCTGGTTACGTCTTCTTGAAGGTTTGAATTTCGATTTAATGAAATAGACAGGAATCAAGAAGCTAATTTAGTATAGTGAGAAATGACACAAGAAATCGTAGTCTCAACAAATTTACACAAGATAAGGAAGTTAATTTAAAAAACGAAAGTACCTCTTGGAGGCGAGGTATTCCCAAAGCTCAGTGATGACTCTCTGGAGATCTTTCTGCGGTGTTCTCCTTCCACCCCTCATAGTACTATTCTTCGGCTTTACCTTTTTCTTCTGTGATAGTTTTACTTGACGAAGTATTTCCATTAGAGTGACCCTCATGGATAATGGTTTCTGACCAAGAGTGACGAAAGCGTGGCAGTCGAACTGCCCCTGATGTTGAAGCTTTGCATAAATCTCCTTGGCAAGAGTGGTCTTACCAAGGCCTTCCACCCCGACGATGGAAACCACCTTTAGCATTTTCTCATGCTCGTTTATCAGATGTTTGACAAGCTCATCTGTTGGATCGTGGAGAGCAACGAGGCCAGTTTTCTTCTCATAAAGTAGTGGGGATTCAACTGCAACTTTGCCAGGTAGAACTGCAGGATTATGGGTGTAACAGGGAGCTTCGATAACAAGATTATACCTTTCACAGAGCTCACATGCATGCTCTATCCGGGCCTTGAATCTTTTTATTTGCTCTTCAAGATCCTCCATGTCCGTCATGGCCGGCTTCTGGTCGATCCAGTCTTCGATGTCGAAGACCAGCTCTCTCACCAGCTTCATCCAGGATTCGACTTGAAAATTCATCTCCCGTCGCCGGGAAACCTTGTGGAACAGATCCTCCTGAAGATTCACCAGATCTTGCCTTAGACCTTGGATTACAACGGGGGAATTCTTTAGTGTGGTGAGCTTATCGACAAGCGAGTTCATCGACCCTGTCGAATAGCTCACCATAGGTTGGCCATCATCCATTATCTTACTCTCACGCTAGCTCAACCAAGGAGGCAAGAAATCAGGATAGATATAACCGTGTGCGTGCGCTTGCTGCTATAAGGAAGAAGGCAAGAACCTCTAATGCGAAAGCTAATGATGCCTTCACCCGGTCATAATTAAGTTAACTTATTTAAAGATGATAATGTCCACTGTCCACATGATAACGTTTGGTGTCGTGAGGAACAATACTCTGATGCCCACCCAATGTCTTGGTTCCAGTGACGACATCGTGATAATAAGATAGTTGATGTGGAGCGCACTAAGAAGTAATTAAACACTACTCTACTCTACGTACAGCGTGTGGTGCACGTGGCTTCATGGCATCCCTGTCATTCATCAAGCTAACATGAATAAGCATTAAACCACGAAAGAGGCCACTATAGTAACATTCACACCGAAGGCGTACCTGTTTTCCATACACATTTAGCGGGAGACCCCCCGACCCGTTCCCCTCGTCGCCCCCGCGAGGCGACAGGGGAACCCTAAGCTTCCGCCGCCGCCGCCCCCCCTCATCCTCATCTCCTCCCCTCGCCGCCGCCAGGAGGGTGCGCCCGGGCGAAGCCCGGCCGGCGCCGGCGGCGGCGGGGTGCTCTCGTCGTCTTCCTCAGGGGATGGGTCGCGGGGTCGTCCGCCCGAAGTGCGTGGTGCGGGCGTCGAAGCGGCGTTCTGCGGCGTGGCCGCGGCGGGGCTGGGCCGGGGCTTGTGCTGGCTGGTGGTGGCCTAGGCTGCGGCGGCGGTGCTGCTGTGGCCTTGTGCTCTTTAATGGCCAGGAGCAGGTCTCGGTGGCGAGCTTGGGGCGGAGGTCCTGCTGCGGCGGGGGGTGGGTTGGCGGCAGCGCGGCGCGGGCGGCTGGCAGCGCAGCGATGGCGAGCTTAGGGGTGGCAGTGCCATGGCGGCCCAGATTGGGCCCATCTGGGCCCATATTTGGGTAAGGCGGGCCGGCCGACCCTGCCTTGACTACTCTGCGGATCTTGGCGAGTAGGATGAAAGAGACCCGCGGCACTCTCGGCCGGCCTATTGCAGCGGGGCTACAGACTTTACGGGCCCGTCGGGGCCCGGCCGGACCACCATGGAACTGGTATGCCTCTGAGGAGGCTTTACGGACCCGTTGGGCCCGGCCGGATCTAGGGAGGACCGGTGTGTTTGTGGCTGCGTCCGGTCGACTACCGCCTTCGGTGGTGGAGGAAGTTCCCTCCCGCGCGGCCGCAGTACTGTGTGTTCTTTTTTCTCTCTACCTGTCCCGCGATTTTGCAGACCTCGCGATGGCTTACTCGGTGAGGCGGTGATGATGGTTTCGGGACCGGGTGGCGCATGCTCGTGGGTGGCATAGGATGGTGGCGACGAGGCCTCGTCCTCGCGTGTTTCCGGTGCAACGGCCCGTCCGGGGGTTGTGGATTGGGTATCGGGAGAAATCCTTGTCGGCTCGCCCGACTCCGATGCGGTGCCGCCCGTGGGTGGCATCTTCCTTCCTGGAGGGCATCGGGGCTATCCTCCTTCTACTCCCCTCAGTGTGCCGGGGGAAACCCTAGGGCCAATCTGGTCCGGGCAGCAGCGGTCGCGTTCCCTCTTGAGGGTGCTGCCTGGCGCTTGACGAGTCGGAGCTAGGAGCGTGGTGGACATTCTTCGGCGGGCGCAGCGGTGGCGGGCTTCATCATCTTGTCGATCCGTTTCCGTCTCCATTCCTTTCTGTTTTTTCCTTGTTTTAGTTCGGGCGTGTGTGTGCTGCTGCCCCAGCACCGTGTATCGTGTTGTGTTTGGGCGTTGTGCTGTCTGGCCAGCAGCGGTCTCATATGTGTGCTTTATTTATAAAGCTGGGCGAAAGCCTGTTTCGAGAGTAACATTCACACCTGACATCGTCCGCGTTAGAGCAAGAACAAAAGTAGACTAGCTTATGGTTATATAAAGTTGACATAAGGCTGCGTGCATCATTTGATGCAGAGGCCGGGACTATTCCCCATTTCAAAAAAAAAATAAAGTTGACATGTCATCAAAAGTCAGATTCATAATAGAGTTGGCTCCAAGAATGGTATCTAGAAGCATGTGAAAACATGAAGAGCTGCCTTTTGTATGAGAGCCCTCCTTTTTTTTATTGCCACTCTCGTCCATATAGACAAAGTTGCTATATAAACATGTTTATAGCCCACTATTGTACTTGCTCTTAAAGCAAGTATAATAAGATAATGTAAGCAGGCTACAAGCACTATGAGAAAGTACGTTTTTGCTGAGTTGTTAAACGTTTGCTGGGTGTAAAAACTAGGGAACTCGCAAAGTTCGGCTTCACTGGGTAAAAAGTTCCCACACGGTAAGTTCTATCTAGTAGCCACTGGGCAAATCTCTAAAAAATAAACATGGAAAAAAAAATAACGCTCGGTAAAATACCCAAAATACACATGGCACAATAATTCAGTAAAAAAACAAAATACACTCACCAAAGATATGACACATCCGGAATTTGGCTTTGCAAGTGTGGAAAACCATTTTTCCAGCCTCGTAGCTTCTATATATACTCATGCACTAAACTCACACGCTAGGTAGATAGATTGGGCTACTGCTCTCTTCTCCCTCCCTAGCTCCATATAATTTCCTCTACGGTGTATTTTTGTTCATGAAGAAGAGTATTGCTGCTTGGACTCTTTGGAGGTGAAAATCTTGTACATGATCTGAGTATTGGCATACAAGGTCTTCATATTCATAGTGTTCTAGTAGGTACACTGAAAGGATGTCATTGTGAGTATGTATGTAGGTCCCGCCCCGTGAAGAAAACTATTGCTTCTTGGACACCTAGGATATGCAGAACTTATACAAGATCAGAGTATTGATCTACAAGGTTTGTAGCTCCAAAGTGTTCGAGCAGGTACACCTAGAGGCGGCATTCTGAGTACGTATGTCAGTCCTATAAAGAAGAGTGTTTCTACTTGAAGACCTTGGTGATACAGATCTTGTACAAGATCAGAGTGTTGACGTACAATCTCTACGGCTCGGTATTCGACCAGGTACTTTCCAGAGGATGTATACCTTGTAGAAGGGAATTGCTGCTTGGACTGTTGGGAGATGCATATCTTGTACAAGATAAGAGTATTGA
Source organism: Avena insularis (assembly GCA_023614405.1). Classification (NCBI taxonomy): domain Eukaryota; kingdom Viridiplantae; phylum Streptophyta; class Magnoliopsida; order Poales; family Poaceae; genus Avena; species Avena insularis. The sequence goes on from CM042695.1 coordinate 45,651,665, forward strand.
TGAACATCGGGAAGGTACACTCTAAGGCCATGTCCACCATGGACTCCTTCAGCTAGCTTCTTAGAGGGACTATCACTGTCTAGGCGACGGAAGTTCGAGGAAATAACATGTTTATGATGCCCTTAGATGTTCTGGGCCGCACACTCGCTACACTGATGTATTCAACAGGTATATAGCCTTGGCCGACAGGCCAGAGAAATCTTGGAAAATTTCATCGTGATGGGGATAGATCATTACAATTGTGGATATTCAACGAGGAATGCTTAGTAAGCGCGAGACATCAGCTTGCGTTGACTACGTCCCTGCCTTTTGTACACAACGAAGGGGTTCACGGTAAAAAACAAAAAAAAATCCTACGCAAACACACCTGACTGCCAGGATCTATCTAGAAGTAATGCTTTAACGATGGAGCTTTCGGATACATAACCTTGTAGTCCGAAAGCGGTTAACGTTCTGATAGAAATGTGGATGACGTAGTCGTACTCGTAGCCGACCTCAAGGTCACGAAGATCCTCGCAAGTCACCCCTTGCTCCATCGTGTAGTAGTTCGGCTGACGACATCCAAGGTGCCACTAATGGCAACACCCTCGTGGTTTCGCACACATACAGTGTACGATGACAACCTACGGTTCTTTGATCCTTGCTGAGAGTGCGGAAGTATATCTTTTGGCTAGAATCCCCTGCATCACCACGGCGTGCCGTAGCGGTGTCATCTCTTGAGTGTACAGTTCCATCAAGAACCGCACCAGCGCAAGAACGAGAGAGAGAGATCTTTATCCCCTTGTTCAGTTTCAAACATTGGGAACCACACGTGAGGGAGAGAGAGATAGGGGGATTTTATCTAAGGAAAATGCCTTAGAGAATATCTCAATTGTTGTGTGTATACTGCCACCCATGGGCACCCCTATATAAAGGAGGAGGGGTGTGCCCTCTCCAAAGGGATTCCCATGTGGGACAAAACAAGGGAGAGGGGAGGGGGAGGCGCCATGGGCTAGCCGGCCAAGGTGCGACCCACCTTGCGCGCAGACCTAGGCTGGCCAGGTGGGCCCCAGGCGGCGGCTTGGCCTTGGCCCTTTGGACCTTTCATATGGTGGTTTCCCTCATGGGCCCTTTTCCATCTATGGATTTGGCCCATTAGCGAACTTACCCTTTCAAATTAGATTTTAATAATATATCCAATATTAATTACAATAATTAATACGTAAATACATATTACAAAATATGACTTCGGGACTTCCCGGAACGATTCCGGTTCTCACGAAATTCTTCCGGTTTTCTTTTCTCTTTCATCTGGTGATTCCTATACGTCCATATTGATCTCCAAGCGTCATCGTGTCCTTAAGTGTGTTACCCCAACGGCTCGGGAATAGCACATACATGATCTCCATCAATGATTAATAGTGGGACCGGGATACCCATAATGATCCTTGTGCATCCCGCGATGATTAATATTGTTTGAACCGTAGACATTGAGTCCAGTTCTCTTTATTACTTAGATACTGACTTGTCCGAGATCTGATCATCAATATCATATACCTTGTTTAGTCTCGTTACCGACACGTTCATGTTTATTTGTTCCCGTGATATTCCATCCCCGTGACCTAGTCACATGTTGCAACATTATGGATGTAATCTCAGCAAGTCGGCAATGTGTATCTTCCCTTCGTGCGGGTGAACAAATCCCAATATTGATACATAGGCCTCAATTGTTTCTCTAGAATACCTGATGCACACCTTTATGTCCACCCAATTACGTTAATGACTGTTGATGTGATCAAAGAAGCCTCAGAAGACAGTGATTAATATGATCTTACGATCTAAGGAGAAGGATACTACGCTTCTAAATATTGCAACGATGAACCATGTGACATATTCATGTTGCAATACTTACCATTCTCCAATTATATGACTCCGTTGTCAACTGTCATAAATGCTCCACGATCAGGAAACCTTGATCATTGCTTTCCCAACAAACTAGTATAAATAGATGCTACTAGGGACTTGGTTTGTTTGCATACCACACCTATATCAATGTTTCCGCTTGATATAGTTATAGAACAGTATGAAACTATTACGAACTAATTGACATATGATAATAAAATCCATTTATTATTTGTCTCTAGGGCATATCTTGTTCCTTCTCCCACTTGTAATAGAGTACAAATAATCTAGCTTGCATTTTCTACTAATCATATACCATATTATATATGTGTTTATTGATCATGCTTACTTATGGAGAACGTCATGTCATTGATCTATTTTACCGTATGCATATGACTTTTGCAAATGGTTAATGCTTCCTAATTTTTACATATACTCCATTAGCAGAAGTCGAACTTCTTTAGCCAAAAACTATACTATCCACGTTTAGAAGTAGTCATATACTTCTATATCTATGTAGATCCTAATCAATAGTGCACAAAATGCAACTATGATGCCTAACTTCTCTTCTTCCAATTTAAGGAAAAAACTTAACTTTGGTCCAATGATTAACTCATGAATCACTTTCAAGCACATGTTCTTATGAATTTAAGAACTTGTTCTACTAACAAAAAACTTGGGTCACGTTATGCCGAGTATACAATATGGTTATATGGAATAACCTATGACTACGACATAGGAGATGCACCACATCACTTTTATTTCTTTTAACCATGGTTGTAATACTGAGATTAACTCAGTGCTTCATCTAGACATACAAGTAATAACTTCTTTCTTACCTTGTCTATTCTGTACTTCAGAATCTTATCTAGGATATTCTGAACATCTTCAGAATAAAATCGAGAAAGCATTTGACAATAATGTTTATTAAACTTATTATTCTATCTCGATAGATATCCGATGACTGCAAGTGCACAGATCGATTTTAGCTAGTGTAGAAATAAGAGTATCGAACCCACATAGAGCTATTTGGTTAAGGTCTTTATGCCCCTCATCACTGTATACCAAAGGATACTTGTAAGCTACCTTTGATTTCAAGTAAAGGGTGTTTGAAAGGTTTTTGGTTGAATACGAAAAGTAAATAAAACAAGTAAAAGAAAAGTGTTTTGAAAGGAGGTTGAACTCAACAAGGCTAAAGCGTTCTTGGGGATGTAGGATACACCACTAACATGTTGTAATTAATCATAATTAGGATAACCTATTTTTTATATCATGATATGTGTGAAGAGAGCTCCATAATAAGATGTTCACTACAAGGCTCGTAGGGAGTCACTTTGTTGAGCCAGGAATGAGGTCATCTCTAAACAACCACCGCGATGTCTGAGAGGAGTCACCCATACAGACCACTGCAATTAAGGGTCTCCCCATGGTTATCATAATTAGCTTAGTGAATCTCTCTTTATTCCTCCTTTGACTGTGTAGGTTACTAGCGGGTGCTTCTAGTCACAATAGCTCAGGATAGGCTTCCAAACACGTACAAAGGATTTCACCCTTTTATTTAGACTCGAAGGAAAATGATATGTGGCCAACTACTCATACCATCTAAAGAGATAGATCAAACACACATCATAGATCAATAGATCATGGAAACAAGTAATATATCATCTATATTTAATTTCATAATAATGCTAGGGTTTCTACATCTCCCCAAGAACGAAGGAAACTACTCACACATGGAAGCAATCAACAACATCATCATAATCAAATGGCTGGATAAAAGTACGGGGATGAATCTAGTGCAAACCATAATTGAATCTGGAATTATAACAAGATCTAATGGATAGAAGATGGGGGTAGTTATGGGGATGGTGATGCAGTGGTTGATGATAAAGGGGATGATGAGATATCCTCCAATGATCTATAAAGAAGCAAGGATTTTCCCTTCTCCAAGTTCCTCCTCCAGATTCCTTTGGTGTGGTTTTTCGTGGCTTGAAGTTTCTGTGAATGTCGGATCTCAGATCCGTCTTCGTGAGGTGAAAGTATTTGACAAGGCGGACGCGTTGACATATGATATGGGCGGGTGGTTATTAAGGCCCCTTTCCTCCTCCACGTATGCAAATCTTTCAGGAGTGAAGATAAATCAATTAAATGACTTATGCCACTTAAAAATATCATATTACAATATAATATGATAGTCCCAATTGATATGTTCATAAGATACTTAGTAATTCGGGATCATGTTGAAACAAGGATAAAAGGTGCACGCAAACCTAGTAAAATACCAAAAACCCTATTGTACTTATGCAAAAAAAGAGGTAAATATGCTTCAATTTTGGACTCATCAACTTCCCCAAGCTAGACTCTTTCTCGTCCCCGAGAAAGATGGTGGCTTATTGACAAGATCATCATGTTCATATGAGGCACGAGTAGTTATAGTAAATTAGGCAAAAATTTAAATAGGAGTACAATATCAAATGTAGAGTTACATCGGGAGTTTAGTCACACCTTTACACAACACATGACTTAGAGGCTTCCACACCTTTTTATATCAATGAAGTTCTAAGAAGCTTTTAGTGATTAAACATATTATATAATCATAAAGTTAAATTGGTTGAGCACTTGATTTGAGTTATGAAAGATTCATGATCATTCTTTTCCTTTTTCTCATTTCAAGCTTGTACTATTCTTTTTCCTTCAAATTCTCTTGATAGCTGAATCTCTTCTCTTCTTATTTTTTTTACAACAGAGCTACCTGATCATGCTCACTACTTTTATGGCTTCGTAAACCTAAACCCATGAGTATATTATGCTACCAAGATTTTCTTCTCATAATTTAATCAATACTTTTATTAGTATGGAAGACCCTAAAATCATATCAATTGTACAAGTATCATAACATTCAACCTAATTCAATCATCTAATATAAAAGTCTCGAAACTCAACGGATATAATTCTTTCCTTGAACAAAAGGGAGCTTGAAGATGATGCAACTAATGCAAATTCTCTTTATCTTTGTCATGAAGTAACTCAAACAAGGTGAGTTCCAATCCTTTAGAATTTGAGAAAACCATGATAAAAAAAACACTAAAAAGATAAAAACGGATTTCAAGTTTTCTTACCAAACAGCTTACCAATAGCACAACACTCCCCGGCAACGGCGCCAGAAAAGTGTCTTGATGGCTCCCAAGTGCGGGAGATCAATTGTAGTCCTTTTCAACAAAGAAAGGTTGTCGAACCCATGAGGAGCTGAGGGTATTGGTTAGCAAATTTTACAAAGAAAATAATAGTAAATGCAGTAGATTTGGTGTTTAGGGTTTGTAGTTTGCAAGAATATAAAGTACTGAAAGTAAATAGAAATAAGTAAATGCTCTCAATGAGAGAAAGCTCAATCCTCTATGCAGCAACAAGACAAGCTCAAGTGTGTGTGTAAACTTATATGTGACAAGCGTTCCCGAGGGCGGCATGGATTTCTACACAATATGGTGAATATGTTGTCAAGTTTCATTCCCCTGGGGCGGAGCCTAATTAGGTGAAGCCATAAGTATGAGATAAATACACCACTTATGATGGGTCCTAGAGCCATCCACATGAACATCTAACAATCATTAAGACATAAATGTCCCACCATAGCAATAAGTTCATTGCTCCCCGACATATAATACCTCTAATGCAACTCAAAGTATTGGAAAACGTTTTCTGTCAATTACGTCCCTTCCAACCCCTATCATTGCATCAAAGTATTCTCCTATGAGCCCATATAGGTGAAGTAATATGCAGTCAATGTTCACATAAACCCATCATAGAACAATGTAAAAGATAAAAACTGGACCACATACTCATTGAATATTATATGTAAATCATAGCCAATTCATCCTATGCCCTTGGGAACATGGGGATCTACTCACAAGTGGAAATCTTGATATGGATCAGTAGCATATGGGGTACACCACAATCTAAAAATATAATCTCTCCACCAAATAAATACAAGATGCCAATCACAAACATGTAAATAGCCCTTGAAACAATATTCGAGGTTCAATCAATCACAAACTATGAGGGGAACGATATGGATCTTGGAGCTGGTAATGGTGGTGATGATGGTGCTGGTGGAGATGTTCATGGATAGGCATCCCCTATGCCTACAAGGAGTTGTGATGACGATGGCGTCGATTTCCTCCTCATCAGAGGCTTCGGTGCAGCAGGATCTGCCCCCTCATAGAGTAGGAGAGGACTTTCGCCTCCGCCTCCGCCTTTGTAAATCGTGCGAAAAATATGGCGTAGGTTTTCCGGCGATACGGAGGCGTCTATAAAAAGGAGGAGTCGAGACGATGCTTGAGGTCCTAAAGAGCCTGGGTGGAGCGCCTAGGGGGGGTCGGCGCGCCACCTAGCCTCTTTTGGGCCTCATGGATCCCCTCTCTTCATTCTTTGACCCAAGTTGATTCTTAGGGTGAAAAACTCATTATGTATTTTTTCCTTCGATTTATTGACGTTCAGAAGGTCCTAAAAGAACAAAAACATGAAAAAGGAGGTTTTTTGCGTCCAAGAAATTAAATACCAATGAAAGAGACTTTGTAGGAAATTCCCTAAAAATCATCTAAATATGCATAAATAATGATGGATCAAGGTAAATATAATTCTAAACAGTGCATAAAGGTCCATAAAATGATGATGCAAAATGCAAGTATCACGCGCGTGGCGACGGGGGGGGGGGGGGGGGGAGTATGCGGGGAAACAACTCGAGAAGGCGGTGATGAGAAGAATGGATCTTGGTGTGTGAAGGATAGACCTTCCTCATAAGCCGAGATCAGATCTGTGTGGATGCGCTCCTTCCGAGGAGGTGGCTCAGGAACCTGGAGAGACACGCGTCCTCCACGGCGCTAGTCGTCAGTGTGGTCGTTCAACCTTTCGTCCCCACAAACGGGACTTGAGGGCCGAGCGCCCGGGGGATACTGTCGGACATTTGGTACTAGGGGTACCCCGATCCATCCGTGACTGGCTTTCCCCTTGGGACCTCGTCGTGCCTCACAAGGGGGTGGAAGGCCCCCTCCCAAGGGACACCTCACCGGGACATCCTAATGGCCTCCGGAGGGGAGAATCCGCCTTGGATGCATCCCAGGAGGGTTTGGGTCAGAGATATTTCGGCAATACGGAGGAGGCATGTGAACGCGCCAATCCTACGAAAAGGTCAACGGTGGCATTCGATGCCATCCCGGTGCAGTCCCGAGGCCAGGGCCTAGTCAAAAGCAAGGTTGTCGAGACCCTGGCAGGCAGGACGGTGTTCGCCATGTTTTGGTGGAAGAGGCCAGAGGAAGGCGCGCCCGGGGATGAGACATCAGCACTGACCGAAGTCCCGGGGAAGACCGACGCTTTCCAGGAGGGTAGACTCATTCCATGCAAAGTATTCTTGTAGACCGGGATCTTGAGGAGTAGTATCGTGGTAGCCCTTACCGCCCAAGAATTGGGGGAAGAGGCCCAGCGCTGCTATATAAGGATCCCTTATCCTACCTTAGAACGGGTCGATCCCTGAGATCTAAAACCCTAGACACATCACCTCCATTGTACACTCATGAAGCACGTGAGAAATACAATAAAGCAGGAGTAGTGGCTTTACCTCCTCACGAGAGTCCCGAACCTCGGTAAAAAAACCTGTGTCTACTCTATGCCATGTCCTTGCTCCATCGTCACCAGGATTACTTGAATCACGTGGTCAGCACCATCTCGAACCAAGGGTGACGATGTTTCGACTCGTCAATGCCCATTGTTATGGACTTGGGTTTTGGAGAAGATGGGGATGCTGGAAGTCGCGAGACGGTTAATGTCATGGTATTTCTGACGAGTACGCCATGGAGGGGTCCTCACAGTGCGTGTTTAGAGACATGGGGGAAGGCGGACGGTTGACGGGTACGAGGTAACACAGCTTACCCAGGTTCAGATCCCACGACGGTGGCGAAATCCTACTCCTGCTATAAATCACTATAATGGCAATACACCGAGTTAGATGGATCGATTCGCTGTGTGAGGTTATGTGAAGTTGTGCCCTAAAGGCTCCCATAGGCCCGACTTATATAGTCGCTAGGTCCTAGGGTTATAGGGAAAAGTCTAAGACGGACAGGTTACAGAGTCCTACACTGCCTACAATCAGTCTAGTGTGTCTTGCACTCCAAGGCTCCGGGTACGTCGGTGATTCCTCCGTAGCCTTCCTTTATCCGGCATGGGCCTCCCTTCTGGATCGATCTAACTGGGCCGCCCAGCAGGCCATGGGCCATGCTACCAACTGTGGGCCACCCGGGTTATCCAGATAGAGGACATGCTATGAGGATACCCATATAGCATATCCCCAATAGTAGCCCCCGGAGAACTTCGAGATCTTGCGCCGTCTTGCCTCTTCATGTTTAATGCTCCGTCTAAATGGATGTCGGCAAATCGTCAAGCAACATCTTGTAGTCCTCTCCCAAGAACCCTGCAAGGTTTTTCTCCGTCTTCAATATGTAAGTCGGAGAATTGCTGAATCTTATATCGTACTCTTCCGTAGCGGGATTGGATCCGTCCATGCCGGAATATTCCGATGTGATGGTTCACCTGCCAGTCATAGCTAGGACGACGTAGACATAGGTCAGCAATGCCTCGTAACTCACACATGTAGAGAACGCAATCATGTCCGTTTTTCCTGCGCGAGTGACAAGAACCATTGGCGGTGACGGTTGGTAACATGGCGAAATTTCCGCGCACGTCCCCGCACACGTTGCCTACGCGGCAACCGTTCGATCATGCTGCACGAATCTCGATGCCGGAGGTCATAAATAGTAACAGCCGTGGAAATTTTACTTTTTCACCTCATTCTCCTCTGCATCATCTTCTTCCTCCAGCGATCGCCTCCTCGAGCTCTCCGCGCACCTATGCAAAAAAACCTAGCTCCTTAATCTCTCCCAGTCACCACCGAAAAACTCCCAATGGCCAGCAGCAGCTCCACCCCCTCCATGCCGGCGTCAGGCGATGCCGCGGCGAAGCCGGCGAGCGCCGTCATCGTGCCACCAGAGGGATTGGTTATTCCCAAATCCGCGGTGGTCGAAACCACCGGCGGCGACCATAATCCAGCAGCGCTGGAGCTGCTGGAGGAGGAGTATGACTCCCACAAGGGCGATTGGCACGGTTCGGATATTATGGACCGTGATATCAAACAACTGATCAACAAGGGCTATCTCCTCGCGACGGAGGGGCTCGTCTGGCGGGCGGCGCCGGCCGGCGAGGTCACTCCTTTCCCCAAGCCAGAGAGAAGGTGTACCTCAAAGCCCAACTAGTACGCGGCGTCTCCCTACCCATCTCCAACTTTTTCCATGCTGTCCTCAACCATTACCGAGTACAGCCTCAGAACCTCTCCCCCAATAGTATTTTAGCGCTTAGCAACTATGCGACGCTTTGTGAGGGTTATTTAGGGATTAGGCCTAGGCTAGATCTCTTCATCTATTTCTTCACCGTCAAGCACGAAGCCGGAGCCGGCAAGGACGAGCTTAGGAATTGTGGCACCATGAGTTTTAAGATCCGGCCTGGCCGGCGCTTCCCCGACATTGTTGGCCATGAGTCCTGCAAGAACTGGCAACGGGCGTACTTCTATGGCCCAGATATCCCTCTAGCCGGACGAGATGTAACATACCCGGACTTCATCGAAGCCTCGACATGGAGATCCCAGGCCTCCCTTCCCTCCGACATCGAAGCTTCCCACGCTATATGGAGGATAGAGTGGTTCGTATATATGGGTCTGACCGGATTGTTCCTAGCCATATGCTGGTTCGTCAGGCGGATCCAGCCTCTGCAGCACCGCTTGAAGTTGATGCACGAGTATACCAACGAGAGGAAGGATAGCCTCCGCATCTCCGAGGACAACTTCTCGAGCGACTCCGTCAAGCTCCACCTCAAGGACATCGTCAAGGTGAAGGATAGGAAGCGTGGCTTCACCATCACCTACAACATGTTCGTAGAGAGCAAGTGCCCAAAGGTACCTGTTTATTTTCCGTGTATGACATATACTCCAGTTCTTCCGTCTAGACATTACCATCTCATCTAACACGGTGGTTCTTCACTTAACAGCTCAACAACATAGATGAGGATAGCATGGCTCCCCAAATCTATGATCCAAAGATGAAGGAAGTCATCGTCGTTTCCGACAACGATGCCCCGTTGACGCGAAAGCAGAAGAGCTCCACCTCTGACGCTGCCGACAGAGGCAAGAAAAAGAAGACGGAGGGTGGAGCCTCCAAGAAGACTACCGTCGCCCTGGAGGCGGAGAAAAGAAAGGTTACCGGGATCCCCTTTGCCAAAGCACCCCCTCTTGTGTAAGCTTGTTACTCTCCGACTTTTTCCATTGTTTGTCTTATTCCTGTACTTATACTTTTTGTATGTTTTAGGAAGAAAGCCACTACTAGTCTGAAGAAGACCTCCAAAACTTTGGGGGCTTCTAAAAACATTAAGGATATGTTGCAACATGACGTGTATTCCCTCGCATCTCCCGCCATCGCCCCTGTCACTCCCATCGTCAAGCCTGCGTCTGCTCCAACAAGCTCTCAAGCCAAAGAAACATCTGGTCCTTCCGCCATGGAAGTGGACTCAGGTGCCTCCACTGAGCTTGCTGTTGTCGGCAAACAGGCGACGCAGGAAAGTGCCGCAAACCAAATGGCTAAAGATCCGGCTAAGGATGGCATCGATAGAAGTAAGGCGGTGGTGGCAGGTGGTACGTATGTCGAAGGCAGCGCCTCCGCATCCAATAAGACCATAGATTTCCCGAAGATAGTCTATCCGGTACTTACAAGCTACAGTTCTGGTCTTGGCGCCGACATCTCCAACGTGCGGTCTCGAGGAGCTTCTCCGGCAAGCAGAAATCTTGCAAGGAAACAGTTTGTCCTTTGGCAAGTTGCTTGCTGAGAGTGCTACAAACCTCAAGATCATTGCGCTTGTAAGTTATATTTGCCTTTTGCATTTTATATTAGTATCACACTGTAGCTCCCGAGGATTTATACGGAAAACCATAGGTCTTTGCATCTAAATGCTCTTAAGAGTGACTAATCTAGAAAACTTCTCACTGTAGCCCCCAAGCATATAGTTTGAATGAATTATTCCGACTAGATGATTTAAGAGTAGCATACGCAGTGTTTGTAAATTTCGATACTGTAGCCCCCAAGCTTCTAGTTGTAACTGAATTAGTTTAGACTAGATGCTTAAAGAGAAGCTAAGCATATGACTGAGTTAAAAACTTTATACTGTAGCCCCCAAGCTTCTAATCGAGAACTGAATTAGTTCCGACTAGATGCTTAAAGAAAGACCAAGCATAGTTCTACGTTAAAAACTCTCGCTGTAGCCCCCGAGCTTCTAGGTGGAAATATTCCGGCTAGATGCTCCAAGTAGACCAAACAACGTTTAAACTTTCTTCTTTCCACAGAATGAGAATGCTTGGAGGGGCGTCGCCAATGACAAGTACCAGAAGATGCGCGCGGACTTGGAAGCTGAAAAGGGTAAAACTACCTTCTTGAAGGAACAGATCATCAAGAGCAAGCGTCTGTTTTTCCTTTCTTTTTCGTATTCCGACTTGGTCTTGTGCCAACATTCTCCGAGTACTCACTGTGTACTATTCTTTCTCCGAGTTGCAGAAACCATTTCCAAGGCTTAGGACATTGTTGAGCAATCCAAGCATATTCAACAGCTGGATAGCAAAAACAAGATCCTTAAACATGAGAGGAAGGACATGTTGAAGACGCATGAAGACTCAATGAAAGCCCTGCAAGACTCCGCCAGCGAGGAGATGAACCGCTTGAAGGAGGAAATCACTATCCTGAAAGAGCAAAAGAAAGCCGCTGATGAGAAAAATCAACGCCATCTAGATGCGTACATGATCCTTCGACAAGAACGGGACTCCATGGCGGAGACTCTCCAGCAGGCTGAAATTAGCATCTTCAATAAGTGATTCTCCGTCTTGGACTTCTGTAAGCTAGATACTTTGAACTTTTTGTGTTATTGACCTCATGTGCTCCTTTGTTGGAAATTTGCAGCTCCTATAGGTTTAACCCGGTCGCCTCCTCCGCCAAAGGAATGCATGGTCCTTGCCGGCAACTTTATCAACACCGCCATCAAGCAGACCAAAGAGATAGCCAAGCCCCTCCAGATTAACATCAAGGCGGCGGAATCTATGATGAAGTTCTCGGAGATTCTGTGCTGAGCCCCCGAGCGTATCTCAACCTAGAAAGCTTCGTGTGCACGGGCCGGTGCAAGGATGGCGCTGTCAATGTTCAAGGCACACTACTAAAACGCCGACATTGACACGGTGACCTCCGGTATCCCCGACGTAGATGACGAAGGCCAAAAGATAAATCATGAATCTATCTTGGCGTTGCTGGCGGGTTTTGACACCGGAGTCGCCGAGTTGGTCAACGTTAATGTCTTTGTGCCCATAAAAACCATCGATGGTGGCAACCTGAGCTCCTCCGAGTCCCTCAACACTACCGAATTCGAGGAAGGTGACACTCCTGCTGCCGACGATGCTACTTCCAAGTCGCCTGCGCCAGAGGAATGAAAAACAATTTGTAATATTTTTTTCCTCTATAGTGTGTTTGCGGAAAAACTATGTGTTAACTTAAGGCGGAAAACAATGGTTGTTATTTCCTGCTACTCAAGAATTTGTTCCAGCATGTATATATTTTTAAGCAAGTGCTGGCTTATCCATTACTTTGGTTTTTATGCTTGACTTTTCATGAGTCAGAAGACTCGTTGTCGGAACCATGCGCTCAGGTGATGATGCCCAATGGCACCGTCAAGAACCTAAGCACAAAATCGCCGACAATAAGTGCCAAAAGTCACTACTCCAGAATCCACATAGAAATGACAAAGAACGTGTAGACCAGAAAACTTAAGCTAACGCCCGTAGGCGGAATTTTCACAAGTGCAATCACAAAATTTGTGCATAAATGTTTTATACGATTCAAAAATGAACACTAAAGGAGGTAAAAGACCTAGAAATATCAGTGAACCAGAGAGCTTTATTTCATTGATCATATAAGAGGTACACAATAGATAAAAAATGCTAAGTGTAGAAAGGACGTAGCTGTGCTATGTTCCATGGCCGATCAAGCTCCGGGTAGTCATCATCCGGGTCACGTCTCTTACGCTTATGATCCTCGCTGGGTCTATCCTTTAGTTCACGATTGTCAACGAGGTAGTAAGACCCATTGAGCAACGCCTTGCTTATGATGAAAGGTCCTTCCCATGGCGGGGATAATTTGTGTGACTTCTTCTGCTTAAGTCGGAGCACCAAATCCCCCTCTTTAAACGAGCGATGCCGGATGCGGCGACTATGGTAGCTGCGTAGCTTCTGCTGGTAGATGGCGGATCTTTGGCATGCCAAAACGCGCTCCTCCTCGAGAAGGTCCACATCTAGGTGTCTGGATTCTTCAGCGTCGTCTTCGTCTTAGGCGGCAACTCTTGGTGCGTCATGAAGGATGTCAGAAGGCAGGATGGCTTCTGCTCCATATACCATGAAATAAGGTGTGTAGCCGGTGGATCTGTTTGGTCTAGTTCGTAAAATCCACAACACAGATGGCAATTCTTACGCCTAGGCTCCAGATGCTCTATCTAGCGGTGCCTCAAGATGTGGCTTGATTCCCTGCAGAATTAATCCATTGGCTCGCTCAACCTAACCATTGGACCGTGGGTGTGCCATAGATTCAAGGTCAAGTCGGATGCCTTTGTCCCAACAATAAGCCTCCACTTCTACGAGTGACAAGTTATTGCCGTTGTCGGTGATTATGCTATGTGGGAGACCAAATCTCACCACTAGATCCCGAACAAACCTAAGGGCAGTTGCCCCCATCGAGCTTTCTAATGGGTTTAGCTTCTATCCATTTAGTGAATTTATCAACTGCTACCAGCAGATGCGTAAACCCACATGGTGCCGTTTATAACGGACCCACCATGTCCATCCCCCAGACTGCAAACGGCCAAGTTATTGGTATTGTTCGCAATTCTTCAGCAGGAACATGTGGTTGTCGGGCATAATACTGGCATCCCATGCATGTCTCAACTAGCTTGTCGGCGTCCGACTTCGCGGTCAGCCATTAGAATCCTTTCCGGAAAGCTTTAGCAACCAACGATCTGGGAGACGCATGGTGCCCGCAATCTCCGAGATGGATTTCACGGAAGATTTCAATACCTTCTTGCTAGGAAACACACTTAAGGTATACACCAGTAGTGCTTCTTTTGTAGAGCTATCCATTGATTATGGTATAGCCCTTTGCTCGACATACTATTTGCCATCTTTCGACTTCGTCGTCGGTCAAAGTTCCATGTTCGAGATACTCCATGAATGGTTTTGTCCAAGCCGGAGGGACCTTTGCCACCATGTGAACGAAAGAGTTTTTTCTGTCCGGGTTGTCGATGTCTGCTCCCTTCACTAATGGTGTCCGTAGATTCTCTAGGAAAACTCCAGGCCGAATTCTTTTGTGCCCTGATCCAAGCTTAGACAGCAGATCAGTTGCCTCATTTTGCTCCCTAGGTACATACTTGACCTCGTAGCCCAAGAAACTCTTGGCTATCTCGTCCACTTCGTCTCGATATGCCGCATCATTGGGTTCCGCGCATTCTAGGTGCCAGCCACCTGCTGGGCAACCAAGTCGGAATCTCCACAGCAAACTATGCGCTTGATGCCAATATCCTTGGCTACGCGTAATCCGTGAATGAGTGCTTCATACTCCGCCATGTTGTTCGTAGCCTCGAAGTGGATCTGCAGAACGTAGTGTAGCTTGTCCCCAGGATCGTAGCGGTACCAGCCCCCCGAGCCATTGAGCAGCTTTGATCCGTCAAAGTGCATCACCCAGTATTCTGGTTTCGGCAGTGGGGTAGCATCTGGCATCTCCGTCCAATCTGCGATAAAATCCGCCAAGGCTTGTGACTTGATAGCGTCACGTCTCTTATAGGTGATCTCGAAGGACGCAAGTTCAATGCCCCACTTCGCGACCCTTCCTGTAGCGTCGCTATTGTTGATCATGTCGTACAGTGGAGTCTTGCTCACCACTGTGATGGGGTGCTCCTGGAAATAGTGCCTCAGCTTCCGAGAAGCAAGGAATACTCCATAAGCTATCTTTTGGTAGTGCGGGTAACGCTGCATGGACTCCGTCAAAACCTCGCTTACATAGTAAACTGGTCGTTCCTTCAGCTCTACCACGACGACGATGCTGATTACCCGGTTGGTGGCCGCCATGTAAATTAACATGCGTTCTCCAGGCTCAGGTGCTGCAAGGATAGGCACTGAGGAAAGAATCTCCTTGAGCTGCTTCAATGCTGCATCTGCTTCGTCCGTCCACGTGAATTTGTCTGCCTTCTTTAGCAACTTGTACAGCGGCAGAGCCTTCTCTCCATGTCGGGTGACAAACCGACTAACTGCTGCAACACAATCTGTTAGTATTTGTATGTCCTTTAGGCATGTCAGACAGTTTATGTTTAAGATGGCCTTAATTTTCTCCAGGTTAACCTCGATTCCACGCTGGGAAATGATGAATCCCAACAATTTGCTGGTTGGAACCCCGAAGACGCACTTCTTAGGGTTAAGCATCATGTTGTATTTCCAGAGATTATCAAATGTTTCTTTTAACTCGGAGATTAAGTCATTTGACTTTTTAGGCATCACCACTATATCGTCCACATAGGCGTGAACGTTCCGACCAATTTGATCGTGTAGGCAATGTTGCATTGTCCGCTGGTATGTAGCACCTGCGTTTTTCAGCCCAAAGGGCATCGTAACATAGCAAAACGTGTCGTAGGGGGTAGTGAACGAAGTGGCCAATTGGTCCTACTTCCTCATCTTGATATGGTGGTATCCTGAGTATGCATCGAGAAAACACAAAAGTTCTGAGCCAGCCGTCGAGTCAATGACTTGGTCAATGCGAGGCAAAGCAAACAGATCTTTGGGGCATGCTTTGTTCAAGCCGGTGTAATCAACGCACATTCTTAATTCTTTGGTTCTCTTTTTGGGGACAAGTACAGGATTGGACACCCATTGGGTGTGAAGGACTTCTCGGATAAAACTAGCCTTAAGTAACCTAGCTATCTCTTTGCCTATGGATCGTATCTTCTCATCTCCAAAGCGTCATAGAGCTTGTTTCACTAGTTTGCATTTTGGATCAATGTTTAAGCCGTGCTCTGCAAGTTCCCTAGGTACACCTTTCATGTCGGCAGGTTGCCAGGCAAAGATGTCCCTATTCTCACGGAGGAACTCGACGAGCGCGCGCTCCTATTTGGGATCCAGGTTTGTCCCAATGGCGGTGGTCTTGGAAGCATCGCCTAGCACAAGTTACACCGGCTTGGTCTCGATGGCGGCCTTGAATTGTGGAGCGGAGTCGGAAATTTGTTTCTTCGACACGGGCATCTCCGATGCATCGACCTTGCTCTGGATCTTCTTGAATTTTTCGTTGTAGAGGACAGCTTCCGCGTAGGTTGCTTCTCCAATCTCACAATCCCTTGCTTTGGTAAAGCTTCCGGATATAGTGATGACACCATTTGGTCCGGGTATCTTTAGTTTGTTATAGACGAAGCATGGCTTGGCCATGAAGGTGTGGAATATGTCGCGGCCGAATATGACGTGGTATACGCTCTTGAAGGGGAACACCTCAAAGGTCATGCGTTCTTGGCGGTAATAATTAACATCACCAAAAGCGACCTGAAGTGTGATGCACCCAAGGGACCGAGCCTCCCGACTAGGAACTACGCCGTGGAAGATGGTGTAGGTCCGCCTTAGGTTTGCCTCTGTCAAGTTCATCTTCTGCAGTGTATCCAGGTACATGATGTTGATGCTGCTTCTACTATCCACCATACATTTGGTGAAATCATTGCCCTCAACAGGGGGTTGATGACCATGGCGTATTGGTTCTCCGTAGGGATGAGGTCTGTAATTGGAATATCCGACCAGCGCAGGAACTGGGGGAAGAGTAGCCATCAGTATCCTCATGGAGGTCTTCTGTTGTCGGACGGTGGGGGTGCCAAGGAAAATGTGGAAAACAGTCGCCTTCTTCTCAAAAGGGTTCTTGCCCTTGCCATCGCTCTTGGCGGCGTGCTTGAGGTCAACGTCCGCATCCATGTCACTTGAATCCTTGGACTCCTCCTCCTTCTTCTTCCCCTGGCCATTTCCTCGCGGTCTGTTCTTCCGACTTCGCTTGTAGCCGTACTCCGGGTCCTCCTTGAGGTCGTTGATGAACTTGCAGTGGCGATTGGGGTGGGTGGCCTTGCCGTTGGCATCGAGGTGTACGAGGCATGGCATATCGCGACACTCCTCGTAGGTTTAGGGAACGCGGAGCACTACCGAGGTAGTTTCGCTTCCTCGCTGCTGCCCACGACCAGCTCCTTGTCCTCGGCCATGTTGTACGCCATCACCTCGGCCTGCGAAAGTCATGGCGACCATGTCGGGAGTTTGCTTTTCTTCTGGTGCGGTTTTCCGCTTTGTGCTGTTGTTCCTCCGAGCTTGAGTTGGAACGGCCGTTGCCGGCAGAGAGCTGCGAGCATCGTCGTCGGTAGATGCGAACTCACTGGCCAGCTGAATCATCTGGTTCAAGTCTATCTGGTGATTGTCCTGCAAGCGCTTCAGCTTATGACGGAACAACATGCTCCTTTCCAACCCATTGATGAATGCGGTCATGGCGGTCTGAGTGTGCACTCCTGCGCAGGAATTCTTCATATCCAGCCAGCGGGAGAGGTAGGCGCAAGATGTCTCTTCTTTCTCTTGCACGCACCGCTGTAGATCGCCAACAGTGCAGGGGCGTTTGTACGTACCCTCGAAGTTCTTGGTGAACGCTTCTTGCATGTTCAACAAATTGCAGATGGATCTTTCCGGCAAGTCATCAATCCATTGATGGGCCGTGCCCGCCAACATCAATGGGAGGTACTTGACGGCGACGTTGGGGTTACCTCTGGCGATCACTACCGCGTTGTCGTAGTCCTACAACCATGTAGCTGGCTTGGCGGTGCCGTCATAGGGCTTGATGGTCTTGTTAATCCTGAAACCTTTGGGGTAAGTTGCGGACCGTATCACAGGTCCAAAGCAACGTGGTCCCAGGTATGGTCCTTCCCGGGCCTCGTGGATCTTGTCTATATGCGAACATGCGTCGTATGGCTCCGGGCTTATCTTCTTCTTGCCAACAGGGGATGGGCTGCGTAAACGACGCGGACCTCCTTTGCCATGGTGGCTGCTAGGTGGCGACGGAAGCGGAGGTGGCGGTGGGTTAGCCTTGTTGCTGTTACCCTCCTGCGATGCCTCACGCTTGTCGCGGTTGCTTGTCGGACGCGGAGGGTCATGGCGTGACCTACTCTTGTGTCCCTGGTTGCGCTCTCTGTCATGACGGGTCTGCTCTGTGTTATCGCGGATGACGATGCCGCTTGTAATATCCCTCCTTTATAAAGGAAAAGGATCCCTATGATTGCAATGCTAGTCCCTGGATCAATGCTAGCATCCACAGTTTAAGATGAAGTACACAGATACAAAGGTCATTATTACATCCATTCCAGAGATAAACTTAGTCTTTACAACTCAAAGGCCACAGGCCTATTACAAGAGTTTGAATAAGTAATTAAATAAAGTCTTCATCTTCATGTGCCACATGCAAACATGTTGAGTGTAGACTCATGACTCCTAATCCTCATCAGAGTAACCTGCAACATCACAAGTTACAGCCATAGTGGGTCAATACTTTGGAATAGTATTGGCAAGTGATACCTTAGTATATTTTAAGTGGACCATATACTATATGAAAATTTGGCTAAGTGTAGCTTGGCTTGCTTTGCTCAAAATAGGTTTTTCCTATTAGTTGAAATCACTAAGTTTTTCTTTGTCAAAAACTTTTTCCAAGGAACCACCAATAGACATTGAGGTCCTTCACCCTTGTTCACCCACAAGATTTTACTTAGAAATTGGGATGAGGAGATTCTTGATAGCTTCCATGCCTTGATGCTCAAGTTGTCCATTTCCATGGACTTGGCTAAGTACTTAGATTTTTCCATCTGCAGAGGTTGTGCACTTTCCCCACCAGACTTGGTTTCACCAAGACAGGACCTTTCAGAAGCCTTCCCTTAGACCAAATGGACGCGTTCCAACCTATCATCCCACTACCACCATCTGTCCAAATGGCTAAGTTCTAGCAACCTATGTGATCCAGGCAGAGCCCATATTGCCAAGTAGCTGCACTAGAAGCTTCTTAACACTTGGCCTCTAAAATCTCTTTGTTCCTGGGTGGCTTACCACAAGTGAGATACACAAGGTAAACCATAGAAATGGGCCTTGTGTAACCACTCAACATAAACCAATCTTTCCCTTCCACCCAGGTGTTTCATTAACTTAGTTGTTTTATTAGGAAAAACACAAGTCCAAAGACTTAGAAATATTTTTCATCATAGCATGTATATTTCACCAACCCTTGTTTGCTACTAGCTAGACTAAGCATGTCATAGATAGTAACTTAACTTAGAAATTCCCTAGCAATTCTACAACTACTAGGATTTCCCAACATGGCATATAGGCAAAATATTTACATGCAAGACTTATCAAAATATTTCTAATGCTTAGTATAAAACATAGGGATAGAAATATTCATGAAGTACCACTTGCCTTGGTAGTTGGGAGAGTAACACTCTTCACAATCACAATCACTAGCACCAAAGTCTACACAAAGAATGGTAGCAACAATTACACAAAACATATACAAACAAACAAAAATACATATGCATGCATGCAAAAATGCTAAGTGATGATTTTTAAAACTCAATCAAGCAAGTGCATAGTACTGAATCAAAACCAAGTCAAAAACTTGCTAGACCAAGTTTATTTGATACTAAAACAATTTCCTAAACAATTCATGTAGTCAAAATAGTCCTAAACAAGTTTCTGCAAATAAAGTCTTTTTAACAGAAGCAAAACTTTAAACACATTGTATAATCAGAAAGAGCTTGCTCTCCTGATTCCAACGATATAAAATTTGTCAAATTCTAACATGGGGATCAAAAGTTATAGCTAAAACAAATTTGGATATAAATCTGATTTCAAATTCTGTTTTTAAACTAAACCCTAGCCACGCGTCGCGCTCTGATTGGCGCGTACCGTTTCGCGCCGGATCACGCTTCTGAGCCGCTAGATCTAACTTAATCACGCGGCTCAGATCTAATCTTACCGCTTCGCTCGCGTTCAATGCCAATTACACCGCGAAATCAACGCAGCAACGGCCAACGGCGGTGTTCGTGCGCGGAAATTTGGGGAAGACGATGACGACGTGGACGGGGCCCGCTCGTCGTGAGAACAGAGGGGAGTGGGGTCCGGTGTCGCTGGGTGCATCTGCGCGTGAGCGAGGGAGAGAAGGGAGCCGGGTGGGCTAAATGGGCTGCGTCTGTTGCTGGGCTCAATTCCTGGTGCCGGCCCTTTTCCATTTCCTTTCTCTTTTCTTTTTCTAAATTGAATTTCTGAAATGAGTTTCAAATGAATTCAAACTCCATTTGAATCCAAATCTTTTTTTGGGGATTTTTTTGCAGTGTGCAACAATCACATTTCAGGACATAAAACCAAGTGGTCTCTCTGTTCAAGCTTGGTTCTTTTGAAATAACAAAATAAACAGTGCCATAGCACTAGTTTTGCAAATGTTTTGAAAATGGCTTTGAAACCATTTTTATTTTGTAAAATTTTGTTCAAACTCTACACTCAAACCAATCAATAAAGAATCAAACAAACTTGGTTTTTAAAACACTAAGCTCTCAAATGAGGATGGTCATTTGATTTAAGTTTGCTCACATAAAATGATAGCGCTATGTGCTTCTGTTTCTTTGAATTTGGTTTGAAATTGATCTCAAAACTATATGCATGCATGAATGATATGAAATCTTTGAAATCATGATTTTAGGGATGTTACACCGCTCTGCCTTGGTGGAGGCATATCCGTACGACGGTGAGCCTTGGTTTCTTCGCGATGTCGGGGGGAGTGGGGCCGTGGCGATAGGCGACGAGGTTGGGCTTTGCCTCCGTGGTCGGAGGATATGGGGATAGCATCCTTACTGTTGCGCGCATCCCTCCGTCTTTGTTCTGATGAACCCGTCTGAGACCCGACATCACGAGCATAGCATATAAATACTTAGCAAAAATTATCATGCAAGCCCTATACAAAATATCACTAATGTATAGTCAAAATATTGGGACAAAAATATGAAGCACCACTTGCCTTGGTAGTTGGGGGAGTAACAACAATCCTCACAGTCACAATCACCACTAGCACCAAAATCTACACATAAAATAATAGCACCAAATTCATATTTCAAATAATCAAGCAAAAATATATGAATGCATGCAAATGCCATGTGATGATTTTTCTAAACTAAACAAGACAAGTAAAACAATACTGAACAATAAAATAAACATTTATATACCAATTAAACTTAATTTGGCTTACACATTTTCCAAATAATTTTTATACACAAAATAGGCCTACGAATGTCTCTGCATAAATTTCTATTTTAACGGAATCAAATCACAAAACCAAGACTACAGATGTGTAGGATTTATTTTTTTGATTCCAATGATATATGATTTTTATTTTTTGGATGAACAGAACAAAAGTTATTGAATTTACAAGTTTAAATAACTAATAGATTTAAAAATAGGTTTTAATCTAAAAACCCAGACACGTGGGCGTATCTGATTGGCCCGTACCACTTCGCGCGGATCTTGCTCGCGGGCCGCTAGATATAAGTTAGATCGCGCGGTCCAGATCTAACCGTACCCCTTCACTCTCTCTTCTAATCCTAGCCGCTGGATCTAAATCTAGCGGATCTAATCTCTCTCCCACGAATGAGCAGCACGAATGGCGAGTTGCGGCGGTGACGGCTCTGCCGGCGATGCTATGATGATGCTAGGGGGTAAGAGGGGTGGTTTAGGGGGATACCAGGGTCGCGGTGGCGAGGCGAACCTCAACGTGGTTGTGGACGAGGATGGGGTGCACGAACACGGACGCAATCGCTCGCCGGAGTGAAGCTTGGCGTCGGGTGCTCACGGTCGTCGACGGAGGCGACGCTCTGGTGCGAAATAAAACAAATGGTGAACGTTAGGAGAAGCACAAGACGATAGCGAACAAAATCACGTGAGCCAGAGAGCGAGGCGCGCATGAGGCTTACCACAATCGGTTGCCGGAGTTCGTCGGGACAGCGGCGATGCAAAGAGAAAAGCGAGCAGCCTGACGGTATTCACATGAAATTGAGTGGGGGGAAATGGAGCAGAGGCCGTGGGGTTTAAGTAGAAGGCTCGGGGACGAGAATCACGCTCTCATTTACTCGGAATCAATCGCGAATTCAAAGGGGGAAACAGCAGCGGCGAGCGGGTCTGTGGCGCGTGATTGAAGACAACGACGTCGACGTGGCAGTGGGGTCCACCAGTCAGTGGGTGGGTGCGCGTGTTGTAGGTGAGAAACAAAGAGGAGAGGGGAACCCGGGTGGGCTGGCTTTTGGGCCATTTCTGCTGTTGGGCTGGAATGGTGGCGCCGGCCTTTTCTTATTTTCTTATTCCTTTTCTATTTTTTATTTGATTTTCTGAAATCATTTTCAAATGCTATTCAAATGAGTTTGAATTCAAACTTCTTCTAGATTTTTGTAAAGTGACTTAAGCACATATTTTTGTATTAAACATTGCTTTTTGCTCACAAATACATTAGCCCATTGAAAAACAGAATTAAAACCATGCCTTATTTAAATATTTATATTAGGTATACAAATGGTTTTAAATTTAGATTTTTGTTTTGAAATTTTGAACAAGCTTTGGAATCAAATTCAAACCTTTTCTATTTGAATCAAAGTATTCTCATGATTTAAAAATGGAAATGAAGCCTTTGCATTTCTTACATAACATAATAGGTAGCAACTGGCTTCTATTTTGCAATCTAGTTTGAAATTAATTTTAAAATGCATGAGGATGCATGAATGATGTGTAACTTTATAAATCATGATTTTTGGGATGTTACAGGGAACTACTAAAGGGACTTGCAAGAACGCTAAACATGCATCATAATAATTTCTCTAAGCATAGAACAAGCATGCAAAGTCACATAACCTATCACCTATAGTAGCAAAATACTCAAGATATAACCCATCAATCACAACTATACTTGGACAAGCGGAGGAGGCACATACCGGAGAGAAAACCCTCCAAAAATCAACAGCTAAGGTGGGCTAAGAAAAGAGATCAAAAATCGCGAGCAAGAACAGCAAGAACTCGAGATTTGAGAAATTTTCTAGTGTTTTCGGGAGAGAGAGAGTGAAGTGGCAGGAAGGAGAATAAGTGGAGGGCCAGGGTGACCCATACCTGGGCCAGGCGCGCCCCTAGTCTGGCCGCGCCACCAGGTGGTGTGCCTTCCTGGTGTGCCTCCTGGGTCACTCCAGGTGCCTCTCTGCCCCTTTTTTGGCGTAAAAATTTAATATGAAATTTCTGGAATTTTTCGAGAAACTTTATTTTTGAGCAATTTTCAGGAATTGATAAATGATTTTCTAGCAGAAATATGGTTTTGGAATTATGCAAAAACCAATCAAAACTAAAACTTTAGAAGTTCTAAGACACCCTAATATGCAAGCAACTAGCAAAACTAAGACGAACAAGACGAAAAGAAAAAATTAAAATAGATATAATAAAAGTGAGCAAGGATAATCATGGTGAAAACATTGTTTTGGTCATTAAAATCCCTTTGTTAACAAGGTTGATCAAGTCTTGTTACCAAAACAATTTTATATGAAATAAAACTTTGCATTTCACTTAATGACTATGTTACCTCAATCTTGATATAAATAGTCCCAATCATAATAGTTTCATAATTTTCTTGTGATATGGGACAATATATTTCTCCAACTTTGATGCCCTCAATATTTTCAATTGAATTTAGGCCATATCTATTATCAATATTCTTAGGGAAATAAACAGTATGCTCCTTGTCATTAATATTAAAAGTTAACTTTCCTTGATTACATTTAATGACAGCACCTGCAGTATTAAGAAAAGTTCTCCCAAGAATAATAGACATATTATCATCTTCAGGCATTTCAAGCACAACAAAATCAGTTAATACCAAACAATTATGAGCCACTTAAACAGGAACATGTTCACATATACCAAAAGGAATAGTAGTAGACTTATCAGCCATTTGCAAAGATATATCACTTGGCATCAATTTTTCTAGTTGAAGTCTCTTGTAGAGGGAAAAAGGTATAACACTAACTCCAGCTCCCAAATCACACAAAGCAGTTCTAACATAATTATTTTAATAGAGCAAGTAATAGTTGGAATACCTGGATCCCCAATTTCTTTAGAACCTTACCGTTGAAAGAATAATTAGCAAGTAAAGTGGAAATTCCTTATTAGGAATCTTCCTTTTATCAGAAACAATATCCTTCATATACTTTGAATAAGGAGGCAATTTAATAGCATCAGTGAAAGGAATTTGCAAAAAACAAAGGTTTCATCCACTCACAAAACTTGTTATAGTGTTCTTCTTCCTTGGGATTGTGTTTCTTATTAGGAAAAGGCATTGGTTTTTGCACCCAAGGTTCTCTTTCACTACCACGTTTATTAGCAATAAAATATTCTTTAGTGTACTTAGTATTCTTAGTTTGCCTTTCGGGTTCCTCTTCAATTTCTTCCTTATCAGGAGCATCATTTTTATCATTACCATTTTCAGTTTCAGCATCAGAGACAGATATACTATTAGTATCTATAGTAGGTTCATAAGATTCTACAACTGTTTTATGTTTCGTTTTCTTTCTATTAGAAGAAGTACCACTATTTTCAACTTGTTGAGAATCCTGCTCAATTCTTTTAGGATGTCCCTCAGGATATAAATGATCTTGAGTGGAAGCACCACTCCTGGTTCTAATTTCATAAGCATGTTTATCTCTAGAAGCATTAACTAGCAAATATTTTGTACTTTAGCAAGTTGATCAATGTAACATCCCAGAAATATTAAACTTGGATCATCAAACTCTAATCATCAAAATTAGGGTTAACAAAAACTTTTCCAACTAAAAATATGAAAGCATTCATATGTGTGAGTATTAAAATTTGGATTCTTTTGAATTGCCTTGGTTCTGTGTTTCTTTGCTTGTAAAATGATTCTTAGGTGAAATAAACATCATCTAAACAATCCCCAAAATTTTCCCAAAGACAAACAAGTCAAAACAAATAAATTAAGTGAATGGTCACTTTGGCCAAATTAACTCCCATGCCTACTTTGGCTATCCCTAACTTTCAGAACTTAACAGAAGCATGTATGGATCTTCGCACCCCTTGATAGTACTCATAATAAGTTACCAAG
This sequence comes from Avena insularis, assembly GCA_023614405.1. Classification (NCBI taxonomy): domain Eukaryota; kingdom Viridiplantae; phylum Streptophyta; class Magnoliopsida; order Poales; family Poaceae; genus Avena; species Avena insularis. The sequence goes on from CM042695.1 coordinate 45,676,891, forward strand.
GCCCACTTTGTGATCATCCAAAAACATTCAAATGCTTAGTTTAAATGAAAGTTTAAAATTGAATCTATTTCATATGGGAAGATCCCATTATTTCAAAACCCACTCAAACAAGCTCAATTTTCAAAACCCAAACATCCACAGAACCCTCAACACATGCCTAGCACACCCACCAAAAATCTTTTCAAAATTCAAAACTTAAGTTCATACGGCCATTTCATCAAACAGGTTGCAGATTCAAATCAACAAAATCAAAAACACTATGTTGAGCAGTGTTTTGGGCCAACCTTGTTCCCTCTCTGGTTACAACTAGATAGTAGATCATCTAGAACCCTTAACTAACTTCTAGCACCACTATGAGCTTGCCAATGCCATCAATGGTGAGAAGGCCGAGAGCACACATGTCACCCCAATGTGGACAGCAAGCTAGGAGAAGAACTAGCCGTGCCAACCTTGTCTAGCATGCAGCCCATGCCTCACCGCCCCCTCTTGACCAGCCCTAGCTCAAAGACAGCGACCAGAACCGCCATGAATGCCGCGCCCGCGCCGCTGTCGACCATGCGGACGCGCACCACAGAGCACGCGCCGTTCCCACTTAACCCGACCACCTCGAGCCCTCGCCGCCCGCCAGCATGCACCCCACCGTCCCAGGAGACCACCAGACATGTTCGTTTCACCGCCCGTACCCCGTAGCCGCCGCTCGCCGTGGAGTTCGCCGCCTCTGCCTGGCAGAGCACGGCGCGTTCCCGACCATATGCCACCGCCCCTAAACGTGCATTTAAGCTCTAGAGCATCGCCAGGAGACCGCCCGTCGATCGCCAACCTCGGCCATGCCTATAGCCGCCCGTAGCCATGTAGGCACCGTCGCCTGTCCATCCCTCTCGGTCTCGCCGTCGAGCCTATAAAAGGAGACGACCCCCGCTCGATTTCTTCACACCATCTCACTCCCCTCACCTCACTGATCCTTCCACCCCTTAGCCAGAGCACGAGGAGCAGCAGCTCGCCAGAATTGCACCGGAGCAGGCCGCCTCTGGAGAAGAAGGGGGTTGATTTCGACCACCCCCGAAGCTGCCGCGACCACCCCTAAGTTCGCCGTTGTTGACTTCGTCGTTTGCCTGCCTCGTCATCGTCACTAGAGCCCAGTATGCCCCCTACGCATCCCCACCGAGCCGCTAGGGTTCGACCTCGCCGGTGACATGTTCATCATCGACGACGACCCTCAGCCGTTGATCTCACTTCTAATCCAACGCACCACATTGCCCCGTACCGCTTCGAGTTTTATGAACCACTGACCAGTAGACCCCCCTATCAGCGAAGCCCCGCGCTGCGGAGTGACACTGGGCCGGCCCATTAACCTCTCCCGCGCAGCCCAACCGTTTGAATTTAGATTTTTCTTTTTAAGCTCAAACACAGTTCTGTACCCAGTTTCAAAAATCAATCCAGCTCGATTTAATGAACCAAATTGCATGAAACCAATTTTGTTAGAAAGGTACTGAAATGCTTAATCCAAGCCCGTTGGATTCAAACCATTTGGATCTGTAGATCACCCTTGGAAAAAATAACAAGTCAGAAGCTTTTCTGCATTCAAACATTTTTCAAATTTCAACCATAATAGCTTTTGAGTTGATTCCAACTCTCAAAAATCACATTTGATCATACCTTTCAGAATATATGAAAACATATGGGTTTACTTACAGAAATAATGTTCAAGTAATAAAAGAATGCCACATAGGCATTTCTAGTCACTTTATTTTATTTAAAATAAAAGGTTAAACCTTATTAAATTGTGACACCACTTTAAATCACATTCCCATGTACTGAAATATGTGGTGATGACATGTGTCAACATGATCCCATGTTTGAGTTGGAGAATATTAAATCTTAAGTAGTTTTTCAATGAGTAGAAATTACTTTTCTAAAAATAAATAAATAATACAAATGCTTTATTCTTGTAATATTAGTGATGATGCTAGATCATCTATAGAACACCTTTGTGTGATGATTGAAAATAGTTAAGTATTGTTTGGTGATTGTGTACCTCGTATTTATTCATAGACGCTAGTACCGACCAAGGATACGAGGAGGAAGGAGGATACTACGAAGAAGAAGCTGAGGAGAACTTCAACCACTGCTCTGCTCATGGCAAGCTTATACTCATACTTATGCAAGCTAACACTTGCAATTATGAAAGTTAGATAACCTATGCAATGCACTAAGCATGCTTGGTTAGACATATGTGATGATACCCTCTCCTAGTTTTACTTGCAAGATTTCTACTTTATTTCTTTATCACGGCTATTTCTTAGAGTTTACTTAAGTGACTTGTAGATTCTAGGAAGATAATTAAAGGTTGCATAAAGAGCATTAAATTTGGCCTAAGCTAGATAATCTTGATGTCATCCTAAGGCATGAGATTGTACTTAGTTAAACTTCACTTGTTTACCACCCCTCATTAGTACTCACCCCCACTTGTAGAGGCTAGTGCTAAGCATAAAACTTGATCAACTTTAGATGGGAATACTTGGTGGAAAATGGTTATGAAAACCTTAGAATGATGAGTCATTCTACTGAGATGTTTTGACGTGTGTTTCTGAACACCAGATGATTTTGATGATGAAAATGTTGAGGCATGAGCCTTAGCCCTTTATAAAACTGATGGTTGTCTGGATGCGATATCGTTCCAATTTTACCGTACAACCACAATAGCCGAAAATTGGGTAGGGCTTGACTGGAAACCTATATACCTTAGTATGGGTTCCCTCACGGCCAAGGTCTGAGCTGAGGCTACCTTGTGAAGATTGTCCACCTGTGCAGTACCCAAGATGACAGTTGGTCATGGTTGGGAGGCCAAACTCACTGGAGAGGTGCCTATACTAGGGCGTGTAATCGAAAGGTTAGGATTGATTATCCGCATACTGAGTATGGTGAATTCAGGATTTGTTCCTGACGGATGTATCGAATGTTGTGGTGAAAGTGTGCAATCTCTATAGAGTGTCAAACTATTCGAATAGCCGCGTCCGCGGTTATGGACAGTTGGAGTGGCCATACTATTCCCCTGTCAGATGTTTTCAAAATGACTTATGAAGTGAATTGAGATTTTGACTTGACCACAATAGAGTTGTGATATGAAATACAAGTTCCCACTTAGGTGTTATAAAATTTCAACTAGCTTTTCTTGCTTCTGAACTTAGTAGAGGTAAATCTGGCTTTTTCCAAAACAACCCTAGAGCTCTGTGTCCTATTACAAAAACCCCCTTCACTTGTTAGTATTAGTATGTGAGTACTTAAAGATTACTCATGGTTTTGTCCCTGGCTATTCCCGTGGCCAGACTATGAAGAGGAGTACCAGGACGAAGGACCCCAGGAACGTTACGACAACTAGGATCATCTCCCATCATCAGCATTGCCTGTGACCCCAAAGATGGAGCTTCGCCTATGCTACTTTTATTACTACGTTATTCCGCTGCTTGAGTTGTATTAAGAACTGGATCATGAGATCCTTATTTGTGTAAGACTTTATGTATGGTTTGTAATGGATGATGTACTGTGGTATCCAAATCTGTTATGTCTCACAAAAATGGTAATCCTGGGATTGCGATATATGGCATAACAGGCATCTGGGATTAAAAATCCAGGTGTTGACAAGTTGGTATCAGAGCCATCCTGACGATAGGAGATCCTAGTTAGACTAGACGTTTGAATCAAAAACTTAGTTTCGAAACCAAAGGAAGCAAATATTTATAAAAACTTATTCCCATTCTTATCACCTTGATTCTTCCATGAAAATTCATGTTCCTTAAAAACTCTTGCAAGATACCTAAAATTTTACACACTTGATCACTCTACTAAATCACTCATCCTATATTCTTATAGATGGACGTGAAGTATAGCAAGTTTTATCAGTTGGGGAATGGAGGGGACCTCATCTTTGAGCGGGATTTGGACCAGCTTTCGGAACTTCTAGAGCGTCCGCACCACGAGTTCTTCGGAGCTCAGCTCAATGATCAAGGAGGATAAGATCTGCAATGGCTAATTGTTGCAAGTCTCCGAGGAAAGATTGAACCTCCCACTGCCGAGGGAATTCAGTTCACCTTAAGAGAGAACAACTGGCTCGATGGACTTGCTAGGGCCATGCAGGAAGCTCTTGCCCATCTGTGTGGGCAGAGTATCAACCAGATCAAGGGTACCCGCTTTGAGTTTTGTCCAAGGCGTGATGCTATGGGACAGCCACTAGAAGCCCCATACCACCCCGAGCTAAAGACTCAGTTGGACCACCTTAGCTTCATGATGTACGATCGTCAGCAGGAATTGGATAATTGCCATGACTACTCCAACCACAAGTCCACCATCATCAAGACGAAGGATCAGACCATCGCAATGCTAGCAAAGGATCGCAAGTCTCGCCGCCGTTAGATCGACAAGAAGGAGCGCATCATTGCCCGTCCTTGCCACCGTATCTCGGATTTGGAGGAGACCATCCACGAGAGAGACATGCAGTTGGAGGAAAGGGAGAATGCCGGAGAAGACCTTCGTGGAGACCCCTACTCCTATCTCAGCGATGACGATGATTTTCTGGAGGATCAGGCTATGGACTTCTTCACCGATGAGGATGATTTCGCCTTCATCGATGACGATGAGGATGATGAGGATGACGACTACAACGACTCCGAGGAGTAGTAACGCCTAAGCACTAGCGTAGTGAGTTGTATTCGGTCCCACTATATCGTAGTTTCCAGAATGGTTCTTAAAACCATCTGTTTTTCTTGTTTTGTGGTTTGTGTTTGTATCGTATGCTATGAATAAATGAATGAAAAGAAAGTTGCTAGAAAATCCGAGTCAAACTTTAAAAACTTTCCAAATTCCCTGAACCTTAGAAATGTCCCTCTTTTCTCATGATCTATCGCAATCTTCAGATGCTACGCGGAGGAAGTGGTTCATCCCCGGACCCGATGTTGCAGATCCTACAAATGTTGGTTTCTGACCACGAAGCTGAAAGAGCGGAACGTCAAGCCAACCTAGCCACCCTTCAGCAGATAGCTCAGCTGGCCCACAAAAATCGAGGCCAAGGAAATCAGGACAACCTTGGATCTAAGCTCAAGAATTTCCAGAATACCAACCCACCTGTTTTCACTAAGTCGGAAGAGCCCCTAGATGCAGACGATTGGCTGCAAACCATGGAGAAAAACCTGGAAGTCGCCGGAGTGGAAGCTAACGAGAAAGTTCTGTTCGCCACCCACTATCTAGCCGGAGATGCAAGAGCATGGTGGAACAACGTTCATGCAATGACCGGAGGACAGATGATGACCTGGGAGGAATTCAAGGTCAAGTTCAGCAAAACCCATGTGCCACCGAGTTTGATCAAGAGAATGAGAGATGAGTTCAGAGAACTGAAGCAAGGAAGGATGACCGTAGTGGAATACCGTGACAAATTCTTGTCATTATCTAGGTATGCCCCGGATGAGATCGACACTGAAGCCAAGAAGAAAGAAAGATTCTTGAATGATCTGCATGATGAGATGCAAACTGTGTTGGTCAATATCCCATTTGCTAATATTGAATCCCTTGTCGACTATGCCACTCAAATGGAAGGAAAGATCAACCAAGCCAATGAGAACCGCAAGCGTCGCATGATGCATCAGCCAGGAACCCATCAGACCCCAAAGTATCGCCCTAACCCATCTCCAGGATTTGCCCCGAGAACCAACAGACCCCCGATGAACCGTTCGACCTATCCCAACCGTGGAAACCCAAGGCCCGGAGGAAATCACAACAACCCCGGCAACTCTGGTAATTTCAACCGTGCCCCACCCAAGTTCAACAACAACAATGCTACCGCCAACACCAACACTGCCCCGAGGACTAGAAGCAATGTTGTGCCTGTTGCAGCAAAGGACAAGTCGCAATTGACTTGTTATGACTGTGGAAATAAGGGCCACTACTCCAATGAGTGCCCCAAGAAGAATGCCGCAACCCCCAATGCAAATGCCCCAGCTCAGTAGCAGCGTCGTGTTCAGCCTGGAAGAAGGTTTGCCCCAGGGAATTCGCTCAACCGCAACGGCCGTCTTTTTCTCATGCATGCTGTAGAAGCCCAGGAAGCGCCAGACGTCGTGCTAGGTATGTTTTCTATTAATTCAGTACTCGCTAGAGTGTTGTTTGTTTCTGGTGCATCGCACTCATTTGTCACCGAAGAATTTGCATGCACTAGTAAGATTCAACCAACCAAACTGAACCATGTTATGATTGTTCAAATCCCCGGTTCAACCACCAATGCTAGGCAAATTTGCAAAGCCGTCCCTATCCGAATCCATGGCATAGAGTTTTATGCTAATCTGATAGTACTCAGAACTAAAGGTTTGGAAGTAGTACTAGGAATGGATGGGATGTCCAAACATAAAGGATTAATTGACTGTGCCAAGAAAGCCATAACCATGACCAGACAAATTAAATATCAGTCGAGCATGTATCTGAAACCTTACCTCGTCAATTCAAGTGCAACAAGAGTATAGCCCAACCTACCATTGACCAAGTACGGATAGTCTGTGAATACCCCGATGTATTTCCTGATGTTTTGCTCGGTATGCCCCCAGATCGGGATATCGAGTTTATCATTGAACTAATCCCCGGAACCGGACCCATAGCCCAGAGACCATATAGTATGAACCCGTCTGAACTAGGAGAACTGAAGAAGCAACTGGATGCCATGCTGGAAATTGGCTTGATTCAACCAAGTGCGTCACCATGGAGATCACCTGTCTTGTTCGTGGACAAGAAGGATGGAGGTGACCGTTTGTGTACGGATTATCCGAAGTTGAATGATGTCACTATCAAGAACAAGTACCCATTTCCCAAGATAGAAGATTTGTTTGATCAGTTGACCGGTGCCAAAGTGTTTTCTAAGATTGATCTTAGAACTGGCTATCATTAACTCAAGATTCGCCCAGAGGATATCCCCAAGACTGCCTTTACCACCAGATATGGATTATACGAGTACACTGTCATGTCTTTTGGATTAACCAATGCCCCCGCTTATTTCATGAATCTCATGAATAAGATTTTTTTGGACTTCCTCGATAAGTTTGTCGTTGTTTTCATGGATGAAATTATGATTTATTCCAAATCAGAAGAAGAACATGAGCTACACCTAAGGACCATTCTTGGAACCCTTAGAGAGCATCAGTTGTATGCCAAGTTTAGCAAATGTGAATTCTGGTTACAGGAGGTAGGATTCCTCGGCCACATTGTATCAGCCGGAGGAATTTCTGTTGACCCTGCAAAAGTGAAAGATGTCGAAGATTGGCAAGCCCCAACCACTCAAACCCAAGTTCGTGCATTTCTCGGATTGGCGGGATACTACCGCAAGTTCGTAGAAGGATTCTCGAGTATCGCCTGACCCATGACCCAATTGCTGAAGAAGGACAAGAAGTTTTAATGGACGGACAAATGTGAAGCGAGTTTTCAAGAACTCAAGAGAAGATTGATTTCAGCACCAATCTTAATCATGCCAGATATCACGAAGCCCTTTGACATGTATTGTGACGCATCCAAGATCGGTCTCGGATGTGTGCTAATGCAAGAAGACAAAGTTATATCTTATCTATCTCGACAAGTGAAAGAACATGAGAAAAATTACCCAACCCATGACCTCGAGCTCGCAGCCGTAGTTATAGCCCTGAAGACATGGAGGCACTACCTGATGGGAAACCGTTGTGAAATCTATTCAGATCACAAGAGCCTGAAGTATATATTCACTCAGAAGGAGCTGAATATGATACAGCGAAGATGGATCCAGCTAATCAAGGATTACGACCTGGACATTCACTATCACCCCGGTAAAGCCAACGTGGTAGTAGATGCCCTTAGCAGATTTCCGTGCCGCTTGAACTCCATGATTTTAAAGGAGCAACCAAGCCTGCACAAAGAGATGGAAGATTTCCGAATGGAATTAGTGAGTGAAGGATTTTTGGCTAGCATAGAACTTCAACCCACTTTGATCAGCCAAATCAAAGAGGCGCAGAAAGGAAATTCTAGTATAGATGGAATCAAGCGTCATATCGGTACATGCAAAGTGCCCGGATTCACCGAAGACGAAGAAGGAGTTCTGTGGTACAAAGGACGCCTTTGTGTACCAGCAGATTCTGAGTTGAAAGAAGTGATTCTGAAGGAAGCTCATGATACTCTTTATTCTATCCACCCCGCAGGAACGAAGATGTATCAAGATTTGAAGGAGAAATTTTGGTGGCATAAGATGAAGAGAGAAATCGGAAGCTATATCGCCAAGTGTGATATATGTCAGAGAGTCAAGGCGGGACATCAAAGACCCGCAGGATTGTTGCAACCGTTGCAGATTCCGGAATGGAAATGGGATTCCGTTGGAATGGACTTTATCACCGGATTACCTACTTCTAGTAGGGGAAATGACTCTATCTGGGTCATAGTGGACAGATTGTCCAAAGTCGCCCATTTCTTACCAGTCAAGACCACATATCAGAGTTCGAAGCTAGCAGAGTTATACATCGCTAGAATCGTCAGTTTGCACGGAATTCCCAAGAACATCGTATCGGATCGAGGAACTCAGTTTACCTTGAGATTCTGGAAGAAAGTCCAAGAAGGTTTAGGAACCCAACTAGATTTCAGCACAACTTATCACCCTCAGACCGACGGACAAACTGGGCGAGTAAATCAAATACTCGAAGATATGCTGAGAGCATGTGTGTTAGAATATGTATCTAAGTGGGAAGACTGTCTGCCGTTCGCAGAATTTTCATACAACAACAGTTATAAAGCTAGTTTGCAAATGGCCCCATTTGAATTCATGTACGGAAGAAAGTGTCGCACCCCTTTAAACTGGTCGGAAGTAGGAGAGAGTCAGATTTTCGGACCCGATATCCTACGAGAAGCAGAAGAGAAGGTTCACAGGATTCGTGAGAACATCAAGACCGCCCAATCCAGATAGAAGAGTTACGCCGATAAGAGATGTAGAGACCTCGCCTTCAACATAGGAGATTTTGTGTATCTGAAAGTGTCGCCATCGAAAGAATGCAACATTTCCAACTGAAAGGAAAGTTAGCCCCCAGATATATAGGCTCCTTCAAGATTCTGAACCGTCGAGGAGAAGTGTCATATTAATTGGAACTACCCGAAGAGATGTCATCCGTGCACAATGTGTTCCATATCTCATTACTTCGCAAGTGCCTCGAAGTTCCAGAGAAGACTGAAGTGTTCAAGAATATCGATCATCGGACAATAGAAATCAACGATGACCTGACCTATCCCGAAGTACCCATCCGTATTTTGGAAGAAGCCTTCAGAACTACCAGAACCCGAAGCATCAAGTTTCTCAAGATTCAGTGGAGCAACCACACGGAAGAAGAAGCTACCTGGGAGCGCGAAGATCACATCAGGACGGAGTTTCCCGATCTCTTCAAATCCTAGGTAATCTTTTTCGTCCTTTTTCAAATCTCGGGACGAGATTTTGTTTAAGGGGGGAAGGTTTGTAACATCCCAAAAATATTAAACTTGGATCATCAACCTCTAAGCATCAAAATTAGGGTTAACAAAAACTTTTCCAACTAAAAATATGAAAGCATTCATATGTGTGAGTATTAAAATTTGGATTCTTTTGAATTGCCTTGGTTCTTTGTTTCTTTGCTTGTAAAATGATTCTTAGGTGAAATAAACATCATATAAACAATCCCCAAACTTTTCCCAAAGACAAACAAGTGAAAACAAAGAAATTAAGTGAATGGTCACTTTGGCCAAATTAACTCCCATGCCTACTTTGGCTATCCCTAACTTTCAGAACTTAACAGAAACATGTATGGATCTTTGCACCCCTTGATAGTACTCATAATAAGGTACAAAGGACAACTTTGTGATCATCCAAAAACATTCAAATGCTTAGTTTAAATGATAGTTTAAAATTGAATCTATTTCAAATGGGAAGATCTCACTATTTCAAAACCCACTCAAACAAGCTTAATTTTCAAAACCCAAACATCTACAGAACCCTCAACACATGCCTAGCACACCCACCAAAAATCTTTTCAAAATTCAAAACTCAAGTTCATGCGGCCATTTCATCAAACAGGTTGCAGATTCAAATCAACAAAATCAAAAACACTATGTTGAGTAGTGTTTTGGGACAACCTTGTTCCCTCTCTGGTTACAACTAGCCTTAGTAGATCATCTAGAACCCTTAACTAACCTCTATCACCACTGTGAGCTTGCCAATGCCATCAATGGTGAGCAGGCCGAGAGCACACATGTCACCCCAGATTGGACAACAAGCTAGGAGAACAACTACCCGTGTCAACCTTGTCTAGCATGCAGCCCATGCCTCACCGCCCCCTCTCCACTAGCCCTAGCTCGAAGACAGCGACCAAAACCGCCAGGAATGCCGTGCCCGCGCCGCTGTCGACCATGCTGACGCGCACCGCAGAGCACACGCCGTTCCCACGTAACCCGATCACCTCGAGCCCTTGCCGCCCGCCAGCATGCACCCCACCGTCCCAGGAGACCACCAGACATGTTCGTTTCACCGCCCGTACCCCATAGCCACCGCTCGCCGCGGAGTTCGCCGCCTCTGCCTCGTAGAGCACCGTGCGTTCCCGACCATATGCCACCTTCCCTACACGCGCATTTAAGCTCTAGAGCATCGCCAGGAGACCGCCCGTCGATCGCCAACCTCGGCCATGCCTCTAGCCGCCCGTAGTCGTGTCGCCACCGTCGCCTGCCCATCCCTCTCGGTCTCGCCGTTGAGCCTATAAAAGGAGACGACCCCCGCTCGATTTCTTCACACCATCTCACTCCCCTTACCTCACTGATCCTTCCACCCCTTAGCCGGAGCACAAGGAGAATCAACTCGCCGGAATTGCGCCGAAGCAGGCAGCCTCTAGAGAAGAAGGGAGCTGTTGATTTCGACCACCCCCGAAGCTGCCGCGACCACCCCTGAGTTCGCCGTCGTCGACTTCATCGTTTGCCCACCTCGCCGTCGTCACTGGAGCCCCGATATGCCCCCTATGCACCCCCACCGAGCCGCGAGGGTTCGAGCTCGCCGTTGACATGTTCATCGTCGATGACGACCCTCAGCCGTTGATCTCACTTCTAATCCAACGCACCACATCGCCCCGTACCGCTTCACGTTTTATGAGCCACTAACCGGTAGAGCCCCCTATCAGCTGAGCCCCGCGCTGCAGAGTGACACTGGGCCGGCCCATTAACCTCTCCCACGCAGCCCAACCGTTTGAATTTAGATTTTTCTTTTTTAGCTCAAACACAGTTTTGTACCCAGTTTCAAAAATCAATCCAACTTGATTGAATGAACCAAATTGCATGAAACCAATTTTGTTAGAAAGGTACTGAAAATCTTAATCCAAGCCCGTTGGATTCAAACCATTTGGATCTGTAGATCACCCTTGGTAAAAACAACAAGTCAGAAGCTTTTCTGCATTCAAATATTTTTCAAATTTCAACCATAATATCTTTTGAGTTGATTCCAACTCTCAAAAATCACATTTGATCATACCTTTCAGAATATATCTAAACATATGGGTTTACTTACAGAAATAATGTTCAAGTAATAAAAGAATGCCACATAGGCATTTCTAGTCACTTTATTTTATTTAAAATAAAAGGTTAAACCTTATTAAATTGTGACACCACTTTAAATCACATTCCCATGTACTGAAATATGTGGTGATGACATGTGTCAACATGATCCCATGTTTGAGTTGGAGAATATTAAATCTTAAGTAGTTTTTCAATGAGTAGAAATTACTTTTCTAAAAATAAATAAATAAGACAAATGCTTTATTCTTGTGATATTAGTGATGATGCTAGATCATCTATAGAACACCTTTGTGTGATGATTGAAAGTAGTTAAGTATTGTTTGGTGATTGTGTACCTCGTATTTATTCATAGACGCTAGTACCGACCAAGGATACAAGGAGGAAGGAGGATACTACGAAGAAGAAGCCGAGGGGAACTTCAACCACTGCTCTGCTCAAGGCAAGCTTATACTGATACTTATGCAAGCTAACACTTCAATTATGAAAGTTAGATAACCTATTCAATGCACTAAGCATGATTGGTTAGACATATGTGATGATACCCCCTCCTAGTTTTACTTGCAAGCTTTCTACTTTATTTCTTTATCACAGCTATTTCTTAGATTTTACTTAAGTGACTTGTAGATTCTAGGAAGATAATTGAAGGTTGCGTAAAGAGCATTAAATTTGGCCTAATCTAGATAATCTTGATGTCATCCTAAGACATGAGATTGTACTTAGTTAAACTCCACTTGTTTACCACCCCTCATTACTACTCACCCCGACTTGTAGAGGCTAGTACTAAGCATAAAACTTGATCAACTTTAGATGGGAACACTTGGTGGAAAATGGTTATGAAAACCTTAAAATGATGAGTCATTCTACTAAGATGTTTTGACGTGTGTTTCCGAACACTAGATGATTTTGATGATGAAAATGTTGAGGCATGAGCCTTAGCCCTTTATAAAACTGATAGTTGTCTAGATGCGATACCATTCCAATTTTACCGTACAACCACAATACCCGAAAATTGGGTAGGGCTTGACTAGAAACTTATATACCTTAGTATGGGTTCCCTCACGGCCAAGGTCTGAGCTGAGGCTACCTTGTGAAGATTGTCCACCTGTGCAGTACCCAAGATGACAGTTGGTAATGGTTGGGAGGCCAAACTCACTGGAGAGGTGCCTATACTAGGGCGTGTAATCGAAAGGTTAGGATTGATTATCCGCATACTGAGTATGGCGAATTCAGGATTTGTTCCTGACGGATGTATCGAATGTTGTGGTGAAAGTGTACAATCTCTGCAGAGTGTCAAACTATTCCAATAGCGTCATGATTATGGACAGTTGGAGTGGCCATACTGTTCCCCCGTCAGATGTTTTCAAAATGACTTATGAAGTGAATTGAGATTTTGACTTGACCACAACAGAGTTGTGATATGAAATACAAGTTCCCACTTAGGTGTTATAAAATTTCAACTAGCTTTTCTTGCTTCTGAACTTAGTAGAGGTAAATATGGCTTTTTGCAAAACAACCCTAGAGCTTAGTGTCCTATTACAAAAACCCCCTTCACTTGTTAGTATTAGTTTGCGAGTACTTAAAGAGTACTCATGGCTTTGTCCCTGGCTATTCCCGTGGCCAGACTATGAAGAGGAGTACCAGGACGAAGGATCCCAGGAAGGTTACGACAACTAGGATCATCTCCCATCATCAGCATTGCCTGTGACCCCGAAGATGGAGCTTCGCCAACGCTACTTTTATTACTACATTATTCCGCTGCTTGGGTTGTATTAAGAACTGGATCATGAGATCCTTATTTGTGTAAGACTTTATGTATGGTGTGTAATTTATGATGTACTGTGGTATCCAAATTTGTTATGTCTTGCAAAAATGGTAATCCTGGGATTGCGATGTATGGCATAACATGCATCTGGGATTAAAAATCTGGGTGTTGACAATCAATTTGAGTTTAAACCATTTGGAAATGTTTAATAAGCATTTTAACATCATTGGAGGTTCTTTCCACAATATATTTCAAATCATTTATAGCGCTGGAGTTTTCCATTAAATTATTGTGTACTTGCTTATTAAAATTATCTTGCTTAACAATAAAGATATCAAATTCTTCTAAGCATTGATCAGGAGGTTTACCATAAGGAATATCACCTTCATCAAAATGTTGGAGAGAGTGTACCTCAATCGTGGATGAGTGGGAGATTGGCTTACACAGTTCTTCTATAGGAGGTAAACTCTTCACATCTTCAGATTTAATACCCTTCTCCTTCAGACATTTCTTAGCTAACTTCATCACTTCATCATTTAGTTCAATCAGTCCTCTCTTCTTGGGTTTTGGTGTTGGAGTTGGCTCTGGCACAGTGGGTTCCAGTGTAGTTGACTCAAGTGTAATTGGCTCAGATGTAGTCCAATCATCATAATTCTTGCTTATTTTAGCCATTAATTCCTCAGCTTCTGCGGGAGTTCTTTTCCTAAAAACATAATCAACACAACTATCCAGGTATGTCCTAGATTTATCAGTTAGTCCATTATAGTATATATCAAGCAGCTCATTTTTAGGTAATGGACATCCAAGATGTGCATGAATCAAAGCACAGAACCTTGCCCATGATTCAGGCAATTTCTCCTTTTCTTCCTGTTTAAAATCAAAAAGTTTCTGCAAAATGGCATGTCGAGCATTAGGAGGAAAATATTTCTGAAAGAAAGTAGCAATCAAGCAATCAGGGATATCAATGAATCCTGGAGGTAAATTATTAAACCAAGCTTTACCCTCTCCTTTCAATGAAAAAGGGAAAATTTTAGCAACAAAGTAGGTACGCATCTTAATATCATCAGAAAATAAACCACTGATAGTAGAGAGCTCAGTCATATGTGCCATAACACTTTCATTCTCAGTCCCACAAAAAGGTTTGTTCTCAACAATGGCTATATAGGATAAATCAAGAGAGAAATTATAATCCTTATCTTTAATGTTTATGGGGGATGTGGCAAACTTAGCATCAGGAAATAGTTTAGGTATAATATTACGTCTCTCAAGAAGACTCTTAATAGCAGTAGCACCATGTGTGTTTCAACATTCTTCAATAAATTCATCAGTCATTTCAATATAACCTTCATTAATATCATAGCTCTCTCTAGACTCAGGTGAACTAACATGTGTAGTAGTATCTTCATTAGTAGTTTCAGCGTTTCCCATTATAGTTCTAGCAATTGTAGCATCTAGGAAAGGACCTAATGAACCACTCTCATCAAGCACAGTAGAAGCAATATCATGACTATCATAAGCAATTTCAGATTTAGCAGTAGTAGCAGTGTGTGTAGCATGTGTTTGTGGTGGTGGTGTAAGGAGCTTACTCATAACAGATGGTGAATCAAGATCAATAGAGGTGTTCAGAACTGTACCTCTTATTGTAGTGGATGGTAATATAGGAAATTTTCCATCACGAGTTTTATCCATGATGAATGGAGAGCAACAAACAATAATAATTCCAAGTGAACTTTATAAATAAAGCTATGCTCCCCGGCAATAGCGCCATAAAATAGTCTTGATGACCCACAAGTATAGGGGATCGCAACAGTATTCGAGGGTAGTATAACCTAATTTATTGATTCGACACAAGGGGTGCCAAAGAATATTTATAATCCTTAACAACTGAGTTTTCAGTTCAACTGCACCTGGAACTAGTCTTGCTCACAGTAGTTTATTAGTAGCAACAGTTTTGTAGTAGCAATAGCAAGGTAACAACAGTAGTAAAATAAAGGCAGTAGTAACAATTGTAGTAAACAACGGGATTTAAGTGCGGTAGGCATAGGGATGGATGGACCGGCGTTGCATGGACAAGACTATTCATGTAATATCAAGATCAAGGGCATTTATAGATAAATAAGATAAAGCATCCAAGTACTAAATATTCATAGGAATGTGTTCCATATATAGTCATACGTCTCGCAATGAGAACTTGCACAACATCTTTTGTCCCGCCAGCCCGTTGCAGCGGGGCCTCAAGGGAATCTACAAGCAATTAAGGTACTCCTTTTAATAGAGCACCGGAGAAAATCATTAACACTCCATGAACACATGTGATCCTCATATCACTGCCATCCCCTCCGGTTATCCCGATTTCTGTCACATCGGGTCCTCGGGTTCCGGACAACAATATGTGTAAACAACTTGCATATAAGACCATAAACAATAATATCATCATGAATCAATAACATGTTTAGATCTGAGATCATAGCACTCAGGCCCTAGTGACAAGCATTAAGCATAACAAGTTGCAACAATGTCAAAAAGCACTAACAATAGATACTAGGCACCATGCCCCTAACAATCTTATACAATTATATGATAGATCTCCTCCTATCCCTACCATCCCATAGCCTACTGCGGGGGATTACTCACTAATGGATGGGGGAATCATGGATGGTTGATGGAGAGGCATTGGTGATGATGATGGTGATGATCTCCTACAATTCCCGTCCCGGCAGGGTGCTAGAACAGGGTTTCAAATTGCGGTTTCTGGTGGTGGTGGCGCGACGGAACTCTATCTAGAAGTACATCGAACCCTCCTCTGTTTTTAGGTCAGAGGGATTATGTAGGCGAAGGGATAGGTCAAGGTGGTGCTCGAGGCGGCCACACCACCGCCTGGCGTGGGCCCCTCGTGGCCCTTCTCCGTCTCGTCTTCTATCTCCTTGTGTCTTCTGGTAAAATAGGAGTTTTGGAATATTTTCCGGGATTTTTCCTGAAAGTTTATTTTCTGCACAAAAATGAGACACCAAAGCAATTCTGCTGAAAACAGTGTTAGTCCGCATTAGTTGTATGCAAATGACACAAATTAGAGGAGAAACAATAGCAAAAGTGTTCGAGAAAGTATATACGTTTTGGACGTATCACTCGCCCCCTTCGACTCCACCTAGAAGATCATACAAAAGAGGTCATGGTCGAACGACATTTTGGAGGGTGAATCCGAAGAGGTGGAGAAGCTCTACAAGAGGGTGGAGGCCCTTCAGCTAGTGCTAGGCAAAGAGGTGAACGGTGTCGACATCATTCGCACCTTACTCAGGTGTCGGGTGCAGTCGCTCCAAGCGAGGGCGCACCCGATGTTTTTGTATGCTAGCGCTAGTGACCCAACAAGGGTTCTACTGGAGGAGATGTCTTTGGCTGATCTTGATAGGGTGCTTCAGCCTCTGATGAAGCACAAGGCTGGCGAGGAACTTTTTGGGAAGTCCTTGACTCCTCCGTTCAGTGCCAAGAAAGCGGTCCCCCAGGTGAAACCTGTAGTTGCGCGTAACGCTTTCGATTGCTTGTTGCTTGTTATTATTGCTTATCTTGTTCCATCTTTTGTCTTCAATTTGCAGGGCTACAAGGTAGAGGGAATGGTGCCCCTCCACCTTAGAAGTACTCGGTTGCGTCGGACAACAAGGAGGCGGAGTCTTATTCCGAGATCCCGCCTACGTGTTCACCTTCTTTGGAAGCCCCCGAGCCTAGCGAAGGGCACACTCGAAAGAGGTATCGGAGCGAAACTTTGGATGGGGCGACGCCACCAACAACGAAGGGTCCCTCCTTCCTCGAGCATCATGGAGGAGATGAGGGTGCGACCTCCTCCCCTATCGCGGCTGTGCCTGTTAGGGCGATGGCCCCGTAGCCGCCGACCAAGAAGAAGAAGAAGGAGAAGGAGAAGAAGGAGGATCTTGTCTTCAACCTGACAGACTTACCATCATAAGTTTCTCTTGATCGATTCTTGTTATTTGATATGCTGAGTGTTAGCTTGTAATTGATGTGGTTCCATTTGTATATTGGTAGGAATCACTCGGAGGAATCCTCGGAAGAGGACGAGGGCTCGAGATCCACGAGGTGTGAGGCTCGTGCACTTGTTGTCCGGAAGATGAAAATAAAACCTTCGGAGTCCACAACAGAACATGTAAGTGCTTTTCCTTTTTCTCGTGAGTGAGCCCCCGAGCCTTCTTTTCACTGGTTGCGTTGATTTCTTTGCGGCTCTTTGTTCACGAAGCCAATCGCCTAATCCAGAAGTATTTGTCGCTGGAGGGTGAAATCAAGTAGCTCTAAGGTGCATAGGTTTCCCCTTGTTTGATTGCGAGTGCTTACAAAATATTTTGTTTGTATTTGACTACCTTTGCTTAATGCTGTAGATGAGAACAATGATGCCCTCCATAAGCTGAACGATCTCGAAAAGAGCCTCGGCCAGGCAAAAAAAAAGGCAAAGGATGCTGCGGAGGCCCTTGAACATCAGCGGAAAGAGGCTGAAGATCGTGAGCAGCAGCTTGCAGCTGCCATGGCGTCGTGAGAGAAGGCCATGGCAGAGAAGTTCATGGCTGCTGCCAAGGCGATATTCGGTAAGCCACCTTGTTCTTCCTTTTGGTGTTTCGTGTCTTGGTTGCGACTTCTTTTTCCTCATCCGAATGTTTTTTGTTGCTTTTCTTGCTAGATTCTTCTGGCGTTGCGTTTGATCGCAGCGTGCTAGAGCACGGGGTTCCCCTAGAAGATGCTTCTATGGCGATCGAAGATCGCTGCTCCTCTGCCGTGGGCTCTCTCGACAAGGCCAAGAATGTCCTCGCCCGCTTTTACAAAGAAATCAATCCAAAGGGCGTTGCTCTTGAGGACATCGATTCCCTCGTGAACGCTCTGGAAGATGATGCTCCGGCGAAGAACAAGCACACGAAGAAGGGGGTCGGCGCTGCTATGGGGCTGGCGATGACGACGACGTGCGGCGCTCAGCTTGACTTGACGCAGGTCATGTCTAGGATGCCAACAGCGGCGGGAGGCTCTAAGGTAGCGTGTGCTCCCGTTGCCTCCCGCTCCAAGCATTTTGGGCCTAAACTGAGTGATCTTCTGGCCAACTACTCGCTAGAGCAGCAACGAGCGGCCAAGAGTAGGCAGTCTGGATCTGAAGCTACTCCGGGTGCTGACGCTTAGGCCCCTTTGCCCTGTAGCTTGCCTAGTTTTAGTTTCTGTCTTTTGTATATGTAATGCCTTTGTGCTGAACAAGTGTCACTCTGCCACGTAGTGGCTTTATTTGTGTATGAATGCATCTTTTGACTGTTCTCAAGTGTTTGTGATTTTGATGCTTGTTTGTGCACCCTTAGGGTCCCTCGAGTGCAGATCTAGTGGCTAGACCTTTTCTCCACCTGGGACTCGTTTATCCTTGAGAGACTCATCGCAGTTGCCATTTTTGCGTGATCGTGTCTGAAGCTTGGAGAAGGACATCCTTAGAATCCGTGGCCATGCAGATGTGTGGAATTCCAAGGCTGAGCGAGCCATTGCCAGAGAAGAGTTTTTGCTTGAGGAATTTCGGCAGGTTGGCGAGCAACTGCAATGTAAGTCATTTTGACCCTTTGTTTCTTCCGAGTGCAGGTGTATGTCATCTCACCCACTGTGTTGTGTAGTTGTGAATCTTCTTCCAAAGGAAGATATGGAGCATGTTGCAATTCGAATGAATTTCCTGGCACAACAAGAGTTGGAGGCTGGCGGCTTC
Organism: Avena insularis; assembly: GCA_023614405.1. NCBI lineage: Eukaryota > Viridiplantae > Streptophyta > Magnoliopsida > Poales > Poaceae > Avena > Avena insularis. The sequence goes on from CM042695.1 coordinate 45,695,943, forward strand.
TTCTAGATGGACCGTGACCGGACGATTGTCCTCACGACAATGCATGATCGTGTTCATCAGGTGTTGCGAGTGCTGAAGCAGGCGAGGTCATCCCTTGCAGCAATCTAGGCGGCGTTGTTCCCCTTAGACTCGGCTCCCTCCAGCTTTTTGGTTCTTCTTGGAAAGTTTTGCAACACGAGTCACATCAAGGAGCTGGTGCGCCATCAGCTGGTAGCGGGCGTGGAGGTGGCCATGTCACTTGTTCTACTGCATCGCTGCGATGTCAAACTTGCGGAGATAGCGGATGGGCCTCCTCCTCCCGCGAGAGGCATGGCATGGGATATAAGTGACGGGAGTATGCCCGAGAGGCAATAATAAAGTGGGTATTATAATATTCCTTATTTATGATAAATGTTTATTTTGCATGCTATAATTGTATTAATATGGAAACATTAATACATGTGTGTTTAATAAACAAAAAGAAAGTTCCTAGTTATGCCTCTCTTATAAACTAGCTTGTTAATTAACAAGATGATCAAGGTTTCCTGATCATGGACATTGGATGTTGTTAATAACAAGGTCACAACATTGTTGGAATGATGTGATGAACATTCATCCGAAGTATAGCATTACGATCAAGGTCATTGTGTTTATATTGCTATAACATCATACGAAGTAATCTTAATCCTTAGACCATGAGATCATGTCAATAACTAACACTGGAAGAGTATCTTGATAACATCAAACGTCACACTATAACAGGGTGACTATAAAGATGGGTTCAGTGCTATGAAGGTGTTATGTTGAGGCTCATGGTTCAAGAGTGGAATTTGTCCATCCTGATGACGGATAGATATACTCTGGAACCTCTCGGTGATATCACATTAGTTAGCTTGCAAGCAAGTGATTTTATCACTAGAATGTTATATCACGGGAACGAGAAAAGGGTACATGTCGGTAACGAGATCAAACTAGGTATGCAGATACCGATGATCGAATCTCAAACATGTAATATATCGCGAGACAAAGGGATTGAGTTACATGCATATAAGGTTCACACGATCATAGAAGTCATCGTTGAATATGTGGGAGTTAGTACGGATCTCTAGGTCCCGCTGCTGATTATTGATCAGAGAGGGGTCTCGATCATGTCTACATTATTCATGAACCGTAGGGTGACACACTTAAGGGATACCGACACCATTTGGAGCAAATAATATGCCAAAGAAAGAAAAAGGGAAGCGCACGAATTTATTTCACTAGACACCGGAACTGTTTCGTTTGAAATTGCTGAAACTAGTTCTGCATGTGAAATTGAAATGTTGTAATGGGTTTTATGTGAATGTTTGTTAATTAGAGTAATTAACAAAATTCTGAATAAATAAATAAAATAGTTTTATTTAAATGAGAGCTTGCATTAAATTCGGTGGAAATTTAATGCATGTGAGTGGAATTTTGAGTGGAGGCATGTTTATGTGAGTGGAGGATTTTCATTTTGAGTGGGAGCTCCACCCACATGAATGTGGAAGAGGTGGGGGCAGCCACCATGGGCTGGGGGCCATACCCCTTGTGTGCTCCCCCTCTCCCTATAAAAGGCCTCCCTCTCCTCCTCTCAAAGCACACCTCCTCGTCAAGGATCTCTCTCCCCCTTCTAGAATTTCCCCATGGTCTTGAATCAGTGAGATACATGTTCCTGGTGGCTCTTTCTTAAAGGATTTGATGCTTCCGTTGCTTCGCTACAGCGAGGGCGCGGAAGTTGTCGGGGTACCCGGACGTGTGTGCGATCATGGATGCACCACTGCTTTGCGGTGCTGGACTGGATGGTGCTGGACCTGCTGGACCGGATGGACTTCTTCTCGATCTTGAGATCGGCAAGCGTTTGACTACATCATCCACGAGTACAACCTCGTTAACGCTATTCGGTCTTCGAGGGTATGTATTCTATGGATGTATATTGCGGTGACCCAGTATACCACTGCATGTGTAGTACACTATAGTCGTTGACATGACATCCACAGAACATCGTTCCGTAAATATCACATCCCTCAGAGTGTGACAATAGAAACATTGCGGGTCCATATTACAAACATACACACATTATTATTATTACAATACCAGAAGTTCAAGACTTCAAAAGATTCAACTTACAAACCAAATATAAAGTGTTTCAGCGGAAGTATTAGAGTAACAACTTCAACTCCAAATTGAGCTCAACAACTTATTGTTATATATTGTTCATGTTGCTCGGCTCAATTGGTTCCTAGTACTACGGTAATTATTCTGAATCATGGTGCTCTCCTCACTAGACGACATCATAGTCCACCCCTTCTATGACACCGTACATATCGGGCTCTTCATAGAAGACCTCCTCTTGGATTTCAGCTGCATACATTGGGGTATCTTCTAGATCCTTATAGTCTAAGTAGGGGATCAAAGGAAATGGTGAGTAACAGCGTTACCCACAAAATTCATTATATGAAAGGTAGGAAGTTTGATGCTCTATCTACCACCTCAAACTACCAGTCCTTGGCACTATGCAGTTTTCGTAAATATTTCTTCAAAGATTGATTTTATTATTCAAAACTATGCCCATGAGCCTTCATAGGTTTACTAGAAGTTTCATAGAGCTCCTTTCCTGCCGCGTTCGTAGCTCCTTCCCGGAACAGGGAGTAACATGTTACAATTCTTACACTCTGCAGAGGTGCGTTACTTTACCCATGAGAGATCAACTCCTTGTTGCACAACCGGGCGTACTTTTCCGTCCACATTTCCATGATGTGGGGCCCAGTAGGTGATCCAAGCCAATCACTGCCCTTTCCCCGACACCATATGTCTGCACGATCCTTCGGGGCTGGCTCACCTCCGTTAAACCCCCTTTCGGTCAGGCTAAAACCTTGATGAGTTCCCGAAAACTCTATGAGCTGGTGGTGCCCCTAGTAAGTACCTTATAGGTCCGGCTAAACCTCCGGCAGCCACTCATATATAATCTAGACACCAAAAACGTGTGTCCTAAGGGTGCCAACCCATATGTTGGATCTGCACAAGGAATCACAACGTCATGTTAAGGTAGTCTTGCCTCCATACGAAAGGAAAAGGATACAACTGACTTCTCTGTCCCATTCCAAATCTCATGGCTAATGTAAGACCCCACCTTAATAAAGGTAAAGGTCCATGTGATTCAAATCTAGTCCCTGGATCAATTGGTAGCATCCACAGTTTAAGATGAAGTACACAAATACAAAGGTCATTATTACATCGTCATTCCATAGATAACATAGTAGTTTACAACTCCATAGCCATAGGCTAGTACAAGAGTTCAACTTAACAAAATAAAGTAAATGTAGGGTTCGCAGCATAGAAAACAAAAAATTTCCTACGATGGGAACTAAGTACCAAGATCTATATATTAGATACAAACAACGGGCGGATGTATATCCGTAGAGAACATACCCTTGAAGACCGACAAAGCTTAACGAGTTCGACTCGTGGTTGATGTAGACGATCTCTTGCCGATCTCAAGATCGAGAGGAAGTCCTAGCGCCGCAAAACAGCAGCGCATCCGTGCTCGCACACACGTTCGAGGCACCGAGCAACCTCCGCCTCCTCGCTCCAGCGATGCAGCGGAATCACAACTCTTTCTTGCCGAATAGCCACCGGGAACATGTATCTCGCTAGTCCGAGACCATGGGGGATAAATTCTAGAGGAGGAGAGAGATCCTTCACGAGGAGGTGTGAGTGAGAAGTGAGGAGAGGGGCTCCTTATATAGGGGAGGGGGGCAGCCCAAGTGGGCATGGCCGCCGGCCATGGAGGGTGCCCCCACCTCTCCCTCATTCATGTGGGTGCACACTCCACTCACAAAATGCCCCTTCAATTTTCTCCACTCAAAATCCCACTCAAATTCCCATTAAATTTCCACCAAATTTAATGCAAACTCTCATTAAATAAAACTCATTTTATTTATTCAGAATTTTGTCAATTACTTTAATGACAAACATTCACAAATAACCCCTTGCTAGAATTCTATTTCACATGCATAACCTCTTTATGCAATTTCACCCGAAAACCTGTTTCGGTATCTAGTGAAATAAATTCCTGCGCTTGTTCATTCTTTCGGCATGAAACTTTTGCTCCAATTGGATGTCGGTGTCTCTTAAGTGTGTCACCCTACGGTTCGTGAATAATGTGGACATGATCGAGACCCCTCTCGGATCAATAATCAGAAGCGGGATCTGGAGACCCATACAGACTCCCACACATTCAACGATGACTTTCTTGTGATCGTCGGAACCTTTTACGCTAGTATCTTAATCCCTTTGTTTCACGATATATTACATGTCCGAGATTCGATCATCGGTATCTCCATACCTAGTTTGATCTCAATTCGACATGCACTCTTTTTCTCGTTCCCGTGATATAACATTCTAGTGATCAAATCACTTGCTTGCAAGCTAATCAATGTGATATCACCGAGAGGGCCCAGAGAATATCTATCCGTCCGGGATGAACAAATTCCACTCTCGATCCATGGGCCTCAACATAACACTTTGTTAGTTCTGAATCCATCTTTATAATCACCCTGTTACGGTGTGACGTTTGATGTTATCAAGAAACTCTTCCGGTGTTAGTGATTGACATGATCTCATGGTCTAAGGATTAGGATCACTTCGTAAGTTGTTATAGCAATATAAACTCAATGACTTTGATCGTAATGCTATACTTCGGATGAATGTTCATCACACCATTACACTAATGTTGTGATCTCGTTATTAACAACATCCAATGTCTATGATCAGGAAACTGTGATCATCTTGTTAATCAACGAACTAGTTTATGAGAGAGGCATAACTAGGAACTTTCTGTTTGTTTATTAAACACACATGTATCAACGTTTCCGTATTAATACAATTATAGCATGCAAAATAAACATCTATCATATACTTGGAATACACATAATAAACACTTTATTATTGCCTCTCGGGGCATATTCCTTCATCTCCCACTTGCACTAGAGACAATAATCTAGTTACATAGTGATAAATCTAACACCCATCGAGTTCGTGTTGATCATGTTTTGCTCTAGGGAGAGTTTTAGTCAACGGGTCTGCTACATTGAGATCCGTATGTACTTTACAAATCTTTATATCTCCATCCTTGACATGCTCGCGGATGGAGTGAAACCGGCGCTTAATATGCTTGGAATGCTTGTGAGACCTTGGATCTTTGGCATTGGCAATGGCACCATTGTTGTCACAATAGATCACCATTGGGTCCAACGCGTTTGCAACCACTCCTAGTTCGGATATGAACTCCTTCATCCAAACTGCTTCCTGAGCCGCTTCTGAAGGAGCAACATATTCGGCCTCCGTTGTTGATCCCGCTACCACAGGTTGTTTGGAGCTCCTCCAACTAACCGCTCCGCCATTCATGAGAAATACGTATCCGGATTGAGACTTAGAGTCATCCGGATCGGTGTCAAAGCTAGCGTCAACATAACACTTAGCGACGAGATCTTCTTCACCTCCGTATACAAGAAACATATCCTTAGTTCTTCGTAAGTATTTAAGGATATTCTTGACCGCTATCCAGTGTTCTGAACCTGGATCCGATTGGTACCTACTAGTCAAACTAATAGCATGTGCCACATCCGGTCTTGTACATAGCATGGCGTACATTATAGAGCCTATGGCTGAAGCATAGGGGACTTTGTCCATTATCTCTCTTTCTTCCGCCGAAGCCGGACTTTGAGTCTTACTCAATGTCTTGCCTTACAACATAGGTAAGAACCCCTTCTTACTTCCGTCCATTTTAAACTTCTTTAAAATCTTATCAAGGTATGTACTTTGCGATAGCCCTATTAGGCGTCTAGATCTATCTCTATAGATCTTTATGCCTAATATGTATGACGCATCACCTAGGTCCTTCATTGAAAATTTGCTGTTTAGATAACTTTTAACATTCTTTAAAAGATCTATATCATTTCCGATCAATAATATGTCATCCACATATAATATCAGAAATGCCACATTTCTCCCACTCACTTTCTTGTAAATACAAGCTTCTCCATAAGTTTGGACAAATCCAAACTCTTTGATCACCTCATCAAAGCGGAGATTCCAACTTCGTGATGCTTGCTTCAATACATAGATGGATCACTGAAGCTTGCACACCTTGTTAGCATCCTTAGGATCGACAAAACCCTTTGGTTGTATCATATACAACTCTTCTTCAATATTACCATTGAGAAACGCGGTTTTGACATCCATCTGCCATATCTCATAATCGAAATATGCAGCAATTGCTAACATAATCCTAACTGACTTTAGCATCGCTACGGGAGAGAAAGTCTCATCGTAGTCAACTCCTTGAATTTGTCGAAACCCCTTTGCGACAAGTTGAGCTTTATAGACGGTCACATTACCATCAGCATCAGTTTTCCTTTTGAAAATCCATTTGTTCTCCACGGCCCTTCGGTCATGAGGTAATTCCACCAAGTTCCAAACTTGATTTTCATACATGGATTCCATCTCGGATTTCATGGCTTCTAACCATTTGTTGGAATCCGGGCTCATCATCGCTTCTTCATACGTCGCAGGGTCATCATTTTCATCAACCATGAAATTCATGACAGGATTTCCGTACAGTTCGGGAGCTGCACGCGTTCTGCTTGACCTGCGAGGTTCGGTAGTATTCTCTTTTGGAATTTCATGATCATTATCATTAGTTCCATCTTCAACAGGTGAAGCCAACTCCGGAACAACTTCCGGCGCTGCACTACTCACCATACTTTGAAGAGAAGGTTCAATAACCTCTTCAAGTTCTACCTTCCGACTACTCACACCTTTCGCGAGAAACTCTTTCTCTAGAAAGGATCCATTCTTAACAACAAAACCTTGCCCTCGGATATGTGATAGAAGGAATACCCTATAGTTTCCTTAGGTTAACCTATGAAGATGCATTTTTCCGATTTGGGTTCGAGTTTATCCGGTTGAAGTTTCTTCACATAAACATCGCAACCCCAAACTTTAAGAAAATGACTTAGGTTTGTTTCCAAACCACAATTCATACAAAGGTCTTTTCAACGGATTTAGATGGTGCCCGATTTAAAGTGAATGCAGCAGTTTCTAGTGCATAACCCCAAAATGACAATGGCAAGTCCGTAGAGACATCATAGATCGAACCATATCTAATAAAATACGATTCGACGTTCACACACCATTTACGTGGTGGTGTTCCGGCAGGTGTGAGTTGTGAAACAATTCCACACTCTTTCATGTGAGTGCTAAACTCGTAACTTAGATACTCACCTCCACGGTCGGACTGTAGAAATTTGATCTTTCTATTACGATGATTTTCCACTTGATTCTGAAATTCCTTGAACTTTTCAAAGGTTTCAGACTTGTGTTTCATCAAATAGATATAACCATACCTACTCAAATCATCCGTGAAAGTAACAAAATAACGATATCCACCTCGCGCCGACACACTCATTGGACCACATACATCAGAATGTATGATTTCCAATAAATCTGTCGCCCTTTCCATTGAACCGGAAAACGGCGTTCTAGTCATCTTGCCCATAAGGCATGGCTCACATGTATCAAATGATTCAAAATCAAGTGATTCCAAAAGTCCATCCGAATGGAGCTTTTTCATGCGTTTAACGCCAATATGACCTAGACGGCAGTGCCACATATATGCGGATATATCATTATTAAGTTTAATCCTTTTAGCATCAACATTATGAATATGTGTAATATTATCATCGAGATCTAATAGAAATAAACCATTCATCATCGGTGCATGACCATAAAAGATTTCATTCATATAAATGGAACAACCATTGTTCTCGGATTTAAACGAATAACCACTTCGCATCAAACACGATCCAGATACAATGTTCATGCTCAGTGCAGGCACCAGATAACAATTATTCAAGTTTATAACTAATCCCGATGGCAAATGGAGAGGCAGCGTTCCGACGGCGATCACATCAACGCTTGATCCATTGCCGACACGCATTTTGACCTCACCCCTTGCTAGCGGTCGCTTGTTCCGCAGCCCCTAATTCGAGTTACAAATATTAGCAACTGAACTGGTATCAAATACCCAGGTGCTACTGCGAGCACTAGTCAAGTACACATCAATAACATGTATATCATATATACCTTTGTTTGCCTTGCCGGCCTTCTTGTCTGCCAAATACTTGGGGCAGTTGCGCTTCCAGTGGCCAGTCCCCTTACAATAGTAGCACTCGGTATCAGACTTAGGTCCAACTCGGGGTTTCTTTTCAGGCACGGCAACCGACTTGCCGCCCTTACTTCCCTTCCGTTTTCCCTTCTTGTCTTTCTTGAAACCAGTGTTCCTATTGATCATCAACACTTGATGTTCCTTTTTGATCTCCACTTCTGCAGTTTCAAGCATTGACAGAAGCTCGGGGAGAGACTTCTTCATGCCTTGCATATTATAGTTCATCACGAAGCTCTTATAGCTAGGTGGCAGAGACTGCAGAACACGATGGATGCCTAAGTCAATGGGAATCGTTATTCCCAAGGACACAAGCTTATCGGCGTAACCCGACATCTTGAGTACATGCTCACTAACGGAGCTGTGCTCTTCCATCATGCAGCTAAAGAACTTTTCTGAAGCGTTGTAGCTCTCTACAACAGCATGTGTGTCGAAAATCATTTTCAACTCACCCATTGTATCAAATGCATTGCCGTTTTCGAAACGCTTTCGAAGTTCCGGCTCTAGCCCATACAATATGCCACAATGAACTAAGTTGTGGTCCTCCTGACGAGTCTGATAGACATTCTTCTCCTCATCAGGGGCATCCTCAAAAGGTGGGGGGCCTAGTGGCGCTTCTAGCACGTATTGCTTTTGTGCAGCAGAGAGGAGAATCCTCAAATTCAAGGCCCATTCGGTAAAGTTGCTACCGTTCGTTGCTAGTTTCTCTTTCTCCATGAACACATTGAAATTAAAAGCAGGTGGTGCCATCTTCAACAGAATTTGTAAAGTTTAGACTAAGTGTATGATAGATTGAGTTCAACTAATCCATATTACGAATGAACTCCCACTCAAAAACGACATCCCTCGTGCCTTTTTGGTGATTACATGAACCAAATCCACTATACCAAGTCCGATCATCACATGAGTCGGTATAGCTTCAAAGGCGAGCATCAAATGGGCATCATATCTACTATATGACTCATGCTTAACCTTTCGGTCCGTGTTCCGAGGCCATGTCTGTACATGCTAGGCTCGCCAAGTTAGAACCTTAGTATTCGCGTGTGTAACTATTTTACACCCGAAATATGGTCGTGGATCCAAGAACACCCGATCATCACGTGATGTCTTGGAGCGACGAAAACATAATCGGTGCATACTAAAGGAAGAACACATTCTTATCTTGATATTTAAATGAGGGATCATCTTAATATGCTAACAAAGCGCTAAACAAGCAATATAAGATGCTATCAAACATCACATGTTTATTAGTGAAATGTTATGGTTCCCGCAGATGATCTCTATCATGTGCATCGTGGTATGATCACTATCATACCTATATGTGTAAATCCAAGGTCTATGGAGTTTACACGCTATGTGTGCTGTAAGAGTATCATCTCATACTTCTACTTACAACATCACCATATCATAACACTAGCCCAACAACAATCTAAACTAGACGCCTCTAATTTATCCATTGCAAGTTTTACGTGGCTTAGGGCTTTCGAGATAGAACCGTTCTTACCTACGAACATGAACCACAACGAGGATAACCAAATTGTCGACAACTCGTTGCAAAATAGATATTGACTATAGTAGGAGAGACAGACACCCGCTAGCCACTTATGCAAACTAGTTGCATGTCAAGCGTGGAACAGGTCTCATGTGCGGGGACATGTAAAGTTTGTCCGGGCCGCTTCATCCCACTATGCCACCAATATCCAAAATTACAACTAAGGAGAAACAACATGATCATCATCGCCCACATACTCATATGTGTACTACCCGTGTAAAGCATCTACTCATAGATCCGGCTCTGATACCACTGTAGGGTTCGCAGCATAGAAAACAAAAATTTTCCTACGATGGGAACTAAGTACCAAGATCTATCTATTAGATACAAACAACGGGCGGATGTATATCCGTAGAGAACATACCCTTGAAGACCGACAAAGCTTAACGAGTTCGACTCGTGGTTGATGTAGACGATCTCTTGCCGATCTCAATATCGAGAGGAAGTCCTAGCGCCGCAAAACAGCAGCGCATCCGTGCTCGCACACACGTTCGAGGCACCGAGCAACCTCCGCCTCCTTGCTCCAGCGATGTAGCGGAAGCACAACTCTTTCTTGCCGAATAGCCACCGGGAACATGTATCTCGCTAGTCCGAGACCATGGGGTATAAATTCTAGAGGGGGAGAGAGATCCTTCACGAGGAGGTGTGAGTGAGAAGTGAGGAGAGGGGCTCCTTATATAGGGGGGGGCAGCCCATGGGGGCATGGCCGCCGGCCATGGAGGGTGCCCCCACCTCTCCCTCATTCATGTGGGTGCACACTCCACTCACAAAATGCCCCTTCAATTTTCTCCACTCAAAATCCCATTCAAATTCCCATTAAATTTCCACCAAATTTAATGCAAACTCTCATTAAATAAAACTCATTTTATTTATTAAGAATTTTGTCAATTACTTTAATGACAAACATTCACAAATAACCCCTTGCTAGAATTCTATTTCACATGCATAACCTCTTTATGCAATTTCACCCGAAAACCTGTTTCGGTATCTAGTGAAATAAATTCCTGCGCTTGTTCATTCTTTCGGCATGAAACTTTTGCTCCAATTGGATGTCGGTGTCTCTTAAGTGTGTCACCCTACGGTTCGTGAATAATGCGGACATGATCGAGACCCCTCTCGGATCAATAATCAGAAGCGGGATCTAGAGACCCATACTGACTCCCACACATTCAACGATGACTTTCTTGTGATCGTTGGAACCTTTTACGCTAGTATCTTAATCCCTTTGTTTCACGATATATTACATGTCCGAGATTCGATCATCGGTATCTCCATACCTAGTTTGATCTCGTTACTGACATGCACTCTTTTTCTTGTTCCCGTGATATAACATTCTAGTGATCAAATCACTTGCTTGCAAGCTAATCAATGTGATATCACCGAGAGGGCCCAGAGAATATCTATCCGTCATCGGGATGAACAAATTCCACTCTCGATCCATGGGCCTCAACATAACACTTTGTTAGTTCTGAATCCATCTTTATAATCACCCTGTTATGGTGTGATGTTTGATGTTATCAAGAAACTCTTCCGGTGTTAGTGATTGACATGATCTCATGGTCTAAGGATTAGGATCACTTCGTAAGTTGTTATAGCAATATAAACTCAATGACTTTGATCGTAATGCTATACTTCGGATGAATGTTCATCACACCATTACACTAATGTTGTGATCTCGTTATTAACAACATCCAATGTCTATGATCAGGAAACTGTGATCATCTTGTTAATCAACGAACTAGTTTATGAGAGAGGCATAACTAGGAACTTTCTGTTTGTTTATTAAACACACATGTATCAACGTTTCCGTATTAATACAATTATAGCATGCAAAATAAACATCTATCATATACTTGGAATACACATAATAAACACTTTATTATTGCCTCTCAGGGCATATTCCCTTCAGTAAAGTCTTCATCTTCATGTGCCACAGGCAAACATGTTGAGTGTAGACTCATAACCCTAATCCTCATCAGAGTAACCTGCAACATCACAAGTTACAGCTACTGTGGGTCAATACATTGGAATAATATTGCAAAGTGATACCTTAGTAGAATAATAGTTTCTAACTTCTTCATGAATTTGGCAAAGTGTAGCTTAGGCTTGGTTTGCTCAAAATTGGTTTTGCCTATCAGTTGAAAACACTAAGTTTTTGTTTGACAAAATCACCCATGGCATCTACCAATGAAAATTGGTGATCCTCTACCCTTGTTGAACCACAAGTTTTAACTTAGAAATTGGGATGAGGAGATCCTTGATAGCTTCCATGTCTTGATGCTCAAATTGTCCATTGTCGGGGACACGGCTAAGTACTTAGATTCATCCTTCTCGAGAGGTGGTGCACTTTCCCCACAAGACTCGACATGCATCGAGACAAGATCTTTCAGAAGCCTTCCCTTAGAGCAAATGGACGCGTTCCAAACCAATCACCCCCTACCACCTTCTGTCCATTGGGCTAAGTTATTGCAACCTATATGATCCAGGTAGAGCCCATATTGCCATGTGGCTGCACTAGAAGCTTCTTAACATTTGGCATCTCAAATCCCTTTGTTCCTGGGTGGCATTCCACAAGTGAGATACACATGGTATGCCATGAAGATGGGGCCGTGGTAACCACTCAACAAAAATCCATCCAAGAAATTACCATTCCACCCGGGTGTTTCATTCACTTAGTTGTTTTATTAAGCAAAAACATAAGTCACGAGACATAGTAAAATTTCCATAGCATGTATATATATACCACCCTTGTTTGCTACTAGCTAGGCTAAGCATGATAACATAGCAAGTATATTAACTTAGAGAAAATTCTACCAATTCTACAACTACTAGGATTTCCCATAGCATACCATATAGATACTTAGTAAATCTCATGCAAGCCCTAGACAAAATATCACTAGTGCATAATAAAAATAGTGGGACAAATACACCCACTTGCCTTGTTAGTTGGGTGAGTAGCAACAATCTTCACAATCACAATCACCACTAGCACCAAAATCCACACATAAAATGATAGCACCAAATTTACATTCCAAACAATCAAGCAAAAATATATGAATGCATGCAAATACCATGTGATGGTTTTATTTAAACCAAACAAAACAAGTAAACAGTACAAAGCACTAAACTAAACATTTATATACTAAATAAACTCAAATTAGTCTTTAAAACATTTTCTAAATAATTTATATGCTCAAAATAGGCCTAAAAATGTCTCTGCATAAAATCCCATTTTAACAGAAGAAAAATAGAAAACTAAGCCCATAGATGTGTAGGATTTATTTTTGTGAATCCAATGACATATTAACAAAACAACTATCTTATTTTAATAATATTAATAATTGAAGATATATGATTTAAGAATTTACAAATGTTTTTGGAATAATATATTTAGTATTATCCTAGTAAGTATTCTTACTTTAAATTTTTAGGTATTATCTTTATTTTTTTATTTTTTATAAAATTTCTCAATTATTGAATGTCTTTAAATATTTGTTTTAAGTTTTATTTTTAGAATTTTTTAAGTTAGTATTTTTGTGAGATAAGAGATTTCTTTTTATGAATAAAATTGATTTTTATTTATTTTTAGGATTTTTCTAGATCTTGAACTGTTTAGAGGGTATTTTGGTCATTACTTTATTAAATCTTTTGCTTATGCCTTGTATTTTTTTCTGGCCTGTTTGGTTGCTAAGACGACCGGCCCGGCCCAGCCAGGTCTGGCTCGGGGTCAACACGACCCCAGAACCCCCACCCTTCCCGCATCTCTCTCCTGAGAACAATCTCGAGCTCTCCCCTGGCAGCGCTCTCTGCCGCCGCTTGACAAATTCCGACGAATACCGGCCATTGCGGCCACCGCCGCTAGCCACCATAGCCCCGTGATCCTAGTCCTACCCTTCCATCCAATTCGATTTGCATATGGTGCCCTATTGAACTCGCCCCCTTCAATTATCTGGTTCTAGGGTTCTTGCCTCCCATGCCTTTAGAGTTTGCCGGCGACCTTGTGGTTGTGTGGTGTGGACCTGGTGATGTGGAGAGGGTTGGTGGTGTTTTGGTGGTCGCTGATCACATCTGCTTGTGGTGACGAACTGGTGGCGCCAAGTCTTGCACTGAGGTTCAGACTTCGTATGTCTAGCACTCGGTGCTCTACGTAGCCTTTGTCTTTGTTGCTGTTCAGATAGCGACGCCTCCTCTTGAAGTGATAGTAGCTTTCCAAAGGTAGGCGTTCTTCCTCTGCCTCTCCTCTCTTCTCTATTTCTTTCTCTTGCTTAAACTTGTTTTCCCATCTTCTGATCCTTTCCTTGCTAAGTTCCAGAGAAGCTTCTCTGTAAATCTCTACTATTAGGCTCAAATAATTCAGTGTTAAGGCCTTAAACATTTTTGTATTACTTCACTGTGGTTATAATTGATTTGATGGTGGGGATACAGGTTCTCTGTTTCTAGTGGTGTCTAGTTTATGTGATCATATACTTATGGTTTATCTTGTGAAGTACTTTTGGGTTCTTATGGCTCAATTTTGCTCACCAGATATGGTATTGTGTAGATTGTTTGAGTTAAGACACAAACAATGGAATTCAATTAATGTGATAGCTCTGTCCTAGGTGCACTTAATCCTGCCATTTTGTGGTGTACTAAATGAGGACACATCTGTCAACCTTGACAGTAACTATAGCTAGTATGCTTCCCAAAAGTTCTTATCTAAGAATATGATTAATTTGATAGGGATGGGCCTTCCCTGAATTCAATATCACATTTGAATTAAACTATTGTAGATTGCTCTACTGATTACCATATTATGATGCCCTCCATATACTGTCATCCTGATAACGCTCTAACCCGACATGATTCTTAGTTATAATACTAAGGAGATGCTTTAAAAGCATTAATTAGTTATAATAAGTTTCAAATGGCTATGAAGCTATGTTGGCTGGTAATTAAAAATGGCCTTGTTGGAAATGATTCCTTCCCCTTTATGGGATTTAGGAAAAATGATTATAAACCTTTCCTTTTGATTGCAGATATGTTCATAATCTAGTAAACTACTGAGGCTCAAGTTAAACGAAGTGGTTAGTAGCTCCGTTGTACTAGGTTGGCTACTGTGGTGCCTCCATTTAGAGTGTGCACAGTAAGATTCCTTAATAGCATGAGTTGCTGCTATTTCTAGCCTATGATGTAGGTCTGAGGCTTTATTTTTGTTGCTCATGGTCATATTATGTTGTTGCCTTTTAGTTGGCCTTGCAACTTAGTTGGCTAATGTACAACTACTGTGAGTAAGACAGTGACCATATAATTCCTAGTTGTTTTTAGCTAGGAAAAATATTATGTGGTGCTATGCTCTTATGCTATGTAGATTCACTAATGAGATATCACTGTGATGCCTCCCATAGGATGGAACACAGTGATCTCCGATACTGTATAAGCTAAGCTTGCCTAGTAGAGTGTGGAAAAAAATATCATTCAGTTTGGATGATCTATATGCACCACCCTAATATTTGATCTTGGTCAATGATGCACAAGGTTGAGACTCAGATCTTTGAATAGATGAAATGATTCCTGGTGACCATCACTTAGGAAAATGATTTATCTTGTTTAAGATTTGATAAAGTTGATGCTTTGATTTGTGGCTTGGACAAAAATCAAAGCATATTGGATAAAGTGGTACCAACTGCGGTGACCTAGCATACCACTGCATGTGTAGTACACTATAGCCATTGACATGACATCCACAGAACATCGTTCCGTAAATATCACATCCCTCAGTGGTACAATGTGAAACATTATGGTCCATATTACAAACATACACACATTATTATTATTACAATACCAGAAGTTCAAGACTTCAAAAGATTCAACTTATAAACCAAATATAAAGTGTTTCAGCGGAAGTTTTAGAGTAACAACTTCAACTCCAAATTGAGCTCAACAACTTATTGTTATATATTGTTCATGTTGCTCGACTCAATTGGTTCCTAGCACTACGGTAATTATTTTGAATCATGGTGCTCTCCTCTGTAGACGACAGTAGTCCACCCCTTCTATGACATCGTACATATAGGGGCCTTCATAGAAGACCTCATCTTGGCTTTCAGCTGCATACATTGGGGTATCTTCTGGATCCTCAGAGTCTAAGCAGGGGATCAAAGGAAAGGGTGAGTAACAGCATTACCCAACAAATTCATTATATGCAAGGTAGGAAGTTTGATGCTCTATCTACCACCTCGGACTACCAGTCCTTGGCACTATGCAGTTTTCGTAAATCTTGTTTCAAAGATTGATTTTATTATTCAAAACTATTCCCGTCAGCCTTCACAGGTTTACCAGAACTTTCATGGAGTTCCTTTCCTGCCGCGTTCGTAGCTCCTTCCCGGAACAGTGAGTAACAAGTTACAATTCTTACACTCTGCAGAGGTGTGTTACTTTACCCATGAGAGATCAACTCCTTGTTGCACAACCGGGCGTACTTTACCGTCCACATTTCCCTGATGTGGGGCCCAGTAGGTGATCCAAGCCAATCACTGCCCTTTCTGCGACCCCATATGTCTGCATGATCCTTCGGGGCTGGCTCACCTCCGTTAAGCCCCCTTTCAGGCAGGCTAAAACCCTGATGAGTTCCCGAAGACTCTATGAGCTGGTGGTGCACCTGGTAAGTACCTTATAGGTCCGGCTAAACCTCCGGAAGCCACTCATAGATAATCTAGACACCAAAAACGTGGGGCCTAAGGGTGCCACCCTTATGTTGTATCTTCATAAGGAATCCCAACGTCACGTTAAGGTAGTCTTGCCTCCATACGAAAGGAAAAGGATACAACTGACTTCTCTGTCCCATTCCAAATCTCATGGCTAACGCGTTATATACGTCGCTAGAATCACTGATGTCATGGGTTGTTAAATTCCTAGGTGATTATCATTGTTGCAAAAAGAAACCTAAGTTCTATTGCTCCATTATATCATCACTTAGGATGATATTAACTATTTATTTGGTTGAGAAAATAATTTTTTCTTTCCTTAAAACATAGATGATAACACACAATTTGCAAATACTTTGGTAAAGACTCTTCAAAGGACATGAGCAAGTGATGAACTTGCCTTGTGATTGCAAGGTGGTGAAGTCGGATGCTTACACTGGACCTTGTAAGGACAATGTTTAAAGAAGCAATATGCGGTTATGCATAAGTAATGATATGGATAATGCAAAGTCCCAAGTAATTCCCTGATCATTACAAGTGAGATATATTTAGATGATTTGTTTAAGATTTGCTTTATTTTAAGTTTACTTCATAAAAAGGTATAGTTGCTAGGACTCTATGATAAACATATAAAATATGAAAAGTAAAGTACAATCATAATACAATTCTAAGGTTCAATGATATTATGTATTTATTACAAATTTCATGTTTTAAGTTTTCATGGCTTAAAAGAAATGGTATAGTGTTTCTTTTGAAGTGACAAAAAGAATAACATTTGAAGAAATTATCATCTAGGCTAAGTTAATCAACTCTATATATTAACAGGATTGAAGCTATGGTTTTGGTAATAAGGTTTAAATGATCTTGGATCATTATATATCTAGCTTAGGGTATATCAGACCAAAGTAAACTATAAAAATGTAATTGTACTTGAGATATAACATTTGTAGCATTATCAATTATTAGGGTTTTTCTTAAGCATAACCAAGGATGAAATTTTATAATGAGGAAACTCTGTTTTAAAGATTTAAATCTAGCACCGTGTAACAATTATAGATTATACTATGATTTTTCTATATAAAGGAAAATAGGTGAATTATTTTATAATTTATTTAGTGAATTCCAAGTTTGTTAAATATGATTATTTATGAATTGAGATCACTTAATTTTAATATAAGTTAATGATTTGCAAAAAAAATAATTGGGTAAAGCTTTGACTTATAATTAGTTAAAGATTTTAAAAGAATAATATTAGTTAATTTTTTACACCTAGATTGTATCCTAAATTATAATTACGGGTTTAGACTATTTAGAGTTAAAAGATTGTGTTTTGAATAAGATCATTCCTTACTTAGGAAAGAATTTTAAATAATTAACAAAACAACTATCTTATTTTAATAATTTAAATAATTGAAGATATATGATTTAAGAATTTACAAATGTTTTTGGAATATTATATTTAGTATTATCCTAGTAAGTATTCTTACTTTAAATCTTAAAAAATGAATTTTATTTATTTTTAGATATTATCTTTATTTTTTATTTTTTTATAAAATTTGTCAATTATTTGTAGAATTTTTTAAGTTAGTATTTTTATGAGATAAGAGATTTCTTTATATGCATAAAAGTGTTTTTTTATAAATTTTTAGGATTTTTCTATATTTTTCTAGAGCTTGAACTGTTTAGAGGGTATTTTGGTCATTACTTTATTAAAGCTTTTGCATATGCCTTTTATTTTTTTCTGTCCTGTTTGGTTGGTAAGACGATTGGCCCGGCCCAGCCAGGTTTGGCTCGGGGTCAACACGACCCTAGCCCCCTCACCCTCTCGCATCTCTCTCCTGAGAAAATCCTGAGCTCTCCCCTAGCAGCGCTCTCTGCCGCCGCTTGACAAACTCCGACGATTAATAATCATTGTGGCCACCTCCGCCAGCCACCATAGCCCCGCTGATCCCAGGCCTACCCTTCCATCCAATTCGATTTACATATGGTGCCCTATTGAACTTGCCCCCTTCGATTATCTGGTTCTAGGGTTCTTGCCGCTGATCCCAGGCCTACCCTTCCATCCAATTCGATTTACATATGGTGGACCTGGTGATACGGAGAGGGTTGGTGGTGTTTTGGTGGTCGCTGATCACAACTGCTTGCGGTGATGAACTGGTGGCGCCAATTGCCGCAGGTTTTAGCTTGGCGCAGTGTCTAGCACTCGGTGCTCTCTATGCCGCTGCTTGGTTCAGGATGACGTCTGCCTCCTCTTCGGCGATTAGTATCCTGCCAAAGGTAGGTGTTCTTCCTCTGCCTCTCCTCTCTTCTCTATTTATTTCTCTTGCTCAAACTTGTTTTCTGTAACAACCCTAGTTTTATTAATGGTAATTAGGAATTGTTTGTGAATTCATGAGCATCATATCCAAAATATATGCAAGAAAGAAAATAATCACAAAACCCTAAACCCTAGTCCCCTCTCTCTCCTTGAAATCACTTCAAAAGGTTTTAAATATTTTTTTGAAAACCTAATGTACTTTAAATCTTTATAAAACTCTGTGGCATTTTTGAAATGTCCAAAACAGTTTGGTATTTGAAATTACAAAAGAGAAAACATAAATATAAATAGAAAAACAATTTTTGCAACTAAAACAGAGCCAACAAGCCACAGCAGGCTGGCCCAGCTAGCCCTCTCCCCCTCTCCTCCCTTTCTCAGCCGTTCAGCGCGTGCGGCCGCAGCCCAACCGAAGCCCACGTGCTGCCCAGGCCCACTTACCCCTTCGTTGTCTTCTTCCTCCCTAAGCCAAGCAGGTGCGTGGACACGCCGACGCTGTCCGTCACCTAGCCGTTGTGATTCGCGCTGCCACTGTGGTTCCCTCGCAAGGATAAGATCGCCACAAGAACAGCCGTGAACCACTCTCTCTCCCCATACCCATATCACTCTCTCTCGCCCTCTCTGCTGTTTTTCCCCTTCAGCCCGAACCCTAGATCACCGGGAACCTTCCGTCGCCGCCGTTTGAAGCCTCCCCGAGCCCCAACGAGATTCCCTGGAGGACCGATGTGCTCCCCTCGTCCACCCCCTGGAAGGAATCGTCCGCGGGAGCCCGCAATCGAGTATTCCGTCCGCATCTTCCCCGACTCCGGTCGTCGCGTTCTTCGTCAATTCTGGCGCCCTCCATGCACTCCTTGCCTCGCCGACCCTTACATCACGTTGCTAGTGAGCTCGTGAGCATGTGTCAACACCCGAATTTTTAATCCCAGATGCTTGTTATGCCATACATCGCATCCCAGGATTACCATTTTTGCGAGACATAACAGATTTGGATATCACAGTACATCATCCATTACAAACCATACATAAGGTCTTACACAAATAAGGATCTCATGATCCAGTTCTTAATACAACTCAAGCAGCGGAATAACGTAATAATAAAGGTAGCATAGGCGAAGCTCCATCTTCGGGGTCACAGGCAATGCTGACGATGGGAGATGATCCTAGTTGTCGTAACATTCCTGTGGTCCATCATCCTGGTACTCCTCTTCATAGTCTGGCTACGGGAATAGCCAGGGACAAAGCCATGAGTACTCTTTAAGTACTCGCAAACTAATACTAACAAGTTAAGGGGGTTTTTGTAGTAGGACACTAAGCTCTAGGGTTGTTTTGTAAAAAGCCAGATTTACCTCTACTAAGTTCAGAAGCAAAGAAAACTAGTTGAAGTTTTATAACACCTAAGTGGGAACTTGAATTTCATGTCACAACTCTGTTGTGGTCAAGTCAAAGTCTCAATTCAATTCACAAGTCATTTTGAAAACATCTGACGGGGGAACATTATGGCCACTCCAACTGTCCATAACAGCGGACGCGGCTATTCGAATAGTTTGACACTCTGCAGAGATTGTACACTTTGACCACAACATTCGATACATCCGTCAGGAACAAATTGGATAATCAATCCTAACCTTTCCATTACACGCCCTAGTATAAGCACCTCTCCTGTGAGTTTGGTCTCCCAACCATGACCAACTGTCATCTTGGGTACTGCACATGTGGAAAATCTTCACAAGGTAGCCTCAGCTCATACCTTGGCCGTGAGGGAACCCATCCTAAGGTATATAAGTTTCCAGTCAAGCCCAACGCAAATTTTCGGGTATTGTGGTTGTATGGTAAAATTAGAATGGTATCACATCCAGACAACCATCAGTTTTATAAAGGGCTAAGGCTCATGCCTCAACATTTTCATCATCAACATCATCTGGTGTTCGGAAACACATGTCAAAACATTTTAGTAGAATGACTCATCATTCCAAGGTTTTCATAACCATTTTCACCAAGTATTCTCATCTAAAGTTGATCAAGTTTTATGCTTAGCACTAGCATCTACAAGTGGGGTAAGTACTAATAAGGGGTGGTAAACAAGTGGAGATTAATTAAGTTCAATCTCATGCCTTAGGATGACATCATTATTATCTAACTTAGGCCAAATTTAATGCTCTTTATGCAACCTTCAATTATCTTTCTATAATCTACAAGTCACTTAAATAAACTCTAAGAAAAGCTTCGATAAATAAATAAAGTAGAAAACTTGTAAGTAAAACTACGATGGTTTATCAAGTGGTATAAGCTTGCAAGTAAAACTTGCATGGTTTGGCTTGCTAAGATAGTGGTATAAACTTGCTAGGTTGAAAGTGTTAGCTTGCTTAGTTAATAGCTTGCTCATTCAACTAGTAGTATTAGGTTTGCCTTGTGTAGAGAAGTGGTTGAAGTTCTCCTCGGCTTCTTCCTCGTAGTATCCTCCTTCCTCCTCGTATCCTTGGTCGGTACTAGCGTCTATAAATAAATACGAGGTACACAATCACCAAACAATACTTAACTATTTTCAATCACCACACAAAGGGGTACTATAGATGATATAGCATCATCACCTACATTACAAGCTTAAAACATTTGTCTTATTTATTTTAATTTGAGAAAAGTAATTTCTACTCATTGAAAAACTACGTAAGATTTAATATTCTCCAACTCAAACATGGGATCATGTTGACACATGTCATCACCACATATTTCAGTACATGGGAATGTGATTTAAAGTGGTGTCATAATTGAATAAGGTTTAACCTTTTTATTACTTGAACATTATTTCTGTAAGTAAACCCATATGTTTTTATATATTCTGAAAGGTATGATCAAATGTGATTTTTTAGAGTTGGAATCAACTCAAAGCTATTATGGTTGAATTTTGAAAAATGTTTGAATGCAGAAAAGCTTCTGACTTGTTATTTTTACCAAGGTTGATCTACAGATCCAAATGATTTGATTCCAACATGCTTGGATTAAGCATTTTAGTACCTTTCTAACAAAATTGGTTTCATGTATTTCGGTTCACTAAATCGAGTTGGGTTGATTTTTGAATATAGGTACAGAACTGTGTTTGAATTAAAATAGAAAAATCTAAATTCAAACGGCTGGGCTGCGCGGGAGAGGTTAATGGGCCGGCCCAGTGTCACTCCGCAGCGCGGGGCTCAGCTGACAGGGGGGTTCCACTAGTCCGTGTCTCTAAACACGCGAAGCGGTACGGGGCTGTGTGGTTCGTTGGATTAGAAGGAAGATCGACGGCTGGGGATCGTCGTCGACGATGAACATGTCACCGGCGAGCTCGAACCCTAGCAGCTGAGTGGGGGTGCATAGGGGGCATACCAGGGTTCCAGCGACGACGGCGAGGCAGGCAAACGAACGAGTAGTCGACGACGAGCTCATGGATGGTCGAGGCAGCTCCGGGGGTGGTCGAAATCAACGGCTCCCTTCTTCTCCAGAGGCGGCCTGCTCCGGTGCAATTCCGGCGATCTGCTTCTCCTTGTGCTCCGGCTAGAGGGTTGAATGATCAGTGAGGTGAGGGGAGTGGAATGGTGTGCTTCAAACGGCTAGGGGTGGCCTCCTTTTATAGGCTCGACGGTGAGACCGAGAGGGATGGGCAGGTGACGGTGGCAACATGGCTACGGGCGTCTAGCGGCATGGCTGAGGTTGGCGGTCGACGGGCGGTCTCCTGGCGATGCTCTAGAGCTTAAATGCGCGCTTAGGGGCGGTGGCAATCGGTCGGGAATGTGCGGTGCTCTGCGCGGTAGAGGCGGCGTCTTTGACGGGGAGCGGTGGCTGTGAGACACGGGGCGGCGAACGGGGGTGTCTGGCGTGTTCCTGGGATCTTGGCGAAGCGGTGGGCACGGGTTGTGGTCGAGGGGCGGCGTGTGCACGCGTGCCGGGTGCGGCACTCTGGGGAGGGCTCGGCATGTCGCAGTGGCACTGGGCGCGCGGCGTTCCTGGTGGTCCATGGCTTGCACTGGCTTGGGGAGGGGACAGGGGGCGGCGGTGAGGTGCTGGCTACCTCCCAGACAACGTTGGCAAGGCTAGGGTGGCTGCTATCTGGCCGGTGACAATGGGGTGGCATGGTGAGGCTCGGCCTGCTCACCATTGATGGCAAGGCAAGCTCACATTGGTGCTACATGTTTACAATTGAGCTAGATGATCTACTAAAGACTAGTTGCAACCAGAGAGAGAACAAGTTAGGCCAAATTTACTGCACACTATATTGTTTGTGATTTGTTTGATTTGAATCTGCAAGTTGTTTGATGAAATGGCCGCAAGAAACTTACTTTTGAATTTTTAAAAGATTTTTGGTGGGTGTGCTAGGCATGTGTTGAGGATTCTGTGGGTGCTTGGGTTTTGAAAATTGAGCTTGTTTGAGTGGTTTTTTAAATAGTGGGATCTTCACATATGAGATAGATTCAATTTTAACCTGTCATTTAAACTTAGCATTTGAATGTTTTTGGATGATCACAAAGTGGGCCTTGGTACCTTATTATGAGTACTAACAAGGGGTGCAAAGATCCACAAATGTTTATGTTAAGTTTTGAAAAGTAGAGATAGCGAAAGTAGGCATGCGAGTTAATTTGGAAAAAATGAAACACAAAACCATATTTTGAATACACACGCATATGAATGCATTCATATTTTTAGTTGGGAAAGTTTTTTTAACCCTATTTTTGATGATATCATTTGATAATCCACGTTTAATATTTTTGGGATGTTACAGCATGCCAGTGCTCTCCCCTTCCTCCCTCACCCTCTGGTTCTTCTTCCCTAGGAGCGTCTGTGAGCATCACTGCCGTTTGTCGTCGACGGCCAAGCTCCGACGACCATTCGAGGGCGGCGCCACCACCATTCAACTCACCTCGATGCCCTCTTCCCAACGATCCCAACACCACGTCCCCACAAGCTCTAGATAGATCGATCGATCGATCGATCAAGGATCTGCAAGGGTTGCTCCTGGTTGACGTCAACATGATGCCATGCCTGTGCAATAATCCTTTTCTTTTTCTTTTATCAATTCTATAAATAATTTCTGTAATTATTAAAATCCTGACATGTGGGTCCACCCTGTAAGTAATATAAACATTTTTAAAAATGTTTCTGATTAATAAAAATATATAAGTAATTTAAAAATGTAAATTATTTCTCATATTCCAAAAATGATTTAAAATGAATTAAAATTGGAGAAATTCATAACTAATTCATTTTAAATCAGAAAAATACAAATAATATATCAAAATGTTCAGAAAAATGAGATCTACACAATAGAGCTACAATCATGCATTGTTAAGCAACTTTCATTGCAAGTTTAATTAGAAGAACAAAATGAACCCCATAGGTGATTCCGAGGATCCCCCTATTTTAGGGTTTGCACCCCTCGGACCCTGTTTAAAATGGTCGAGCATGTTTAGGGTTTCATTACAATACAAATTAACTCTTCATATCATCATCCTTGCTTGAGCATTGCATTGATGCCATGTGTTGATTGTTTCCCTTTCTTTCCGGTATTTGGTTCTTCTTCGATAGAATGCGAGATCGAGATCGAGATCAACACCGTCGAAGATCGACGAACAATACTTGGACAACTATAACCAAGTCAAGTACCAGGTGTCCGAAGATCTGCTTATTGGTTATCAACAGGAAAAGGCAAGCGAAGCCCCACACATACATATGAATCCTATGCTTTCAAAGTATTTACATTCTTGCCATGTGCATACGATTCCAAAGTATTTTATCGGTAGATAGAGTAGTCCTATCTGATGCATGTCACCTTTGAATCCTATATTCCCTTATCCACTGCTCCTAGCATAACTAGGGTTTGGCTTGTGAAGCATTGTTAGAGGTGTTACATCTATTGTGCTTAGCCATGCTTAGATGTTACCACTGGTCCATCCGGTTGATGAATCAGATCTGCGAATGAACCTAGTTGGACAGGATGACGTGGTATGATCAGAGATGGATAATAAACATGCTAAGGCTTGTATGGGAGGCCACATGGGTTGTGGTTTTTCCAGTCCCATACTTGCCACCCTTAGGACCCGATTACATGAGTCACATAGTTCGAGCTTTCAATTCAACATACGCATCTTGGATATTCTTGAATGGAGGTGAAGGAGGTTCATTCATAACATGTAGGTAAGCGTGGCCGGGAACAAGAGATGCCGGCATCCGTAATATTGAACCCTGCGCACATCATTAGGGACCGGCTTCGGGACTCAACCCGTTACGGTGGCATCTCCCTAGTGCGTGACTCATGGTCTCGGCGAAAGCAAGGTAAAGGTTGTCTCTAACCACCCTCTGCCGGCCTTCCAAGGAAGAGGGCTAACGTTCTGGCATTAAGAGAAGGTTAGTACGTGTGGGTAAAGTTTTACACCCCTGCAGAGTTGTTAATATTTTCTAAAAGCCGTGTCCATGGCTATGGACGACTTGGGAACGGACGTGAAGATCATAGAGAACTTGAACCTAATCGTAAAACATGGCAAGTTAAATAATGTGTGCTTAAGGATGCTTCCTTAGGGATGGAGGGTTTTATCCTAGATAGGTTCAGTTGATGATGATTCGGTGGATATCAAGAGATGATCAAAGTTAGAGATACCGCTCTCTTATCCCCTTTTAAAATATGCTGATTAGTCGAGATTCTTCTACCTCTTGTTTTACAAAAAAAAATGGCTTTATGCAAAATAACTCCACCAGACATAAGTCTTGCGGAGTACACCCTGTACTCACCCTTTCTTCGTTGATACTTTTGCAGCAGAGTAAGTGTTACCATAGAAGATGATTTCTTCACGACATCGACATCGACGAGTAGTTTGGAGTCCCAGTCGGCAGTCTGGGATCTATGGATTGGACTTCATCATTATGCTTCAGGCCTCTTAGGCCATTTGTTAAGTTTGCTATACTTAATAGCATAATTTTCCTTCCGTTGTTTGATGTTTGTGGTCAGTGACCTCTACTTGTAATATTTCGATTCTTTGCTCAGTTATGAGCTTGCTGTAATAAACTTTTGTGTCGTAGGGTCACTATTGTGTTATCAATTCTTCCTCTGTACGCTTTCAATATTTACGTTAGGCTTATATCAAACAGAGGTCTGGGATTTTTCTAGCCCTAGTCCCGGGGGTGTCACATTTTCCCTTCTTCTGATCCTTCCCTTGCTAAGCTACAGATATGCTTCTCTGTAACTCTCTACTGTTAGGCTCAAAGGATTTAGTGTTAAGGCCTTAAACATTTTTGTATTACTTCACTGTGGTTAGAATTGATTAGATGGTGAGGATACAGGTTCTCTGTTTCTGGCGATGTCTAGTTTATGTGATCATATACTTATGGTTTATCTTGTCAAGTACTTCTGGCTTCTTATGGCTCAGTTTTTGTCACTAGATAGGGTATTGTCTAGATTGTTTGAGTTCATACATAAACAATGGAATTCAATTACTGTGATAGCTCTGTCCTGGGTGCACTTAATCCTGCCATTTTGTGGTGTACTAAATGAAGACACATCTGTCAACCTTGACTGTAACTATAGCTAGTATGCTTCCCAACAGTTCTTATCTAAGAAGATGATTCATCTGATAGGGATGTGCCTTCCCTGAATTCAATATCACATTTGAATTAAACTTTTGCAGATTGCTCTACTGATTACCATATTATGATGCCCTTCATATACTGTCATCCTGATAACACTCTAATCTGACATGATTCT
The DNA here is from genome assembly GCA_023614405.1 of Avena insularis. NCBI lineage: Eukaryota > Viridiplantae > Streptophyta > Magnoliopsida > Poales > Poaceae > Avena > Avena insularis. The sequence goes on from CM042695.1 coordinate 45,722,439, forward strand.
TATTTATATTACTAAGGAGATGCTTTAAAAGCATTAATTAGTTATAATAAGTTTGAAATGGTTGTGAAGTTGTGTTGGCTGGTAATTAACAATGGCCTTGTTGGAAATGATTCTTGACCCTTTATGGGATTTAGAAAAAGTTATTAGAAACCTTTCCTTTTGCTTGCAGATATGGTCATAATCTAGTAAACTGTTGAGGCTCAAGTTAAACGAAGTGGTTAGTAGCTCTGCTGTACTAGGTTGGCTACTGTGGTGCCTCCATTCAGAGTGTGCACAGTAAGATTCCTTAATAGCATGAGTTGCTGCTATTTCTAGCCTATGATGTAGGTCTGAGGCTTTATTTTTGTTACTCATGGTCATATTCTGTTGTTGCCTTTTAGTTGGCCTTTCAACTTCGTTGGCTAATGTCCAACTACTGTCAGTAAGATAGTGATCATATGATTCCTAGTTGTTTTTAGCTAGGAAAAGGATTATGTGGTACTATTCTCTTGTGCTATGTAGATTCAGTAATGAGATATCACTGTGATGCCTCCCTTAGGATGAAACACAGTGATCACCATTACTGTAAGCTAAGCTTACCAAGTAGAGTGTGGAAAAAATAGCTTTCGGTTTGGATGATCTAGATGCACCACCCTAATATTTAATCTTGGTCAATGATGCACAAGGTTGAGACTCAGATCTTTGAATAGATGAAATGATTCCTGGTGACCATCACTTAGGACAATGATTTAGCTTGTTTAAGATTTGATAAAGTTGATGCTTTTATTTGTGGCTTTTGTAGATGATCTAGCTGATGTGGTACCTCTAGGGAGGATGCACAGTTGTCTAGATCAACTACATGTTCTGCTATAGATTTACTTGACCAAGATTTGGTCCAACCCTTGCCTATGATGCCAAAGGCTAAGGCTCTAGTTTTAAGAATAACATCAGATTCTATATTCTATTATTATTGTTGGTATTTGCTGCCCTTGCTGCTACTGTGGTGCCTCCATACCTGGAGTGTGCACAACAGTGGCTAGGTAGCATGATTGGTTTCTTTAAGATTTTTGTCCAAGCCAAGGATGCAACAGGATGAGGCCAAATATTTCTAAGATAAGAATAGATACTTTGTTGGCTTTTAACAGCTCTGGGATGAAATTAGTGTAGAACTTCTACACTACACTGAGAGCTCCCTCTCACCCAAAATCCATCTTGGGAAAAATAGGATAACAATTGATATTAAATACTTTGGCTGTCTTAGAGATGAATAACAACCTGATGTTGAGCAGTATATGATGATGCTTGGTGTGTCTTAAATTTATCTTGATTAGCTCTTCCTAATACTGTGGTTTTGATCTAGTTGACCATTCCTCCCTGTTCTGCTACTGACCTCCTTCTTGATATCCTCCTCCTACTCCTGATATTGTTTGATCCTGACCTACATCTGGATGGTTCATTGAAGCAACCAGATTTCTAGGAATACATGATTGAAAATAGGGTGGTTGATGAGATGTAGCTATTGTTTCCTGGTGAAGGGTTGGAAGAACAGATAAGGTTCTGTATGAATTCTTGCTATATGTGTGGAGACAAGGATCACACTTCCAAGGAACATAGGTATCAATGCAGCAATTGTGAAGAGGAACATCCAGTTAGCCAATGCCCCACATCTCAAGTTACTTGCTTCCTATGTGAAGGAAATAGTCATGTCCCTATCCAATGCCCCATCTATTCCCTAGTTCAACAAAGGAAACAAGGTGGAGTGCATCAACAGTTTGTAAACCCTCATGAAGGAACAACTTCTACCAAGAAGGATGAGGACAAAGGAAAATCTCCACTTGTACCTCCATGCAATATGACCCAATTTAAAGGACCAAAGAAGAGGCATATGAATTATCCAAGGAGCAAAAGAAGGTCAAAGAAACCAGTAGACATTCCTACCTATGAGATAACATATGAAGAACATGAACTAGAAGCACTGCTAGCTTTGGAGAAACCCAAGAAAAAGAAGAAATGCCCCAACCCTAGCAAGAAGGATATTACTCAAGAACAATGTTACACTTGCAAAGAGATGGGACACTATGCCAATGAATGCCCAGAAAAGAAGAAGAACCAAAGAAACAAACAAGAGGCAATGATACCAAAGGAAAAGAAAGATGTCAGCCAAGTGACGTGTTTCAAATGCAAGGAGCTAGGCCACTATGCAAACTTCTGTCCAGAAAAGATGAAGCACAAGATAAACCAGCCTATGAAGGATCTCAGCCTTGTCACATGTTTCAAGTGTGAAAACAAAGGACACTATCACGGCATGTTTGCCCGGAGAAGTTTCCCAGGATCCCAAGAAGGCCAATATGTAATTTAGTTGGAAAAATTTAAGGGTGGTAGTACCCTAGATTCTTTGAGCCAATTTGTAACCCTAACCTTCCCAAATCTCTGGATTTAGATTTATTTTAAGGGTACTGTCACATCCCAAGATTTTCCAAATCTTGTAATGTGAAAAATAAATGAATAAAATAAAACTTTGTTGATTTTCAGGGTGAGAAGAAACTTTTTGAATCCAATTGGAAACTTTCAAAACCTATTTGGATCAAATAAAATCCTAAAGGGATTTAAAAGGATAAATAAACAATAAACTTCAAAATATTTAAAATTACTATTTTTGGATCTTTTAATAAAAGATTTGGTTTTCAAAGGAAAAGGTAGATTTATAAATAAGGATTATTTTATATAGCCAAATTAAACCTTGGCCAAGCTTTTGAAATAAAATGTTTTGCTTTGATTAAAAGAGTAAAAGTTTATTTAAATAAACTAATGAGGATTTATAATATCCAATTTTATTAAAACAAAGGTTTTACCATTTTAATTAAAACATCAAAACTTGTTAAATTATTTTAAACAAGTTTTCCAAGTATCTTATATTTTCAAATAAAACCTACTGAAGTGTTTTTGGTTTTATATTTAGATTTCAAAAATAAAGATTTTAATAAAACAAATCCTATTTGAATTAAATGATTAAGGTCTATTCATTTAATTATAAATGGACCCTAAAATAAAAATATTATTTTATTTTTGGACTTTGGTTTATGTTGTTGAACAGAACCAAACTCAAGGCAAAGTTTGGAGGAGTTTTGAATTGATTTGAATGTTTGAATTGTTGATTGAATTTCAAAACAGAAAACCAAATTGGAAAAAGGAAAAAGATCAGAACAGAAAAAAAAAAATAAGAGCAAGGTCGACCTAACTAAGCCTGGCCCAACTTGGCCCAGCAGCCCATTTCCCTCTCTCCCCCGAAGCGTTTTTCTCTCACTCACCAGACGACCCGCGCAGTGAATGACAATCGGGACCCACTCTTCCTCTCTCCTTTTCATTGACACCCAGTCCCCACTGCCACCTCATCGTCGTTCTCACCCACGGTGACAGCGCCTTCCCTCCTCGACCGTTTCTGGCGGAATTTATCAGCGTCAATTCGCGTTAACGCGGCAGTTAAATCAGCCCTGCGACCTCGCCCTCATAAGCGCCTCTCCTCCCTCTATTATTCCCCTCAAACGCCAACTCCTCATCGCCACCAGGCTGCTCGAATCGCAAGCCCGAACCCCACTGTCTCCGGCGAGCTCACGTTCAAATTCCGGACACCGCCACCATCCCCACTGCTTCCAGAGCACACGAGCTTGCTCGCCATCATCTCCTGCACCTGCCAGTGTTTCCCCTCGCTCGCGCGTGCTCTGCAGCGTCGACTTCATCTTCGACTGAACGACGCCGCTGTCCGCTCCAACTCCGACGAGCTCCACAGGTAGTTTCTGGCCGCGCCTCTCCTTCTCCTTCACGCACACATCATCGCCGTGACCTTGCGCGTTTAACTGTACTTCCCGTTTGTCTCCTCGTGAACCGTAGCCCCGCCTCCAACGATGCCCGAGCGAACCCGACGCCAGGAGCAACTCCGGCGAGCCGTTACCCTCACCTCCGTGCGCCCCTTCAGCAACGACAACCTCCTTGAGCTTCCCCACGACGTTGCGAACCCGGTGAGCATATCCCCAGCCTCTCTCGCTTCCTGCTTCACCAGCACCGCCACCATCTGGCCGCTCCGCCGCCAGCCACCGCCGCAGCGCCGCTCATTCTAGGTCAAGCTCGCATTAGCCGTCGGATTTGGATCGTGTGGATAGGATAGAACCACTTAAAGAGAAGGGGTAAGCAATCTGATCCGTGCGATTTAATTAGATCCAACGCGCCAGAGTAGCTGATCCAGAAGAAACGGTATGGACGAATCAGAATAAGACGCGTGGCTAGTGTGTGGAATTAAAACAAAATTTGATCTATTGAATTAGTAAACTTGCAAAATTCATAACTACAAATCTACACGTCCAAATTTTGCAAACTTTATATCAATGGAATCAGCAAGACAAGCCCTAGCCAACCCTGCAATTTGTTTAGTAAAAAGATTCTGGTAAAATGTTTGTTTTTACAGAAACATATCTATGCTTGTTTAGATTGTAAAAATTGTTCAAAAATGATTTTGGGGATAAAATCTTTTGCAAATGGAGTGATTTGAACCTACTGACCATAGGAAACACTTTGTGGTTTCAAAAATGTATTTGGTGAAACAAAAGAATGATTCTTTGATTTAAAACCATTTCTAGTCAAATAAAAATATGGTTTATTTATTAAAAATGGTTTGGAAGAAAACCTTTGGGGAAATGTTTTATTTTAAACTCTCTGACCCAAAACACCAAGTTTTATGGTTTGAAAACATATTTTGTGAACCCTGTAGATTAATACCTTAGTAAAAACATTTCTACACCACATAAAATGATACCTTGTTTTGAAAATGGTTTTTGAAGTGAAATCTTTTGCAAATGACTTTGCCACTTTCTAAAATGACCATTAGGTGTTTTAAAATGTTTATGACCCATTAGAAACCACTTTTACAAATAAAACAACCCTTGTGTATGCTTGCATGTATTGTTTTGTTTATTATTTTATGTGATGTTTTGCTTGAATGGTAGATTGAAATATTGTTTGCTTGATTGAATTGTAGTGACTTGAAGTGTGTGAACATTGCAAAGATCAAGGGTGAACTTGTACTCTCTACCAAAATGGCAAGTGATGCTTCATACTTTCACTATGCATTAGTGATTTTTCTAAGTAAAACTTGCATGGAATTTTTGCTAAGTATAAACCATGCTATGGGAAAACCTAGTAGATGAAACCTTAGTAAAATTTACTAAGTTAAGACTCCTACGACTATCATGCTTAGCTTAGCTAATAGAAAACAAGGGTGGATATATATTCACACTATGGAAAAATTTCTAAGTCTGAGGACTTGTGTTTTTGTTTAATAAAACAACTAAGCTAATGAATCACCTGGGTGGAATGGTAATTGCTTGGTGGTTTTTGGTTGAGTGGTTCACAAGGCCCATGTTTATGGTTTACCTTGTGTATCTCACTTGTGGATGGCCACCCAGGAACAAAGAGATTTGAGATGTCAAATGTTGAGAAGCTTCAAGTGCAACCACTTGGCATTATGGGCTCTGCCTAGATCATATAGGCCAAACCACTCATGGGCCAAGCCAGCTCTTTTTTTTTCTCAGTTCCCTTATCCTTAGTCAAAAGAAAATTTAAGAGAGTTTGTATTTTATTTGTCAATCAATAAATAAGAATTTGAATAATAGAAAAAAATATCCTTTGCCCCTTATCTCTTCATCATCGTCGGTTCCGTCACTTGTGGTATTCGTTTAGAATCTTGTTGACCCTACTCGCTTACTCCTCTTTTCCTTATTTCTTTTTCAACATAATGAATTCGAACTTTCTGGAAAGAATGGGGTTCTCTCTGGGGGGGCGCACCCTCTCTTCCTTTTTGAGAAAGATGGGCTTGTTTTTTTTTCCATAAGTTCTATTGCTTTGACACATTTAGTATATAACATAATATATATAAGAAAAAAGTACTAAAGGCGAAGGGCATTCTGTTGCTAGAACTTAGCCATCTGGACAGTTGGTGGTAGTGGGAATGATAGGTTGGAGCGCGTCCATTTGGTCTAAGGAAAGGCTTCTGAAAGATCTTGTCTTGGTTAAACCACGTCTTGTGGGGAAAGTGCACCACCTCTGCAGAGTGTAAAATTTAAGTACTTAGCCATGTCCCTGGTAAAGGACAATTTGAGCATCAAGACATGGAAGCTATCAAGAATCTCATCATCCAAATTTCTAAGTTAAAAACTTGTGGTTGAACAAGGGTTAAAGGATCTTCAATCTTTGATTGGGAGATGCCTCGGGAAAGATTATTTTGTCAAGCAAAAGCTTATTGATTTCAAATGATAAGGAAAAATCTATTTTTGAGCAATGCAAGCCTCAACCCCTCTTTGCCAAATGCATATAGATGATAGACTCCACTATACTACCATAGTATCACTTGCCAATACAATTCAAATGTATTGACCCTTGTGGCTGTAATTTGTTATGTTGCAGGTTTGATTGACATTAGTGAAGTTTAGATGATTAGGATTACAAGTCTACAACCAACATGTGTGCCTGTGGCACTTTGAAGATGAAGGACTCCATGCTTATAGATATTCTGCTGCAATGTAATGTAATAGCCAAATGAGCTATGTAAGATGTAATAAAATTATGTTATTCCTGGTTATAAAGTTGTATTATGACCCTTGTTTATTGATATTACATCTTAACTGTGGATGCTAGGTATTGATCTAGGGACTAGCATTGCAAACACATGGATCTCTACCTTATTAAAGGTTGGGAACCTTACAGATGGTATCAGAGCATTGTGTTGCCTGTAGGATTTGTAAACCTAGGATTGGACAAAACCCTTAGAAAGGTAGGAGTTGTATTTGTTCCAAAACTTATTTACAAACAATCTTGTAAACTCTTTCCTCAACCATTTTGGTTTCAACTCTACATCTCTTCTACTTCAACTTGATGGAAAAACCTACCCCATGGCCAAAGACTTCACCATGAGCTAAGGACTTCTTCAACTCTAATGACTTCAACATCTTCAGCATATTCACCAAGGACTTCAACCTTGGATATCACTAAGGACAAGTGAGATAAGAAATCTTGCTCAAGATTTGGAGACTAAGGAAACACCAAATAGAAGGAGCCATCATCAGCTTTGAAGTTTTGTGACCAAAGACATGAGAAATTTTCTCCAAGGATACAAAGATTTTGTTCAAGGAGAATCAACCAAGAAGGATGGAAGGATTTCAAGTGAACCATATAGATGGACCACCATATTTAGTTTAAGTCCAACCCACCAACTTATGTGGTGTAACAAAAATATTTTTGGTTGCCTAAAAATATGCTTGAAACTTGTTGTTGAGTGGAATGTTTGTTTGTGATTGCTTGCACATTGTTTGTGTGAATTATGATGTGTGTGATTAGAATTATTTTCCTTAGAAGTACTTTGCCTATTCTAATCCCAATCCAACCCAAACAGATGACTACTCCAAGAGACTCCAACATCAAGGATGATGACAACAACAACAACCAAGAGAACAACATGAGAGAACAACTACTAGCAAACCAAACCCAGTTGCGCCAAGTGACAACCCAGCTTTGAGCAAACAACAATGGATTAGACCCAGCTATACAAAGGATTTTGAAACTTCAATCCCAATTGTTGCAAGGGATGGCCACTCAAATGATCAACATTGGAGACAACTCTTCCAAAGGAGTTTATGACAACAAGGATGACAAAGAAGTTATTTTAGAAGGAACCAAATCTTGCAATATTTGTGGAGACAAGGATCACACTTCCAAGGAACATAGGGATCAATGCCCCAATTGTGAAGAGGAACATCCAGTTGGCCAATGCCCCACATCTCAAGTTACTTGCTTCCTATGTGAAGGAAATAGTCATGTCCCTATCCAATGCCCCATCTATTCCCTAGTTCAACAAAGGAAACAAGGTGGAGTGCATCAACAGTTTGTAAACCCTCATGAAGGAACAACTTCTACCAAGAAGGATGAGGACAAAGGAAAATCTCCACTTGTACCTCCATGCAATATGACCCAATTTAAAGGACCAAAGAAGAGGCATATGAATTATCCAAGGAGCAAAAGAAGGTCAAATAAACCAGTAGACATTCGTACCTATGAGATAACATATGAAGAACATGAACTAGAAGCACTGCTAGCTTTGGAGAAACCCAAGAAAAAGAAGAAATGCCCCAACCCTAGCAAGAAGGATATTACTCAAGAACAATGTTACACTTGCAAAGAGATGGGACACTATGCCAATGAATGCCCAGAAAAGAAGAAGAACCAAAGAAACAAACAAGAGGCAATGATACCAAAGGAAAAGAAAGATGTCAGCCAAGTGACGTGTTTCAAATGCAAGGAGCTAGGCCACTATGCAAACTTCTGTCCAGAAAAGATGAAGCACAAGATAAACCAGCCTATGAAGGATCTCAGCCTTGTCACATGTTTCAAGTGTGAAAACAAAGGACACTATGCAGATGTTTGCCCAGAGAAGTTTCCCCAGGATCCCAAGAAGGCCAATATGTAATTTAGTTGGAAAAAATTTAAGGGTGGTAGTACCCTAGATTCTTTGAGCCAATTTGTAACCCTAACCTTCCCAAATCTCGGGACGAGATTTATTTTAAGGGTGGTAGCCTGTCACATCCCAAGATTTTCCAAATCTTGTAATGTGAAAAATAAATGAATAAAATAAAACTTTGTTGATTTTCAGGGTGAGAAGAAACTTTTTGAATCCAATTGGAAACTTTCAAAACCTATTTGGATCAAATAAAATCCTAAAGGGATTTAAAAGGATAAATAAACAATAAACTTCAAAATATTTAAAATTACTATTTTTGGATCTTTTAATAAAAGATTTGGTTTTCAAAGGAAAAGGTAGATTTATAAATAAGGATTATTTTATATAGCCAAATTAAACCTTGGCCAAGCTTTTGAAATAAAATGTTTTGCTCTGATTAAAAGAGTAAAAGTTTATTTAAATAAAATAATGAGGATTTATAATATCCAATTTTATTAAAACAAAGGTTTTACCATTTTAATTAAAACATCAAAACTTGTTAAATTATTTTAAACAAGTTTTCCAAGTATCTTATATTTTCAAATAAAACCTACTGAAGTGTTTTTGGTTTTATATTTAGATTTCAAAAATAAAGATTTTAATAAAACAAATCCTATTTGAATTAAATGATTAAGGTCTATTCATTTAATTATAAATGGACCCTAAAATAAAAATATTATTTTATTTTTGGACTTTGGTTTATGTTGTTGAACAGAACCAAACTCAAGGCAAAGTTTGGAGGAGTTTTGAATTGATTTGAATGTTTGAATTGTTGATTGAATTTCAAAACAGAAAACCAAATTGGAAAAAGGAAAAAGATTCAGAACAGAAAAAAATAAATAAGAGCAAGGTCGACCCAACTAAGCCTGGCCCAACTAGGCCCAGAAGCCCATTTCCCTCTCTCCCCCGAAGCGTTTTTCTCTCACTCACCAGACGACCCGCACAGTGAATGACAATCGGGACCCACTCTTCCTCTCTCCTTTTCACTGACACCCAGTCCCCACTGCCACCTCATCGTCGTTCTCACCCACGGTGACAGCGCCTTCCCTCCTCGACCGTTTCTGGCGGAATTTATCAGCGTTAATTCGCGTTAACGCGGCAGTTAAATCAGCCCTGCGACCTCGCCCTCATAAGCGCCTCTCCTCCCTCTATTATTCCCCTCAAACGCCAACTCATCGCCACCAGCCTGCTCGAATCGCAAGCCCGAACCCCACTGTCTTCGGCAAGCTCACGTTCAAATTCCGGCCACCACCACCATCCCCACTGCTTCCAGAGCACACGAGCCTGCTCGCCATCATCTCCTGCACCTGCCAGTGTCTTCCCCTCGCTCGCGCGTGCTCTGCAGCGTCGACTTCGTCTTCGACTGAACGATGCCGCCGTCCGCTCCAACTCCGACGAGCTCCACAGGTAGTTTCTGGCCGCGCCTCTCCTTCTCCTTCACGCACACATCATCGCCGTGACCTTGCGTGTTTAACTGTACTTCCCGTTTGTCTCCTCTTGAACCGTAGCCCCGCCTCCAACGACGCCCGAGCGAACCCGACGCCAGGAGCAACTCCGGCGAGCCATTACCCTCACCTCCGTGCGCCCCTTCAGCAGCGACAACCTCCTTGAGCTTCCCCACGACGTTGCGAACCCGGTGAGCATATCCCCAGCCTCTCTCGCTTCCTGCTTCACCAGCACCGCCACCATCTGGCCGCTCCGCCGCCAGCCACCGCCGCAGCGCCGCTCATTCTAGGTCAAGCTCGCATTAGCCGTCGGATTTGGATCGTGTGGATAGGATAGAACCACTTAAAGCGAAGGGGTAAGCAATATGATCCGTGCGATTTAATTAGATCCAACGCGCCAGAGTAGCTGATCCGGACGAAACGGTATGGACGAATCAGAATAAGACGCGTGGCTAGTGTGTGGAATTAAAACAAAATTTGATCTATTGAATTAGTAAACTTGCAAAATTCATAACTACAAATCTACACGTCCAAATTTTGCAAACTTTATATCAATGGAATCAGCAAGACAAGCCCTAGCCAACCCTGCAATTCGTTTAGTAAAAATCTTCTGGTAAAATGTTTGTTTTTACAGAAACATATGTATGCTTGTTTAGATTGTAAAAATTGTTCAAAAATGATTTTGGGGATAAAATCTTTTGCAAATGGAGTGATTTGAACCTACTGACCTTAGGAAACACTTTGTGGTTTCAAAAATGTATTTGGTGAAACAAAAGAATGATTCTTTGATTTAAAACCATTTCTAGTCAAATAAAAATATGGTTTATTTATTAAAAATGGTTTGGAAGAAAACCTTTGGGGAAATGTTTTGTTTTAAACTCTCTGACCCTAAACACCAAGTTTTATGGTTTGAAAACATATTTTGTGAACCCTATAGATTAATGCCTTAGTAAAAACATTTCTACACCACATAAAATGATACCTTGTTTTGAAAATGGTTTTTGAAGTGAAATCTTTTGCAAATGACTTTGCCACTTTCTAAAATGACCATTAGGTGTTTTCAAATGTTTATGACCCATTAGAAACCACTTTTACAAATAAAACAACCCTTTTGTATGCTTGCATGTATTGTTTTGTTTATTATTTTATGTGATGTTTTGCTTGAATGGTAGATTGAAATATTGTTTGCTTGATTGAATTGTAGTGACTTGAAGTGTGTGAACATTGCAAAGATCAAGGGTGAACTTGTACTCTCTACCAAAAAGTCAAGTGATGCTTCATACTTTTTCCCATTACTTTCACTATGCATTAGTGATTTTTCTAAGTAAAACTTGCATGGAATTTTTGCTAAGTATAAACCATGCTATGGGAAAACCTAGTAGATGAAACCTTAGTAAAATTTCCTAAGTTAAGACTCCTACTACTATCATGCTTAGCTTAGCTAATAGAAAACAAGGGTGGATATATATTCACACTATGGAAAAATTTCTAAGTCTGAGGACTTGTGTTTTTGTTTAATAAAACAACTAAGTTAATGAATCACCTGGGTGGAATGGTAATTGCTTGGTGGTTTTTGGTTGAGTGGTTCACAAGGCCCATGTTTATGGTTTACCTTGTGTATCTCACTTGTGGATGGCCACCCAGGAACAAAGAGATTTGAGATGTCAAATGTTGAGAAGCTTCAAGTGCAACCACTTGGCATTATGGGCTCTGCCTGGATCATATAGGTTGCTAGAACTTAGCCATATGGACAGTTGGTGGTAGTGGGAATGATAGCTTGGAGCGCGTCCATTTGGTCTAAGGAAAGGCTTCTAAAAGATCTGGTCTTGGTGAAACCAAGTCTTGTGGGGAAAGTGCACCACCTCTGCAGAGTGTAAAATCTAATTACTTAGCCATGTCCCTGGTAAAGGACAATTTGAGCATCAAGACATGGAAGCTATCAAGAATCTCATCATCCAAATTTCTAAGTTAAAAACTTGTGGGTGAACAAGGGTTAAAGGATCTTCAATCTTTGATTGGGAGATGCCTCGGGAAAGATTATTTTGTCAAGCAAAAACTTAGTGATTTCAAATGATAAGGAAAAATCTATTTTTGAGCAATGCAAGCCTCAACCCCACTTTGCCAAATTCATATAGATGATAGACTCCACTATACTACCATAGTATCACTTGCCAATACAATTCAAATGTATTGACCCTTGTGGCTGTAACTTGTTATGTTGCATGTTTGATTGACATTAGTGAAGTTTAGATGATTAGGATTACAAGTCTACAACCAACATGTCTGCCTGTGGCACTTTGAAGATGAAGGACTCCATGCTTATAGATATTCTGCTACAATGTAATGTAATAGCCAAATGATCTATGTAAGATGTAATAAAATTATGTTATTCCTGGTTATAAAGTTGTATTATGACCCTTGTTTCTTGATATTACATCTTAATTGTGGATGCTAGCTATTGATCCAGGGACTAGCATTGCAAACACAGGGATCTCTACCTTATTAAAGGTTGGGAACCTTACAATTACTAAGAGTAACACTAACCCCCAAACTCCTTTATACTAGATTTTGTTTACTTTATGCTTTTACGGGAACAAGATCAGGAAATGAGACGATGTGAAGATGAAGATTAGTTTGAGGATTTTCCTTTTATCCAATTTTGTAATCTTCTTTTCTGTCAAGAAATTATGTAAGGACATTATAATACATTAGTTTATCTTATTATTATATTGTAACCGTCTCTTGTTATTCCTTTGTTATAAAAGGATAATGTGATATACATATATTCTTTTAATAAAGAATTCTTCTATTTGTTTTATTATTGTAATTCCTTTATTCACTTATTTGTTTCATTGTAATATTCCTTAATTCTTTTATTGTAAAAGAACATTGTAATGTTGGTTTTTAATAATATTTATACTTTTATTTATAATACTTGTATTTGTATTATTGTGAATAATTATTTATAAATCAAATTTATTCCCTCATAATTTAATAAAACAATAGAGGTCATGTCAAAATTCCTCACACTCCCCTTGGAAGACACTAAACCTAATTCATCAGAGTGTAAGACCCCACCTTTTAAGGTAAAGATCCCTGTGATTGCAATGCTAGTCCCTGGATCAAATGCAGCATCCACAGTTTAAGATGAAGTACACCGATACAAAGGTCATTTATTACATCGTCATTCTAGAGATAACATAGTCTTTACAACTCAATAGCCAAAGGCTAATACATAGAGTTCATATCATAAAGGAAATAACTATAAGTCTTCATTCCATGTGCCACAGGCAAGCATGTTGAGTGTAGACTTACAACCCTAATCTCCATCAGAGTAACCTGCAACATCATAAGTTACAGCCACAGCGGGTCAATACATTTGGAATAGTATTGGCAAGTGATACCATAGTAGAATAGTGGTTTCTATCATCTATATGAATTTGGCTAAGTTGAAAACACTAAGTTTTTGTTTTTCACAACACACCCAAGGAACCACCAATAGACATTGGTGAACCTTTACCCTTGTTCACCCACAAGTTTTTAACTTAGAAATTGGGATGAGGAGATCCTTGATAGCTTCAATGTCTTTGATGCTCAAATTGTCCATTTCCAGGGACACGTCTAAGTACTTAGGTTTTTACCCTCTCGAGAGGTGGTGCACTTTCCCCACAAACTCGACATGCATTGAGACGAGTCCTTTCATAAGCATTCCCTTAGACCACCATGGACGCGTTCCATCCTATCACCCTACCATCAACTGTCCATCTGGCTAAGTTCTTGCAACCTATGTGGTCAACGCAGAGCCGATATGCCATGTGGTTGCACTAGAAGATTTTAAACACTAAACATCTCAATTCCCTTTGTTCCTGGGTGGCTTTCCAAAAGTGTGATACACAAGGTAAACCATAGACATGGTCCTTGTGTAACCACTCAACATAAACCAACATACCATTCCACCCAGGTGATCCATTCACTTAGTTGTTTTATTAAGTAAAAACACAAGTCATGGACTTAGCAAAAATTCCATAGCATGAATATTCCACCTTTATTTGCTACTATCTAGGATAAGCATAATAGCATAACAAGTATCTTGGGTTAGAGAAAATTCTATTAAGACTACTACTATTAGGATTTCCAAGGCATAGCATATATATACTTGGCAAAAATTCCATGCAAGTCCTATTCAAAATATCACTAATGCATAGTAAATTATAGGATATATGAAGCACCACTTTCCTTGGTAGTTGGGGTGTAGCAACGGTCCTCACAAACACAATCACCACTATCAACAAAATCTACACATAAAATAATAACACCAAATTCACATTGAAATATTCAAGCAAAAATATATATGAATGCATGCAAATGCAATGAAGTGATTTTTCTATACTAACAAGTCAAGTAAAACAGTACTGAACACAAAGTGATCTATCTAATGTCTAAACAAAGTCAAATTTGCCTCAAAACAATTTTATAAACATTTTATATAGTCAAAATAAGCATAAACTTGGTTCTGCAAATAATCCTATTTTTGATAAGAAAAATACAAATTAAAGCACACATTAATGTAAGTCTTAATTTTCTGAATCCAATGATATATTATTTGCATTTTTTGGATAAACAGAAAAAAAGATATGAATTTTACAAGTTTGCAATTCTAATAGATTCAAAACAGATTTTTAAATCGAAAACACAGACACGTGGTTGTGTCTGATTGGCCCGTACCGCTTCGCACGGATCATGCATGTGGGCTGTTGGATCTAAGTGTGATCCTGGAGTCTAGATCAGCGGATACCGCTTCGGCATGGCGATCTAATCTAAGCCTTAGGATCTAGATCTAACGGTGCTTGATCAAGCGACCAAAGAGGGGCGGCGCTAATGGCTACTGGCGGCGGCGGCTCTACTGCCGGTGATGCTCCAGCGATTCCAGTGGGTTCTAGGGGTAGTGCAGTGGCTTACCAGCGTCGCACGGTTGCGAGGATGCTCAACGTGGCCTTGGTTTGGTCGGGGGCGAGCTGCTGCATGCGGCCGTGGGAGCTCGTCGGAGTTGCGGATAGCTGTCGGGCTTTTGCAAACAGCGACGGAGACGATGAACTAGGTCACCGTAGTGAAAACAAAAGGCATCATCATGAGCACAAGGACAAGGAGCACCAGTGAATTTGATCTAGGGGACAAGGGGCGCTCGATTTCCTACCGGAATTTCTCGCCGGAGATGATGGGTGCCTCGGGTGCTCGCGGTGGTTGACGGAGGCAATGTTATGGGTCACAAGCAGATAAACTGAGGGCATGAGAAGAAGCACAAGAACAAGGTAAGCATGACAGCAAGAAACAGAAGGCAAGGGGCAGGCGGTGCTCACCGGAATCGTTCGCCGGAGGTGCTCGGGCAACGGCGGTGCAAGCACGAATACGGAAAGCCTGGGGGCGTTCTGGTGATGGGGGTTGAGGGGAAGGGCCGCGGCGGTGTGGGGGTTAAGTAGCAGGCATCGGGGGCGGGGATTACGCAGACATTGATCGGCAATTAAGCGCGAATCAAATGCGGCAGTGAAGGAGGTAACGGCGGCGACAACGGGGTCCGGGGTGCAGGGTTTGGGGACGATGACGATGTTGCGTTTGGGGCCACTGGTCAGGGGGGGGGGGGTAACGCGTGCGCGGGTGAGAGAAGGGGCAGAGGGAGAGTGGCCCGGGTGGGCTTGCTGGGCTGTTTCTGGCGCTGGCTTTAATTTTTTTCTTTTCTCCTTCTCTTTTTCCAAATTGATTTTCAGGAATGAATTTAAAACCCTACTTCAAACAAGTTTGAATTCAAATCTTTTCTAGATTTTTGTAATGTGAATATTTCATTCAAAAGTGTGACAAACACCTCTGTCCACTGAAAAACACATTGGTCTTTTGAAAATAAAAATAAAACCATGCCTCATATGGATGTAAATAAAAGGGCATAATAATGGTTTTATTTGGGGTTTTGGTTTGAAAAAATTTGTGCAAGACAAAAATGCTATGAGTACGTGAATGCAATGCATGCTTTTGTAATTCATGAATTTTGGGATGTTACACAGAGTGAGAATTCTGATCACTCTTGTCTTTTAATTTGGCAAAAAAATTACCCGGATTTTCAGATGCATGCATGCAGATGCACAAAATCCTAAATCTACCCTTCGTTTAGTCCTAAATGCTATGATGTTACATATATCCACCCGTTGCTTGTATCTAGTATATAGATCTTGGTACTTAGTTGTTCCCATCGTAGGAAAAAATTTGTTTTCTATGCTGCGAACCCTTCAGTGGTATCAGATCCGGATCTATGCGTAGATGCTTTGCATGGGTAGTACACATATGAATATCTTGGACCTGATGGTCATGTTATTACTTCTTACTTGTACTTTGGATATTGGTGGCATAGTGGGATGAAGCGGCCCGGACAAACTTTACATGTCCTCGCACATGAGACCTGTTCCACGCTTGACATGCAACTAGTTTTGCATAAGTGGCTTGCGGGTGTCTGTCCATCCTACTATAGTCAATATCTGATTTACAACGAGTTGTCAATAATTTGATTATCATCGTTGTGGTTCCATGTTCGTAGGTAAGATCGGTTCTATCTCCGAAAGCCCCCAGCCACGTAAAACTTGCAATAGATAAATTAGAAGCGTCCAGTTTAGATTGTTACTGGGATAGTGTCATGATATGGTGATGTTGTAAGTAAAAGTATAAGTCGATACTCTTACAACACACATAACGTGTAAGTTCCATAGACTTTGGCCTTACACATAAAGGAATGATTAGGATCATACCACAATGCACATGATAACGATCAAGTGCAAGGACCATATCATTTCACTTTTTCACATGTGATGTTTGTTGCATCTTATATTGCTTGTTTGGCATTTTATTAGCATAATAAGATGATCCCTCATTTAGATATCAAGATAAAAGTATGTTCTTCCTTAAGTATGAACCGATAATGTTTCGCCGCTTCAAGACATCACGTGATGATCGGGTGTACTTGAATCCACGAGCATATCTTGGGTGTAAGACAGTTTTACACACGCAAATACTAAGGTTCTTACTTGGCGAGCCTAGCATGTGCAGATATGGCCTCGGAACACGGACCGAAAGGTTAAGCATGAGTCATATGTTTTGATATGATGACCATATGGATGATCGCCTTTGAAGCTACACCAACTCACGTGATGATTGGACTTGGTGTAGTGGATTTGGTTCATGTAATCACCAAAAAGACACGAGGGAGGTCGTTTTTGAGTGGGAGTTCATTTCTAATTTGGATTAGTAGAAGTCAATATATCATAAATTAAATCAAAGTGAATTTGCATAATTTGTTGTAGTCATTGGCATTCGTTCACCACCTTATGCTTAGTTGTAATTGAGATAATAGAACTATAGAATTCTGGATATTTACTTTACGAACTGGTATCGTATTGTGTTGAGTGTCAATCTAAAGTTTAAAGTCCTATTGCAAACTTTCAGCAAACTCTATTTACTCCGTAAAATTTAATAATTGGTATTAAATTGAGAGTAACAATTCCAGTGTTAGTATCTTAAGTATCATGTTTGCTCCATGATTCTTGATTGTTTTAATATCAAGTTTATCTAGGAGCTAAAAGAATTGTTTCATAAACCATAATGTGTGGCAGATATAACGATATCTGAAACAATATTTTGGTTGCAATATGATAGAGTATAATGTATGTTCTCATATTGGATGAGAATTTTCAAAGGTTGGAGATGCTAGACATCCTAATCATCCAAAAAGGGTTTTGGAAGTAAAATTATACTCACGATTCGCCTTTAAGAGCTACATTATCTTGATCATGAAAGTCGTCATGATAAGGATGAATAGAAGATGTATGTAAAGTGTTTACTACACTAAAAGATTACTTAAGAATGGATTTTGAAAGAATGCTGATCATTTCATGATGGTGATCTACATCAAAGTGCAATACCAAAGGTATTAGTATTTGAATATACATGCGTTGGACTATGTGTCATGTATATGGCGCCACTCTTGATGTTGATAGATTATTTTAAAAAGGAAAAGGAAATGATGAAAGAGAATCTATAAAATATTTTTGGCAGAAAAGAAAAGGCTGGAAATATCCAGTTTAGGTATATAGATGATGTGGCACCCCGGATTTACGGTCCGAGAATACCCGTTATGCATACAATTTACATTCCAATGATCAGTGTGCCGTGAGCATAACTGACTAGTATCATTACAACATCCATATAGTAACGAGTACAAAACTTACAAGGTGGCCATTATGGCGAATATAACACAAATAGCGGAAGTCTTCAGCGCAGAGCCCGTGCCTTAACCTACAGACAATTGACTGGGAAGACGTCCTAGCTCACATAGACGTCAACACCTTCGTTCCTTCTTAACATATGCAATCTGGCCAAGTAAATAGCCAGGGACAATGCCGGTGAGTACTTTGAATATACTCGCAAACCACCTTAAGAGGAAAATAATAAAAGATATGCAATATAGCTGTGATAGGATGGCTCCAAGAGAGGTTCTTTTATAAACTAGTTTCTCTTGTAGGCATAGCATGTCTCTATATCTTTGTTGAAAAACTTTTATAAAACATTTTGGAAACCCTTTTTGGAAAGTTTTAAGAAAGTACTAGGATTGGGTCACCCATTTGTTTCTCCTTCCGGTCATCTCATGACCAAAATCCTTCCTCCATTTTCCCGACCATCCCATGGTCAAAACATTTTAGAGCCATTGCTTTTCCGAAGTCCTTTTTGAAATCAAAACCATTACCCCCGTACAGCACACATCACAACCGTCCATGACCGAGGACTCGGCTATTCGAATAGATTTACACTCTGCAGAGGTTGTACACTGTACCCACACCATCCGATTACCCGTCCCTGATCTACACCGATCGTGGGTAGAATAACCGGTCAAGACCTTCCGAATACCCTATCCGATACAAGTGCCTACCCTATGAGGTTAATCCCCTCAAAACCGGGACGCCCTATATAGTCACAAGCCAACCGAAGTGCGTTTTGCACCCCGCAGGGTGTGCGCTTTCAATGAGGGGCTCATAGTATCGTCTGGCCGCCATTAGACGGTATTTACCTTCCCCAGACCGATGCTTCACATGGGCCTTTAAAGGGGAAAGCCCAGCCTCCGGGAATTTGTTCTTCCCCGTAGTAGTTTGAGACACCTAAACCGGATTAGACAAACTTCCAGCCCAGCCCCGTCCCATTACAGAGTAATGTGGTTGCATGCGTTAATTGCTCAAGCATTAGGTGTTGGAGATATGCCCTAGAGGCAATAATAAAAGTGGTTATTATTGTATCTTTGTGTTTATGATAAATGTTTACATTCATGCTATAATAGTATTAACCAGAAACATTAATACTTGTGTGATTTGTAACTAAATTAGAGTCCCAAGTATAGCCCCTTTTTAATACTAGCTTGTTGGTTAATATATGATCGTGGTTTCCCGATCATGAACATTGAGATGTTGTTTACAACAAGATCATATCATTAGGAGAATGGTATGATGGACATACTCCTATAGATAAGCGTAGCATTAAGATCAACTCATTTCAATAGTTCATTTTCTATAAGCTTTCTGATACATAGTAACCTAATTCCTTCGACCATGAGATCATGCTAATCACCATCACCGGAAGGATGCTTTGATGACATCAAACACCACATGCTGGGTGGCTATAAAGGTGGCATTGAGTGTTCGGAAAGTATGTGTTGAGGCACATGGATCAAGAGTGGGATTTGTCCATCCATATGACGGATAGATATACTCTGGGCCCTCTCGGTGGAATGTCATCCAATTGGCTTGCAAGCATGTGACTGGCTCACAAGGGATCAAATATCACGGGAACGAGAAAAGAGTACTTATCGGTAAAGAGGTTGAACTAGGTATGCAGAGATACCGACGATCAAAACCTCGGATAAGTAAACTATCGCGAGACAAAGGGAAATTGGTATCGTATGTAAGTGGTTCATTCGATCGCAAATTAATCGTAGAAATATGTGGGAGCCATATGAATTTCTAGATTCCTCTATTGGTTATTGATCGGAGAAGTTTCTCCGTCATGTCCGCATAGTTCACGAACCGTAGGGAGACACACTTAAGGATTCGATGTTGTTTAGTAGATATGGAATGTTAATAGGGATACCGAATGTTGTTCGAAGTCTCGGATGGGACCCGGGATATAGATCCGGAATGGTCCGGAGAATAAGATTCATATAAGGAAAGTCTGATTCCGGAGTTCAGGAAAGATTCCGATGTTTTCATCGGAGAGGTTCTAGAAGGGTCTAGAAGGTTCACCGGACCGGAAGGGGAATGGACCATGATTGTGTCTTGGATAAGTGGAATGATTGGATCATATCCTAGTTCACTTGGTTTGGGCATTTGTAAGAAAGAATTAAAGCTCTAAATTGAAAGTCAAACAGGAAGTTTGAAAAGTCAAACTGGAACAATGGTTTCCTAGTGGAAGAAGGAAAGAGTCCTTATCTCAATCCAACTTGGGCTTGGGTTTGGATTCAAACCCACCCCTCCCAAGGCTGCCCCCCTCTCATAAATAGAGGGGAAGGGCTGCCCCAAACGACCAAGCCCTAGCCCTCCCACACCCGCGCCGCCGCCAACAGCCGCCGCCGACACCTCCTCCTCCTCCCGGTCTTCTAAACCCTAGATCACCGGGAAACCCTAGATCCACCATAACTCGCACCGGCTAAGGCGAAGCCCTACGGGATCTTCCCTCTACTTCCGACACCACGCCGTAGTGATACCGGAATCGCGAGGGGAGAACTACACCCTCCACTGCCTGCTAGAACAAGGGAGAGGAAGGTCTTCATTGAGTACCGAACATGTGACCGACTACGGAAGCGCTTCTAGAATGCAGCATCGGAAGGATCGTCTACGCAATCTTGAGATCGGCAAGTGTACGACTACATCACCCACGAGAATCTGCTATCGTTAACCGCTTTGGAATCTTTGAGGGTGAGTGCTTCTATCGACTTGTTGCTACAATCTAGTAGATAGATCTTGGCTTGTTTGTGTGCATGCAGTAGAAGTTTTTTGTTTTCCATGCTATGAACCCCTACAGTGGTATCAGAGCCGTGTCTATATGTAGATATGTTGCACGAGTAGAACACAATGGTCATTGTGGGCGGTGGTGCTTTTATTATGAATTGCTTTTTGTGTACTTTGCATCTTACGGTATGATGGGATGAATGTAGGATCCCTCCTTTGTAAAGGAAAAGGATCCCTGTGATTGCAATGCTAGTCCCTGGATCAATGCTAGCATCCACAGTTTAAGATGAAGTACACAGAAACAAAGGTCGTTTATTACATCCATTCCAGAGATAAAATATAGTCTTTTACAACTCAAGGCCACAGGCCTAATACAAGAGTTTTGGAATAAGTAAATAAACATAAGTCTTCATCTTCATGTGCCACAGGCAAACATGTTGAGTGTAGACTCATGACACCTAATCATCGTCGGAGTAACCTGCAACATCACAAGTTACAGCCACAGTGGTCAATACTTTTGGAATAGTATTGGCAAGTGATACCTTAGTATAATTTAGGTGGACTACAATTCTATATGCAATATGGCTAAGTGTAGCTTGGCTTGCTTTGCTCAAAATAGGTTTTCCTATCAGTTGAAAACACTAAGTTTTTCTTTGCCAAAAACTTTTCCCAAGAATCCATCAATAGACATTGAGGTTCTTCACCCTTGTTCACCCACAAGTTTTACTTAGAAGTTGGAATGTTGAGATTCTCGATAGCTTCCATGTCTTGATGCTCAAGTTGTCCATTGCCATGGACTTGGCTAAGTACTTAGATTTTTCCATCTGCAGAGGTTGTGCACTTTCCCCACCAGACTTGGTTTCCCAAGACAGGACCTTTCAGAAGCCTTTCCTTAGACCAAATGGACGCGCTCCAACCTATCATTCCCACTACCACCAACTATCCAAATGGCTAAGTTCTAGCAACTTATGTGATCAAGGCAGAGCCCATATTGCCAAGTGGCTGCACTATAAGCTTCTCAACACTTGGCCTCTAAAATCCCTTTGTGCCTGGGTGGCATACCACAAGTGAGATACACAAGGTAAACCATGTCCATGGCCCTTGTGTAACCACTCAACCAAAAAACCACCATTCAAGTCCCATTCCACCAGGAGGTTCATTGACTTAGTTGTTTTATTAAGAAAACATAAGTCTAAAAGACTTAGAAATATTTTCATCATAGCATGTATATACTTTACCAACCCTTGTTTGCTACTAGCTAGGCTAAGCAAGGCATAGTAACTTAACTTAGGAAAGTTCCTAGCAATTCTACAATTCTACAACTACTTAGGATTTCCCAACATAGCATTTGGCAAAAAGTAACATGCAAGACTTAGCAAAATATTTCTAATGCTTATACAAAATATAGGGATGGAAATATTCATGAAGTACCACTTGCCTTGGTAATGGGGAGAGCAGCACTCTTCACAATCACAGTCACTAGCAAAATCTACACAAAATTTGTAGCACAAACATTACACACAATTCATATACAAACAAAAATAATATGAATGCATGTATGCAAGAAAATGCTAAGTGATGATTTTTGAAAATTCCACCAAGCAAGTGCAAGATACAGAAACAAAACAAGTCAAAAGCTTGCCAACTAAACTTATTTTGCCTTAAAACAATTTACTAAACAAAAACTATAATCAAAATGGACCTAAACATGTTTCTGCACACAAAGTCATTTTAACAGAAACTTTTTGTTAAACACATTGCAGATTCAGAGAGGGCTTGATTCACTGATTCCAACGGTATAAAATTTGCAAAAATCTAACGTGGGAATCAAAAGTTATAGCCATTTGAAAATTGGATCCAAATCTGTTTTGAATTCTATTTTTGAATCCAACCCTAGACACGCGTCAAGTTTCTATTGGTGCGTACCGGTTCGCACCGGATCACCCTTCCGTGCCGTTGGATCTAACTATCGCTGCACGGCTCAGATCTATCCATACCCCTTCGTTAAGTGAACTATTTCTACGCGCTGGATCTGGATCTGACGGCTAAGAATCTTCTAACCAGAAACGAGCGGCGCTAGCAGCGACGGCTGGCGGCGGCGCGTCAGTTAGCGGCGGCGCTAGTGCTCTAGGTCGCCCGGGGAAGAAAGGAGGCGCTTACCAGATTTGCAGGATGCTGCCGATGCTCAAGGTGGCGATGGTTCGTCGAGGGGCGCGCAGACACGGCGAGGATTCCTCGTCGGAGTATAGGTAGACGTCGGGCACGGTCAGTCGTCGACGTTGGCGAGGTTCCTCGTCGCGGGAGGGAGGTCGCCGGAGTTTGTGCAGAGGACGGTGGCGGCCAGTCGTCGTCGTCGTTGGAGCGGAATTCGTCGGCGCAGTCGTCGGAACAATGAGGCGTCGTCACGAAGTTGGGCAACTGGTGGCGTGGAGGCGAAATTGTTTGAGGGGAAATGGTCGCGAGGATGTGGGGATTTTATAGACAAAGGCTCGACAAGAAACGCTTGCTGCATCAATGCTAATTAAGCTCGCGAAATCAGTGCAGCAACGGGCAGCGGCGGAGGTCGTGCGCGGAATCAGGGGAAGACGCAGATGACGTGGAGAGGGCCCGCTTGTCAGCGAAATAAGCAGAGAGGGAGTGGGGTCCAGGCGTCGGTGACTGCATGGGTGCGCTCGTGCGTGTGAGAAGAAGGGGCATGGCCCGGGTGGGCTAGTTGGGCTGCAACAGTTGCTGAGCCGAATTGGGAGCGCCTGGTCCTTTTCTTTTCTTTAGACCTTTTCTTTTTCTAATTTGATTTTCTGGAATGATTTTCAAATGAATTCAAACCCTATTCGAATTCAAATCTTTTTAGGGTTTTTGCAAGGTGCAAAAATTCATATTTTTGGACATAGGAACATGTGATCTCTCTGTTCAAGCTTGGTCTTTTTGAATAAACAAAATAAACAGTGCAATAGCACTTTAATTTTGAAAATGTTTTGGAAATGTTTTTGAACCCTTTTTGTTTTGTATAATTTTTGTTCAAATTCCACACTCAAATCCAATCAACCAGAGAGGCAACAATCTAGGTTTAAAACATTCAAACTTTCAAATGGGGATGGCCATTTGATTTAAGTTTGTTCACATAAAATGATAGCACTATGTGCTTCTGTTTTTCTGAAATGAGTTTTTGAAATTGATCTCAATTCTATATGCATGCATGAATGAATGCAATCTTTGAAATCATGACTTTAGGGATGTTACAAATCTAACCCCCTTAAGGTGAATCTCGCCCTCGAGATTCGGATTGGCTAGCAAATAGGTGAGGGTGGTCTTTCCGAAGATCATCTTCCCTTTCCCATGTTGCTTCCTCTTCGGAATGGTGATTCCACTGCACTTTGCAAAACTTGATAGTCTTCGTCCTTGTTACTCTTTCTGCTGTCTCAAGGATCTTGATAGGTTTCTCTTCATAGGTGAGATCACTTTCTAATTGAACCTCCTCTAAAGGTATAGTATCTTTTAAAGAGGTTTCTTCCATTTCTGGGTGACATTTCTTAAGCTGACTCACATGAAACACATTATGGACAGCTGATAGAGATTTTGGCAGTTCTATTTCATAGGCAACTTCCCCTTTGCGACTAAGAATCTTGAATGGCCCCACATATCTTGGTGCCAATTTTCCTTTGACTCCGAACCTTTTCACTCCACGAAGTGGTGATACCCTAAGATAGGCTCTATCACCCACTTCGTAGGTGACTTCCCTACGCTTAGGATCTGCGTAGCTTTTCTGTCGGGACTGTGCTATCTTCAATCTGTCCTTAACTAATTTTACTTTCTCTTCGGCTTCTTTGATAAGATCCGGCCCGAATAAACTTCTTTCTCCCACACCATTCCATAAGAATGGGGTGGTACACTTTCTTCCATAGAGAAACTCAAACGGTGCCATCTGAATGCTGGCTTGATAGCTGTTATTATAAGAGAACTCTGCGTAAGGCAGACTTTCATCCCAACTGGCTCCATAGTCTAGGGCACATGCCCTCAACATGTCTTCCAGAATTTCATTAGTCCTTTCCGTTTGTCCATCGGTTTGAGGATGAAAGGCAGTACTGAATTCCAACCTCGTTCCCAATGATTCATGTAATTGTCTCCAAAAATGGGAAGTGAATTGAGTTCCCCTATCAGACACAATACTCTTGGGCACTCCATTAGACATACAATTCTACTCATGTAGATCTTGGCCAACTTAGCACTGGTATAGGTTGTCTTCACGGGTATGAAATGAGCCACTTTAGTTAGGCGATCCACTACTACCCATATGGAATCGTATCCTGATCTGGTCCTTGGTAATCCGGTAATGAAATCCATACCAATCTTATCCCACTTCCAATCAGGAATAGGTAGTGGCTGAAGCAAACCTGCTGGTTTCTGATGCTCCGCCTTCACTCTACTACACACATCACACAAAGCAATGTGTTCGGCGATGTCTTTCTTGAGGTTATTCCACCAAAACCTTTCCTTCACGTCCATGTACATTTTGGTGTTACCCGGGTGAATAGAATACGGAGAGTCATGTGCTTCTTGCAAAATCAGTTTCCGCAGTTCCGGGTCTTGTGGAACACAAATACGTTTTCCATGCCATAAAGTACCTTGTTCGTCTTCATGGAACCCTTTGGCTTTACCCTTGCCAATCTTTTCTTTAATCTCATCGATTTCTTTATCATCCTTCTGAGCTTCTTTGATCTTGTCCAACAAAGTGGGTTGAACACCCAAAGCCATGAGATGTCCTTCAGGCACTATCTCCAATCTGAGTTTTCTAAATTGAGCGCACAAATCATCTGGTAGTTCTCCTTTGGTAAGGCCATTCACAAAAACTTTACGACTTAGAGCATCTGCTACAACATTCGCTTTACCGGGGTGGTACTGCAAATTTAAGTCAAAGTCTTTGATAAGCTCTAACCATCTTCTTTGTCTCATATTAATTTCCTTCTGAGTGAAGATATACTTCAAACTTTTGTGATCCGTAAACACTTCACAACGTTTTCCCAAAAGGTAGTGTCTCCAAGTTTTGAGTGCATGGACGACAGAAGCTAACTCTAAGTCATGAGTAGGATAGTTCACTTCATGAGTTTTGAGTTGTCTTGAGGCATAAGCCACTACTTTACCGTCTTGCATAAGTACTGCACCCAATCCTTGATGAGATGCATCACAATATACTTGGAAATCCTTTTCCAAATCTAGCAGACACAAGACTGGTGCTATCACAAGTCTCTTCTTCAACTCCTGAAAGCTGAGTTCACAACCTTCAGACCAAGCAAACTTTTTGTCCTTCTTTAACAATTCAGTCATGGGATTAGCTACCTTAGAAAAATTCTCAATGAACCTCCTGTAGTAACCTGCTAAGCCAAGGAAACTACAAACTTCTTTCACGGACTTGGGAGATTCCCATTCAGTCACAGCTGAAACCTTAGCAGGATCAACTGCTACACCATCCTTTGTCATAACATGACCAAGAAATCCAACTTCCTCTAACCAGAACTCACATTTGCTGAATTTGGCATAAAGTTTATGCTCTCTCAACTTCTCAAGTATCAAACGCAAGTGCCCTTCATGTTCTTCGTTGCTCTTGGAGTAGACTAATATGTCATCGATGAAAACGACAACGAACTTGTCTAGGAATTCCATGAACACTTTGTTCATCATATTCATGAAGTATGCGGGAGCATTGGTTAAACCAAAAGGCATCACGGTATACTCATACAATCCATACCTTGTGGTGAACGCTGTTTTTGGTATGTCTTGTTCCCTTATCTTGAGTTGGAAATATCCTGACCGGAGATCAATCTTTGAAAACACACATGCTCCTTCAAGCTGATCAAACAAGTCATTGATTCTAGGCAAAGGATATTTGTTCTTGATAGTTACCTCGTTGAGTGAACGGTAATCTATGCATAGCCTTTGACTTCTATCTTTCTTCTCCACGAATAAAACTGGGGCTCCCCACGATGAAGAACTTGGTTGAATAAATCCTTTCTGTAGCTTCTCTCCAAGTTGCTTCTTGAGCTCTTTTAGTTCATCCACCGAAATTTTATATGGTATCTTTGCAATTGGTCCAGAACCTGGTACCAAATCTATCAGAAACTCCACATCTCTATCCGGTGGCATTCCTGGCAATTCTTCCAGAAATACATCTGGATACTCACACACAATTGGCACACTGTCCATGCTAACCCCCTTAAGAGAATTTAGCTTACTTCCTTTGGATTCAAAGTTGGAATTGAATTTAATTCTTTTTCTTTCTGGGGTTGTGAGTGCAACAGTACGATTAGCACAGTCTAGTACTCCTTCATACTTAGTCATCCAATCCATTCCCAATATTACGTCTAGTCCTTGGGATTCTAGGACTATCAGACTTACTGGAAACTTATGTTTTCCAAATTCTATTACTAGATCCCGGCATCCAAGACTTACTATCATTTCTCCACCTAGAGAACTAACTTTTATCGGACACCCAATGTTTTCAGTTGGAAACTCATTTCTATCAACAAATTCTCTTGATATGAATGAATGAGATGCACCAGTATCGAAGAGAACAAATGCTGGAACAGAATTGAGTTTGAACTTACCCGCAACAGCATCAGGCTCTTCGTAGATTTCCTCCACATTGATGTGGTTAACTTGCCCTTTCTGAAATGGGTTGGGCTTGTTGGGACCTTCGACTTTCTTTTCTGGGCATTCATTTGCATAATGCCCCATCTTCTTGCATTTGAAGCATTCAACCTGACTGATGTCTCTTTTAACAGGTTGACTTGCACTTTCACTACCATTACCACTGTGGTGGCCCTTATGTCCACTCTTGTGGTTCTTGTACTTTTCGTTGTCATGACTACGGTGATGTTTGTTGTCATGACGGTTGTGGTTGTGGTACTTGTTGAATTTCCCATGCTTGTGGGATCCTGAGCTTCCACTGTCATCAAAATGAGATCGTTTGTGAGACGATCCCGAGCTATGCTTGTCGGAGTGCTTCCTCTTTCTACTCTCAACTTGCTTCATTTTGCTCTCCAAAATAGCAGCCTTATCACAAAGAGACTGATAAGTGGGAACATATGCCACAGCCAGCTGCAGATTCAGCTCATCATTTAAGCCTTCTAGAAATTTTTCCTTTCTCTTGGCATCTGTGTCAACCTCATCTGGTGCATAACGCGCCAAATTGTTGAACTCCTCAATGTACTCAGCCACGCTGCGGTGACACTGCTTCAGATTGTGGAACTCTTTCTTTTTCAGGCTCATTATTCCTGATGAGATATGAGCAGTGCGAAAACCATCTTCAAAGATAGCCCAAGTCACCTCTTCTATGGGTGTGGTAATTTGGAAGTTGTCCCACCAAGTGGCGGCTGGCCCTTCCAGTAGATGTGCTGCAAATCTGACTTTTTCAGCATCCGTACAGCCCACGGTTACTAAGTCCTTGTTTACCGAACGTAGCCAATCATTGGCCACCATGGGATCAGTCGTCCCTGAGAACTTAGCTGGCCTCAATCGCAAAAATCTGGTGAGCATATCAAAGCTCGGAGGGTTGTTGTTGTTATTGTTGTTATTGTTGTTGTTATTGGGGTTGTTGTTGTTGTTTTGGTTCTGAATGAATGTTGTCATCATCTGCATGAGCTGTGTTTGAGCAGTCATCATTTGTTGCATTTCTGGTGTGATGTTGTTGTTGTTGGGGTTGGGGTTTGCGCGACGGGGAGGCATCTGTGGTTTGTTCAAATAGAGATAAGAATGAGATACCCATAGATGTTTTCATGCACATTACATCACATAAGAAATCACATAGCATGCAACACAAGATAAAAGTTCATCAACCAGATAACAAGTTCACAAAGTAAAAACACACATGTAGCAAGCCATCCACACGTCGGATGGTCCAATAACAAGTTCTCAAATAAAAAGTATGATAATATATGATAAACGAGTAGTCAAGTCTACTCCTCGGCATCAATCTCCTCCTCGACAAAGGTAAGACCTGCGTTCTCCATTGCGGTCTTGTTCTCCTCAATGGTAGTGGTCAAGGAATCAATCTTGGCTTTGAGAGCCCTCTTCTGGGAACGAAGCCTCTCTATCACCGACTGCTGATGCTCGAGATCAAAGTCCTTGGCCTTGGGTTCTTCAGTCATGTCGCGAATCTTCTTGTTCCTCTCTTGGACTCGCTTTTCCCGACTCTTGAACTTTTTGTCCTGGGTCTCGAACTTTGCCTGCATCTCCTTGGCAACCTCATCTTGCTCCGCAAAGAGCTTGTCCTTCTCGCGAAGCTGCACCTGGAGCTCATCATTGCTGAGCATGACATTGGTCCTGTCCGTGTCCACGTGCCTAATGAGAGACTCTAAGAACTGGAGGTACAGACGTATCGGCTCTGCTGCGTCCCTCGAGTCATCCTCGAAGTCGATGGACTCTCCGTCCTCATCACGTCTTCCGAAGACGTGGAAGTGAGTGCGTCTAACCTGTCGGGAGTGTCGACCTAACAGACGTCCTATCAGGTCCTGCATAACTACCTCCATGCCTCTCTCCCTATCATCGTGCATGAGCTTGAAGATGATGTCCTCCGTAGTAGGCTCTGCCTGGCGTCCGGGCTGGTTCACCTTGAAGCCCCAGAGATCCTTCCTCTCAAACTTGGTGAGGGGATGCACCGTGATGGTGGGAAGAGGGAGATTGAGCAAAGTAGTAAGCTCAACGATACGGGGACCAAAGCGGGTAACCTGGAACTCCTCAACAGTGCTGATGGTAATAGGCATCTATTTATAAAATGGAAAAGTTAGAACAACACATTTCAAGATAGAACAAAAGTCATCACATTCATATCCTTGGAAAGCAAAACACACAAGTCATGCATACATGATAGCATTACATCAACCAAGGTTCAATCTTATTTTAAAGCAACATTTTGAAAAATAGGGTGATAGGTGGTAGTCCAACTAACGAAGTACGTTTACAATCCTATCTCACTGGATCTGTTGGCTAACACAATGTTCCTAGAGGCAATTAGCCTATCTTGCTCACATGATTCCATCACTAAGTCTATAATATCTCCTCTTAAGGTTTGATTGGTGGCTTCCAACTCTTGAGTATGTTCCTTCTCTTTCTTCAAGTCTTTTTGGAGGTTAAGCATTCTGCACTTGACTCTAGTACTAAGTTCTTTGATAGTCCTCCAAGCTGCTTCTCTTGCTGACTCAAAGAATGTGGTGTGCACCATAGTATTGGTGTACATGCAGAATCCCTTTTCTTTGTGATTGTCTTCCTTGTTTTTATACAAGTGAAGTTGCACCCACCAGTACTCAACTCCTTCATCCCTCACAGGAAAGCCTTTGTACACAGCTGCACCATGTATCTCCATTGCCACCATGAGGTCCTTGAGAATTTTGGGAAACTCAGTCTCACACTCCAAGGTCATGGTCATGAGTGGTCCTTTCCTTACGGCTTCGTTGATGGAGTTCATCTACAAATAGAGATGAGAAAGAGATTAGAAAAGTTTACGAGAGGAATAGACAAGTATAGAAGTGGTTGAAAAATTTTCCTTAGTGGTTTCCAATCCTAGGGTCATAATCCTACAGGCAACACAGTGCTCTGATACCATTTGTAGGATCCCTCCTTTGTAAAGGAAAAGGATCCCTGTGATTGCAATGCTAGTCCCTGGATCAATGCTAGCATCCACAGTTTAAGATGAAGTACACAGAAACAAAGGTCATTTATTACATCCATTCCAGAGATAAAATATAGTCTTTTACAACTCAAGGCCACAGGCCTAATACAAGAGTTTTGGAATAAGTAAATAAACATAAGTCTTCATCTTCATGTGCCACAGGCAAACATGTTGAGTGTAGACTCATGACACCTAATCATCGTCGGAGTAACCTGCAACATCACAAGTTACAGCCACAGTGGTCAATACTTTTGGAATAGTATTGGCAAGTGATACCTTAGTATAATTTAGGTGGACTACAATTCTATATGCAATCTGGCTAAGTGTAGCTTGGCTTGCTTTGCTCAAAATAGGTTTTCCTATCAGTTGAAAACACTAAGTTTTTCTTTGCCAAAAACTTTTCCCAAGAATCCATCAATAGACATTGAGGTTCTTCACCCTTGTTCACCCACAAGTTTTACTTAGAAGTTGGAATGTTGAGATTCTCGATAGCTTCCATGTCTTGATGCTCAAGTTGTCCATTGCCATGGACTTGGCTAAGTACTTAGATTTTTCCATCTGCAGAGGTTGTGCACTTTCCCCACCAGACTTGGTTTCCCAAGAAAGGACCTTTCAGAAGCCTTTCCTTAGACCAAATGGACGCGCTCCAACCTATCATTCCCACTACCACCAACTGTCCAAATGGCTAAGTTCTAGCAACTTATGTGATCAAGGCAGAGCCCATATTCCCAAGTGGCTGCACTATAAGCTTCTCAACACTTGGCCTCTAAAATCCCTTTGTGCCTGGGTGGCATACCACAAGTGAGATACACAAGGTAAACCATGTCCATGGGCCTTGTGTAACCACTCAACCAAAAAACCACCATTCAAGTCCCATTCCACCCAGGAGGTTCATTGACTTAGTTGTTTTATTAAGAAAACATAAGTCTAAAAGACTTAGAAATATTTTCATCATAGCATGTATATACTTTACCAACCCTTGTTTGCTACTAGCTAGGCTAAGCAAGGCATAGTAACTTAACTTAGGAAAGTTCCTAGCAATTCTACAATTCTACAACTACATAGGATTTCCCAACATAGCATTTGGCAAAAAGTAACATGCAAGACTTAGCAAAATATTTCTAATGCTTATACAAAATATAGGGATGGAAATATTCATGAAGTACCACTTGCCTTGGTAATGGGGAGAGCAGCACTCTTCACAATCACAGTCACTAGCAAAATCTACACAAAATTTGTAGCACAAACATTACACACAATTCATATACAAACAAAAATAATATGAATGCATGTATGCAAGAAAATGCTAAGTGATGATTTTTGAAAATTCCACCAAGCAAGTGCAAGATACAGAAACAAAACAAGTCAAAAGCTTGCAACTAAACTTATTTTGCCTTAAAACAATTTACTAAACAAAAACTATAATCAAAATGGACCTAAACATGTTTCTGCACACAAAGTCATTTTAACAGAAACTTTTTGTTAAACACATTGCAGATTCAGAGAGGGCTTGATTCACTGATTCCAACGGTATAAAATTTGCAAAAATCTAACGTGGGAATCAAAAGTTATAGCCATTTGAAAATTGGATCCAAATCTGTTTTGAATTCTATTTTTGAATCCAACCCTAGACACGCGTCAAGTTTCTATTGGTGCGTACCTGTTCGCACCGGATCACCCTTCCGCGCCGTTGGATCTAACTATCGCTGCACGGCTCAGATCTATCCATACCCCTTTGTTAAGTGAACTATTTCTACGCGCTGGATCTGGATCTGACGGCTAAGAATCTTCTAACCAGAAACGAGCGGTGCTAGCGGCGGCGGCTGGCGGCGGCGCGTCAGTTAGCGGCGGCGCTGGTGCTCTAGGTCACCCGGGGAAGAAAGGAGGCGCTTACCAGATTCGCAGGATGCTGCCGATGCTCAAGGTGGCGATGGTTCGTCGAGGGGCGCGCGGACACGGCGAGGATTCCTCGTCGGAGTATAGGCAGACATCGGGCACGGTCAGTCGTCGACGTTGGCAAGGTTCCTCGTTGCGGGAGGAAGGTCGCCGGAGTTTGTGTAGAGGACGGTGGCGGCCAGTCGTCATCGTCGTTGGAGCGGAATTCGTCGGCGCGGTCGTCGGAACAGCGGCGGCGTCGTGCGAGTTGTGGGCAGCCTGGTGGCGTGGAGGCGAAATTGTTTGAGGGGAAATGGTCGCGAGGATGTGGGGATTTTATAGCCAAAGGCTCGACAAGAAACGCTTGCTGCATCAATGCCAATTAAGCTCGCGAAATCAGTGCAGCAACGGGCAGCGGCGGAGGTCGTGCGCGGAATCAGGGGAAGACGAAGATGACGTGGAGAGGGCCCGCTTGTCAGCGAAATAAGCAGAGAGGGAGTGGGGTCCAGGCGTCGGTGACTGCGTGGGTGCGCTCGTGCGTGTGAGAAGAAGGGGCATGGCCCGGGTGGGCTAGTTGGGCTGCAACAGTTGCTGGGCCGAATTGGGAGCCTGGTCCTTTTCTTTTCTTTAAACCTTTTCTTTTTCTAATTTGATTTTCTGGAATGATTTCAAATGAATTCAAACCCTATTCGAATTCAAATATTTTCAGGGTTTTTGCAAGGTGCAAAAATTCATATTTTTGGACATAGGAACATGTGATCTCTCTGTTCAAGCTTGGTCTTTTTGAATAAACAAAATAAACAGTGCAATAGCACTTTAATTTTGAAAATGTTTTGGAAATGTTTTTGAACCCTTTTTGTTTTGTATAATTTTTGTTCAAATTCCACACTCAAATCCAATCAACCAGAGAGGCAACAATCTAGGTTTAAAACATTCAAACTTTCAAATGGGGATGGCCATTTGATTTAAGTTTGTTCACATAAAATGATAGCACTATGTGCTTCTGTTTTTCTGAAATGAGTTTTTGAAATTGATCTCAATTCTATATGCATGCATGAATGAATGCAATCTTTGAAATCATGATTTTATGGAAGTTACAATGAAGCGGCCCGGGGCTAACCTTACATGACATCGTTCATGAGACTTGCTCCATGCTCAACATGCAACTTGTATTGCATAAGTGGCTTTGCGGGTGTCTGTCTCTCCCATCATAGTATAGATTCAATTTACAACGGGCACTTGATAGTTCAAACATCAACGTTGTGGTTCTTGTTCGTAAGTTAGAACGACACTTATTGAAAGCCCCAAACCACGTAAAATATGCAAAGAAAATTAGAGGCGTCTAACTTTGTTTTGCAGGGGTGTGTTGTGATGTGATATGGCCATGATTGTGATTATATATGATGTATGCAATGTTCCTTATTGTAAGTCGGCAACCGCCTGGAGCCGTATGGTTGTCTTTTAATTTCGTTAAGACCTGCGTGTCTATTCAAAGTAGTTGTAATAGTTGATGCTGGTGGACGACAACCATGAAGCAGCGCCATTGACCTTGACGCCATACCGGTGATGATGGAGATCATGTTCGTGCTTGAAAATGGAGATCGGAAGCACAAGAAGAAAGGCCATATCATATCACATATTATGAATTGCATGTGATGTTAATCCTTTTATGCATCTTGTATTGCTTAGTTCGCGACGGTAGCATTATAAGATGACCCCTCAAGCACAAAGTTTCAAGTTATAAAGTGTTCATCCTTAGTAAGCACCGTTGCTAAAGCTCGTTGTTTCGAAGCACCACGTGATGATCGGGTGTGTTAGATTCTGCGAGTGTATACAACGCGAGCAAGCCAAATTTGCTCATGCGAAAGCTAAGGTTTGATCTTAACGAGCCTAGCATGTACAGACATGGTCTCGGAACACGGATCACCGAAAATTAAAGCATGAGTCATATAGTAGATATGATGAACATGTTGATTGTTCGCCATTGAAGCTACATCAACTCTCGTGATGATCTATTTTGATGTGGTGGATTTGGTTCATGTGATCACTAAAGCAATTTGAGGGATATTGTTTTAAGTGGTAGTTCACCTAGATTAATTTAACTATTAATTAGAACTCAATTTGTCATAAACTTAGTCTAAACTATTGCAAATATGTTGTCGATCAATGGCGGCCCCTACCATCAATTTTAATGCGTTCCTAGAGAAAGAAAATTTGAAAAACAATGGAAGCAACTTCACGGATTGGTTCCGCAATTTGAGGATTGTCCTCAATGATGGTAATTTGACCT
The DNA here is from genome assembly GCA_023614405.1 of Avena insularis. Classification (NCBI taxonomy): domain Eukaryota; kingdom Viridiplantae; phylum Streptophyta; class Magnoliopsida; order Poales; family Poaceae; genus Avena; species Avena insularis. Next base: position 45,757,255 of record CM042695.1, read on the forward strand.
ATGTGCTGGATGCACTGCTGGGTGACCCACCTGCAGTTGATTCTACCAATGAGGTCAAGAATGTTTTCCTCGCTCAGGAGAATCAGTACTCCACAGTTCAGTGTGCTATCTTGTATGGTTTGGAATCATAGCTTCAGAAAAGGTTTGAGAACCATGACCCACATGATATTGTCTAGGAACTCAAAATGATATTTGAGGCTCACGCGGCAGTTGAGAGTTATGAGGCTTCTGAAAAGTTCTTTAACTGCAAGATGGAAGAGGGCAGCTCCGTCAGTGAGCACGTGCTTAAGATGTCTGGGCACGCAAGCAAGCTTCAAAGCTTAGGTATAGTGATTCCTAATGCTATGGGGATTCATCGTGTCCTCCAATCACTACCACCAAGATACAAGAACTTTGTGATGAACTACAATATGCAAAACATGGGAAAGTCATTGCCTGAACTCTTGTCCATGTTAAAATCTGCAGAAGTGGAGATCAATAAAGAGCACCAAGTGTTGATGGTCAATAAGACCACCAAATTCATGAAGCAAGGCAAGTCTAAGCAAAAGGGAAACTTCAAGAAGGGTGGTAAGAAAGTTACCACGCCGGCGAAGAAGACCAAGGGGGGCCTAAGCCTAATACTGAGTGCTTTTACTACAAGGGAGAAGGTCACTTGAAGAGGAATTGCCCTAAGTACTTGGCGGATTTGAAGAACGGCAACATCAAGAAGAAAGGTATATCCGATATACATGTTATTGATGTGTATCTCACTAGTACTCGTAGTAGTGCCTGGTTATTTGATACTGGTTCGGTTGCTCATATTTGTAACTCGAAATAGGTGTTGCAAAGTAGACAGAAGCTAGAGAAGAACGAGGTGACGATGAACGTTGGAAATGGATCAAAGGTTGATGTGATCGCAGTCGGCACGCTACCTCTTCATCTACCATCGGGATTAGTTTTATACTTAAATAATTGTTATTTGGTGCCTGCGTTGAGCATAAACATTATATCTGGATCATGTTTATTGCGAGACAGTTACTTGTTTAAGTCCGAGAATAATGGTTGTTCGATTTATATGAGTAATATGTTTTATGCACATGCACCTTTGATAGATGGTCTATTCTTATTGAATCTCGATTGTGGAAATACACACATTAATAGCATTGAAGCTAAACGTTTGAAATTGAGCGATAACATGACCTATATGTGGCACTGTCGTCTTGGTCATATTGGAGTGAAGCATATGAAGAAACTGCATTCCGATGGACTTCTTGAATTACTTGATTTCGAATCACTTGAAAGATGTGAAGCATGTATGATGGGTAAAATGACTAAGACTCCATTTTCTGGTATGATGGAGCAAGCTACGGACTTATTTGAAATCATACATACCGATGTATGCGGCCCAATGAGTGTGTCATCGTGCGGTGGTTATCGTTATGTTCTTACCTTCACGGATGACTTGAGTAGATATGGGTATATCTATTTCATGAAACATAAGTTCGAAACTTTTGAGAAGTTTAAGGAATTTCAAAGTGAGGTAGAGAATCAACGTAACAAGAAGATTAAATTTCTACGATCTGATCGCGGAGGTGAATATCTAAGTTACGAGTTTGGCGAGCATTTGAATAAATGCGGAATACTTTCACAATTGACACCGCCGGGAACACCAAAGCGTAATGGTATGTCCGAACGTCGTAATCAAACTCTCTTAGATATGGTTCGTTCTATGATGTCACTTACATATTTACTGCTATCATTTTGGGGTTATGCATTAGAAACATCCGCATTCACTTTAAATAGGGCACCATCTAAATCCATTGAAATGACACCGTATGAATTATGGTTTGGGAAGAAACCTAAATTGTCGTTCCTTAAAGTTTGGGGTTGCGAAGCTTATGTAAAGAAGTTACAGCCCAACAAGCTTGAACCCAAAGCGGAAAAATGCGTCTTCATAGGATACCCAAAGGAAACTATTGGGTATACCTTCTATCATAGATCCGAGGGCAAAATCTTTGTTTACAAGAATGGATCCTTTCTAGAGAAGGAGTTTCTCTCGAAAGAAGTGACTGGAAGGAAGCTAGAGCTCGACGAGGTTGTTGAACCTTCTCTCAAACTTGCGAGTAACGCAGCACCGTAAGTAGTTCCTGTGGCGCCTACACCAATAAGAGAGGAAGCTAATGATGTTGATCATGAAACTTCGGTTGAAGTTACTACAGAACCTCGCAGGTCAACGAGAACTCGTACCACTCCTGATTCGTATGATCCCTTTATGAGTGTCATGTTGGTGGACAACACCGATGACCCTACGACATATGAGGAAGCGATGACGAGCCCAGATTCCAATAAATGGCAATAAGCCATGAAATCCGAGATTGGATCCATGTACGAAAACCAAGTATGGACTTTGGTGGACTTACCGGATGGCCGGAAGGCTGTCAAGAACAAATGGATTTTCAAGAAGAAAACAGATGTTGATGGTAATGTTACTGTCTATAAAGCTCGACTTGTCGCAAAAGGGTTTCAACAAATTCAAGGAGTTGACTACGATGAGACTTTCTCACCAGTAGCGAAGCTAAAGTCTGTGAGGATTATGTTAGCAATCGCTGCATATTATGATTATGAGATATGGCAGATAGATGTCAAAACGGCGTTCCTCAATGGAGACATCGATTAAGAGTTGTATATGATGCAACCCAAATGTTTTTTCGATCCTAAAGATACTAAGAAGGTATGCAAACTTCAACGGTCCATATATGGATTGAAGCAAACATCCCAAAGTTGGAATCAACGTTTTGATAAGGTAATCAAAAGCTTTGGATTTATACAAACTTATGGAGAAGCTTGTATTTACAAGAAAGTGAGTGGGAGCTCTGTAGCATTCTTAATACTATATGTAGATGACATATTGTTGATTGGGAATGATGTAGACCTTCTTAATAGTGTCAAGGATTATTTGAATAATAGTTTTTCAATGAAAGATCTTGGCGAAGCAGCTTGCATATTAGGCATAAAGATTTATAGAGATAGATAGAGACGCCTAATATCATTGTCACAAAGTACATATTTGGACAAAGTTCTAAAGAGGTTTGGAATGGAAGATAGCAAGAAAGGGTTGTTGCCCATGTTGCCCAATACGACCTTGAGTAAAACTCAAAGTCCTGCAACGGCATAAGATAGAGAAAGCATGAGTAAGACTCCCTAGGCCTCAGCCATAGGATCTCTTATGTATGCCATGATATGTACTAGACCCGACATTGCATGTGCTGTTAGTTTGACTAGCAGAAATCAAGGTGATCCAGGAGTGGATCATTGGACAGCGGTCAAAAACATCCTTAAGTACTTGAGAAGAACTAAGGATATGGTTCTTTCTTATGGAGCTGATGAACAGCTCGTTGTTAATGGTTACACCGATGCTAGTTGGAACATCGATCCGGATGATTCTAAATCTCAATCTGGATATATATTTACTTTGAATGGTGCAGCAGTTAGCTGGAGGAGTGCAAAGCAAAGCGTTGTGGCGAGATCTTCAACTCAATCGGAATACATAGCTGCTTCGGAGGCTTCACAAGAGGCGATATGGATGAAGGAGTTCATTATAGAGCTCGGTGTGGTTCCAAGTGCGCTGGACCCAATATCTATCTATTGTGATAACATGGGCGCCATAGCCAATGCGCAAGAACCAAGGTCACAAGAAGCTGAAGCACATCAAGCTACGTTTTCACGCTATTCGAGAGCATGTCCAAGATGGTGACATAAAGATTTGCAAAGTACACATAGATCTGAATGTGGCGGATCCGTTGACTAAACCTCTCCCGATGGCAAAACATGACCAGCACCAAACCTCCATGGGTGTTCGGTATATTACCATGTAATCTATATTAGTTGACTCTAGTGCAAGTGGGAGACTGTTGGAGATATGCCCTAGAGGCAATAATAAAAGTGGTTATTATTGTATCTTTGTGTTTATGATAAATGTTTACATTCATGCTATAATAGTATTAACCGGAAACATTAATACTTATGTGATTTGTAAACTAAATTAGAGTCCCTAGTAAATCCTATTTTTAATACTAGCTTGTTGGTTAATAGATGATCGTGGTTTCACGATCATAAACATTGAGATGTTGTTAACAACAAGATCATATCATTTGGAGAATGGTATGATGGACATACTCCTATAGATAAGCGTAGCATTAAGATCAAGTCATTTTAATAGTTCATTTGCTATAAGCTTTCTGATACATAGTAACCTAATTCCTTCGACCATGAGATCATGCTAATCACCATCACCGGAAGGATGCTTTGATGACATCAAACACCACACCGTAACTGGGTGGCTATAAAGGTGGAATTGAGTGTTCGGAAAGTATGTGTTGAGGCATATGGATCAAGAGTGGGATTTGTCCATCCATATGACAGATAGATATACTCTGGGCCCTCTCGGTGGAATGTCATCCAATTGGCTTGCAAGCATGTGAATGGATCACAAGGGATCACATATCACGGGAACAAGAAAAGAGTACTTATCGGTAACGAGGTTGAACTAGGTATGCAGAGATACCGAGGATAAAAACCTGGGATAAGTAAACTATCGCAAGGCAAAGGAAAATTGGTATCGTATGTAAGTGGTTCATTCGATCGCAACGTAATCGTAGAAATATGTGGGAGCCATATGAATTTCCAGATTCCTCTATTGGTTATTGATCGGAGAAGTGTCTCGGTCATGTCCGCATAGTTCACAAACCGTAGGGAGACACACTTAAGGATTCGATGTTGTTTAGTAGATATGGAATGTTAGTAGGGATACCGAATGTTGTTCGGAGTCTCGGATGGGATACGGGAGATAGATCCGGAATGGTATGGAGAATAAGATTCATATAAGGAAAGTCCGATTCCGGAGTTCGGGAAAGATTCCGATGTTTTCATCGGAGAGGTTCTAGAAGGGTCTAGAAGGTTCACCGGACCGGAAGGGGAATGGACCATGAATGTGTCATGGATAAGTGGAATGATTGGATCATATCCTAGTTCACTTGGTTTGGGCATTTGTAAGAGAGAATTAAAGCTCTAAATTGAAAGTCAAACGGGAAGTTTGAAAAGTTAAACTGGAACAATGGTTTCCTGGTGGAAGAAGGAAAGAGTCCATCTCTCAATCCAACTTGGGTTTGGGTTTGGATTCAAACCCACCCCTCCCAAGGCTGCCCCCTCTCATAAATAGAGGGGGAGGGCTGCCCCAAACTACCAAGCCCTAGCCCTCCCACACCCGTGCCGCCGCCACAAAGCGGCCGCCGCGTCACCGCCGCCGGCCCATCGCCACCGCCCTAGCCGCCGCCGACACCTCCTCCTCCTCCCGGTATTCTAAACCCTAGATCATCGGGAAACCCTATATCCACCATAACTCACACCGGCTTAGGCGAAGCCCTGCGGGATCTTCCCTCTACTTCCGACACCACGCCGTCATGCTATCGGAATAGCGAGGGGAGAACTACAACCTCTGATGCCTGCTGGAACAAGGGAGAGGAAGGTCTTCATCGAGTACTGAACATGTGACCGACTGCGGAAGCGCTGCCGGAACGCAGCGCCGGAAGGATCGTCTACATGATCTTGAGATCAGCAAGTGTACGACTACATCACCCACGAGAATCGTTTCTATTTAACAGCTTTGGAATCTTCGAGGGTGAGTGCTTCTATCAAATCGTTGCTACAATCTATTAGATAGATCTTGGCTTGTTTGTGTGCATGCGGTAGAATTTTTTTGTTTTCCATGCTACGAACCCCTACATTAGGAACTGTACAGCCGGGTTGTTTTCGTAAACATTTTTCCTCCATCTTTTGTCCACCTTTTTGTAAAACAAAACCCTTCTCATTTTGCAAACCACTTGGTAGGCCAAGCCTCACCAAGGTTTTCTCAGAAAACATTTTTGTAATTCTTTTCCCGGGGTCTTCCCATCATATACTTTTGCTTAGGCTTAATACGGGGTCTCCAAGGGGTTATGATGTTAAATACCATCTATCATACTAAGGAAAGGTAGGTATTATACAATTGGTTTGTACCTAATGGTACTAAGGGGTATCTTTTTGGAGGGGCCAAACATTCCCCACCTAACATAAATAGTAAAACAACGCAATTTGCATAAACAAGTAGATAAAATATGCATGGGTAAAATAATAGGACAAGGTGTATGAGCAAGAAGGTGACTTTCATGTGACCAGCGATATGTCCCTTGACTTCTTTAAAATACCATAAATCCAATAATAACGATAATAAATATAACCCTGATGCTTCCGTCTTCTCGGCGTCACGCAATCGCAACTATCGCCGTTATCGAGCATACATGCAATCAAACAATACACCAATCAATACCAGGCATACAAGCATCACATCATACAACAAGTAAAGGATAGATACATGCTATACATCAGTAAGATGTTGGGGGTTTGATTTGATTGGATGGATGAAGATTTGGAGGCATTAGGGACAAGATTCCTTTGTATTTAGAGTCTAGGAACTACCTATGAGGGGATTTTTGCTCAAGGATTTGATCTGTATGATACCATTGTATAAAAATAATACCATCAGATAGGTATTGATAAAATAAAGCCAACAAAAGTGGTTTCACCGTTCAATTTCCCTTGGTTTATAGTGGATTTTGGAGTGATTAAAACTCTAGTTTTAGGAAATAATTCACCAGAACTTCTCTGGAGTTCCAAAAATTATTTCCTTGGGTGATTAGGTATTATTTGATGGACTGAATCAAGAGGACTGGGATTCACTTCAAAACAATTACCAGAATGCCCTTGAGTAATTCCCAAAGACAGTACTGGACAAGATTTGTCTTTTTCATCAGATTTATTTTACAAAAGATTTTTAGTTGGTTCCAATGACACATGTTAGGTAATGAGAGTACCTTTATGTAGAAATTGTAATCAACCATTTTGGAGTTGCATAGTTACTGTAGTGATTTTATAAGTGGTTAAACTATACAGAAGAGTTTAATTCGCCATAATTCAATAAAAGCTCAATAAATATTGGGCTCCTGGATTTTGGTACCTTTTGGTATAGAGGTTTAAGGGGAGTTAGGTCATTACCTCATTTCGATTGACCTAGAGAAATTTCTAAAGTCAGAAAATCTCTGATTTTGTTATTTTTGTTGTGGGCAAACCAAGGAGCCTTTTTAAGTAGGACTAGTGGGACATAGAAGTTATGGCTACGAGCTTCCATTATCAATTGGATTTACTCCATTTGGATAATCAAAACACTCTGGAAGCATTTAATAGTGGAAGGAATACTCTTGGCCATTTGATTTTCTATGGTTTATGTATTCAGTAAATTGGTCCAAAACCAATTCTGCATGTTAGAGGCGAGGCTTAGGTACTTGTAAAAATTGTTAACTAAATTTATTTAGGGCATTTCCATTTTTAATTCGATTTAAACAAGACCCTAGTTTTTAGATCCAGAAATAAAAACAGAAAAAGGAATAAAAAGGGGAGGAGGGCCACGGGATAGATCTGAACCTCGCTGGGCCGCAGAGAGCGAGGCCGGCCCAGTAGGGAAGCATCGCACGCGCGGGAGGGAGGTTGGGGGCCGAGGTGGGCAGGCCCAGCAGTGTCTTGACAGTGCAGGCGCCCGAGGCCGTTGGATCTAGGAGAGATCGACGGTTGCGGGGCCTCCTCTTCCTCACGACGAGGGCGCCTTTCCGGAAACCCTAGAGGTGACGGTAGCTCATTGGGGAGGGTGCTGGAGGAATGGAGGAGGGCCGGGGAAGGTCCAGGATGACGCGGTCGACATAGGCGGTCAGGACGAGGGGCGGCTTGGTGGGGTAGTCGCCGGGAGAGGCCTCACGTGTCGGCACCTACGGGAAACGCTCGGGGGCTCGCCGAAGCTCTCCCCAGAGACGCATGCAGGTCGAACAAAGAAGGAGGGTCAGATAGGGCTAGAGCAGGGGGGTCATATTAGAACAAAAATGAGAGGAAGAGAAGCAGTAGGGAGGGCATACGGCCTCCTCCTACCTTGCAGCTGTTTGATCCTGAAGTTCTTTGTCCAGGGCGAAGGAGAGAAAGGGGAGAGAGTGGGAGCTTAGGGGGGAGGTTTTGAGGGGCTGTGGGGTGCAAATGAGGGAGTGGTAGTGGAGTTGGTGGCCTCTGGCCTTATAAATAAAAGGAAGAGGTCCATGGTGGACTATGCTCCTGGTGGCTAGGGAGAGGGGGAAAACCAGGGTAGGATAGTTGCTGTGGGAGTGGGGAGAGAGGTCTGGGTGGTTTCTGGTTTGATTTGTGGCAGCGAGGGAGAGGGTAGCTGCTGCCCAAGCTTTGATGGTGGGATTGGACATGACCTATGTCTCTCTTATAAACAAACACAAAGGACAAGAGGAGTGGTGTATGGTTCCCAACCTTTAATAAGGTAGAGATCCCTGTGTTTACAATGCTAGTCCCTGGATCAATAGCTAGCATCCACAGTTAAGATGTAATATGAAGAAACAAAGGTCATAATACAACTTTATAACCAGGAATAAAATAATTTATTACATCTTACATAGCTCATTTGGCTATCACATTACATTGCAGCAGAATATCTATAAAGCATGGGGTCTTCATCTTCAAAGTGCCACAGGCAGTTGTAACATCCCTAAAATCATGATTTCAAAGATTGCATATCATTCATGCATACATATAGAATTGAGATCTATCTCAAACTCATTCAAGAAAACAGAGGAACATAGTGCTATCATTTTATGTGAGCAAACTTAAATCAAATGCCCATCCCCATTTGAGAGCTTGAATGTTTTAAACCTAGGATGTTTGTCTCCCTTGTTGATTGGTTTGAGTGTGGAGTTAGAACAAAATTTTACAAAATAGAAATGGTTTCAAAAACCATTTTCAAACATTTGCAAACCAAGTACAATGTCCCTGTTATTTTGTTTTTCCAAAAATAACCAAGCCAACTCAAAGTGACCACTTGGTTTTATGCCAAGTTTTGTGACTGTTGGACCCTACAAAATTCCTGAAAAGATTTGATTTCAAATTGAGTTTGAAATCATTTGAAAATCATTCCTGAAAATCAATTTAGAAAAAGAAAAGAGAAAAGAATTGGAAAAGGGCCGGCGCCAGGAATTTGGCCCAGCAACAGATGCAGCCCAACTAGCCCACCCGGGCCACCTCCCTCTCTCTCGCACGCACAGACACACCCAGCAAATCGCTGACACTCGGACCCCACTTCCCCTTTTCTCTATTCACTGACAAGCGGGCCCCGTCCACGACATCATCGTCTTCCCCAAAATTCCGCGCATGAACTCCGTCGCTGCCCGTTGCTGCTTTGATTCCGCGATGTAATTGGCATTGAATCACTGAGCGTTTCTTGTCGAGCCTCTGCCTATTTAATCCCCTCTCTCTCGCGGCCATTTCCCCTCAACAAATACCCTCTCCACGCCGCCAGGCTGCTCGAAACTCGCCAGACGTCGCCACTGTCCCGACGATCTCCGGCAGCAATTCCGGTGAGTCCCGACCGCCCCTGTGCCCCTGATTCAAACGATTATGCTCATCATGAGCTCGTGCATCTTCTGACACCCGTCGCTTGCCTGCTCGTGACCCAGGACGCCGTTTCCATTCGTGCCCGCAACCGACCGAGCCGCCGCTCAAATCCGGCGACCAATTACGGTAAGCAGAGCGCGCCCCTTGCCCCCTCTTGCATACTAGGTTGTTCGCCTTCGTCTTGTGCGTCTCCTAATCCCTCTGGTTCGTGCTAGGGCGACGCGAAACCTCGGCAACCAACTCGACAGCAACCACCTGACGCCGTGCTCAACTCCGACGAGGATTTCCGGCCGTGCCAGTACGCCCCTGTCCAAGCAAAGACCACGTTGAGCTTCTTCGTGACCGTGAGAGTCTGGTAAGCCATGCCACAAACCCCAGCCCTTCCTGCATTCGCCGGACCATCACCGCCAGTAGCGCCGCCGCCGCCAGCAACCATTTGCGCCGCCCATCCATGGTCACGCGCTTAGCAGCCGTAGGATCTGGATCCAGCGCTCTAGATTAGATCTGCATCGAAGGGGTAAGTGACAATCTGAGCCGTGCGCGTAAGTTAGATCTGACGGTCCATGCTAGTCGATCCACGCGAAATGGTACCGACGAATCAGAGCGCGACGCGTGGCTAGGGTTTAGTTTAAAAACAGAATTTGAATCAGATTTAGATCCAATTTTGAAATAGTTATAACTTTTGATCCACACGTTAGAATTTGGCAAATTTTATACCGTTGGAATCAGGAGAGCAAGCCCTTTCTGTTTATGCAATGTGTTTGGTTTTTAGCTTCTGTTAAAATGATTTTAATTGCAGAAACTTGTTTAGGACTATTTTGAACATATGAATTGTTTAGGAAATTGTTTTAGTGTCAAATAAACTTGGTTTAGCATGTTTTTGACTAGGTTATGATTCAGTACTATGCACTTGCTTGAGTGAGTTTTAAAAAAAATCATCACTTAGCATTTTTGCATGCATGCATATGTATTTTTGTTTGTTTGTATATGTTGTGTGTAATTTGTTGCTACCATTCTTTGTGTAGACTTTGGTGCTAGTGATTGTGATTGTGAAGAGTGCTACTCTCCCAACTACCAAGGCAAGTGGTACTTCATGAATATTTCCATCCCTATATATTTTGTACAAGTATTAGAAATATTTTGCTAAGTCCTGCATGTTACTATTTTGCCAAATGCCATGTTGGGAAATCCTAAGTAGTTGTAGAATTGCTAGGAAATTTCTAAGTTAAGTACTATCTATGCCATGCTTAGCCTAGCTATTAGCAAACATGGGTTGGTAAAATATATACATGTTATGATGAAAATATTTCTAAGTCTTTGACTTAGGTTTTTCTTAATAAAACAACTAAGTCAATGAATCACCTGGGTGGAATGGGACTTGATTGGTGGATTTTGGTTGAGTGGTTACACAAGGCCCATGGCTATGGTTTACCTTGTGTATCTCACTTGTGGAAAGCCACCCAGGAACAAAGGGATTTTAGAGGCCAAGTGTTGACAAGCTTATAGTGCAGCCACTTGGCAATATGGGCTCTGCCTGGACCATAGGTTGCTAGAACTTAACCAATTGGACAGTTGGTGGTAGTGGGAATGATAGGTTGGAACACGTCCATTTGGTCTAAGGGAAGGCTTCTAAAAGGTCCTGTCTTGGTGAAACCAAGTCTAGTGGGGAAAGTGCACAACCTCTGCAGATGGAAAAAAATCTAAGTACTTAGCCAAGTCCATGGCAATGGACAACTTGAGCATCAAGACATGGAAGCTATCAAGAATCTCATCACTCCAACTTCTAAGTAAAAAACTTGTGGGTGAACAAGGGTGAAGAACCTCAATGTCTATTGATGGATTATTGGGAAAAGTTTTTGACAAAGAAAAACTTAGTGATTTCAACTAATAGGGAAAACCTATTTTGAGCAAAGCAAACCAAGCTACACTTAGCCAAATTTGCATATAGTATCTAGTCCACTTAAAATATACTAAGGTATCACTTGCCAATACTATTCCAAAGTATTGACCCACTGTGGCTGTAACTTGTGATGTTGCAGGTTACTCTGATGAGGATTAGGTGTCATGAGTCTACACTCAACATGCTTGCCTGTGGAAAATGAAGATGAAGACTTATCTATATTTACTTATTCAAACTCTTGTATTAGGCCTGTGGCCTTGAGTTGTAAAAGACTACGTTTATCTCTGGAATGGATGTAATAAATGACCTTTGTATCTGTGTACTTCATCTTAAACTGTGGATGCTAGCATTGATCCAGGGACTAGCATTGCAATCACAGGGATCCTTTTCCTTTACAAAGGAGGGATCTTACAGATGGTATCAGAGCACTGTGTTGCCTGTAGGATTATGACCCTAGGATTGGAAACCACTAAGGAAAAAATTTCAACTACTTCTACACTTGTCTATTCCTCTCGTAAACTTTTCTAATCTCTTTCTCATCTCTATTTGTAGATGAACTCCATCAACGAAGCCGTAAGGAAAGGACCACTCATGACAATGACTTTGGAGTGTGAGACTGAATTCCCCAAAGTTCTCAAGGACCTCATGGTTGCATTAGAGATACAAGGTGCAGCTGTGTACAAGGGTTTTCCAGTGATGGATGAAGGAGTGGAATACTGGTGGGTGCAACTTCACTTGTATAAAAACAAGGAAGACAACCATCAGGAAAAAGGATTCTGCATGTACACCAACACTGTGGTGCACACCACATTCTTTGAGTCAGCAATAGAAGCAGCTTGGAGGACTATCAAAGAACTTAGTGCTAGAGTCAAGTGCAGAATGCTCAACCTCCAAAAAGACTTGAAGAAAGAGAAGGAACATACTCAAGAGTTGGAAGCTACCAACCAAACCTTAAGAGGAGACATTATAGACTTAGTGATGGAATCATGTGAGCAAGATAGGTTGATTGCTTCAAGAAACATTGTGTTAGCCAACAGATCCAGTGAGATAGGATTGTAAAACGTACTTCGTTAGTTGGACTACCACCTATCACCCTATTTTCCAAAATGTTGCTTTAAAATAAGATTGAACCTTGGTTGATGTAATGCTATCATGTATGCATGACTTGTGTGTTTTGCTTTCCAAGGTTGTGTATATGATGTTTGATTTTTTGTTTTATCTTGAATTGTGTTGTTCTAACTTTTCTATCTTATAAATAGATGCCTATTACCATCAGTACTGTTGAGGAGTTCCAGGTTACCCGCTTTGGTCCTCGTATCGTTGAGCTTACTACTTTGCTCAATCTCCCTCTTCCCACCATCACAGTGCATCCCCTCACCAAGTTTGAGAGGAAGGATCTCTGGGGCTTCAAGGTGAACCAACCCGGACGCCAGACAGAGCCTACTACGGAGGCCATCATCTTCAAGCTCATGCACGATGACAGGGAGAGAGGCATGGAGGTAGTTATGCAGGATTTGATAGGACGTCTGCTAGGGCGACACTCCCGACAGGTTAGAGGCACCCACTTCCACGTCTTCGGTAGACGTGATGAGGATGGAGAGTCCATTGACTTCGAGGACGATTCGAGGGACGCAGCAGAGCCGATACGCCTGTACCTCCAGGACTTAGAGTCTCTCATTAGGCATGTGGACACTGATAGGACCAATGTCATGCTCAGCAATGACGAACTCCAGGTGCAGCTTCACGAGAAGGACAAGCTCTTCACGGAGCAAGATGAGATTGCCAAGGAGATGCAGGCGAAGTTCGAGACCCAGGACAAAAGGTTCAAGAGTCAGGAAAAGCGAGTCCAGGAGAGGAACAAGAGGATTCGTGACATGACTGAAGAACTCAAGGCCAAGGACTTCGAGCTCGAGCATCAGCAGTCGGTGATTGAGAGGCTTCGTTCCCAGAAGAGGGCTCTCAAGGCCAAGATAGAGACCTTGACCACTAGCATTGAGGAGAACAAGACCGCGATGGAGAACGCAGGTCTTACCTTTGTCGAGGAGGAGATTGATGCCGATGAGTAGACTTGACTACTCGTTTATCTTTTATTATCATACTTGTTATTTGAGAACTTGTTATTGGACCATCCGACATGTGGATGGCTTGCTACCAGTGTGTTTTACTTTGTGAACTTGTTATCTTGTTGTTGAACTTTTATCTTTGTGTTGCATGCCATGTGTTTGCTTATGTGATGTAATGTGCATGAAAGCATCTATGGGTATCTCATTCTTATATCTATTTGAACAAACCACAGATGCCTCCCCGTCGTGCACGGAAGCCACTGTAAGAGAAACATGTTCAATCTCTAAGTCCCTGGGTGGTTTTCTTCTAGTGCACAACAAAAATAGATTGCCATATAAACATGGTTCCTTTTGTTGCCACCTTGTGCAAAACTTGTTTTATTATATAAAACATATGTCCACCCAGGTGGTTCATTGAGTACTTGTTTTATTATATAAAACATATGTCTTTTCAATTCTTCATATAATCATATCATGTATCCCATCCCAAATATATAGCTGGGCTAAGCATAATACAACTACATTGTTTCCACTAAGGAATATATAAGGGTATCCTATTAGGATTTAGCATAGCATAAAGTATAGAAATCCTTTTCATGCATGTTACAAAAATCCACTAAGTGCAATGAAAATAATAGGACTTGGATGATAGTGTCACTTGCCTTTTTAGTAGATAATGTTGGTTCACTTCTTGATCTTGCAAATATCACACTCTTCTAACTTCACTACAAATCAACCAAGCAAACACATATTCAACTAGCATTCAAACAATTTGTCACACATAAAATGACAAAAACAAGGTCATGCATGCAAGCATGCAAAAGATAGTTTTATTTAGAAAAGTGGTTTCTACTAGGCTCTAAACATTATAAAATTCAAAGTGGTCATTTACTAGAGTGGTAAAACCATTTTCAAAAGGTTTTATCTATAAACCATTTCTAAAACAAATCAATATTTTATGTGGTTGAAAATGCTTTTATCAAAGCAATAATTTTATATTGTTCATCACATAAGTTGTTAATTCACAAAACTTGGTGTTTAGGGTCAGAAGGTTTGAATCAAAACATTTCCCAAAGGTTTTACTCAAAAATCATTTCTAAAACAAAATCAATATTTTTATTTGACTAGAAATGAGCTAATTCAATTATTTGTTCCCTAACTTCACAAAATTCATTTTTAAATCCATGAGTTGGCTCCTAAGTTCAGTAAGTTCACAACAATCCATTTTGCAAAGATTTCACATTAAAATTTTATCTAGAACAATTTTTATATTCAAAATAAGCCTACACAAGTTTCTGCAAATTCAACCAATTTACCAGAAGCAAAACATTAAAAAAAATTGCATGGTTGCAAAGTACTTGTTCCACTGATTCTATTGATATAAAATTTGCAAAATTTGGACATGTAGAATTAAAGTTATGATTTTTACAAGTTTGCATATCAATCAGATTCAAAATTCTGTTTTAAACATAACCAGTGCCACGCGGCGCAATTCTATTGGCCGGTACCGTTTCGGGTGGATCGAGCTCTCTGGACAGCTGGATTTCATTTAAATCATACGGCTCAGATGCGCACATACCCCTTCGTCTAAGTTCTAATCACGGCCAGACGATCAAGATCTAACGGATGACATGCGATTGACCAAGAGTGGGCGGCGCTGGCGGCGGCGACTGGCGGCGCACGCTCGGGCTGCGGCGGTGCCGATGGTACAGGACGCAAGAGAGGTAGCGGGGGTGCTCACCATGCTCGCAGGGGGTTGGCGAAGCTCAACGTGTTCACGATGGGGCAGGAGGCGCACTGGAATGGAGGGAATCTCTCGCCGGAGTCGGTGGCGGCGTCGGGCACGCTCAGGTGTCGTCGGGGATGGGCTGCAGGTCGTGCCGAGGCACGGTAGGGGCACAGTTAGACGCGGGTTGAACTGGGGAAGATGGGAGCATCAACAGGAGAGCTTAGGGCGGTCGGAGTTCACCTGGGATGCTCGACGGAGCAATGGCAGACGACGGTGGCGAGTCGAGCTTGTCCTTGCCGACGTTCTGGGGCAAGCGCGGGCGAACAGGAGGCACTAGCAGGTGCGCCAGGAGGTGGGGAACAGGCTCGTGAGTAGTGGGAGGCGAAGGGCGGCTGGACGGCGCCGGAATTTCTTTGGGACATCGTCGGAGACAGTGGGATGTGAGCTCGAATTGGAGCAGCCTAGGGGCAGTGGGGAGGCGGTGTTTGGGGGGAAAGAGAGAGGAGGAACGGGCGGTTAAGGGGGCGTGGTCATGGCGAAGAATTACTCGGCCATTTACTCGTATTGACGCCGACAATAACGCGGCAGCAACGGCAGGGAACGGCTGGCGCGGGTGAAGACGACGACACGCTGGCGTCGGGCCGTGCTGTTAGTGAGGGAGAGAGAGAGGGAGATGGGTCCACTCGTCAGCGTCTCTGTGAGTGCGAGAATGAGTGAAAAACGTTTCTCTGAGGGGGGGGGAACAAGCTGGGCTGCAACTGGGCCTTGCTGGGCTTGTTGGGTTGGGCTGTGTCTGTTTTTTTATACAGATTTGCTTTTTCTTTTCCTATTTGATTTTCTGTTTTGGTTTTCAAACAAACAATTCAAACAACAAGTGAAATCAAACCTTTGCCAAACTTTGTATAGCTTTTAATTCTGTTTAACAACATAAATCAAAGTCCAAAACAAAATAACACTTTTATTCTTTTAGGACTTATTTAATAATTAAATAAAATAGTCCTTAGTTATTAATTCAAATAGGATTTGATTTATTTAAAATCTCCATTTGAAATCTAAATAATACCAAAATCAATTCAGTAGGCTTTATTTGAAAATATAAAACACTTGGAAATCTTGTTTAAAATAATTTAACAAGTTTTAGTGTTTAATTAAAATGGAAAAGCCTTTACTTTAATAAAATTGGATATTAATAAATCCTCATTATTTTATTTTATTAAACCTTTTACTCTTTTTATCAATTAGAAATATTTCATTTCAAAAGCTTGGCCAAGTTTTAATTTGGCTTTATAAAATAATCCTTATTTATAATTCTACCTTTGCTTTATAAAAACCATATCTTTTTATTTAAAGGTCCAAAATTAGTGATTCTAATTATTAAAACTTTATTTATTAATTGTTTATCTTTTTAAATCCCTTTAGGATTTATTTGATCAAATACATTTGGATGCTTCCAAATGGAATCAAAAAGTTTCTTCTCACCCTGAATTTCAACAAAGTTTTATTTTGTTTATTTATTTTTCACATTTCAAAATTTGGAAAATTTTGGGATATGACAGGCTACCACCCTTAAAATAAATCTTGTCCCGAGATTTGGGAAGGCTAAAGGTTACAAGTTGGCTTCAAGGCAACTAGGGTACTACCACCCTTAAAAATAAAGTCTCATAGGGTTACATTGATGGTTCACTTGACTATGGGTTCAACACTTAATATCCATACAAGGAATCCTTATTTGATTCTTCTGAGTTAACTAGTTTCTGACATCCACTTCTTCTATCTCTTCAAAGTTTCCATCCTTGACAATGTGGTTCACATGTCCTTTCTGGGTCACATTGGAGTCATTTCCATTGGCTCTTCTAACATCCTTTTTCTTGTTCTTCTCAGGACAGTATGATGCATAGTGTCCAAGTTCCTTACAATTATAGCACTGCAACTGGCTAATGTATTTCTTCCTGAAAGTGTCATGTTGGTTCTGACCAAGGTGATCTCCATTGTCAGTATCATTTCCATTATTCTCACTTCCATTGTTGTTGTGGTGATACTGATGTGGTTCAGAATCGTCATTGCTCTTTTTGAATGAATGCTTCTTTTTTGATAATCCTGAGTGATTCTTGAGTTTATGCTTCCTATTTCTATTCTCAACTTGATTCATCTTGTTTTCCAAAATGGTGGCTTTGTCACAGAGTGTTTGATAAGTTGGTACATAGGCAACAGATAGCTGTAGGTTCAACTCATCATTAAGTCCTTCGAGGAATTTCTCCTTCATCTTAGCATCTGTATCAACTTCATCCGGTGCATAGCGTGCCAGATTGTTGAATTCTTCAATGTACTCAGCCACACTGAGGTGACGTTGTTTCAGATTGTGGAATTCCTTTTTCTTCAAGTGCATCACTCCAGATGAGATGTGAGCTGTACGGAAACCATCCTCAAAAATAACCCAAGTCACATACTCAAGGGGAGTGGTGATTTGAAAGTTGTCCCACCATGTTGCTGCTAGTCCTTCAAGTAGAAATGCTGCAAACCTAACTTTTTCTTCATCGGTGCAGCCAACAGTCACTAAGTCCTTATTCACCGAACGTAACCAGTCATTGGCTTCCATTGGATCAGTTGTTCCAGAGAATCTTGTAGGCCTAAGTTTCAGAAACCTGGTGAGCATGTCATGAGCTGGAGGATTATTCTGATTGTTGTTGTTGTTGTTGTTGTTCTTGTTGTTGTTGATGTTGTTGTTCTAATTCTGTATGAACGTGGTCATCATCTGCATCAGTTGGGTTTGGCCTGTCATCAACTATTGCATCTCGGGAGTGATGTTGTTGTTGTTTTGGTTGGGATTGGCACGTCGGGGAGGCATCTGTTGGTTTGATAGGGATGAGTAATGATGGATAGGTTTTATGAAGTTCTAACACACAACTCAAAACAACCAAGTTCAATCAAACAATCAAACAATCAACAAGCAGCTATCCACTTAACAACTTATGAGCTTAACTCATGAGTTGAAGGAGACAACAAGTTTTCTTGAAATAAATAACTTAGTATAATCATACCTCATAGGTCAATATGATCCATACTCCAACTTGATATCAATGTTTTTGGTAGGCAATCTAATGTCTCTTGGTTCTCACTTGTAGTCCTTAGTGATGTCTAAGTTGAAGTCCTTGGTGAAACTAAAGTTGAAGTCATTGGTCATGGTGAGGGCTTTGTCCATCAAGTTGAAAACGAAGAGATGTAGAATCAAAACCAAAAAGGTTGAGGAAAGAGTTTACAAGATTATTTGTAAATAAGTTTTCGGAACAAATACAACTCCTATTTTTCTAAGGGATTTTGTCCAATCCTAGGTTTACAATCCTACAGGCAACACAGTGCTCTGATACCATCTGTAAGGGGTCCCAACCTGATAAGGTAGAGATCCCTGTGTTTACAATGCTAGTCCCTGGATCAATAGCTAGCATCCACAGTTAAGATGTAATATCAAGAAACAAAGGTCATAATACAACTTTATAACCAGGAATAAAATAATTTATTACATCTTACATAGCTCATTTGGCTATCACATTACATTGTAGCAGAATATCTATAAAGCATGGGGTCTTCATCTTCAAAGTGCCACAGTCAGTCATGTTGGTTGTAGAGTTGTAATCCTATTTAACACACTTCACTAACATCAAACAAACCTGCAACATAATAAGTTACAGCCACAAGGGTCAGTACATTTGAATTGTATTGGCAAGTTTCACTACTATGTAGAAATAAGTGGATCCTATCATTACATGCATATTTGGCTAAGTGGGGTTTAGGCTCATTTGTAGAAAGCAATATAGTTTTATCCTATCTTTTCAATATAGTTTTGATCTTTTGTCAAATCTTTCTGAACTTCTTGGAAAACTCCAAGTTCTTCAAAATCCCTTGTTGTCACCTTCAAGTTTTAACTATGAGAAATTGGAATGTCGAGATCTACCATAGCTTCAGGCCTTAGTTGCTCAGTATTGTCCATAACCGGGGACACGGCTAAGTACTTAGAATTTGATCTTCTGCACAAGTTGTACACTTTACCCACATGACACAATCTCATCTTGATGCCACCAGTGGCCGCTGGATAAGTACTCACCGAGATGGAGTACTGGCAGATTGAGAATGTGACAAAGTCTTTCCATAGGGGTCCTCCCAATACACAACGCTAGCTTGTCATCCAGGCACCAATGTAGGGTTCCAAGATCCCTTACACAATTCTAGTTAACCTGAAGATGCCAATGCATGGGTCTTCCACTATGTAGTTGACTAAGCCAGAGCCCATTTAGCATGTGGCTGTACACGGAAGCCACTGTACGAGAAACATGTTCAATCTCTAAGTCCCTAGGTGGTTTTCTTCTAGTGCACAACAAAAAGAGATTGCCATATAAACATGGTTCCTTTTGTTGCCACCTTGTCCAAAACTTGAGTATCCTTGTCCACCCAGGTGGTTCATTGAGTACTTGTTTTATTATATAAAACATATGTCTTTTCAATTCTTCATATAATCATATCATGTATCCCATCCCAAATATATAGCTGGGCTAAGCATACTACAACTACATTGTTTCCACTAAGGAATATATAAGGGTATCCTATTAGGATTTATCATAGCATAAAGTATAGAAATCCTTTTCATGCATGTTACAAAAATCCACTAAGTGCAATGAAAATAATAGGACTTGGATGATAGTGTCACTTGCCTTTTTAGTAGATAATGTCGGTTCACTTCTTGATCTTGCAAATATCACACTCTTCTAACTTCACTACAAATCAACCAAGCAAACACATATTCAACTAGCATTCAAACAATTTGTCACACATAAAATGACAAAAACAAGGTCATGCATGCAAGCATGCAAAAGATAGTTTTATTTAGAAAAGTGGTTTCTACTAGGCTCTAAACATTATAAAATTCAAAGTGGTCATTTACTAAAGTGGTAAAACCATTTTCAAAAGGTTTTATCTATAAACCATTTCTAAAACAAATCAATATTTTATGTGGTTGAAAATGCTTTTATCAAAGCAATAATTTTATATTGTTCATCACATAAGTTGTTAATTCACAAAACTTGGTGTTTAGGGTCAGAAGGTTTGAATCAAAACATTTCCCAAAGGTTTTACTCAAAAATCATTTCTAAAACAAAATCAATATTTTTATTTGACTAGAAATGAGCTAATTCAATTATTTGTTCCCTAACTTCACAAAATTCATTTTTAAATCCATGAGTTGGCTCCTAATTTCAGTAAGTTCACAACAATCCATTTTGCAAAGATTTCACATTAAAATTTTATCTAGAACAATTTTTATATTCAAAATAAGCCTACACAAGTTTCTGCAAATTCAACCAATTTACCAGAAGCAAAACATTAAAAAAATTGCATGGTTGCAAAGTACTTGTTCCACTGATTCTATTGATATAAAATTTGCAAAATTTGGACATGTAGAATTAAAGTTATGATTTTTACAAGTTTGCATATCAATCAGATTCAAAATTCTGTTTTAAACATAACCAGTGCCACGCGGCGCAATTCTATTGGCCGGTACCGCTTCGGGTGGATCGAGCTCTCTGGACAGCTGGATTTCATTTAAATCATATGGCTCAGATGCGCACATACCCGTTCGTCTAAGTTCTAATCACGGCCAGACGATCAAGATCTAACGGATGACATGCGATTGACCAAGAGTGGGCGGCACTGGCGGCGCACGCTCGGTCTGCGGCGGTGCCGACGGTACAGGACGCAAGAGAGGTAGCAGGGGTGCTCACCATGCTCGCAGGGGGTTGGCGAAGCTCAACGTGTTCACGATGGGGCAGGAGGCGCACTGGAATGGAGGGAATCTCTCGCCGGAGTCGGTGGCGGCGTCGGGCACGCTCAGGTGTCGTCGGGGATGGGCTGCAGGTCGTGCCGAGGCACGGTAGGGGCACAATTAGACGCGGGTTGAACTGGGGAAGATGGGAGCATCAACAGGAGAGCTTAGGGCGGTCGGAGTTCACCTGGGATGCTCGACGGAGCAATGGCAGACGACGGTGGCGAGTCGAGCTTGTCCTTGCCGACGTTCTGAGGCAAGCGCGGAAAAACAGGAGGCACTGGCAGGTGCGCCAGGAGGTGGGGAACAGGCTCGTGAGTAGTGGGAGGCGAAGGGCGGCTGGACGGCGCCGGAATTTCTCTGGGACATCATCGGAGACAGTGGGATGTGAGCTCGAATTGGAGCAGCCTAGGGGCAGTGGGGAGGCAGTGTTTGGGGGGAAAGAGAGAGGAGGAACGGGCGGTTAAGGGGGCGTGGTCACGGCGAAGAATTACTCGGCCATTTACTCGTATTAACGTCGGCAATAACGCGGCAGCAACGGAAGGGAACGACTGGCGCAGGTGAAGACAACGACACGCTGGCGTGGGGCCGTGCTGTCAGTGAGGGAGAGAGAGAGGGAGATGGGTCCACTCGTTAGCATCTCTGTGAGTGCGAGAATGAGTGAAAAACGTTTCTCTGAGGGGGGAACAAGCTGGGCTGCAACTGGGCCTTGCTGGGCTTGTTGGGTTGGGCTGTGTCTGTTTTTTTATATAGATTTGCTTTTTCTTTTCCTATTTGATTTTCTGTTTTGATTTTCGAACAACAAGTGAAATCAAACCCTTGCCAAACTTTGTATAGCTTGTAATTCTATTTAACAACATAAATCAAAGTCCAAAACAAAATAACACTTTTATTCTTTTAGGACCTATTTAATAATTAAATAAAATAGTCCTTAGTTATTAATTCAAATAGGATTTGATTTATTTAAAATATCCATTTGAAATCTAAATAATACCAAAATCAATTCAGTAGGCTTTATTTGAAAATATAAAACACTTGGAAATCTTGTTTAAAATAATTTAACAAGTTTTAGTGTTTAATTAAAAAGGAAAAGCCTTTACTTTAATAAAATTGGATATTAATAAATCCTCATTATTTTATTTAATTAAACCTTTTACTCTTTTTATCAATTAGAAATATTTCATTTCAAAAGCTTGGCCAAGTTTTAATTTGGCTTTATAAAATAATCCTTATTTATAATTCTACCTTTGCTTTATAAAAACCATATCTTTTTATTTAAAGGTCCAAAATTAGTGATTCCAATTATTAAAACTTTATTTATTAATTGTTTATATTTTTAAATCCCTTTAGGATTTATTTGATCAAATACATTTGGATGCTTCCAAATGGAATCAAAAAGTTTCTTCTGACCCTGAATTTCAACAAAGTTTTATTTTGTTTATTTATTTTTCACATTTCAAAATTTGGAAAATTTTGGGATGTGACAAGTGGTGGGGGCAAGCTACAGTGCTGGTCGGCTAGAGGGGAGTGATTCTGCTTAGGAGACTTACTTGGCAAGCTTTGATGAGTGTTGGGTGTGCTTTGGTTTAAGATTTGGGAAGATTGCAAGATTAGCCCTTTTAATCATCATGAAGGAAAGTTTTAAAATTTGATCTTGGCAAGATGGGGAGATGGTTCTGGTAGGAGGGTATGGTCCTTGTACACCTCCAAGATTTATTTGGGATTTTTCTAATGATTAAAGGTGCAGTTATACTCCAATATTCAAAAGGTGCAGAAATATATTATGGAAGCTAATGTACTATTTTTACATTAGTCAAAGTTGGTTTTTGATGGGAAATGGTTCTCAATACCATATTACACTTTGGATAATTTATTTGGAATTTATTGATACGGAAAAGTATTTTTAATGGATTATTTCTTGTTTCTGCCATTTAAGAAAAAGGGCAAAAAGAAATAATAAAGGGTCTCAAAACTATATATTTTTGAGTTGGAAAGATGAGGTATTATAATAAGGCCTCAAAAGTGCCTTAAGTTGGCAAGGTGACTTGGAGAAAAGCAAACTTGCCTTTAATGACTAGGGGTTTGAGAATTTGGTAAGTGACGAAAATAAAATAGTTTAATAATCCAAATAATTGTGGGAATTATTTTGGGATGATTAGACCCAAGTTAGATGATGTACATTTGATGTAGGCATCAAGGTCAACCTTGGTTTTTAAGAAAGGTGCTGAGAAGGATGGAAACTAGATTCTGGAGGATCTAGGGTTTGGTTATTATGATACCACCTAAACAAGGTTGGATTAGGGAGCTCAGAACTCACCTTGGTACAAGGGGTATAGGGATGGATAGACCAAGTCATATAGATGGTCATGGAAGCAGGATTTGAGCTGGTTTGGATTTGAGGTGGTTTTGGAGTGATGGCAAACTTTGTTGAAAATAAGGCTGCCATAGCAGGTACATCAGGTAGCCTCCTAAACCATGTGGGTTTAGGAAGCACAAGGCTCCAATGGAAACAAGTGAAGTGGGAGTTGATAGGCCATGATTAGTAGATCATAACCATGCAAAGAGTTGGTCAAGGGGAGGTGGCATATAGATGTGAGCTTCTAACAAAGTAGGCAGGATGATAAGATTTGCAGAAAAAATTAGTACCTTGACTACAAAACCATCAAGGATGAGTGGGAAATGAAATGGCTTAGCCAAGGGCAAGAGTGAGCTTTGGTAGTACTACTGATGTACAATAAGATGGTTCAGGTGAATTCTCAATAATGCACATAGGTTGGAAAAGGTAGGGCTCCAAAGATGGTATCTAGATAAGAAATCCAGACAGCCATTTTGGCAGATGTAGGGTTTTAGACTAGAGTGCAAGTGTAGAAGCTTTTGAGAGGATGCTAGGTTCCAAACTCATGATCAAGGATATGATATTGAGGTACTAACTAAATAGATAGGATTCATTCTTAGATTGGGTCTCCACTGTGTTGGAAACCATCCAGAGGGATTATCCTTGGATTAGTTTGAGTATGCATGAGAGGAGAGAGTTACTTTAGTGGCTTAGGATAGCTCCAGATTTGGATACTTGATATAGATTGATGATCACAAGCACAGATGGGGTCCTAAGGGATGAGCTACTAGATTAGCTCACTCTAGTTCCTAAGCAAACAATGAAATCAGCAGATCAAGGCAATTCATCAGACATCAGATCAAGGCAATTCATATTAACACTTATCTAACTACTACTAGGGTTACCATAAAGCCTATCTTGATGTAAGGAGGAGTATTTTGAGTGGGGTGTATCTTGAAGTAAGATAAGGATCATCTTGGTATTCCTACCAAGATTGAGATGAAAAGGTTTTAATATGGTTTTTGGAAAACCTAGGGATAAGAGTAGTTGAAGGTTCTGTCTTGAAAACATAAGGATAGTATATATATATGTCTCCATAGTTTTGGCAATAGAAAGTAGAAAATTATTTGGTTGTGTCAAGATCATCTTGGCTCAGGTTTTTGAAATGCCAGAACATTTGAGAATATGAAAAATGAGCCAAGACATCTCTTTTGTAAAATAGTTTTTGTAAACTAAGGTTGAGGTGAGGAGTACACAACTAATAAACACATAGTTTCTTGAGCACAAGTAAACAAGTAAGCACATAATGCAAGAAAAAGTTTTTGTTCCACCTAATTTTTGCCTTTCTGACATTAAATCAGGGTTGCTGAAATTGGGATGTTACAGTTCTTTCACCCTTAAAATAATCTCGTCCCAAGCTTAAGGAGGAGCAGGGTTGGGGGTAATAACATCCGCTCAACAGTTTCAGAGTTGGGACACAAGTGGTGCCATCAGGTCTTCTAACAAACGGGCAGGGTCAGCTACGGCTCAGAGCTGAGTGGCTTCTTGTTTAGGCGTTTGACTTAAGAGAGTGGAAAAGACGCAGTCTTTTCCCCTTAGGACAAGTCTAGGTAAGCTTAACGTCGACGGGGTACTTCCTCCTTGAGGGGAGACAGCGAGTGGAGCCTTCTTCAATCTTTTACCGCTAAAGTCATATTCTCTGCCTTCTGGGTCCTGAAACGTCGGGAGTGCTGGCTGGGCTATCGAATCTGTGATGGAAAACTTTCCTGAAATCCTTCTAATTCGGTAGAAGTGCCGATTGCCGTCCTTATTGCAGGTTTGATGGATCTGTTTTGGAGGGCTGGTCATCGCTTAGTGCTAACTAGTGGTTGACTCCAGGGGTCTATCGGATTTTGGGCGGGAAAGACGCAGTCTTTCCCCCTTAGAGCGACAATAGGGGTTTTTGGTGGAGTCGCCGACCTTCTTGATTATCGTCGTAGGCGGATGCTGGGGGATGGAGTGACACCTTTGATCCTGAGGTAGTTACCTTCTATCGACCTTGTATCGCTTCATGGGAGGCATCGATGCCACTTCTTTGGCTAGTGGGATAGGCTTTTAGCTAGCTTCCAGTTAGTTAGTTCTGAGATAGGTAGAGGTTGAAAAGGTTGAGGATTGTCGTTGGGGTTTGGCGATCTAGGAAACGAGGTCCTTTGGAATGAGGGTCGTTCCAGGTTGGTCTGATGCAACGTCGTGGGTAAAACATGCAAGGAACGACATTACTCTTGCATATCATCCAATGGGGGTTCATCCAGAATTCAGCGGATTTGCGCCGGCCAATGGTGAAGGTACTTGACGCCTTACTGAACAGGTTTAGAGATGATCCTTCCCTTGCTGGAGGTTAGTGGAGTGAGTTGGTAGGGTACGAAGGACTAGGTCGAGAATGCTCCTTGAATCTTGTAGTCGTCCTTGGGTTCGGTACCAACTTTGGTTACTATGTTTACTCGGGGTCTGAGGGACCTTCAGCTCTTCAGTAGCGAGGGTCGTTCCTTCTCTGATGTTATGCTTCGATGAGTGTATCTTTCGGGGTGGTGACTTGAAGAGGGGTAAATTCTCGTGAAGGGAACAGTTCTTCCTTCACCATCTCGGGGTTTGCATATTCGAAGGTCTTTTTCGGTGGGTCATTAGTAGCAGAGACAGAGAAGGGGTCTTCGCGACGTCCTCGGGGAAACTTGATGTCTTGTGTTTCTTTCTACTCTTTGGGGGAGTAGTATTTACCATGTCGGGTAGTCTTGTCATCTTAAATCTGAACTTCTCGGTGATTAGGGAGGATCAAGCAGACTTATGGAGATAGTTGATGATGTATGTGTTATGTTCCTCTGGCGACTCTTGGGGTGGGGTTTGGATCAGGTTTTTGGATTTGGAGATCTTCTAGTATTATATTCTCATGGTCGGTCTTCTGGAATAGAGCTTTACTTGGGGTCGTTGAGGTTGTGGTCGATCCTTCTTCTTGGGGAATTGGCGTGATACTGGAGTTGTGGTATTCGTGTGACACCTTATTGCGACTACCTTCATATGGTTATTACCTAATGAAGCCTTATAGGTTATCTCGGGGTAATTTTAGCGGTTACAGACGCTTCTTCTTGGTCCTTCGTCGAGGTAGTTATGGGCTCGCTTCAGAGGGGTCGTCCTATCTCGAACGCTCTGTATTGCTTTGATTGATGATGGAGTATACTCGTGGTCTTTGGCCTCCTTATCTCTTAGATTCGTGGGGCGTTTAGAACTAAGGCACGAGTAAGAGTTGTCGGGGATTTCTTTAGGTGGCTATCCTGCTGAGGAGAGGTTTCCAGCTATAGGGTTGCGAGGGTTAGCGTCGGGATGCGCCTACAAGGTATTTATATAATGGGATCGAGTGATCCGAGGCACACAAGCAACACATTTCGAGCATCACCCAAGAAGTTGGCAAGCAAACATGGCGTACCATAGGTACTAAGGGGAGGACTACACGCCATAAGGGGAATCCTATAATAGGAATGCTGATCTACGTACGGACGTTACGGGGGTCCTGACTTCTGTCTTTCCATTTGTTGTCGTCGGTTTCCATACTTGATCAATTTTGGGGGTGATGAAGGACTCCGTTGGTAGGGCAATCTTGTAGTGTCTTTCGATGTTGGTAGCTCCTTTGTTTTGCTTGTCTCGGTATCTCTTCATTCCGGGATCTCCGTCTTCGTAGTCTCCAAGTCGGACTTTGTTTTTGAAAACGGGACATTTGAAGTAGACGAGATATAGAGTAATCCATTTTTGATTCTTTTAAATTAGAGAAGATGAGATAAGCAATCTTTCGAAAGGTTTTTGAGGAAATAGTTTTCTAAAACCAGTGTTTTCATAAATAGGGGTTTGTCCTGTCTAACGTCCATGCTAACTAAGGTCTCCTAAAGTCAGGATGGCTCTGATACCATGTCTGTGGCACCCTGGATTTACGGTCTGAGAATACCCGTTATGCATACAATTCACGTTCCCATGATCAGCGAGACGTGAGCATAACCGACTAGTATCATTACAACATCCATATAGTAACGAGTACAAAACTTACAAGGTGGCCATTATGGCGAATATAACACAAATAGCGGAAGTCTTCAACGCAGAGCCCATGCCTTAACCTACAGGCAACTGACTGGGAAGACGGCCTAGCTCACATAGACGTCAACACCTTTGTTCCTTCTTAACATCTGCAATCTAGCCAAGTAAATAGCTAGGGACAATGCCGGTGAGTACTTTGAATGTACTCGCAAACCACCTTAAGAGAAAAATAATAAAAGATATGCAATATAGCTGTGATAGGATGGCTCCAAGAGAGGTTCTTTTATAAACTAGTTTCTCTTGTAGACATAGCATGTCTCTATATCTTTGTTGAAAAACTTTTACAAAACATTTTGGAAACCTTTTTTGGGAAGTTTTAAGAAAGTACTAGGATTGGGTCACCCATTTGTTTCTCCTTCCGGTCATCTCATGACCAAACTCCTTCCTCCATTTTCCCGACCATCCCATGGTCAAAACATTTTCGAGCCATTGCTTTTCCGAATTCCTTTTTGAAATCAAAATCATTACCCCCGTACAGCAGCCATCACAACCGTCCATGACCGAGGACTCGGCTATTCGAATAGATTTACACTCTGCAGAGGTTGTACACTGTACCCACACCCTCTGATTTCCCGTCCCTGATCTACACCGATCGTGGGTCGAATAACCGGTCAAGACCTTCCGAATAGCCTCTCCGATACAAGTGCCTACCCTATGAGGTTAATCCCCTCAAAACCGGGACGCCCTATATAGTCACCAGCCAACCGGAGCGCGTTTTGCACCCCGCGGGGTGTGCGCTTTCAATGAGGGGCACATAGTATCTTCTGGCCGCCATTAGACGGTATTTACCTTCCCCAGACCGATGTTTCACATGGGACTTTACAAGGGAAAGCCCAGCCTACGGGAATTTGTTCTTCCCCGTAGTAGTTTGGGACACCTAAACCGGATTAGACAAACTTCTAGCCTAGCCCCGTCCCATTCCAGAGTAATGTGGTTGCACGCGTTAATTGCTCAAGCATTAGGAACTGTAAAGCCGGATTGTTTTCGTAAACATTTTTCCTCCATCTTTTGTCCACCTTTTTGTAAAACAAAACCCTTCTCATTTTCCAAACCACTTGGTAGGCCAAGCATCACCAAGGGTTTCTCAGAAAACATTTTTGTAAGTCTTTTCCTGGGGTCTTTGCATCCTATACTTTTGCTTAGGCTTAATACAGGGTCTCCAAGGGGTTATTGAAGGAAATATGCCCTAGAGGCAATCATAGATATGATTATATTTCTTATGTATCCATGAGTTATTGTAATGTTCCTTGAATATTCATATCAGGCAACTTGTATTGATTGGCAATTATGTGAATTGTTTGTGAAAATCTTTACTTGTATGGTTATTTAATAGTTGTACCTAGTCGGAGTTCATGTGTGGACACATGTGAATATTAGACTAGCACATCGATTGGTTGATGACTATGTTTCGCAAGTCATAGACATGGAGATGTCAAACCAATGATGTGGACACATGTTATGAACATGGGGTTGGACTGACAATTAGTTGCAGCTCTCTCTCTCTACACATCGTGTACATTTTGTCCTTAGACCTGAGATTGTCACATGTACTTGAGATGTGGATCGACATACTTTGGGGCTATCAGACGTGTAAGATCCCTCCTTTGTAAAGGAAAGGATCCCTGTGATTGCAATGCTAGTCCCTGGATCAATGCTAGCATCCACAGTTTAAGATGAAGTACACAGATACAAAGGTCGTTTATTACATTCATTCCAGAGATAAAATATAGTCTTTTACAACTCAGGGCCAAAGGCCTAATACAAGAGTTTTGGAATAAGTAAATAAACATAAGTCTTCATCTTCATGTGCCACAGGCAAGCATGTTGAGTGTAGACTCATGACTCCTACTCATCATCGGAGTAACCTGCAACATCACAAGTTACAGCCACAGTGGGTCAATACTTTGGAATAGTATTGGCAAGTGATACCTTAGTAAATTTTAAGTGGACTATTTAACTATATGCATTTTGGGTAGGTGTAGCTTGGCTTGCTTTGCTAGAAAATAGGTTTTCCCTATTAGTTGAAATCACTAAGTTTTCTTTGTCAAAAACTTCCCCAAGAAACCACCAATAGACATTGGGGTCCTTCACCCTTGTTCACCCACAAGTTTTACTTAGAAGTTGAAGTGATGAGATTCTTGTAGCTTCCATGTCTTGATGCTCAAGTTGTCCATTGCCATGGACTTAGCTAAGTACTTAGATTTTCCATCTGTAGAGGTTGTGCACTTTCCCCACCAGACTTGGTTTCCCAAGACAGGACCTTTCAGAAGCCTTTCCTTAGTCAAATGGACGCGTTCCATCCTATCATCCCACTACCACCAACTGTCCAAATGACTAAGTTCTAGCAACCTATATGATCAAGGCAGAGCCCATATTGCCAAGTGGTTGCACTGTAAGCTTTCTCAACACTTGGCCTCCAAATCCCTTTGTGCCTGGGTGGCATACCACAAGTGAGATACACAAGCCAAGTCCATGGCCTTGTGTAACCACTCAACACAACCCAATCCTTCCATTCCACCCAGGGGGTTCATTGACTTAGTGGTTTTATTAAGGAAAACTTAAGTCTCATAACTTTGAAATATAGCCAATATAGCATGAATAGATTATACCAACCCTTGTTTGCTAATAGCTAGGCTAAGCATTGCATGGCAACTTAACTTAGGAAAAATTCCCTAGCAATTCTACCATTCTAACTACATAGGATTTCCCCAATCTTTTATTTGGCAAGAGTAGCATGCAAGACTTAGCAAAATATCTAATGCTAGTACAAAATATAGGAATGAAATATTCATGAAGTACCACTTGCCTTGGTAATGGGGAGAGCAGCACTCTTCACAGTCACAGTCACTAGCAAAATCTACACCAAATTTGTAGCACAAACATTACACACAATTCATATACAAACAACAACAAAAAATATGAATGCATGTATGCAAGAAAATGCTAAGTGATGATTTTTTGAAAATTCCACCAAGCAAGTGCAAGATACAGAAACAAAACAAGTCAAAAAGCTTGCCAACTAAACTTATTTTTCCCTAAAACAATTTACTAAACAAAAACTATAATCAAAATGGACCTAAACATGTTTCTGCACACAAAGTCATTTTAACAGAAACTTTTTGTTAAACACATTGCAGATTCAGAAAGGCTTGATTCACTGATTCCAACGGTATAAAATTTGCAAAAATCTAACGTGGGAATCAAAAGTTATAGGCAAATCAAATTTGGATACAAATCTGTTTTTAATTTCTGTTTTAATTCAAACCCTAGCCACGCGTCTTAATCTTACTGGCACGTATCGGTTCGCGTTGGATCACGTACGCGAGCCGTAGGATCTAAGTGAGATCTGGCGGCTCAGATGCGCGCTTACCTCTTCGCCCACGTTCTAATTGACGCCGTTGGATCTACATCTGACGCTCCTAATCGTCCTAACCATACTCGGGCGGCGCTAGCGGCGTTGACTGGCGGCGGCGCGTCTGTCCGTGGCGGTGCTGGCGCTCTAGGTCGCCTGGGAAGGAAGGGAGGTGCTTACCAGATCCGCAGTGGCGTGCTGAAGCTCGACGTGGTGTTGGTTTGCGAAGGGGCGCGCTGGCACGGTCTCAGGAACTCGTCGGAGTAACGGACGGTGTCGGTAGCTTGCAGTCGTGGTTCTTGCCGAGGTTTGGCGTCGCCCTAGCACGAACCAGTGGCATCAGGATTTGCGCAAGACATAGGCGAACAAGCTCGCGTGAAGGAGGAAGCAAGGGGCGCTCGGGTTTTACCTTAATTGGTCGCCGGAGTTTATCGGCGGCGCAGGTGGTTTCGTCATGACGAGCGACGACACAGGTCACGAGCAGGCAAAAGGAAAGTATCAGCATAAGCGCGAGATCATTCCGAACATCCTCGTTTGAACCAGAGAGAGAGGGGTGGTCGAGGCTCACCGTAATTGGCCACCGGAGTTGTCGGTACTGCGGGGTTTCGAGGGCAATTGCGCAGCCTGAGTGGCGAGAGAAATGAAATGCGGGGAGGGGTTTAAGTAAGCCTAGGTGCGACAGGAAACGCTTGCGAAATAATGGGTAATTACACCGCGCCATTACCGGCCTTGACAGCAGCAGCGACGTGGTCGCGAGCGTGGTTTGAAGAAGATGAGGGTGACGTGGACGGGGCCCGCTGGTCAGCAAAATAAACCGAAGGGGCGTGGGGTTCGAGTGTCAGCGACTTGCTGGGTGTGTCCGCGCGTGCGAGAGAGAGAGAGAGAGGAGCCGGGTGGGCTAGTTGGGCCGTGTCTGCTGCTGGGCTCAAATCCTGGCGCCGGCCTTTTTCCAATTCCTTTCTCTTTTCTTTTTCTAAATTGAATTTCTGGAATGAGTTTCAAATGAATTCAAACTCTATTTGAATTCAAATCTTTTTAGGAATTTTTTAGGGTGCAACATTCATATTTCTGGGCATAGAAACATGTGGTCTCTCTGTTTAAGCTTGGTCCTTTTGAATAAACAACGTAAACAGTGCTATAATACTTAATTTGAAAATGTTTTGGAAATGGTTTTTGAACCATTTTTATTTTATATATTTTTGTTCAAATTCCACACTCAAAGCAATCAACAAGGGAGACAACAATCTAGTGTTTAAAACATTCAAACTCTCAAATGGGGATGGCCATTTGATTTAAGTTTGCTCACATAAAATGATAGCACTATGTGCTTCTATTTTTCTGAAATGAGTTTGAATTTGATCTCAATTCTATATGCATGCATGAATGATATGCAATCTTTGAAATCATGATTTTAGGGATGTTACAAATGTAACCCCCTTTAGGTGAATCTCGCCCTCGAGATTCGGATTGGCTAGCAAATAGGTGAGGGTGGTCTTTCCGAAGATCATCTTCCCTTTCCCATGTTGCTTCCTCTTCGGTATGATGGTTCCATTGCACTTTGCAAAATTTGATAGTCTTTGTTCTCGTGACTCTTTCTGCAGTCTCAAGAATCTTGATAGGCTTTTCTTCATAAGTGAGATCACTTTCTAGTTGAACTTCTTCCAAAGGTATGGTATCCTTCAAAGAAGTTTCTTCCATTTCTGGGTGACATTTCTTAAGCTGACTCACATGAAATACATTATGGACTGCTGATAGAGATGCTGGCAGTTCAATTTCATAAGCAACTTCTCCTTTGCGACTCAGAATCTTGAATGGCCCAACATATCTCGGTGCCAACTTTCCTTTGACTCCGAATCTTTTCACTCCACGGAGTGGTGATACTCTAAGGTAGGCTCTATCACCAACTTCGTAGGTGACTTCTCTATGTCTAGGATCTGCGTAGCTTTTCTGTCGGGACTATGCTATCTTCAACCGGTCCTTAACCAATTTGACCTTCTCTTCAGCCTCTTTGATAAGATCTGGTCCAAATAGACTTCTCTCTCCCACACCATTCCATAACAATGGGGTGGTACACTTTCTTCCATAGAGAAACTCAAATGGTGCCATCTCAATGCTGGCTTGATAGCTGTTGTTATAAGAAAATTCTGCGTAAGGCAGACTTTCATCCCAACTTGATCCATAGTCTAGGGCACATGCCCTCAACATATCTTCAAGGATTTGGTTAGTCCTTTCTGTTTGTCCATCAGTTTGAGGATGAAAAGCAGTACTGAATTCCAACCTCGTTCCCAATGACTCATGTAGCTGTCTCCAAAAATGGGAAGTGAATTGGGTTCCCCTATCGGACACAATACTCTTAGGCACACCGTGAAGGCATACAATTCTACTCATGTAGATTTTAGCTATCTTGGCACTTGTATAGGTTGTCTTCACGGGTATGAAATGTGCCACTTTAGTTAAGCGATCCACGACTACCCAAATGGAATCATATCCTGATCTGGTCCTTGGTAATCCGGTGATGAAATCCATACCAATTTTGTCCCATTTCCAATCAGGAATAGGTAGTTGGTGAAGCAAACCGGCTGGTTTCTGATGCTCCGCTTTTACTCTACTACACACATCACACAACGCAATATGTTCGGCGATGTCTCTCTTGAGATTGTTCCACCAAAATCTTTCTTTCATGTCCATGTACATTTTGGTGTTACCTGGGTGGATAGAATATGGAGAGTTGTGCGCTTCTTGCAAAATCAGTTTCCGTAACTCCGGATCTTGTGGAACACAGATTCGTTTCCCATGCCATAAGGTACCCTGTTCGTCTTCATGGAAATTTTTAGCTCTCCCTTCGCCAATATTTTCCTTAATCCTTTCAATTTCCTTATCGGACTTCTGAGCTTCTCGAATCTTGTCCAACAAAGTGGGTTGAACATCCAAAGACATGAGATGTCCTTCAGGCACAATCTCTAATCTGAGTTCTTTGAATTGAGCACACAAATCATCTGGCAATTCTCCTTTGGTAAGGCCATTCACAAATACCTTACGACTTAGAGCATCTGCTACAACATTTGCTTTACCGGGGTGGTATTGCAAACTCAGGTCATAATCCTTGATAAGCTCTAACCATCTTCTTTGTCTCATATTGATTTCCTTTTGGGTGAAGATGTACATTAAACTCTTGTGGTCAGTGAACACTTCGCAACGCTTACCCAAAAGGTAATGTCTCCATGTTTTGAGTGCATGGACGACAGAGGCTAACTCCAAATCATGAGTAGGATAGTTTACTTCATGAGTTTTGAGTTGTCTCGAGGCATAGGCCACAACTTTACCGTCTTGCATAAGTACGGCACCCAACCCTTGATGAGACGCATCACAAAATACTTGGAAATCCTTTTCCAAATCTGGCAGACATAGAACCGGTGTTGTCACAAGTCTCTTCTTTAATTCCTGAAAGCTGACTTCACAACCTTCAGACCAAGCAAACTTCCTGTCCTTCTTTAACAATTCAGTCATGGGCTTTGCAACCTTTGAGAAATTCTCAATGAATCTTATGTAGTAACCTGCTAAGCCGAGGAAACTACGAACTTCTTTCACATTCTTGGGAGATTCCCATTCTGTCACGGCTAAAACCTTAGCAGGATCAACTGCTACACCATCTTTTGTCATAACATGACCAAAAAAACCAACTTCCTCTAACCAAAACTCACACTTGCTGAATTTGGCATAAAGCTTATGCTCTCTTAACTTCTCAAGTATCAAGCGTAAGTGCCCTTCATGTTCTTCTTTGCTCTTGGAGTAGACTAAGATGTCATCGATGAAAACGACAACAAACTTGTCAAGGAATTCCATGAACACTTTGTTCATCATATTCATGAAGTAGGCTGGAGCATTGGTTAAGCCAAAAGGCATCACGGTATACTCATACAATCCATACCTTTTGGTGAATGTTGTTTTCGGTATGTCTTGCTCTCTTATCTTGAGTTGAAAATAGCCTGACCGGAGATCAATCTTTGAGAACATACATGCTCCCTCTAGCTGATCAAATAAGTCATTGATTCTAGGCAGAGGGTATTTGTTCTTGATAGTTACTTCGTTGAGTGAACGGTAATCTATGCATAACCTTTGGCTCCTATCTTTCTTCTCCACGAACAATACTGGGGCTCCCCAAGATGAAGAACTTGGTTGGATAAATCCTTTCTGCAACTGTTCTCCTAGTTGCTTCTTGAGCTCTTTCAGTTCATCAACTGACATTTTGTATGGTCTCTTGGATATTGGTCCAGAACCTGGTACCAAATCTATCAGAAACTCCACATCTCTATCCGGTGGCATTCCTGGTAATTCTTCCGGAAATACATCCTGCTACTCACACAAAATTGGCACACTGTCCATGCTAACCCCCTTAAGAGAATTTAGCATACTCCTCTTTGCTCCAAAGCTGGTCTTAAATCTGATCCTTTTATTTTCCGGAGTGGTGAGTGAGACAGTATGGCTGGCACAATCTATCACTCCTTTGTACTTAGTCATCCAGTCCATTCCCAGAATGACATCCAAACCTTGGGAGTTTAACATAATCAAGTTAACGGGAAACTTATACTTCCCAAATTCTATGACTAGGTCATGGCATCCTGAATTCACTATCATTTCTCCACCAGGAGAACTTACTTTTATAGGGCACCCAATAGTTTCTACCAGTAGTTCATTTCTTTCAACAAATGCTCTTGAT
Organism: Avena insularis; assembly: GCA_023614405.1. Lineage (NCBI taxonomy): Eukaryota > Viridiplantae > Streptophyta > Magnoliopsida > Poales > Poaceae > Avena > Avena insularis. Next base: position 45,792,783 of record CM042695.1, read on the forward strand.
ATGAATGAATGAGATGCACCAGTATCAAAGAGTACAAATGCTGAAATGGAATTGAGTCTGAACTTACCAGCAACAGCGTCAGGCTCCTCATAGACCTCTTCCACATTAATGTGGTTCACCTGACCTTTCTAGAAAGGATTGGGCTTAACAGGTCCTTCAACTTTCTTCTCAGGGCACTCGTTAGCATAATGCCCTAGCTTCTTGCATTTGAAGCACTCAACCTGACTGATGTCCCTTTTTGCAGGCTGACCTCCACTTCCACTGCCATTTCCACTATGGTGGCTCTTATGTCCACTCTTGTGGTTCTTGTACTTGTCATTGTCATGACTGCGGTGATGCTTGTTGTCATGACGGTTGTGGTTGTGGTGCTTGTTGAATTTCCCATGCTTATGGGATCCTGAGCTTCCACTGTCATCATAGTGAGATCGTTTGTGAGACGACCCCGAGCTGTGCTTGTCGGAGTGTTTCCTATTCCTACTCTCGACTTGCTTCATTTTATTCTCCAAAATAGCAGCCTTGTCACACAGAGACTAATAAGTTGGAACATATGCCACAGACAACTGTAAGTTTAGCTCATCATTCAAGCCTTCCAGAAACTTTTCCTTTCTTTTGGCATCTGTGTCAACCTCATCCGGTGCATAGCGCGCCAGATTGTTGAACTCTTCTATGTATTCAACCACGCTGCGGTGGCGCTGCTTCAAGTTGTGAAACTCCTTCTTTTTCAAGCTCATCATTCCTGATGAGATGTGAGCAGTGCGAAAGCCATCTTCAAAGATAGCCCAAGTCACCTCATCTAAAGGTATGGTGATTTGGAAGTTGTCCCACCATGTGGCGGCTGGTCCTTCCAACAGATGTGCTGCGAACCTGACCTTTTCCGCATCCGTGCAACCCACGGTCACTAAATCTTTGTTCACAGAACGTAGCCAGTCATTGGCCACCATGGGATCAGTTGTCCCCGAAAACTTAGCTGGCCTCAGACGCAGAAATCTGGTGAGCATATCAAAACCCGGAGGGTTGTTGTTGTTATTGGGGTTGTTGTTGTTATTGGGGTTGTTGTTGTTATTGTTATTCTGGTTTTGGATGGACGTTGTCATCATCTGCATAAGCTGTGTTTGCGCATTCATCATTTGTTGCATTTCCGGGGTGATGTTGTTGGGGTTGGGGTTTGCGCGACGGGGAGGCATATGTGGTTTGTTCAAATAGAGATAAGAATGAGATACCCATAGATGTTTTATGCACAATACATCACAAGCAATCACATAGCATGCAACTCAAGTATAAAAGCTCAACAACAGAATAACAAAGTTCTCGAAATAAAACACACAAGTGGCAAGCCATCCACATGTCGGATGGTCCAATAACAAGTTCAAGAATAACAAGTACGATAATAAAAGATAATCGAGTAGTCAAGTCTACTCATCAGCATCAATATCCTCCTCGACGAAGGTAAGACCTGCGTTCTCCATCGCGGTCTTGTTCTCCTCGATCGTAGTGGTCAAGGAATCGATCTTGGCCTTGAGAGCCCTCTTCTGGGAGCGAAGCCTCTCGATCACCATCTGCTGCTGCTCTAGCTCGAAATCTTTGGACTTCAGTTCCTCGGTCATGTCCCAGATCTTCTTGTTCCTATCCTGGACGCGTTTCTCCTGACTCTTGAACTTGCGGTCCTGGGCCTCGAACTTCGTCTCCATTTCCTTGACTATCTCGTCCTGCTGTGCGAAAAGCTTGTCCTTCTCGCGAAGCTGCACCTGGAGCTCGTCATTGCTGAGCATGACATTGGTCCTGTCCGTGTCCACGTGCCTAATGAGGGACTCTAAGTCCTGGAGGTACAGACGTATCAGCTCTGCTGCGTCCCTAGAGTCGTCCTCGAAGTCGATGGACTCTCCGTCCTCATCACGTCTTCCGAAGACGTGGAAGTGAGTGCCTCTAACCTGTCGGGAGTGACGGCCTAACAGACGTCCTATCAGGTCCTGCATAACCACCTCCATGCCTCTCTCCCTGTCATCGTGCATGAGCTTGAAGATGATGGCCTCCGTAGTAGGCTCTGCCTGGCGTCCGGGCTGGTTCACCTTGAAGCCCCAGAGGTCCTTCCTCTCGAACTTGGTGAGTGGGTGCACCGTGATGGTGGGAAGAGGGAGATCGAGCAAGGTAGTAAGCTCAACAATACGAGGACCAAAACGGGTAACCTGGAACTCCTCAACAGTGCTGATGGTAATAGGCATCTATTTATAAGATAGAAAAGTTAGAACAACATTATATAAGATAGACAAAGACAAACATCACATACACATCCTTGGAACACAAAATCACACAAGTCATGCATACATGAATCCATTACATCAATCAGGGTCCAACTTATTTAAGGTATCATTTTTGGAAAATAAGGTGGTAAGTGGTGGTCCAACTAACGAAATGTGTTTACAATCCTATCTCACTGGATCTAGTGGCTAACACAATGTTTCTAGAGACAATCCACCTATCTTGTTCACATGATTCCATCACTAAGTCTATAATATCTCCCCTTAATTCTTGGTTGGTGGATTCCAACTCTTGGGTAAGCTCCTTCTCTTTCTCTAAGTCTTTTTGGAGGTTGAGCATTCTGCACTTGACTCTAGCACTTAGTTCTTTGATTGTCCTCCAAGCTGCTTCTCTTGCTGACTCAAAGAATGTGGTGTGCATCACAGTGTTGGTATACATGCAGAACCCTCTTTCTTTGTGGTTGTCTTCCTTGTTTTTGTACAAGTGAAGTTGCACCCACCAATACTCCACTCCTCCATCCATCACCGGAAAGCCTTTGTAAACAGCTGCACCATGTGCTTCCATTGCCACCATGAGGTCCTTGAGAATTTTGGGAAACTCAGTTTCACACTCCAAGGTCATGGTCATGAGTGGTCCTTTCTTCACGGCTTCGTTGATGGAGTTCATCTACAAATAGAGGTGAGAATGAGAAGGTTAGAAAAGTTTACGAGAAGAATAGACAAGTGTAGAAGTAGTTGAAAAATTTTCCTTAGTGGTTTCCAATCCTAGGGTCATAATCCTCTGAGCAACACGGTGCTCGATACCATCTGTAAGATCCCTCCTTTGTAAAGGAAAGGATCCCTGTGATTGCAATGCTAGTCCCTGGATCAATGCTAGCATCCACAGTTTAAGATGAAGTACACAGATACAAAGGTCGTTTATTACATTCATTCCAGAGATAAAATATAGTATTTTACAACTCAGGGCCAAAGGTCTAATACAAGAGTTTTGGAATAAGTAAATAAACATAAGTCTTCATCTTCATGTGCCACAGGCAAGCATGTTGAGTGTAGACTCATGACTCCTACTCATCATCGGAGTAACCTGCAACATCACAAGTTACAGCCACAGTGGGTCAATACTTTGGAATAGTATTGGCAAGTGATACCTTAGTAAATTTTAAGTGGACTATTTTACTATATGCATTTTGGCTAGGTGTAGCTTGGCTTGCTTTGCTGGAAAATAGGTTTTCCCTATTAGTTGAAATCACTAAGTTTTCTTTGTCAAAAACTTCCCCAAGAAACCACCAATAGACATTGGGGTCCTTCACCCTTGTGTAGGGTTCGCAGCATAGAAAACAAAAAAATTTCCTACGATGGAAACTAAGTACCAAGATCTATCTACTAGATACAAACAACGGGCGGATGTATATCCGTAGAGAACATACCCTTGAAGACCGACAAAGCTTAACGAGTCCAAACTCGTGGTTGATGTAGACGATCTCTTGCCGATCTCAAGATCGAGAGGAAGTCCTAGCGCCGCAAAGCAATGCATCCGTGCTCGCACACACGTTCGAGGCACCGAGCAACATCCGCCTCCTCGCTCCAGCGATGCAGCGGAAGCACAACTCTTTCTTGCCGAATAGCCACCGGGAACATGTATCTTGCTAGTCCGAGACCATGGGGAATAAATTCTAGAGGGGGAGAGAGATCCTTCACGAGGAGGTGTACTTTGAGAGGAGGAGAGGGGGGCCTTTTATAGGGGAGAGGGGGGGCACCCAAGGGGCATGGCGCCCAGCCATGGGGGCTGCCCCCACCTCTTCCACATTCATGTGGGTGGAGCTCCCACTCAAAATGAAAAGCCTCCACTCCCATTAAAAAGCCTCCACTCAAAAATCCACTCACATGCATTAAATTTCCACCAAATTTAATGCAAGCTCTTATTTAAATAAAACTCTTTTATTTATTTATTCAGAATTTTGTTAATTACTTTAATTAACAAACATTCACATAAAACCCCTTGCTAGTATTCCATTTCACATGCAGAACCAGTTTCAGCAATTTCAACCGAAACAGTTTCGGTGTCTAGTGGAATAAATTCCTGCGCTTTCCTTTTCTTTTCGGCATGAAACTTTTGCTCCAAATGGATGTCGGTGTCTCTTAAGTGTGTCACCCTACGGTTCGCGAATAATGCGGACATGATCGAGACTCCTCTCAGATCAATAATCAGAAGCGGGATCTGGAGACCCATACTGACTCCCACACATTCAACGATGACTTTCTTGTGATCGTCGGAACCTTTTACGCTAGTATCTTAATCCCTTTGTTTCACGATATATTACATGTCCGAGATTCGATCATAGGTATCTCCATACCTAGTTTTATCTCGTTACTGACATAAACTCTTTTCTCGTTCCTGTGATATAACATTCTAGTGATCAAATCACTTGCTTGCAAGCTAATCAATGTGATATCACCGAGAGGGCCCAGAGTATATCTATCCGTCATCGGGATGAACAAATTCCACTCTCGATCCATGGGCCTCAACATAACACTTTATTAGTTCTGAATCCATCTTTATAATCACCCTGTTACGGTGTGACATTTGATGTTATCAAGAAACTCTTCCGGTGTTAGTGATTGACATGATCTCATGGTCTAAGGATTAGGATCACTTCGTAAGTTGTTATAGCAATATAAACTCAATGACTTTGATCGTAATGCTATAGTTTGGATGAATGTTCATCACATCATTACACTAATGTTGTGACCTCGTTATTAACAACATCCAATGTCTATGATCAGGAAACCTTGATCATCTTGTTAATCATCGAGCTAGTTTATGAGAGAGGCATAACTAGGAACTTCCTTTTTGTTTATTAAACACACATGTATTAACGTTTCCATATTAATACAATTATAGCATGCAAAATAAACATTTATCATAAACAAGGAATACGATAATAACCACTTTATTATTGCCTCTCGGGCATATTCCCTTCAGTCTCCCACTTGCACTAGAGACAATAATCTAGTTTGAAAACTTTGCGTATTGAACACCTATGGCTTTCTGGTGTTCCATATACGCAATTGCAAGTGGTTAACATAATCTACGGATCTGACGCTTCAAGTCCGTGTGTATTTGCATGTCTTTGCGTCTTCACGCATCACTCATTCTCCAATGAGATGGCATTGTATAAATTTGGTCTTTTGGTGAGACCTTTAGTTCCTTGGGGTTAAAACACATCGATACTATTGTCACACAATATATCTTTAGTGTTAGCCCGCTGCGAACCACACCTTAGTTTGATAACAAACTACTTGACACAAATTCCCTCCTTTGCTGCTACTATAGCAGTCATATACTTAGCCTTTTGTTGTAGTATTCGTCACAATGTGTTAACTTTGGAACTCTTCCAAATCCATCATGGAAACTTTCTTTCCATTTCATTGTGCCACCCATAGTTTAAATTGAGATAAACTTCGTTTGTATCTTGTGACAAAACTAGTATCAATGTAACGCTTTACAATGAACTATTTGTAATTGTTTGTCATCTCTACACAAATATATTCTTAGTTTTTCCAAAAGATCATAAGAATATCCTTACTATTGTCCAATGATCATTTTGTGATTCATTCTGGTATATGCTCATAACACTTAGAGCATAGGACATATCTGGATGTGTACATATCATGGTATGATTGATCAAAACATTCTCGTGATTTCACTCATCAAGTGTCAAAGCACTTGAGTCTTGTTTCACTTATCAAGTGTCGATACACTTGAATCTTGATTCAATTCCTTTCCATGCGACAAGAACCGTTTCTTGTTGTTTCTATATTGAACTCCTTCAATATCTCATATATGTACGTTTGGCATAACCATATTAGCGTCACGGTATATCCACTATAGACTTTCATGATAAATATTCGGGTTTTGCCTAAGTCTTTCATCGAAATGAAATTCTTAACATTTGTCAATAAAAGATACATCATTTCTAATCTACAAGATGTCCTCCACATAATGTATTAGAAATATGTCTCAGCGCTCCCACTTAATTTCTTGCAAATGCAAGCATCTTCATCGTGTCCTGATGAAAAACTCGTTTTTCATCATGGTGAAGATTCCAACTCCGCGATGCTTACTTCAACCATTGAAGTTTGCATGCCCTTTTTAGCATCCTTTGAATTAACAAAACCCTTTGGATCGTGTCATGTACACGTCCTAGGTAACCATTCTATTAGAAGAACTTTGTTTTGTTTATTCATCTACCATATACAAAATTATATGTAGTGGTTGCTACTTTAATCCGTCCAGACTAAATATCGCTATGAAAGATCAAATCTTGTCATAGTCAACTCCTTGAACATTGTCATAAAATACTTTATGACATGTCGACTATTTCATAGATGTGAAACATCCATATACATTTCTTTATAGATCCAAATACGACCGATAGGTTTTTACACCTTTCCGGAGGGTCTTCCAAGTTCAAAACTTGATTTATCGTGTATGGACTTATCACGGATTTTATGGCTTCAAGCCATTTGACGGAGTCAGGGCCCATCATCGCTTCTTTGCATATAGTCGGTTCATCATTGTCAAACAATAATGATTTACTCTCAAATCTTAGCATTTCATTGTTTAACCGACCGACTTGGTTCAATAAGAACTTAGATCTCCGTGACCACAACCTTTGAGGCACATAAGCTATGAGCATTACGGCAGCCTTCGGAACGATTTCCGGCGCTGCGCAACTCAGCACATTTAGCTAAGGTTCGTTAACCTTATCAAAGTTCTATTGTCCTCCCACTTAACTTTTGTGAAAAATTCCTTTTTCAAGAAACTTCACATTTCAAGCGACAAACCCTTTTTTCCTTGGTGTTATGGAGGAATACCCAATTGTTATTCGAAATAACCTACAAAGACATGCTTATCCGACTTCGGTTGTAAACATCTTATTTATGTTTAGCATACCAAAATTTAAGAAATGACAACTTGGGTTTTACCCCAAACCATAACTCATATGATGTCATTTCAACGGATCAAGATGGAGCTCTTTTCAGTGTAAAAGTGGTAGTCTCTAAAGCTTTAATCTTTTTGAAACATAATGGCAGTTTTATGAATAACACCTTTGATCCAACCATGTCAAACAAGGTTTCATTACAAATCTCAAACACTCTATACTCCTATGGTGTTTTGCTAAACTTGCAACTCAAATAAATCCCTTTATGATAAAATCATAATTCATTTATTTTTTTGTTACACTTGTAACTCAAATAAATCCCTTATGATAAAATCATAAACCATTTATTTTCTTGTCACAATGATTTTCACTTCATCTTGAAAGTCTTTGAACGTTTTCAAATATTTCACACTTCTTTCTCATTAAGTGAACATTCACTCAAATTTCCGGAGAAAGCATATGAAGTTGAAACCCATCGCTTACGACTAGACATAATGGACTACATACATCGATATGTATAAATTCCAATATTTTAGTCGTTCGTTCTTCTTTGGCCTTTGAACGAAGTTTTAATTATCCCGAGGAAAGTCTTACAAGCGTCACTTGATCAAATCAAAGACTCCAAAAATCCATGAAAATGGAGATTCTTCATGTTTTCTTTCCAATATAATTTAAACAGTGATGTCACTTTGTAAGTGATCTTTCAATCATTTGTTTTGCGACATTTTAGCATTAGGTTTTATGGATGTGATTTCTCCAACTAGATTTGTAAATCATCCATCTTATATGGAATACGGTAATTATTTGAACAACCTTTGTTCTCATAATAGCTGATTCAAATAACAATTATTAAAACAAATCTTGAAGTCAAGCCTTGATGTCAACGAGAAATACAAACAACGGTTTTTTTTTGATGAACATCATCACATATTCTCTTGCTAGTTACTTAGGCCATTGTGGTTTATGAATTGCGTCGTTCCGTATGAAATTTCATACCAACCAATTCGGTATCCAATACCCAAGAACCACATTGTTTAACAAGCAAAGAATACAACCATAATATGTATATCATCTATATACCTAAATTGGATATTTCCAATCTTTTCTTTTCTGCCAAATATATTTTTATAGATTCTCTTTCAGCATTTCCTTTTTCTTTTAAAAGAATCTATCAACATCAAAAGTGGCGCCATATACATGACACATAGTCCAAAGCGTGTATATTCAAATAATAATACCTTGGACTTGCACTTTGAAGTAGATCACCATCATCAAAATGATCGGTATTCTTTCAAAATCCAATCTTTAGTAATCTTTTAGTATAGTAAACACTTTACATACATCTTCTTTCATCCTTATCATGAAGACATTCATGATCAAGCTACTGTAGCTTATAAGGACGAATCGTGAGTATAACATTACTTTCCAAAACCCTTTTGGATGATTAGGATGTCTAGCATCTCCAACCTTCGTAAACTCTCATCCAATATGAGAACATATATTATACTCTATCATATTGCAACCAAAACATTATTTCAAATATCGTTATATCTGCCACACATGATGGTTTCTGAAACAATTCTTTCAGCTCCTAGATAAACTTGATATTAAAACAATCAAGAATCATGGAGGCAAACATGATACTTAAGATACTAACACTGGAATTGTTACTCTCGATTTAATACCAACCATTAAATTTCACGGAGTAAATAGAGTTTGCTGAAAGTTTGCAATAGGACTTTAAACTTTAGATTGATACTCAACACAATACGATACCAGTTCGTAAAGTATATATCCATAATTCTATAGTTCTATTATCTCAATTACAACTATGCATAAGGTGGTGAACGAATGCCAATGACTACAACAAATTATGAAAATTCACCTTGATTTAATTTATGATAAATTGAGTTCTACTAATCCAAATTAGAAATGAACTCCCACTCAAAAACGACATCCCTCGTGCCTTTTTGGTGATTACATGAACCAAATCCACTACACCAAGTCCGATCATCACGTGAGTCGGCGTAGCTTCAAAGGCGAGCATCCATATGGTCATCATATCAAAACATATGACTCATGCTTAACCTTTCGGTCCGTGTTCCGAGGCCATGTCTGTACATGCTAGGCTCTCCAAGTAAGAACCTTAGTATTCGCGTGTGTAACTGTCTTACACCCGAGATATGCTCGTGGATTCAAGTAGACCCGATCATCACGTGATGCCTTGAAGCGACGAAACATTGTCGGTGCATACTTAAGGAAGAACACATTCTTATCTTGATATCTAAATGAGGGATCATATTATTATGCTAATAAAATGCCAAACAAGCAATATAAGATGCAATCAAAACATCACATGTTTATTAGTGAAATGTTATGGTTCCCGCAGATGATCTCTATCATGTGCATCGTGGTATGATCACTATCATACCTATATGTGCAAATCCAAGGTCTATGAAGTTTACACGCTATGTGTGTTGTAAGAGTATTATCTCATACTTCTACTTACAACATCACCATATAATAACACTAGCCCAGCAACAATCTAAACTAGACGCCTCTAATTTATCCATTGCAAATTTTACGTGGTTTAGGGCTTTCGAAGATAGAACCGTTCTTACCTACGAACATGAACCACAACGAGGATAACCAAATTGTTGAAAACGCGTTACAAAATAGATATTGACTATAGTAGGAGAGACAGACACCCGCTAGCCACTTATGCAAACTAGTTGCATGTCAAGCGTGGAACAAGTCTCATGTGCGAGGACATGTAAAGTTTGTCCGGGCCGCTTCATCCCACTATGCCACCAATATCTAAAGTACAACTAAGAAGCAATAAAATGATCATCATCGCCCACATACTCATATGTGTACTACCCGTGCAAAGTATCTATGCATAGATCAGCCTCTGATACCACTGTAGGGTTCGCAGCATAGAAAACAAAAAAATTCCTACGATGGGAACTAAGTACCAAGATCTATCTACTAGATACAAACAACGGGCGGATGTATATCCGTAGAGAACATACCCTTGAAGACCGACAAAGCTTAACGAGTCCAAACTCGTGGTTGATGTAGACGATCTCTTGCCGATCTCAAGATCGAGAGGAAGTCCTAGCGCCAAGCAAGATCCGCTCAACACACGTTCGAGGCACCGAGCAACCTCCGCCTCCTCGCTCCAGCGATGCAGCAGAAGCACAACTCTTTCTTGCCGAATAGCCACCGGGAACATGTATCTCGCTAGTCCGAGACCATGGGGAATAAATTCTAGAGGGGGAGAGAGATCCTTCACGAGGAGGTGTACTTTGAGAGGAGGAGAGGGGGGCCTTTTATAGGGGAGAGGGGGGGCACCCAAGGGGCATCGCGCCCAGCCATGGGGGCTGCCCCCACCTCTTCCACATTCATGTGGGTGGAGCTCCCACTCAAAATGAAAAGCCTCCACTCCCATTAAAAAGCCTCCACTCAACAATCCACTCACATGCATTAAATTTCCACCAAATTTAATGCAAGCTCTCATTTAAATAAAACTCTTTTATTTACTTATTCAGAATTTTGTTAATTACTTTAATTAACAAACATTCACATAAAACCCCTTGCTAGTATTCCATTTCACATGCAGAACCAGTTTCAGCAATTTCAACCGAAACAGTTTCGGTGTCTAGTGAAATAAATTCCTGTGCTTTCCTTTTCTTTTCGGCATGAAACTTTTGCTCCAAATGGATGTCGGTGTCTCTTAATTGTGTCACCCTACGGTTCGCGAATAATGCGGACATGATCGAGACTCCTCTCAGATCAATAATCAGAAGCGGGATCTGGAGACCCATACTGACTCCCACACATTCAACGATGATTTTCTTGTGATCGTCGGAACCTTTTACGCTAGTATCTTAATCCCTTTGTTTCACTATATATTACATGTCCGAGATTCGATCATCGGTATCTCCATACCTAGTTTTATCTCGTTACTGACATGCACTCTTTTCTCGTTCCCGTGATATAACATTCTAGTGATCAAATCACTTGCTTGCAAGCTAATCAATGTGATATCACCGAGAGGGCCCAGAGTATATCTATCCGTCATCGGGATGAACAAATTCTACTCTCGATCCATGGGCCTCAACATAACACTTTATTAGTTCTGAATCCATCTTTATAATCACCCTGTTACGGTGTGACGTTTGATGTTATCAAGAAACTCTTCCGGTGTTAGTGATTGACATGATCTCATGGTCTAAGGATTAGGATCACTTCGTAAGTTGTTATACCAATATAAACTCAATGACTTTGATCGTAATGCTATACTTTGGATGAATGTTCATCACATCATTACACTAATGTTGTGACCTCGTTATTAATAACATCCAATGTCCATGATCAGGAAACCTTGATCATCTTGTTAATCATCGAGCTAGTTTATGAGAGAGGCATAACTAGGAACTTCCTTTTTGTTTATTAAACACACATGTATTAACGTTTCCGTATTAATACAATTATAGCATGCAAAATAAACATTTATCATAAACAAGGAATACGATAATAACCACTTTATTATTGCCTCTCGGGCATATTCCCTTCACCTTGTTCACCCACAAGTTTTACTTAGAAGTTGGAGTGATGAGATTCTTGTAGCTTCCATGTCTTGATGCTCAAGTTGTCCATTGCCATGGACTTGGCTAAGTATTTAGATTTTCCATCTGTAGAGGTTGTGCACTTTCCCCACCAGACTTGGTTTCCCAAGACAGGACCTTTCAGAAGCCTTTCCTTAGTCAAATGGACGCGTTCCATCCTATCATCCCACTACCACCAACTGTCCAAATGACTAAGTTCTAGCAACCTATATGATCAAGGCAGAGCCCATATTGCCAAGTGGTTGCACTGTAAGCTTTCTCAACACTTGGCCTCCAAATCCCTTTGTGCCTGGGTGGCATACCACAAGTGAGATACACAAGCCAAGTCCATGGCCTTGTGTAACCACTCAACACAACCCAATCCTTCCATTCCACCCAGGGGGTTCATTGACTTAGTGGTTTTATTAAGGAAAACTTAAGTCTCATAACTTTGAAATATAGCCAATATAGCATGAATAGATTATACCAACCCTTGTTTGCTAATAGCTAGGCTAAGCATGGCATGGCAACTTAACTTAGGAAAAATTCCCTAGCAATTCTACCATTCTAACTACATAGGATTTCCCCAATCTTTTATTTGGCAAGACTAGCATGCAAGACTTAGCAAAATATCTAATGCTAGTACCAAATATAGGAATGAAATATTCATGAAGTACCACTTGCCTTGGTAATGGGGAGAGCAGCACTCTTCACACTCACAGTCACTAGCAAAATCTATACCAAATTTGTAGCACAAACATTACACACAATTCATATACAAACAACAAAAAAAAGTATGAATGCATGTATGCAAGAAAATGCTAAGTGATGATTTTTTGAAAATTCCACCAAGCAAGTGCAAGATACAGAAACAAAACAAGTCAAAAAGCTTGCCAACTAAACTTATTTTGCCCTAAAACAATTTACTAAACAAAAACTATAATCAAAATGGACCTAAACATGTTTCTGCACACAAAGTCATTTTAACAGAAACTTTTTGTTAAACACATTGCAGATTCAGAAAGGGCTTGATTCACTGATTCCAACGATATAAAATTTGCAAAAATCTAACGTGGGAATCAAAAGTTATAGGCAAATCAAATTTGGATACAAATCTGTTTTTAATTTCTGTTTTAATTCAAACCCTAGCCACGCGTCTTAATCTTACTGGCGCGTACCGGTTCGCGTTGGATCACGTACGCGAGCCGTAGGATCTAAGTGAGATCTGGCGGCTCAGATGCGCGCTTACCTCTTCGCCCACGTTCTAATTTACGCCGTAGGTTCTACATCTGACGCTCCTAATCGTCCTAACCATACTCGGGCGGCGCTAGCGGCGTTGACTGGCGGTGGCGCGTCATCGCAAGCGTGCCGACGCTCTAGGTCGCCTGGGAAGGAAGGGAGGTGCTTACCGGATCCGCAGTGGCGTGCTGAAGCTCGATGTGGTGTTGGTTTGCGAAGGGGCGCGCTGGCACGGTCTCAGGAACTCGTCGGAGTAACGGGCGGCGTCGGTAGCTTGCAGTCGTGGTTCTTGCCGAGGTTTGGCGTCGCCCTAGCACGAACCAGTGGCATCAGGATTTGCGCAAGACATAGGCGAACAAGCTCGCGTGAAGGAGGAAGCAAGGGGCGCTCGGGTTTTACCTTAATTGGTCGCCGGAGTTTATCGGCGGCGCAGGTGGTTTCGGTCGCGAACGGAGACGACGACCTGGGTCACGAGCAGGCAAAAGGAAAGTATCAGCATAAGTGCGAGATCATTCCGAACATCCTCGTTTGAACCAGAGAGAGAGGGGAGGTCGAGGCTCACCGTAATTGGCCGCCGGAGTTGTCGGTACTGCGGGGTTTCGAGGGCAATTGCGCGCAGCCTGGCGGCGGAGTGAGCGAGGAGAGGGCGGGGGCAATGCTTGAGGGGCAGAGGGGTTTAAGTAAGCCTAGGTGCGACAGGAAACGCTTGCGAAATAATGGGTAATTACACCGCGCCATTACCGGCCTTGACAGCAGCAGCGACGTGGTCGCGAGCGTGGTTTGAGGAAGACGAGGGTGATGTGGGCGGGGCCCGCTGGTCAGCGAAATAAACCGAAGGGGCGTGGGGTCCGAGTGTCAGCGACTTGCTGGGTGTGTCCGCGCGTGCGAGAGAGAGAGAGAGAGAGAGAGAGAGAGGAGCCGGGTGGGCTAGTTGGGCCGTGTCTGCTGCTGGGCTCAAATCCTGGCGCCGGCCTTTTTCCAATTCCTTTCTCTTTTCTTTTTCTAAATTGAATTTCTGGAAAGAGTTTCAAATGAATTCAAACTCTATTTGAATTCAAATCTTTTCAGGAATTTTTTAGGGTGCAACATTCATATTTCTGGGCATAGAAACATGTGGTCTCTCTGTTTAAGCTTGGTCCTTTTGAATAAACAACGTAAACAGTGCTATAATACTTAATTTGAAAATGTTTTGGAAATGGTTTTTGAACCATTTTTATTTTATATAATTTTGTTCAAATTCCACACTCAAAGCAATCAACAAGGGAGACAACAATCTAGTGTTTAAAACATTCAAACTCTCAAATGGGGATGGCCATTTGATTTAAGTTTGCTCACATAAAATGATAGCACTATGTGCTTATGTTTTTCTGAAATGAGTTTGAATTTGATCTCAATTCTATATGCATGCATGAATGATATGCAATCTTTGAAATCATGATTTTAGAGATGTTACAAGACGCTACTCCGTAACTGGGTAGTTATAGAGGTAGCTTTCGGGTTTGTCCTGAAGCATGCTGCAAGACATGGTCAATCAAGATGGGATTTGCCCCTCTCTACTTGAGAGAGATATCTCTGGGCCCCTCGAGTTATCGGATCCAGAAATGCATGGCCATGCTACATATGGTTAAGAGTTTACCTAGTAAAGGGATTCTGAATCATAGTATCGAGAAAGGAAGGTCATCTTGGATCTAGACCAAATATCGTGAGGAAAAGGGAAATACATATACTAAACCTTGTGATGGTTCGTCCGATATGATCTTTGTATGCGTTTAGGAGTTGGCACGTCTTGCTAGAGGCCGCTACCAACTATTGACAGAATCAGTGTATTTGTGTCATGTCTATACGTATATGAACCTATAGGGTCACACACTTAAGGGGCTGGAAGCGTAATGAGGATTGGATCCGAATTAGACCAGGCTTAGGCTACTAATGGGCTTCTAATGTAGAAACCCACTAGGGACGCCTATATAAGAGAGGGTGGGGCGAGCTGATCAGGGTTAGACCATTCCACCCAGCCGCCACTCCTCACGCCTGTGTTGCACGCACGGACCTAGCATTCGGCGTCTGACGCTTCCACCCTGTATGTGTGGATACCTCGGAGGCGCTGCATCTGTAGCGTTTGGACGAGCTGTGCTGTTACATCCCAAAATTTTCCAAATTTTGTAATGTGAAAAATAAATAAATAAAATAAATAATTGTTGAAATTTAGGGTGAAAAGAAACTTTTTGTTTCTAAATGGAAACTTAAAATCCCATCTTGAACAAACTTTGAATAATGTTTAAATTCAACTAAATTCAAATCAAGTGAAATGCATCCTTCACAAATGCATCTTGAAATTTAAACACATGGAAAATAAACCAAAACCCTAAAACCCTAATGGAATAAAACATTTCCAAGATATCTCTAATCCTATGGATTTGACCCACATAAAAATTGGTCAAACAAACATATCAAAATGATCAAGAATGACAAATAGAAATATTATAAAACCATATGAATTGGTTTCACTTAATTTGGAGCCATAGAAAAAATATTAAGAATTTAATAAGATAAGGAAATTGAAATTTCCAAAGCTAATAAAGCACCTATCTAAAAATCCACACCAAATGGTGAGCAAATAATCCTAAAGACATTTAAAAGGATAAACAAATATTAAATAAGATTATACAAATGGAAACACCAAGTTTGGATCTAAAAATAAAAAGATATGGATTTTATAAGATAAAGAAAGAAATATTAAATGAGGAATATTTAAAGACCAAATTAAATCTTGGCCTAATCCATAAGCAAACGGAATGAATATAATCCAAATCCAAATAAAAATAAAAGGATAAAGAATTTTCGAAATAAAGTAAAATGGCCTTAACCAAATTCTATACTATTGGATTAAGACAAATTTCCCTAATAAGAATAATTAATTAAATCATGGGAAAATAGTATTAGGAATTCACCTAAGTGGAATAAAAGTTATTTAAATAACTTAAATGGGATCAAAGAAATCAACTAAATAAAATTTATGGAATTAAACCCATAATTAATTTCATTGGAATAAAGACAAATACCCAATTTAATGACTAATAGATCATATTAAAAATATTCCAAATAATTCAAGGTGAATTATTTGACACCCTAATAAATAAATAAAACCTACTGAAAAGATTTGGAAAAATTTAGATTTCAAATGGAGTTTGAAAACAATAATAAATCTTATTTGAATTAATACAAGGGCCTATTTTAAATAATTAATATACCCAAAAAGAATAAAAATATTGTTCTAAATTTGACTTTAGAATCTATTAAATAACAGTATTAAAATCTACACAAAGTTTGGTTGAAATTTGAATTCAAATGGTTGTTTGAAATGATTAAATAAAATCAAAACAGAATATTAGAAATGGAAAAAGAAAAAGGGAAGCAGAACAAAAAAAATTGAACAAGGCCAGCCCAGCTAACCCAGCCCATCTAAGCCCAGCGAGCCCAGTCCCCCCTTCTCCCCGAAACGTTTTCCTACTCAACCGCGAACCCGTGGCCTCGTTGACATCTAGAACCCACTTCACCTCACTCTCTCTCGCAGACAGCCAGGTCCCACCTGCCAGTCTTCGTCCTCACCCACGCGAAGACCACGCCCCCTCTGGCCGTTTCTTAGACGATGATTCTAGCGTTAAATCTCCATCAATGCCTCGCCTTAATCTCGCCGTGACCACACTCCCTTAAACTCCTTCTCCCCCTCTTCATTTCCCCCAGAAGCCATCCACCCTCTGCCACCAGGCCGCTCAGATTTTGCACGAGAAAGCCTACTGCTCCGGCGAGCATTTTCATCAATTCCGGCCAGTCACCGTCGAGCCTTGCCCCCTCGACCACACGAGCACACTCCCTGGCCTTTGGCGCATCTCCCAGTATTCCGAGCTCAGTCCCGCGAGCCCGCTAGCGTCGGCAACCTCAACGCCACTCGCCACCGTCTTCGGCTTGGACTCCGGCGACCTCCCAGGTGAACCCTGACCCCCTCTCTCTCTCTATCAATGACACTCCGAGGTTCTCTGATTCCACGCGGTTCTAACGCCCCCTCCCAATCACTTTCTCTTGGTATGCAACCCCGTCCCTGTTGACAACAGAAGTGCCCGACGCCGTCGTGAAGTCCGGCGAGCAATTTCCTTCGTCCTCGTGCGCCCCCTGCCTCCTCTCGAACACGTTGAGCATCGCAATGATCCACTGAACCTGGTGAGACACTCCTTTTACTCTCTCACTTCCTGCATCACCGGCGACGCCACCGCCAGGCCGCTCCGCCGCTAGTCGCTGCCGCCAGCGTCGCTAGTAAATGGACAGTGGTTGTGCGCCGTAGGATTTAGATCCAATGCACGCGATAGAACTTAAACAAAGAGGTATGTTTTGATTAGAGCCGTGTGATGCACATTAGATCTTACGCTCCACGTTAGTCGATCCATGTGAACCGTTATTGGCCAGTTAAATCACGCCACGTGGCCCAGTCTGTTTTATAAAAACCAAAAATGATCTATTAGATGTTCAAGTTTGTATAATTCATAACTTTTGATCCACACGTCCAAATTTTGCAAATTTTATATCAATGGAATCATCAAGACAAGTAATTTCCAACCATGTGCTTTGTTTAGTAAATTGCTTCTGTTAAATTGGTCGTTTTTGCAGAAACTTGTGTAGGCATATTTTGAATATAACATTCATTCTAAAATTATTTTTGTGATAAAATCTTTGGAAAATAGGTTGTTTTGAACCTACTGACCATAGAAACCAACTTGTGGATTCAAAAACATATATTGTGAAGCAAAAGAATAAATCTTTGATTTAGAACATTTCTAGTCAAATAAAAATAATGTTTATATGTTAAAAATGCTTTTGGAGGAAACCCTTTCGGAAAGGTTTTGATTTAAACTCTCTGACCCTAAACACAAAGTTTTATGATTTAAAAATATATTTTGTGAACCCTATAAAAATTATTGCTTTGCTAAAGGCCTTTTTAACAACATAAAATATTGATTTAGTGTAAAAATGGTTTATAGGTGAACCTTTTTCAAATGGTTTTGATATCAAACACTTGACCTTAAAAACACTAACATTTGTGTTAAAAACATAATTGGTAAACACTATAAACATTCTTTGGATTTAAATCCTTTATAGCAAAACAAAAATGACTTAAAATGGCCATTTTCACTAACTTGTTATCAAATGATTTTTCCACATTTACAAATGACCTTGCCACTTTTATAAATTACCAAAAGGTATTTTATGATGTCCATAACCTTTTAGAAACCACTTTTCCAAATAAAACAATCTTTAGCATGCTTGCATGCATTGCTTGGTTTCTATTATTTTATGTGATGATTGCTTAAATGGTAGATTGAAATTGTGCCTTGCTTCGTTGAATTGTAGTGGAAATTGAAGAGTGTGAATATTGCAAGGTCAAGGAGTGAACTTATAATCTCTACCAAAAAGGCAAGTGATGCTTCATACTTTGTCCCATTATTTTCACTATGCATTAGTGATATTTCTAAGTAGGACTTGCATGGAATTTTTGCTAAGTATA
The DNA here is from genome assembly GCA_023614405.1 of Avena insularis. Lineage (NCBI taxonomy): Eukaryota > Viridiplantae > Streptophyta > Magnoliopsida > Poales > Poaceae > Avena > Avena insularis. The sequence continues at coordinate 45,811,390 of CM042695.1, forward strand.
AACTATGCCATGGGAAATCCTAGTAGATGAAACCTTAGTAGAATTTTTACTAAGTTAAGATTCCTACTACTATCATGCTTAGCTTAGCTAGTAGAAAACAAGGGTCGATTATATTAATGCTATTGGAATATTTCTAAGTCAAGGACTTGTGTTTTGTTTAATAAAACAACTAAGTGAATGAAACACCTGGGTGGAATGGAAATAATGGTTTGTGTTGAGTGGTTACAAAAGGCCCATTTCTATGGTTTACCTTGTGTATCTCACTTGTGGAATGCCACCCAGGAACAAAGAGATTTGAGATGTCAAATGTTGAGAAGCTTCAAGTGCAGCCACATGGCAATATGGGCTCTGCTTGGAACATATAGGTTGCAATAACTTAGCCAAATGGACAGTTGGTGGTAGGGGTTTGATAGGTTGGAGCGCGTCCATTCTGGTCTAAGGGAAGGCTTCTGAAATATCTTGTCTTGGTGAAACCAAGTCTTGTGGGGAAAGTGCACCACCTCTACAGAGTGTAAAATCTAAGTACTTAGCCATGTCCCTAGTAAAGGACAATTTGAGCATCAAGACATGGAAGCTATCAAGAATCTCCTCATCCCAATTTTCTAAGTTAAAAACTTGTGGTTGAACAAGGGTGAAGGTTCACCAATTTCTATTGGTGGTTCCTTGGGTGATTTTTGTCAAGCAAAAACTTAGTGTTTTCAAATGATAAGAAAAATCTATTTTGAGCAAAGCAAACCTAAGCTCCACTTAGCCAAATGCATATAGATGATAGATACCACTATTCTACCATAGTATCACTTGTCAATACAATTCAAATGTATTGAACCTTGTGGCTGTAACTTTCTATGTTGCAGGTTTGTTTGATGTTAGTGAAGTGTTTTAATTAGGATTACAAGTCTACAACCAACATGATTGCCTGTGGCACTTTGAAGAAGAAGGACACCATGCTATAGTTATTTCTGCTGCATTGAAATGAGATAGCCAAATGAGCTATGTAAGGTGTAATGAATTATTTTATTCCTGGCTATAAAGTTGTATTATGACTTTTGTTTCTTGATATTACATCTTAACTGTGGATGCTAGCTATTGATCCAGGGACTAGCATTGTAAACACAGGGATCTCTACCTTATTAAAGTTTGGGACCTCTAGAGATGGTATCAGAGCACTGTGTTGCTTGTAGGATTGTAACCCTAGGATTGGACAAAACCCCTTAGAAAAATAGGAGTTGTATTTGTTCCAAAACTTATTTACAATACAATCTTCTAAACTCTTTCCTTAACCTTTTTGGTTTTGATTTTACATCTCTTCCATTTCAAACTTAATGGACAAAGCCTCCCCATGACCAAAGACTTCAACTTTAATTCCACAAGGACTTCAACTTGGATATAAATAAGGACTACAAGTGAGACAAGGAATATTACTCAAACTTGAAGACTAAGGAAACACAACTTAGAAGGAACCATCATCACCTTTGAAGGTTTGTGACCAAGATTCAAGAAATTCTCCAAGGATACAAAGATCTTGTTCATGAAGAATCAACTAAGAAGGTAGGAATGATCTCAAGTTAACCATATAGTTGGACCACCATACTAATGATTAGTTCAAACCCACCAACTTATGTGGTGTAGCAAAAATATTTTATTGCCTAAAAAGTGTATTTGAACTTTGTTGTTTGAGTGGAATGTTTGTTGTGATTGCTTGCACATTGCTTGTGTGAACTGTGTCGTGTGTGATTAGAATTATTTCCTTAGAAATCTTTTGCCTATTCTAATCTCAATCCAACCCAAACAGATGACTACTCCATGAAACTCCAACATCAAGGATGGTGACAACAACAACCAAGGGATCAACATGAGAGAACTCATAGTAACCCAAACCCAGTTCAACCAAGTGACAACTCAGTTTTTAGCCAACAACAATGAGTTAGACCCAACCATGCAAATGTTTTTGGAAACTCAAACTCAATTGATGCAAAAGGTGACAAATCAAATGATCAACATGGGAGACAACTCTTTTCAAGGAGTTTGTGACAACAATGATGTCAAGGATGATATTCTAGAACGAACCCAAGCTTGTAATGTTTGTGGAGACATGGATCACACTTCCAGAGAGCATAAAGATCAATGCCCCAATTGTGAAGAGAAACATCCAACTAATCAATGCCCCACATATCAAGCTACTTGTTTCCTATGTGAAGGAAATAATCATGTCCCTATCCAATGCCCCATCTATTCCATAGTTCAACAAAGGAAACAAGGTGGAGTGCGTCAACAGATTATAAACCCCCATGAAGACAAAGGAAAATCTCAGCTTGCACCTCCATGCAATATGACTCAATTTGATGGACCAAAGAGGAAACATATGTATTATCCAAGGAAAAGATTAAGGAGGCCAGGAGACTTTCCCACCTTTGAGGTGAGATATGAAGAGCATGAACTGGAAGAACTCCTAGCTTTGGAGAAACCCAAGAAGAAGAAGAAGAAGGACAAAAGCCTAGTGCAATGTTACAATTGCAAAGATATGGGACACTATGCCAATGAATGTCCAGAAAAGAAGAAGAACCAAGGAAACAAACAAGGAGCAATGATCCCAAAGGAAAAGAAGGAAAATAGCCAAGTGTGGTGCAACAACTGCAAAGAGCTAGGCCATTATGTATCAACTTGTCCACAGAAGATACGTGAAGAACTCAACCTTATCACATGTTACAATTGTGGTGACCAAGGACATTATGCAAGCAATTGTCCAGAAAAGATGAGATACAAGACAAGACAGCCTATGAAGGATCTCAACCTTGTCACATGTTTCAAGTGTGGAATCAAAGGACACTATGTAGATGTTTGCTCAAAGAAGTTTCATCAAGATCCTAAGCAAGCCAAGATGTAATCACTAGTAGAAAACAGGCCATCCGTGCGCGCCCCCTCAGAGCATTAGTCCCGGTTGTGCCACCAACCGGGACTAATGCTGGCACGCGTCCCGGTTCGAGCGGGCACGGGGCCCGGAGGCATGCGTCCTGGTTGGTAAGGGGGCATACGTCCCGGTTGGAGCCACCAACCGGGACTAAAGGTTTGGCAACAACCACGTGGCGTGGCACACACCTTTAGTCCCGGTTGGTGGCTCCAACCAAGACATATGCTCCCGCCCTCTATAAATGCAACGCCCCAGCCCCCTCTGCCTCCACTCTGTTTTTTCTCTTGGTGGAAGGTGTGAGGGGTGTGCTAGTTTTTTCTCCCCTATGCACGCATTCAAGGTGTTTGATGACATGTTTGAGTGAATAATCCCGTTCGATTTCTCATAGAACAAAAATATAGAAGGTGTCCGAGATGCACTTGAGCTTTCTCCTCTTTATTTTCCTCGACCGAGGTTAGCAATCTTATCTTTTCTCTGTCATTGATACAATGCATGTGTCGATGTGAATTGGTCATTTCACTATTTATGATGTCCTGTTTTTTGATAAACTTACTTATATGATGCAGATGAACGGTCGGGAATGGATGTACGGTGTCCGGCGCGTAGCCGGGTATATGAAAGGCGTGGATAAATTTATCGATGTGGCTACGACAAACAAAGAGAATGGTTTTATACGTTGTCCATGTGTTCAATGTCGGAACAACAAGGAGTACTCTTCCTTGAAAATCATTCGCGGCCACCTGATGATGAAAGGTTTCATGCCCAACTATAATTGCTGGACCAAGCACGGGGAAAGAGGAGTTATGATGGAAGATGGTGAAGAAGAAGATGATGATAACAACTATCATCATATGTTTCCTGAATATAGTGATACTGCAATGGAAGACAATGGAGAGCAAGGAGGTGAAGAACAGGCATCAGATGAGCTGGCTGATGAACTTGGTAGGGTCATTTCTGATGCAAAGCAAGACTGTGAAATAGAAAATGAGAAGTTGAAGTTAGAGGGCATGTTAGAAGATCACAAGAAATTGTTGTACCCAAATTGTGAAGATGGCATCACAAAGCTCGATACCACAGTGGATTGTTACGATGGAAGGCAGAGTGTGGTCTAACTGACTCCTCATTTGAAAAGATGCTGAAAATAATGAAGCCGAAGTTTCCAAAACATAACGAACTTCCCGAGAGTACCTACGAAGCAAAGAAGACTCTCTGTCCTCTAGGATTAGATGTGCAAAAGATACATGCATGCATTAATGACTGCATCCTCTACCGCGGTAAGGAGTATGAGAATTTAGATAAATGCCCGGTATGCAATGCGTTGCGGTATAAAATCAGACGAGATGACCCTGGTGATGTTGAGGGAGAGCCCCTGCAGAAGAGGGTTCCTCCTAAGGTTATGTGGTATGCTCCTATAATACCAAGGTTGAAACGCATGTTCAGAAACAAAGAGCATGCCAGATTGTTGCGATGGCAAAAAGAAGACCGTAAGAAAGACGGAAAGTTGAGACACCCTGCTGATGGGTCACAGTGGAGAAAAGTCAAGAGAGACTTCCCATTCTTTTTAGGTGACGCAAGGAACTTATGGTTTAGTCTAAGTACGGATGGCATGAATCCTTTTGGGGAACAGAGTTGCAGTCATAGCACCTGGCCCGTGACTCTATGTATCTACAACCTGCCTCCTTGGTTGTGCATGAAGCGTAAGCTCATTATGATGCCAGTGCTCATCCAATGCCTGAAGCAACAGGGCAACGACATTGATGTGTACCTTAGGCCATTAGTTGAAGAACTCTTACAGTTTTGGGGCAAACCAGGTGTACGTGCGTGGGATGAGAATAAACAGGAGCCATTTGATCTACGAGGGTTGTTATTCGTAACCATCAATGATTGGCCTGCTCTTAGTAACCTTTCAGGACAGACAAACAAGGGATATAAGGCATGCACACACTGTTTAGATAAGACTGAAGGTACATATTTGCATAAATGCAAGAAGGTTGTGTACCTGGCGAATCGACGATTTCTTCCGACCAATCATCCCGTAAGAAAGAAAGGCAAGCATTTCAAAGGTGAGTTAGATCACCGGAAGAAGCCTGAACTCCCTGCTGGTGATGATGTATTTGGTATGGTCAAGGACATAGAAGTAATCTTTGGAAAGGGTCCCGGCGGTCAATCAGTTCTGAATGACGTCGCTACAGGACATGCGCCCATGTGGAAGAAGAAATCTATATTTTGGGATCTGCCATATTGGAAAGTCCTGCGTGTCCGCTCTTCAATCGACGTCATGCACGTGCTGAAGAATCTTTGCGTGAACCTGCTAGGATTCCTAGGCGTGTATGGGAAGACAAAAGATACACCAGAAGCACGAGAGGACCAACAAATTATGAAAGACCCAAAGAACATGCATACACAGAATAAGACGGATAAAGGGCGTCCCTTAAGTCGTGCCAGCTATGCTCTTACCAAAGCAGAGAAGGAAATCTTTTTTGAAGTCCTTTACAGTATTAAGGTGCCGTCGGGCTTCTCATCTAATATAAAGGGGATAATAAATATGGCAGAGAAAAAGTTCCAAAACCTGAAGTCTCATGACTGTCACGTGATTATGACGCAGTTGCTTCCGATTGCATTGAGGGGGCTTCTACCATAAAATGTTCGAGTACCCATTGTGAAGCTGTGTGCATTCCTCAATGCAATATCTCAGAAGGTAATCAATCCAGATATTCTGCCAAGGTTACAGAAGGATGTGGTACAATGTCTTGTTAGTTTTGAATTGGTGTTCCCACCATCCTTCTTCAATATTATGACGCATCTCCTGGTTCACCTAGTGGAAGAGATTGCCATTCTCGGTCCGGTATTTCTGCACAATGTGTTCCCCTTTGAGAGGTTCATGGGAGTCTTAAAGAAATATGTTCATAACCGTGATAGACCAGAAGGAAGCATCTCCAAGGGATATGGAACATAGGAGGTCATTGAGTTTTGTGTTGACTTTATTCCTGACCTTAAGCCGATTGGTGTTTCTGACTCGCGGCATGAGGGAAGACTAAATGGAAAAGGCACGCTGGGAAAGAAAGAAATGATATGTAGGGACGGGGATTCTTTCACTAAAGCACACTACACAGTTCTACATAATTCCACCTTGGAAGCTCCGTATATCGAGGAACACAAGAATATTCTATGCTCCAAAAACGCGGGGAAGCCTGAATCACTGATTACAGATGAACACATGAAGTCTTTCTATGGTTGGATGCGGACACATCTCTTGAATGACACCACTATTGGAGATCAGCTATACTTGTTGGCCGCGTCACCATCTTCTACTGTATTGAATTTCCAAGGGTACAAAATAAATGGGAATACATTCTACACGATCGCCCAAGATAAAAAGAGCACCAATCAAAATAGTGGTGTCCGCTTTGATGCAATAGACGAGAATGGACAAAAGGACACATATTATGGTTACATAGAGGAGATATGGGAACTAGACTATGGAGTCTCTTTTAAGGTCCCTTTGTTTCGCTGCAAATGGGTCAACCTGAATGGGGAAGGGGTAAAGATAGACCAGTTGTACGGAATGACAACAGTGGATCTCAACAATCTTGGTTATAGAGATGAACCATTCGTCCTAGCCAATGATGTGTCTCAGGTTTTCTATGTGAAGGACATGTCCTCCAGACCGAAAAAAAGAAAAAATATGCAAACGAATACATCATATGATGAGCCAAAGCGTCACATAGTTCTTTCAGGGAAAAGAAACATCGTGGGAATCGAGGACAAGATAGACATGTCAGAAGATTATAATAAGTTTGATGAAATTCCGCCCTTCACAGTGAAAACTGACCCAAGCATTCCGTTAAGTAAAGAAGATGCTCCATGGTTACGTCTGAAGCGATCATAAGGAAGGACATATGCCAAGAAGTTCATGCTCATATTATGTAACTCTAGTTCATGTCTTTCGCGGTTTGTGGCTTCACCGAAGGATATCTTTCGCGGTTTGTGGCTTGATCGGGACTATATATATAGGGGGCCTTTAGTCCTGGTTTTGTAGTCTCAGTTTTTAATATTAATAAATGTCTTGAGTGTTAGTCCCGTTTTGTGGCTGGACCGGGACTATGAAGAAGTTGTCCCGATTCGTACTTACCATTAAGATCTGATCTCCAAACGCGCGCAGTCACATATTAGGGAGTGCCTCTATGACCAGTTTCTTGGAGATGCCGGAGGACTGGGATCCGGCGGCATCTCCCTGAAACTGGTCGTAGTGGTGTCCCTGCTCTCGAAAACCATCTTACAGCTTGTAACTTCTCTAACTAGATCAATACACCTGGGAGATAACTAATTTCACATATTAGGGAGTGCCTCTATGACCAATTTCTCGGAGATGCCGGAGGACTAGGCTCCATCGGCATCTCCCTGAAACTGGCCGTGGTGGTGTCCCTGCTCTCGAAAACCATCTTGCAGCTTGTAACTTCTCTAACTAGATCAATACGCCTAGGAGCTAACTAATTTCACATATTAGGGAGTGCCTCTATGATCAGTTTCTCGGAGATGCCGGAGGACTGGGCTCCATCGGCATCTCCCTGAAACTGGCTGTAGTGGTGTCCCTACTCTCGAAAACCATCTTGGAGATGCCTCAAACTGGCTGGAGGACTGGACTCACAAGGATGCCTATTTATAGTACAAGCAGCTCGGCATAGTGTCGACACTTACGAAATAATGTCGACACTCACCCCTATTATTAGTGCTGACTCTTGTTTTGTCCCGGTTGGTGTCTCCAACCGGGACTAAAGGTTCATCTTTAGTCCCGGTTGGTGACACCATCCGGGACAAGGTACACGCCGCACGACATAATGTCGACACTCACCCCTATCATTAGTGCTGCCTGGCCCAGCCTGCCGAAATCCCTCCCACCGGGACTAAAGATGAACCTTTAGTATATTGAAAATCCGAACAATGAAAATCCTGTTTCGGTCCAAATGACCGATGTTATGTGCTGAATCACGGCATAGTTTGTGATGTTGTGCCCATATTATGCATGCGTGTGGACATTGGTATGGAGAACAATGTTGCAGGAGGAAGTTTTCCTTTTTGTCGCACGGAAAAGCCCTTTTACATTTTCCGCGCATCTCTTTGATTCTAGTTTTGATACAGTTATTATCATGCTTGATTATTATTTTGATTGAACTATGTTCTCGTAAAGTGCCTGACGCAGGGACTAGGTAACAATCTATGTGGATACTATGTTTGCGAGTTCATCCGACAGACGTGCAATGAGAAGGGCAGAAATTTAGAGCAACTCCACATACGTAAACAATTTCCATAGTTTTTAAATTACAATCAAATTGTGTTTAGTTTCATTCATATAGGCTGACTCCTTTTTTAAACTAGATCGAACGTCTACGGGACGGTCTTCTGCCAAAGGATCGCCTACAAGCAATTCAGGAGGAATTGGCGGGATTCTTGGATGCAGAAGTCCTAAACCCAAAAGGGGAATACTATTCGGCTCTGTATAGACAATAGGGATTATACAAAGAGCAACTTTTGTATGTAGTGCATGAACTCGATCCGTGTATCGAATGTAATATTGTCATGATGATCTTGTGTAATATAACGGTTCCTTCATTGATAAGTGCAAAACACTAAATAAACAATAAAACAACCTAAATGAATTCTCTGCCGCGGCACAAAAAGTGGCGAAAATGCTGCCGCGGTAACAAAATGTGCCAAAATGAATTCTCGCGGCGAAGAATGTATAAATCTTCGCCATGCGAGAGGTTATTTGTCCTGTTCGTATTAACCGGGACTAATGCTCCACCCCCCTTGCCCTCTGACGTCGCCACGTGTACCCCATTTGTCCCGGTTGGTGGGGCAACCGGGACTAAAGGTTGGGGCTTTAGTCCCGATTGCCCCGTCCCGGTTGGGTAACCGGGACTAATGCCCCTTACCAACCGGGACCAATGGGGCGTTTTCTACTAGTGAATCTAGTTGAGAAATTTTTAAGGGTGGTAGTACCCTAGTTGCTTTGAGCCAACTTGTAGCCCCTGTTTTTCCCAAATCTCGGGACGAGATTTCTTTTAAGGGTGGTAGCCTGTCACATCCCAAAATTTTCCAAATTTTGTAATGTGAAAAATAAATAAACAAAATAAATAATTGTTGAAATTTAGGGTGAAAAGAAACTTTTTGTTTCTAAATGGAAACTAAAAATCCCATATTGAACAAACATTGAATAATGTTTAAATTCAACTAAATTCAAATCAAGTGAAATGCATCCTTCACAAATGCATCTTGAAATTTAAACACTTGGAAAATAAACCAAAACCCTAAAACCCTAATGGAATAAAACATTTCCAAGATATCTCTAAGCCTATGGATTTGACCCACATAAAAATTGGTCAAACAAACATATCAAAATGATCAAGAATGACAAATAGAAATATTATAAAACCATATGAATTGCTTTCACTTAATTTGGAGCCATAGACAAAATCTTAAGAATTTAATAAGATAAGGAAATTGAAATTTCCAAAGCTAATAAAGCACCTATCTAAAAATCCACACCAAACGGTGAGCAAATAATCCTAAAGATATTTAAAAGGATAAACAAATATTAAATAAGATTATACAAATTGGAAACACCAAGTTTGGATCTATAAGTAAAAAAGATATGGATTTTATAAGATAAAGAAAGAAATATTAAATGAGGAATATTTAAAGACTAAATTAAAACTTGGCCTAATCCACAAGCAAATGGAATGAATATAATCCAAATCCAAATAAAAATAAAAGATTAAATAATTTTCCAAATAAAATAAAATGGTCTTAACCAAATTCTATTATATTGGATTAAGACAAATTTCCCTAATAAGAATAATTAATTAAACCATGGGAAAATAGTATTAGGAATTCACCTAAGTGGAATAAAAGTTATTTGAATAACTTAAATGGGATCAAAGAAATCAACTAAATAAAATTTATGGAATTAAACCCATAATTAATTTCATTGGAATAAAGACAAATACCCAATTTAATGACTAATAGATCATATTAAAAATATTCCAAATAATTCAAGGTAAATTATTTGACACCCTAATAAATAAATAAAACCTACTGAAAAGATTTGGAAAAATTTAGATTTCAAATGGAGTTTGAAAACAATAATAAATCTTATTTGAATTAATACAAGGGCCTATTTTAAATAATTAATATACCCCACAAGAATAAAAATATTGTTCTAAATTTGACTTTAGAATGTGTTAAATAACAATATTAAAATCTACACAAAGTTTGGTTGAAGTTTGAATTCAAATGGTTTTTTGAAATGATTAAACAAAATCAAAACAGAATATTAGAAATGGAAAAGGAAAAAGGGAAGCAGAACAAAAAAAATGAACAAGGCCAGCCCAGCTAACCCAGCCCATCTAAGCCCAGCGATCCCTGTCCCCCCTTCACCCCGAAACTTTTTCCTACTCAACCGCGAACCCGCAGCCTCGCTGACATCTGGACCCCACTTGACCTCACTCTCTCTCGCAGACAGCCAAATCCCACCTGCCAGTCTTCGTCCTCACCCACGCGAAGACCATGCCCCTTCTGGCCGTTTCTCAGATGATGATTCCGACGTTAAATATCCATCAATACCTCGCCTTAATCTCGCCGCGACCTCACTCCCTTAAACGCCTGCTCCCCCTCTCCATTTTCCCCAGAAGCCATCCACCCTCTGCCACCAGGCCGCTCAGATTTTGCATGAGAACACCTACTACTCCGGCGAGCATTTTCATTAATTCCGGCCATTCACCGTCGAGCGTCGCCCCCTCGACCACATGAGCACACTCCCTGGCCTCTGGTGCATCTCCCAGTATTCCAAGCTCAGCCGCGCGAGCCCCCTAGCGTCGGAAACCTCAACGCCACTCGCCACCGTCTTCGGCTTGGACTCCGGCGACCTCCCCAGATGAACCCTGACCCCCTCTCTCTCTATCGATGACATTACGAGGTTATCTGATTCCACGCGGTTCTAACGCCCCTCCCAATCACTTTCTCTTGGTCTGCAACCCCGTCCCTGTCTACAACAGAAGTGCCCGACGCCGTCGTGAACTCCGGCGAGCAATTTCCTTCGTCCTCGTGCGCCCCCTTCCTCCTCTCGAACACGTTGAGCATCACAACGATCCCCTGAACCTGGTGAGCACTCCTTTTACTCTCTCGCTTCCTGCATCACCGGCGACGCCACCGCCAGGCCGCTCCGCCGCCAGTCGCCGCCGCCAGCGCCGCTAGTAAATGGACAGTGGTTGTGCGCCGTAGGATTTAGATCCAATGCACGCGATAGAACTTAAACGAAGCGGTATGTTTTGATCAGAGCCGTGCGATGCACATTAGATCTTACGCTCCACGTTAGTCGATCCGTGCAAGCCGTTATTGGCCAGTTAAATCACGCCACGTGGCCCAGTCTGTTTTATAAAAACCAGAAATGATCTATTAGATATTCAAGTTTGTAAAATTCATAACTTTTGATTCACACGTCCAAATTTTGTAAATTTTATATCAATGGAATCATCAAGACAAGTAATTTTCAACCATGCCCTTTGTTTAGTAAATTGCTTCTGTTAAATTGGTTGTTTTTGAATAAACTTGTGTAGGCATATTTTGAATATAACATTCATTCTAAAATTATTTTTGTGATAAAATCTTTGGCAAATAGATTGTTTTGAACCTACTGACCATAGAAACCAACTTGTGGATTTAAAAACATATTTTGTGAAGCAAAAGAATAAATCTTATGATTCGATAGACCCCCTACTTTGAAAAGTTCTAAATGTCCCAAAGGGTAGAATTTCCCCCGTGCGTATTAGAGGAAGGAGCGTGAGGGTAGTCAACCGACGGGTCTAAAAGAAGTGACCCTAAACCACGTACGCGGTGTTGTAATGTCAGTGGACACGTGCAAGTATTGTATTCGAGTTGGACACTTACGTTTCCAAATCGCATGCACAAAATACCCGATAAATGATACGCTTCAAGCCCATACGGGCTTTGGTGGGCATTACATACATGGTCTAAATTTTATGAATCCCGATCCTATCCCCACGTGCGAAGAGGTATTGGTCGATCCAAGCCATCGATCTAATTTGTCTCCTTATATTCATTCTTTTGGGGGTCTATTGAATCAGAAGCCAAAGAATAAATCTTTGATTTAGAACATTTCTAGTCAAATAAAATAATGTTTATATGTTAAAAATTCTTTTGGAGGAAACCCTTTGGGAAAGGTTTTGATTTAAACTCTCTGACCCTAAACACAAAGTTTTATGATTTAAAAATATATTTTGTGAACCCTATAAAAATTATTGCTTTGCTAAAGGCATTTTTAACAACATAAAATATTGATTTGTGTAAAAATGGTTTATATGTGAAACCTTTTACAAATGGTTTTGATATCAAACACTTGACCTTAAAAACACTAACATTTGTGTTAAAAACATAATTTGTAAACACTAGAAACATTCTTTGGATTTAAATCCTTTCTAGCAAAACAAAAATGACTTAAAATGGCCATTTTCACTAACTTGTTATCAAATGATTTTGCCACGTTTCCAAATGACATTGCCACTTTTATAAATGACCAAAAGGTATTTTATGATGTCCATAACCTTTCAGAAACCACTTTTCCAAATAAAACAATCTTTAGCATGCTTGCATGCATTGCTTGGTTTCTATTATTTTATGTGATGATTGCTTGAATGGTAGATTGAAATTGTGCCTTGCTTCGTTGCATTGTAGTGGAAATTGAAGAGTGTGAATATTGCAAGGTCAAGGAGTGAACTTATAATCTCTACCAAAAAGGCAAGTGATAGTTCATACTTTGTCCCATTATTTTCACTATGCATTAGTGATATTTCTAAGTAGGACTTGCATGGAATTTTTGCTAAGTATAAACTATGCCATGGGAAATCCTAGTAGATGAAACCTTAGTAGAATTTTTCCTAAGTTAAGATTCCTACTACTATCATGCTTAGCTTATCTAGTAGAAAACAAGGGTGGATTATATTCATGCTATTGGAATATTTCTAAGTCAAGGACTTGTGTTTTGTTTAATAAAACAACTAAGTGAATGAAACACCTGGGTGGAATGGAAAGAATGGTTTGTGTTGAGTGGTTACACAAGGCACATTTCTATGGTTTACCTTGTGTATCTCACTTGTGGAATGCCACCCAGGAACAAAGAGATTTGAGATGTCAAATGTTGAGAAGCTTCAAGTGCAGCCACATGGCAATATGGGCTCTGCCTGGATCATATAGGTTGCAATAACTTAGCCAAATGGACAGTTGGTGGTAGGGGTTTTATAGGTTGGAGCGCGTCCATTCTGGTCTAAGGGAAGGCTTTTGAAAGACTTGTCTTGGTGAAACCAAGTCTTGTGGGGAAAGTGCACTACCTCTACAGAGTGTAAAATCTAAGTACTTAGGCATGTCCAGCCACATGGCAATATGGGCTCTGCCTGGATCATATGGGTTGCAATAACTTAGCCAAATGGACAGTTGGTGGTAGGGGTTTTATAGGTTGGAGCGCGTCCATTCTGGTCTAAGGGAAGGCTTCTGAAAAGATCTTGTCTTGGTGAAACCAAGTCTTGTGGGGAAAGTGCACTACCTCTGCAGAGTGTAAAATCTAAGTACTTAGGCATGTCCCTGGTAAAGTACAATTTGAGCATCAAGACATGGAAGCTATCAAGAATCTCCTCATCCCAATTTTCTAAGTTAAAAACTTGTGGTTGAACAAGGGTGAAGGTTCACAAATTTCTATTGGTGGTTCCTTGGGTGATTTTTGTCAAGCAAAAACTTAGTGTTTTCAAATGATAAGAAAAATCTATTTTGAGCAAAGCAAGCCTAAGCTCCACTTAGCCAAATGCATATAGATGATAGATACCACTATTCTACCATAGTATCACTTGCCAATACAATTCAAATGTATTGACCCTTGTGGCTGTAACTTGCTATGTTGCAGGTTTGTTTGATGTTAGTGAAGTGTGTTGATTAGGATTACATATCTACAACCAACATGATTGCCTGTGGCACTTGGAAGATGAAGGACACCATGCTATAGTTATTTCTGCTGCATTGAAATGAGATAGCCAAATGAGCTATGTAAGGTGTAATGAATTATTTTATTCCTGGCTATAAAGTTGTATTATGACCTTTGTTTCTTCATATTACATCTTAACTGTGGATGCTAGCTATTGATCCATGGACTACCATTGTAGACACAGGGATCTCTACCTTATTAAAGGTTGGGACCTCTACATGTGCAAGGGGAGCTGCTCGTGGGACGAGTGCGAGGAGGAGACGTAGAACATCTACACTGCCTCGATGCGCTTCATCAAGTTCCGCAACTGCGCATCTAGTGGTAATCTCGTGATCTATGACAACAGTAATCCTGGTATACGCGGTAGAAAATTTTGATTTGCGCTAGTGTAGCCTACCTGTATCCCTTTAGTGGTATCAGAGCCGATGCTGTTCAATTATAGGTTCGGGATGGTTGCATATGGTGATATGCATATTGATATGAATGATATGATCGTTTATATTGCCGTGGTTTAGGATTGATCTATGATCTTGCTTTCCGTGATCGTGATTCTGAGGTAGTCGAACGACTTACCCCTACCGGTCAGTTTCCGCCATCGAGGTAGACAGTGACACATAAATCCTGTTGAATCACGCGAAGATCAATATGATTGATCGAATCGGAACCTAGATCTAAAATCGATGTACCATGATCAAAGGAGTTTGATCGAATCGGAACAAGAGTCGGTTTTTGGTAAATTTGATTTGCCGATCAAAATCCTTAAAGAAAATTGTCTAGATTCGATCTCTCATTGTGTAGATACCGCGAGGGGCACTGCCCCTTTGAACCCCGCAGGGGGAGACCCCCTAGACCCCCCTAATCATAGCCCCTTTTGTATCTCGTTAAGGTAACTAGGTGCTGCGAGTTCACATGATCCGGTAGAATGCGATTCTATGCATAACTTGTTTTTGCAGTATGTATGTGCTCAGTATGGCCCATATATGTATGTGATGCATGTATGAATTTTATCATGACCTGCGTGTCCTGAGTAGGGCAACACGGCTGTAGCCATATGTGTTGTCAATTATTGTAATGGCCTGCATGCCAACTTGTGATGATCCCAATTCTATGTAATTTTGATTACTAGCTGTTAGGTGTAATAGCTTGTATTAGTTCTTGGAGGACTCATCACTTGGAGGATGGCTCACATGGAACATGAAGATGTAGATCATCATGGTGGACATGTTCTATGGAGATGGAGATCAACATGAGAAAATGGTTCATACCGTGTCACATTTATGTGAATGCTATTCTTATGAATTTTACTACTATGCATGCTTAGATGATAGAAGTAGAACGATCCCTTACAAAGTTTAAGTTAAACCATCCCCTCCCAACCAAACCTTGCACCATCCTATGCCCTGTACAATCGTTGGTGGGCCTATGAAATTAGGGTGCCGCGGTTTTCCTTGGCTGGATGGGTTTGTATCGGATACCTACACGCATAAGGGTTGGTGAGCTTGACAAGGTCATCTTAACAGTTAAGGCACTACTGGAAAACAGGCCTTCGGTTCGATCTGAACAACGTCACCAGTCCCGGCCCGTCACGAACCGCGACTAGTTCTAGCACTAGTCCCGGGTCGTGAGGCCTCCAACGGCTAGAAATGTCCATAAGCACTAGTCCCGGGCCGGACCAGAGCATTAGTCCCGGTCCGTAATACGGCCCGGGACTAATAAGCTGGAGCGGGCCAACAACTCTTTTCGGGGACTATTAGTCCCGGGTCGTATCATGGCCCGGGACTAATTGTCCATCACTATATATACAGCTCCCTGGCCAGCTGCCCTAAAGCATATGGTGGCCATTTTTCTCAAAGAAGCAAGAGAGTTCATGCCATTTTTTTTCTCAAGATTTAGTTTGCAACACCTAAATCCAAAGCTTTAAAAGGTTAGAACTTCATTCTTTCATCTCTTATTGCTACTTTAGCTCTATAATGCTCTAGAAGTATAGAGATATGGATCAAATGCATGCATGCTCTAGAAGTAGCTAGAATGATTTTGATATATATGTGTAACAAATTTTGATTAGGCACATAGTTACTGAAAATTGAAATGTGTAATTTTAGAGTTTTAGAGCTTAGAATGGAATGAGGTTTTCATTGATAGAACAATAATAAAAAACTCCACATTTATCATGTTGATTGTTTTCTCCATTTCACAAATTGGTGCATGTAAATTTTTCAAAATTCAAAATTAATGCTATAGAAGCTCTCAATATAACTTGTAATAATTTTATCATGTTGTGTAATGGTTTTTGATATACTTTTACTATAATGCAGATGGTCCGGGAATGGATGTACGGTACTGACCGATGCTTTGGCGAGTTCATTAATGGCATGCATGAATTCATCCGTGTTGCTGATGCAAACAAGCACAATGGTTTTGTATTCTGTCCATGTAATGGATGTAGGAATCAGAAGGATTACTCTGACTAAAAAACCCTTCAAGGCCACCTGTTGAAGTCCGGCTTCATGCCCAGTTATAATTGTTGGACCAAGCACGGAGATAGAGGGGTTATAATGGAAGACAATGAAGAAGAGGAGGAGGATAACAACTATCATGGTTTCCCTGAGTACGGAGATACTTCCATGGGGGATGCTGAAGGGGAGGATGAAGAAGAGACACATGATGAACCCGCTGATGATCTTGGTCGGACCATTGCCGATGCACGAAGAGATTGTGAAACTGAAAAGGATAGGGAGAAGTTCAATCACATGCTAGAGGATCACAAAAAGTTGTTGTACCCAAATTGCAAAAATGGTCTGAAAAAGCTAGGCAGCACACTGGAATTGCTGCGATGGAAGGATGAGTGTGCTATACCTGACTCCTCATTTGAAAAGTTGCTGAAAATGATGAAGAGTATGCTTCCAAAAGATAATGTATTGCCCGCCAGTACGTACGAAGCAAAGAAGGTTGTCTGCCCTCTAGGTTTAGAGGTTCAGAAGATACATGCATGCCCTAATGACTGCATCCTCTACCGCTGTGAGGAGTATGAGAATTTAGATGCATGCCCGGTATGCACTTCACTTCGGTATAAGATTAGACGAGATGACCCTGGTGACGTTGAGGGCGAGCCCCCCGGAAGAGGGTTCCTGCGAATGTGATGTGGTATGCTCCTATAATACCACGGTTGAAACGCTTATTCAGAAACAAAGAGCACGCCAAGTTGTTGCGATGGCATAAATAGGAACGTAAGTCAGATGGGATGTTGAGACACCCCGCTGATGGGTCACAATGGAGAAAAATCGATAGAAAGTACCCGGGCTTTGCAGATGACGCAAGGAGTTTAAGGTTTGGTCTAAGTACAGATGGCACGAATCCCTTTGGGGAGCAGAGCTCTAGTCACAGCACCTGGCCCGTGACTCTATGCATCTATAACCTTCCTCCTTGGTTGTGCATGAAGCGGAAGTTCATTATGATGCCAGTGTTGATCCAAGGTCCGAAGCAACCCGACAACGACATTCATGTGTACCTAAGGCCATTAGTGGAAGAACTTTTACAGTTGTGGCACGAACCCGGGATACGCGTGTGGGTTGAGCACAAGCAGGAAGAATTTAACCTCCGAGCATTGCTTTTCGTAACAATCAATGAAGAGGAAGTTCATTATGATGCCAGTGCTCATCCAAGGACCGAGGCAACCCGGCAACGACATTGATGTGTACCTAAGGCCATTAGTTGAAGAACTTTTACAGCTGTGGGCCAAACCAGGTGTACGTATGTGGTATGAGCACAAAGGGGATCCATTTAACTTACGAGCGTTGCTTTTCGTAACCATCAATGATTGGCCTGCTCTTAGTAACCTTTCAGGACAGTGAAACAAGGGATACAATGCATGCACACACTGTTTAGATGAGACTGAAAGTATATATTTGGAACATTGTAAGAAGAATGTATACAATGAGCATCGTCGATTTCTTTTGGCCAAGCATCCCTTACGAAAGAAAGGCAAGCACTTCAACGGTCTGGCAAGTCACCAGACGAAGCCTAAGGAGCGTACTGATGCTGATATATTTGATATGGTCAAAGATTTGGATCAACTGGTAACCTTTGGAAAGGGTCCTGGAGGAAAATCTGTTCCGAAAGACGCTGAAGGACACACACCCATGTGGAAGAAGAAATCTATATTTTGGGAGCTACCATATTGGAAATTCTTAGAGGTCCGCTCTGTAATCGATGTGATGCATGTAACGAAGAATCTTTGCGTGGACCTGCTAGGCTTCTTGGGCGTGTATGGGAAGACAAAAGATACACCGGAAGCACGAAAGGACCATCAACGTATGAAAGACTCAGATGGCCTGCATCCAGAATGGTTTCAAGGTCATGCCATCTACGCTCTTACCAAACAAGAGAAGGAAATATTTTTTGAATGCCTAAGCAGTATTAAGGTCCCGTATGGCTTCTCGTCAAATATAAAGGGAATAATAAATATGGCAGAAAAAAGTTCCAAAACCTAAAGTCTCATGACTGCCACGTGATTATGACGCAAATGCTTCCGATTGCATTCAGGGGGCTTCTACCAGATAATGTTCGAGTACCCATTGTGAAGCTATGTGCATTTCTCAATGCAATCTCTCAGAAGATAATCAATCCTGAAGATCTACCACGGTTACAGAATGATGTGGTCCAATGTCTTGTTAGTTTTGAGTTGGTGTTCCCACCATCCTTCTTCAATATTATGACGCACCTGCTGGTTCACCTAGTCGAACAGATTTCCATTCTCGGTCCTGTATTTCTACACAATATGTTTCCCTTTGAGAGGTTCATGGTAATCTTAAAGAAATATGTTCGTAACCATGCTAGGCCAGAAGGAAGCATCTCCAAGGGCTATGGAACAGAGGAGGTCATTGAATTTTGTGTTGACTTTGTTTCTGACCTTAAGCCGATTGGTCTTCCTCAATCGCGCTATGAGGGGAGACTGAGTGGAAAGGGTACTCTAGGAAGGAAATCAATAACATGTAGGGACAGACATTCTTACACCGAAACACATTACACCGTTCTACAGAATTCTATCTTGGCAGCCCCATATATCGAGGAACACAAGAAAATCTTACGCTCCAACAACCCTGGAAAGCATGACTCTTAGATTAGAGATGAACACATGAAGAGTTTCGGCGGTTGGTTGCAACATCTCATCAAAAACAACACTCTTGGAGATCAGCTATACTTGTTGTCTAGGTCACCATCTTCGACTATATCGACTTTCCAAGGGCACGAGATAAATGGGTATACATTTTACACGATAGCCCAAGATAAAAAGAGCACCAACCAAAACAGTGGTGTCCGCTTTGATGCAACAGACAACAATGGGTCAAAGACCACATATTATGGTTACATAGAGGAGATATGGGAACTTGACTATGGACCTACTTTTAAGGTCCCCTTGTTTTGGTGCAAATGGGTCAAGCTGACAGGAGGAGGGGTTGAGGTAGACAAGAAATACGGAATGACATCGTTGGATCTCAACAATCTTGGGTACTTAGACGAACCATTCGTCCTAGCCAATGATGTGGCTCAGGTTTTCTATGTGAAGGACATGTCTACCAAACCTAGAAAAAGAAAAAATAAGAAAAAGATTACATCGGACGATGAGCCAAAGTGCCACATAGTTCTTTCAGGAAAAAGAAACATCGTGGGAGTGGAGGACAAGACAGACATGTCAGAAGATTGTGATAAGTTTCATGAAATTCTGCCCTTCGCGGTGAAGGATGACCCAAGAATCATGTTAATGAATGAAGATGCTCCATGGATACGACGGTATCAGAAAGGAACACACGCGAAGAAATGATATGTAATAATTGTAACATTTTTATAGTGTTGTCTGCAAACAATCTTGAGTGTGTTAGTCCCGTTTTGTGGCTGGACCGAGACTAAACGAGGGCCTTTAGTACCGATTCATACTTACCATTAAGATCTGATCTCCAAACGCGTGATGTCACATAGTAGGGAGTGCCTCTATGACCAGTTTCTCGGAGATGCCGGAGGACTGGGCTCCGTCGGCATCTCACTGAAACTGGCCGTAGTGGTGTCCGTGCTCTCGAAAACCATCTTGCAGCTTGTAACTTCTCTAACTAGATCAATACGCCTAGGAGCTAACTAATTTCACATATTAGGGAGTGCCTCTATGACCAGTTTCTCGGAGATGATTTCACATATTAAGGAGTGCATCTATGACCAGTTTCTCGGAGATGCCGGAGGACTGGGCTCCGTCGGCATCTCCCTGAAACTGGCCGTAGTGGTGTCCCTGCTCTCGAAAACCATCTTGGAGATGCCTCAAACTGGCTGGAGGACTGGACTCACAAGGATGCCTATTTATAGTACAAGCAGCTCGGCATAATGTCGACACTCACGACATAATGTCGACACTCACCCCTATTATTAGTGCTGAATCATGTTTAGTCCCAGTTGGTGTCTCCAACCGGGACTAAAGGTTCATC
The DNA here is from genome assembly GCA_023614405.1 of Avena insularis. Taxonomy (NCBI): domain Eukaryota; kingdom Viridiplantae; phylum Streptophyta; class Magnoliopsida; order Poales; family Poaceae; genus Avena; species Avena insularis. Next base: position 45,831,815 of record CM042695.1, read on the forward strand.
TTTAGTCCCGGTTGGTGACACCATCCGGGACAAGGTATGTACATACGACATAATAATGACACTCACCCCTATTATTAGTGTTGCTCGCCCAGTCTTCCATAATCCTTGATCGCGGTTGGTTTCTCCAACCGGGACTAAAGATGAACCCTCTCTTTATATAGGCATTTCCCTCTATTTATTAGGTAACACTCAAGACATTTATTAATATTAAAAACCGGTTAGTGACTACATCCGGGAATAAAAGCTCTTGTAGAAAGGAAAGGGCGGGAAAACTTGGCGGGAAGCGGTGGGAAATGGCGGAAAATATCTTTAGTCACGGTTTGTGACTACAATCGGGACTAAATGGATATTATTTGTGTTATTTGGATTATTACAATAAAAGATATGATTTTCCAAAGTTTTTATATTTGATTTGAATTAAAAAAAGAAAATTTATAAATGAAAAAATTTATAAATGATGCAAACAGATAAATGGATATTATATTAGGATTCTTTATATTTTTCTGATAATAATAGACATATTATTTGTTTTATTTTGATTATTACTATAAAAGATATGATTTTCCAAAGTTTTTATATTTGATTTGAATTAAAAAAAGAAAATTTACAAATGAAATAATTTATAAATGATGCAAACAGATAAATGGATATTATATTAGGATTCTTTACATTTTTCTGATAATAATAGACATATTATTTGTTTTATTTGGATTATTACAATAAAAGATATGATTTTCCAAAGATTTTATATTTGTTTTAATTAAAAAAAGAAAATTTACAAAAAAACAATGAGTCGCGGGTCGTGGCTGGACCCGGGACTAAAGGGTGCCTGCGCGCGCGAAAACGAAGTGGCCGAAAAAATCCTTTAGTCCCAGGCCGTGGCTTAACCCGCGACTAAAGGGGGGTCTTTAGTCGCGGGCTAAGCCACGGGATGGGACTAAAGACCCTTTAGTCCCGTCCCGTGGCTTAGCCCGGGACTAAAGGTCTGTCCCTTTATATTCTGGCGCCAGGGGAGGTGCTGCCCCAACACTTGGCATTCCTCGACGAAGACGAAGACGAAGCACTCAGGCGACGACGCAACGCAACGCAGGGGAGGTGCTGTCTGTCGCCGCCGTGCCGCTCCGTCGTGCGTGCTCCGGCATGCCGCCGCTCTACCGTGCGCCGCCTCGCCGCTAGCCGTGCCACGCGCCAGCCGCGTACTCGTGCAGCTGCCCAGGTCGCCAAGTGTCGCCTCACTGTCGCCACATGTAGCACGTCTTTGCCATGACTTCAATCGGTGTGTGCTCATGAGGGGACGCCGCCCCGTTGGATTTTTCTTGTAATTATTAGTTAGCTATAGGGTTAGGATTATAGTTTTTGTTTTATTTAGAATTAATTATAGTTTTTGTTATTAATTAGGATTAGGATTATATTGTTAGCTAGGGTTAGGATTAATTATAGGATTATAATTAGCTAGAGTGTGTTAGAATTAAGATTATTGTTAGGATTAGAATTAGGATTATATTGTTAGCTAGGTTAGGATTATTATAAAAAGGATTATAATTAGGATTATTAGGGTTTTTGTTATACTTTTTTTATAGTTAGGTTATTATAATTAGGATTATTATAATTAAGATTTAGTTATTAGGATTATTATAATTAATATTTAGTTATTAGGATTAGTATTAGGATTATTATAATTAGGATTATTGTTTTAGTTATTTTTTGTTTTATTTATTAGGATTATATTGTTTTATTAGGGTTATTTTTTTGTTTTAGTTATTATGATTATTGTTTTAGCACAAATAATATTAGGATTATATTGTTTTAGTTATTAGGATTATTGTTTTTTCTAACCTGTTTAACTCTCTTTTTGTTATAGATAATTAAGTCATGGATCCATCCGAAGATCCTGGTCGCATCGGTGAAGGTTTTCTTTAGGGCATGATAAGAGGTGAAATTCCTCTTAATATTACTACCGGCGCCGAAGATATTTTGCTCGAGGAAGAGATATCCTCGTATCTGAATCCATCCGGTGATGGACTAGAGGAAAACCTAATGTACCAAGGGGAAGACCAGATGGACGAAGGGAAAACAAATAACAACAATAATGATGGCCCCTCGACAGGATCCGGCGAGGTACATATATATATATATAAAGTCTCGTGTTACCTCTATTCATTAGCTGATATAGATATATATTAATCACTCTCTCTTCTTCTTTTAGCCCACCAGATCGAAGCAATCGACAGCTCGAACGAAACGAGGGCCGAACAAAAAGTTGGATGGTAATCAGAGGTTCACCATCGAAGAAATAGATGATGATGGTGAACCGATTGCTCTAGAGAAGCACCGGAGGATGTTTATAAAACAATGCGGGGTGCTTATTAGGGACAACCTGCCGATCACCATCCAAGAATGGAATAAGTCAAAGAAGCTAGTGAAGAATCCAACAGCTATGTCACCGATGATGCCAAAGATGACCTTTGGCAGAAGCTCATAGCGCATTTCATACTACCTCCAGAGTATGAGGAATTTGAGGTAGATGGTATTACCCCAAGGCCGGGTGGGCTTGAAAATAGAGCGAAAGTCAAGGAGTGGGCACTGAGCAAGATGGCTGAACTGTACCGGAACCACAAGAAAAGTTTATACGCGAAATATGTCGCGAAAAAGAAAACTCTAGACTTCAAAGGAGTAAACGAGAAGTGGAGAGAACAGCGGCCCGATTTTGTAAAGTACTTCCAATCTGATAAAGCAAAGGCAAAGTTGGCAAAGAACGCGTTAAATGCTGCCAACAAGAAATACCATCATACAATGGGGACAGGTGGCTACAAGAGTGCCGTCCCTAAGTGGTAAACTATGGAGAAGGAAATGAGGACTAGAGGCGTCATTCCTGGTACAGATGGATGGCCCGAGAGGTCAAAGCACTAGTGGTACGGGCACGGGGGATCCTTGGACCCAGAAACAGGGAAGACATTATTTCATGAGAAAATTCTAAAACCCTCCGAAGCCCTTATTCAAGCAATGAACAATGCTCAATTGGGATTGTTCCGTCCCGAGAGAGAGAACGACGAGATGACACGCGCCCTAGGGAATTCTGAAAAGGAAGGACGAACACGAGGCAAAGGCGCCGGTGTCTCGTGGAAGAAAGGGTTTCCTCAGTACGATGCCAGTTACAGAAGCCGTCAGAGAAAGAAGGACCGGGAGGCAGACCGGATCTCCAGGGTAGAGCAGGACCTAGCTGATATGAAGAACCTCATGCATGACATTAGGCAAAGGCCGCCGTCGTCAACTCACCCACGGTCTGATGATCCTGCATTGGATCTTAGCCAACGGAGAAGCAGCGTGTCTTCCACGGAGGTCCGTGCTGATGATCAAGCACCACTGGATGATGCACCGGCTCCTCACTACCCCGTGGATGATGTCAGAGAGATGGCACAATGTGAGCTACATCAGCAATGAACAACCTGTCCTTCAAGGTGGCGATCGACACTGCTTTACCTTGTCTACCTGGAGCACTCCACCATTCACTTCCGATTCCACCAGGCTATGCTCGTGTCACGGTGGATGACATAGTGGAGGTTTTTGCGGACCAAGAAATTGAAATCGCTACGCCTGAAGGCCTTACGAAACTAGGATATGTCAAGCGCAACATCATTCAATGGAATAAGAAGTACATCAAGTTTCCAGGCTCGGCGCCAAGGCCACCGACTCCAAGGAATCCAAATCCACCCCGCATCGAATATCGTCAACCTCCAAGTCCACCCCAACCCGATTATCGCCAACCTCCAAGTCCACCGCAACCCGATTATCGCCAACCTCCAAGTCCACCCCGCCCCGCTGACGATCGCCGCAGCAGGAGTACATCAACTCAATCTCCGCCTCCGCCTCCGTGCAATACTACTACCTTGTCGAAGAAACGGAAGTTCGACGGTCCCCCGTGCCCCACATCGAAGAAATGTCAAACGCCGAAGATAGTCGATATCCCGTCGGTTCTTCCAAAGAGACCTTATGACAAGACCGATGAGGAAACTAACGCGGATGTGGCTGCCCAAGTTAAGGCGCATTTTGCACCCAAAAAGCCTGAGCCAAAGCCGGTATATAATGAAAAAACCAAAAAGTGGGCTAAGTCCTTTCTAGAGCAACCATCCCAGATATCGATGAATCTGGAATCAGACTATGACCTGGAGATTATTAAGCAAGCACAGAAGAAAAAAATCACAAGTGCAAAAAGCGGGAAGCAAGTTGCCCAGCTAGGAGCATATAAGAATCAATTGGTCGCCCCACTCAAAGTCATTTCAGACCTCGACAAGGCCTTCCGAGCTGAAATGGATATGGACATGCAAATAATGGACCCTAGAGCCCGTAATAATGCTGCACTTATGGGAATCACTGTATCGCAGGCCAAAGCACTTGCTAACGAAGCAAATATGTCTCTTGGTCAATATTTAGGCTATGAATATACGCAGTGTGTCATATAGTATGGCAGTATGTCCAAGGGGAGCCTCTAGTCAGTAATGAGGAGCTCACGCGTCTATCGACACATATGCGAAATCTGCACGAATGGTACATGTCGTAAGCACAAAAAAAGCATCAGAAAGATTGGTTTCCGGTGGACGTTAGATTGCAGCATCACTTCAAACAATACTCGATACAGGTTCAAATGACCGAACTGTTTCAGTTATACAACCAGCGCGCCCTCGACAAATCTATCATTGGTTGCTACTGTCTGTAAGTTATTTATTTCTATAATTAAGTTTGTAGCTTTAGCTCGTTCATTGCATTTAATATATTATCCTAACTATATATCCTTTTGTATGATGATATTATATTCTGCAGAATGAAGATGCTTGAATGCAAAAGAGCTAGAAGATACGACGTTGGGTTCATTGAACCATATATCGTTAATGAATATACGTTAAAGAATCACCCCAAGGACGTGGAGGAAGACCTGTGCAGGTTCTTAACCGAGAATAATTTTTTTAAGGAAATACTATTTCCTTACAACTTCAAGTGAGTGTTTATATCTTGTACACATTTTATTTTTGCTTACTCGATGAGCTATATATGCATGTATGCTTATGTAAACGTCCGCAGATTCCACTAGATCTTGCTAAACATTCAAGTTGACAACTCCCTAGTTGAAGTCCACGACTCATTAAGTTGGGACCAAGAGCAGTGGAGCGACATGAAAGCAATGCTCCATAAGTAATTTCAATCATTATCGCATTATATCGTCCTGTTTCATTCATTTCCTGATATCAAGTAACTAATAACTCCTTTGTTCATTTTCTTTGCCGAGCAGGTGTTGGACACGGTTCAGACAGAAAATACCAGGTCCATTCAAAGAGGAGCTAACTTATAAAATGGCGAAGAGTTTACAGCAGCCACCGGGAACTCATTTATGTGGATACTACGTCTGCGAGTACATCCGCGAGTTGACCAGTGAGAGGAAAGTTGATTCACATTATATTTATGATTTGCGGGAGAAACTAGAGCCAGACCAGCGCATAAGAGCAATTCAAGAGGAGCTGGCGGGATTTATGATGAAGGAAGTCCTTGATGTACATGGAGAGCATTATGCGGATGACGTGGAACTCTATTTGCCTTAGTCATCTCCATGTAGCTCATATGATATATATATTCATCAATGACCTTGTAATTTCAAAACATTTCTTCCTTTTGATACGATTGATTATATTTATGCTTGCAAGGGATCGATTAATTATATAAATGCATCGACATGTAGTGTGTATGTAGTAGCGTATAATATGTATACTGAAATATATGTTTGAATTATAGTGAAACACAAAACGAAAAAGAAACGAAATGGCAAAAAAAGGAAATATACAATCTGCCAGCGGAAGAAACACCAATTCTCATGGCAGAAACCTTCTAATCCCGGGTGGTGTTACGGCCCAGGACTAGAGGGTTTCCACCCCCCGCGGCGCTGAAACAGCCACGTGGCTTTTATCAGTCGCGGGCTATAGCGAGCCGGGACTAGAGGGGGGGCCTCTAGTCCCGTTTTCGCAGTCCTGGGCCCAAAACCAGGACTAGAGCCAGTTGCGGCCCGGGACTGGAGGACCTTTTTCCACCAGTGAGGACCTTGGGGCATAAAGGTTGGGCGCCTAGTTTGGACATAGAGATTTCACCCAACAACAAGAGTCATATGTGATATGATTAGCAAGTGTTGCTTACCGATTTACCTTGTCTTCTAGCAGTGATGCTAAACCTCACTAGTCGACTTGTTAATTGTGGATCTTGAATCACTTAGTATCAATAGAGGGATATTGATTTAAGTGGGAGTATATGCTATTAAATTGTTTAATATGTTTTACTCTTTCATGGTTACATGGCTTAGTATTTTGCATGTTTTCTGTTGTAATTCAATGGCACCGAACACTACATCACCTTTTCTTTGCATTCGACTCTTGACAAAGATAAACTAAATGGAACAAACTATTCGGATTGGGTCCGTAACCTGAGAATTGTTCTCAAGTCTGATAAAAAACAAACGGTTCTGGATACCCCAATCCCCGATGAACCTACTGATAATGCATCTACTTCCCTAAAGAACGCCTACAAGAGAGCATGTGATGATTCTCTTGAGGTTAGCTGTCTTATGCTTGCATGCATGGAACCTGAACTTCAAAAGAAGGTTGAGGATTAGGATGCGTACGATATGATCGTTGCGCTTAAGGACATGTTCCAAGATCAGGAAAGGATTGAGAGGTACAATGTTGCCAAGTCCTTTGTCGAATGCAAGCTAGCAGAGGGAGCAACTGTAGGCCCCCATGTGATCAAAATGGTTGCTTATAGTCAGACTTTGGAAAACTTGGTTTTCCACTAGGCCAAGAGTTGGCCACTGACTTCATTTTGGCGTATCTTCCATCCAGCTATGGGCAGTTCATTTCGAACTACCATATGCATGGGGTGGAGAATGGCCTTAATGAGTTATGCGGGATGCTAAAAACAGCAGAAAGTGACATGAAGAAGTGTGCAGGGCATAGCCATGTGATGGCTATGCAGAACAAGCCTAGCTTTAAGAAAAAGGGTACTTCTTGGAAGAAGAAGGGCAAGGCTAAGGATACGATCCTTAAGCCTGCACCCAAGCAAAAGGCTGGACCTGTAGAAGACACTGAGTGCTTATTTTGTCATGAACATGGCCACTGGAAGAGAAACTGCAGCAAGTACCAGGCTTCTTTGAAGAAGAGTGGAAGTAAGAGTACTTTCCACTCAGGTACACTTATTGTAAATGTTGTGGACATTCTTCTCGCTGATTCCTATGTTAACTCTTAGCTATTTGATACCTGCCGGTTGCTCATATTTGCAATTCGATGCAGGGGCTAATAAGGACTAGAGAAGTGTAGAAAGGCGAAGTGGATTTTCGCATCGGAAATAAAGCAACGGTTGCTGCATTGTTCGTCGGCGTCATGCAACTTCACCTTCCATCAGGATTTATTATGGAGTTGAATAATTGTTATTACATTCCAAGTATGGGTCGAAACATTTTATCACCTTCATGTTTGATGAGGGATGGTTATTCATTCGCGAGTGCAAACAATGGTTGGGTAATCTCTAAGAATGATATGTTTATGGCTAATGCTCCCATTGTGAATGGGTTATTTATTTTAAATGCTGATGATGCATCTGTTTACAATGTTAGTGCTAAAAGGCTTCAGCCTAATGATTTGATTCCTACTTATTGATGACATTGTCGTTTTGGGCATATAAGTGAAAAACGCATGAAGAAGCTCCATGGTTATGGTCTTCTAACTTCGTTTGATTTTGAATCATACGAGACATGTCAACCTTGTTTACTTGGAAAGATGACCAAATCGCCTTTTTCGGGTTTACCCAAGAGAGCGACAAACTTGTTGGAACTCATACATACTGATGTGTATGGACCAATGAGCAAGACAGCTAGAGGAGGATATCACTACTTCATTACTTTTTCTGATGATTTCAGTACATATGGTTATGTCTATTTGATGAAGCATAAGTCTGAAACTTTTAAAAAGTTCAAGGAGTTTCAGAGTGAGGTGGAGAATCAACGTGGCAAGATAATAAAGGCCTTGCGATCTGATCGTGGAGGTGAATATTCGAGTCACGAATTTAGCAATCATCTAAAGAGTTGCGGAATTGTTCCACAGCTCAGGCCGCCCGGAACGCCTCAAAGAAACAGGGTCTCCGAACGGCGCAATTGAACTTTGTTGGACATGGTTCGATCGATGATGAGCCAGTCGGATTTACCATTATCATTTTGGGGTTATGCTCTAGAAACGGCAGCTTTCACACTTAACAGGGTACCATCTAAATCCATAGTTAAGACATCATATGAGATGTGGATTGGAAAGAATCCTAGTTTATCTTTTCTAAAGATTTGGGGATGTGCTGCATTTATCAAGCGACTTCAGTCGGACAAGCTAACACCCAAATTGGATAAGTGCATTTTCGTGGGATATCCGAGGGAAACCTTAGGGTATTACTTCTACAACCAAGAAGAGGGCAAAGTGTTTGTTGCTCGTAGCGGTGTTTTCTTAGAGAAAGAGTTTCTTATAAAGGGAACTAGCAGTGGAAGCTCGGTGCAACTTGAAGAAGTTCAAGATGAGCCAGTCGGGGATGCTTCTACGAGTGAAGCTATTGTAGCAGAACAAGTTGAGGAACCCATGGGAATAGAAGCACCACAACCACGAGGGTCGGCGAGGCTCCGCGAAATGCGGGAATTATTATTGTTAGACAATGATGAGCCTACGACCTATGCAGAAGCGATGGTGGAGCCAGACTCTGAGAAATGGCTGATCGCCATGAGATCCGAGATAGAGTCCATGGGAGACAATCAAGTTTGGAACTTGGTTGACCTGCCTGATGGTTTTAAAGCCATCGAGTGCAAATGGATCTATAAGAAGAAGATTGATATGGATGGAAATGTTAACATCAATAAAGCTCGACTTGTTGCAAAAGGTTTTCGACAAGTTCAAGGAGTTGACTACGATGAGACTTTCTCTCCCGTAGCGATGCATAAATCTATACGGATAATTCTAGCCATTGCTGCACATTTCGACTATGAAATATGGCAGATGGATGTCAAGACGGCTTTCCTAAATGTAATCCTAACTGAGGACGTGTATATGATGCAGCCCGAAGGTTTTGTCAATCCAAACAATGCTGGAAAGGTATGCAAACTTCTGAAGTCCATTTATGGGCTGAAACAAGCATCTTGGAGTTGGAACATTCGATTTGATGAAGTTCTATTTACAAGAAGGAGTCTGGCTTCATCAAAAAGGAACAAGAACCTTGTGTTTACAAGAAGGAAAGTGGGAGAGCGCTGGTATTTCTAATCTTTTATGTAGATGACATATTACTGATTGGAAATGACATTCCTATGCTCGAGTCTGTTAAGACCTCATTGAAAAATAGTTTTTCGATGAAGGACTTAGGAGAAGCTGCATATATTCTGGGCATCAAGATCTATAGAGATAGATCAAGGAGGCTAATTGGATTAAGCCAGAGTACATACATTGACAAAGTGTTGAAACGGTTCAACATGGAAGAGGCTAAGAAGGGTTTCTTGCCCATGTCTCACAGCATAAAACTCAGCAAGACTCAGTGTCCTTCGACTACCGATGAGCGTGAGCGCATGAGCAGGATTCCATATGCTTTGGCTATTGGATCCATTATGTATGCAATGATATGTACTCGCCCAGATGTTTCCTATGCTCTAAGTGTTACGAGCAGATATCAGGCTAATCCAGGTAAAGGTCACTGGACAGCGGTAAAAATATCCTTAAGTACTTGAGAAGGACTAAGGATGTGTTCCTAGTTTATGGAGGTGAGGATGAACTTACACAGATGCGAGTTACCTTAACGACTCAGATGATTCCAGATCACAATCTGGTTATGTGTTTGTCATGAATGGTGGTGATGTGAGTTGGAAAAGTTCCAAGCAAGATACGGTGGCCTCCTCTTCAACAGAAGCTGAATATACTCACGCCTCGGAGGCTGCAAAGGAAGCTGTTTGGATTAGGAATTTCCTGATCGCTCTTGGTGTGGTTCAGGGCGTGTCCAATCCCATGGACGTTTATTGTGACAACAATGGTGCTATTGCACAAGCCAAGGAACCTAGACAGCACCAGAAGAACAAACATATTCGCATACGTTACCATCAGATTCGTGAGTTCGTTGGGGATGGTAGTGTCATGATATGCAAAATACATACGGACTCAAATGTTGTTGATCCTTTTACAAAGCCACTCCCGCAGCCTGTGCATGAGGCGCACGCAAGAGCAATAGGTATTAGATACAATCTAGATTGACTCTAGTGCAAGTGGGAGACTGAAGGAAATATACCCTAGAGGCAATCATAGAGGTACCTTTGTCGATGAAATATCCAAATAAACGCTTTGGAATTCGCTCACTACTAGGAAAACGGCTATAGGTAATCGACACATCCGTGCCGCACGTGCTAGTGGTGCCCCACGGGTAAAATAGGCGTGGCGCACTGCCCACAGGTTCCCTACGGCTAACTGCCGTAAGCGTGGCGCACATGGGGATGGTGCGCCACGCCTATGTGTGGGCCAGTGCACATGTGGCCGCAGCACACATACCCATAGCGCACATAGGGTAGGTGCGCTACAGTTGTGGCAAGTTCTGTGGCGCACTATGCCATGTGCGCCACGGATGTATAAACTTAGTAGTAGGACACCTTGCCCTAGTGCCCTACGCCTAACTATCCTGCACCAAAACCACCCCCCCCCCCCCCCCCCCCGTGGATCGCCTTTTTAGGCTTTGCAAAAAATAAAAGAAAATGATAAACAATTCAAAAAATTAAATCCTTTCATATTTAGGTAGGTAATGTGGTATAGCTTCTAGTAAAATTAACAAACATGATTTTGACTTTATTTGCAAAAAAAAGTCACGGTAAAAAGGCCGTAACTTTTGCATATGATATCGAAAAAAATCGTATAATATACCAAAATGACGAGAACGAGATTTCGCACTTGCAAATCCTGTCCATTTGACTCCGTTTAATCCAGGTCATAGATATCCTCGGTTATATATTGTTGTAGGGTTTGGCCCTAGTGCTGCTAGCCGCACGCATCCCCGCACACCCAACCGTGCGATGTATATATATTGTTGTAGGGTTTGGCCCTAGCGCCGCCATCCGCACGCATCCTCGCACACCCGACCGTGCGATGATGTACCCTCTCATATGAATCCGGGGTTTCCCTGAATTAGGGTTTGGAATGACCAAGCATGTATTAGGGTTACATTTCAATACTTTTAACCTGTCATATCATCATCCTTGCTCGACCATTTCAATAGATGTATTACTGATATTTGTGTGATAATATTATTGTTTCAGAAACTATGGATCCACTCAGTAGAAACCTTGAAGAGGAAGAAATAATGGAGAACATGATCCATGAGGACACCTCACAATATATGAACTTGGAGGGACATGATGACAGCTCAAGTAGTCATGGAGATGATGACGACTCCGGTGAACGCAATTTAGTGATTACAAAGTCCGTCGAGGTATATGCATGGATTAAGCCTCCGCTGACTTGCACAGATTGATTTGTATATATATGTACATGTATTAATTAACGCTTTTTTCTTCTTTTAGCCCTCCAGATCGACCAGCCAGCAACAATCTTCTTCTACGAAAAATAGCAAGCGAAGCGCGAGCCATCGGTTGAAAGATCATCCAAAGTTCACGATAGAAGCATTCCATGTTGATGTCAGGCCGATGGAGCCCAAGAAGGCCGCAGACAAATTTATACGTCAGGCTGGATTTCTTGTTAGGGACCAAATCCCAATCATAATTGAATATTGGAATAAGCCAAACAAGGGCGACGGTAACTTTGTCGATGAAAGATCCAAAGAAACGCTTTGGAATTCGCTCACTACTAGAAAAACGACTATAGGTAATCCACACATCTGTGGCGCACGTGCTAGTGGTGTCCCACGGGTAAAATAGGCGTGGCGCACTGCCCACAGGTGTCCTACGGCTAACTGCCGTAAGCGTGGCACACATGGGGGTGGTGCGCCACGCCTATGTGTGGGCCAGCGCACATGTGGCCGCAGCACACATACCCGTAGCGCACATGGGGTAGGTGCGCAACGGTTGTGTCAAGTTCTGTGGCGCACTATGCCATATACGCCACAGATATATAAACTTAGTAGTAGGGCACCTTGCCCTAGTGCCCTACGCCTAACTATCTTGCACCAACTCCACCCCCCTCCCCCCACAGTGGATCGCCTTTTTAGACTTTGCAAAAAATAAAAGAAAATGATAAACAATTCAAAAAATTAAATCCTTTCATATTTAGGTAGGTAATGTGGTATAGCTTCTATTAAAATTAACAAACATGAGTTTCGACTTTATTTGCAAAAAAAAGTCATGCCACGATAAAACGGCCGTAACTTTTGCATACGATATCGAAAAAAATCGTATCATATACCAAAATGATGAGAACAAGATTTCGCATCTGCTCGCGATTTTTTAGATTTTCAAAATTCGAAAAGAGTAAAAAGTATGGTCAAAAGACCGTTTTTTCCTGCAGAAAAAAAATAGAGGGCGACTTACCCGTAGCGCACCACCACCTAGTGCGCCACGAATAAGCTTGGGCAGGATTCAAATTTGAATCCCCACCCCGCCCTCCTCCCTTTTCCTTTCCCCTTTTCCCTCTCCCTTTCCCTTCTCCTTCTTCCTTCTTCCTTCTTCCTTCTTCCTTCTCCCTTCTCCTTCTCCTTCTCCTTCTCCTTCTCCTTTTCCTTCTCCTCCTTCCCCTTCTCCTCTCCTTCTTCCTTCTCCCTTCTTCCTTCTCCTTCTCCTTTTCCTTCTCCTCCTTCCCCTTCTCCTCTCCTTGCAGTGACGGCGCGATGGCAGCCTCCTTCTCCTCCTCCTCGCAGTGACAACGGGCGACGACGGCGCAACGGTGGCCTTCTTCTCCTCCTCCTCGCAGTGACAACGGGCGACGGCGGCATCCTTCTCCTCACCGACCTCCCTTCCTCCCTCTCTTCCTCCATCTCTTCCTACCTTCCTCTCTTCCTACATCCCTCTCTTCCTACCTTTCTCCAACCACACCCTTCCTACCACCTCAACACCGGCGAGGACTAGAGCGGCCACGGCCTCCCGCACCTCCCTGCGGTGGTAGGTCGTGGCCACGGCCATGCTCTGGCGAGGTGACACGACTGCGGCGGTGATGCACGGACCCGATTGCTTTTGCAATTCAAAACGAGGGTGCTTTTGCATTTTTTTTGTTTTTTGAAGAAAACATCCGTGGCGCACCCTGTACCCCTAGCCGTGGCGCACCTAGTAGTGCGCCATGCCTATCTCGACAAAACTATGGCGCACCATGCAGTGCGCCACGGCTACGAGATAGCCGTAGCGCGAGGCCCGTGGCGCACTACTAGTGCGCCACAGGAGGCCTTTTCAGGTGCGCCACGAACAGGCGTTTTCCTAGTAGTGGCTGTTGGTAAATTTCACCCTTCCGCCAGAGGAGGATGAAAATAAACCGGTTATAAAGGAAAAGGTCAAAGAGTGGACTTTAAAGAAGATGGCTGACGCTTTCCGCAAATAGAAGACAAAATTGAACAAATTTGTCAAAGCTCGCGAGACTCCAGATTTTGAAGACGCACATTATGCGAAGATAATACCTCACTGGCCTGAATTTTTGGCATACAAGGAAGGTGCTATAGCTACAAAGAGGTCAGAAACCAATACGCTAAATGCCCAAAAGAAGGAATATCACCAAAGGACGGGGTCAGGTGGCTACATATCTCAAAGGCCTAAGTGGGAGGAAGATGAGAAGGCCCTGCGCGGTAGAGGGATCACACCCCAGACACATGGGTGGGACCTACGTGCAAAGACTTGGTTCTATGGAATCGGGGAAAGGTTGGACCCAGAAACGGGATTGTGTATCTTCCCAACCCTCCTTGCCAAACCAGTCACTGAACTCATCACAGCATACGAGGAAACAGCCGCCAGGACCTTCCATCCTAACAGAGAGAATGACCAGATCACACGCGCCATCGGTAAAAAAGAACACCCTGGACTTGCACGAGGCACAGGGGGTATGACGTCGAAGAATGGGTTTTCCGAGTGGGGTGACTCTTACAGATGGCGCGGTAGAAAAGAAAAAGATCATACAGAGCGGATGACATAGATAGAACATGCACTTGTGGCGCTGCAGGCGCAAGTGAATGCACAAAAGAGCCAGCAAGCTACCGGCCCATCTCAGCGGCACGAAGAGCCTGCATTGGAAGCTGCCGGCGGCCTAGACTCTGCGGAAAAGAAGCGTGGCTTCCACGGAGAACGTGCAGACCACGCTTGAAATGGCGGGTCCTCGATACCCCGTGGATGAGATCACGGAGAGCGAACACGCTGAGCTACATGTGAGATTAATGGGCTTATCCATTAGGGTGGTGGTCGGCTATGCCTTTCATCCTGTAGCTGGTGGAACTTACCAATGCCGACCGATTCTAGATGGCTATGCTATTGTCGGGGTGGATGAGGTTGTGAAGGAATATGAGGAAGCACAGCTTGACCATGCTACAGGTGAAGGGGAAACTCAACTCAAATTTGCAGTGAAAACAACCATTCTTTGGAAGAAGGAACACATCATGCTTCCAAATTGGAGGCCACTGGCACCCCCGCCGTCTCCGCAATGTCAGCAGTCTGAGCCGCCTCAGCCGTCTCCAAGTCATCAGAATACTCCCCTGTCGTCTCCGGCAATTTAGCCATCTCCTACATGGCAGCCATCTCCGGCGCGCCAGCCATCTCCTACGCGTCAGCCATCTTCGGCGCGCCAACAATCTCCTGCGTGTCCGCCATCTCCGGAGCTACAACCATCTCCTCAGCGTAAGCGGAAGATCACTACCACAAAGAAATCCGCAGGAAACCGTACGCCAAAGAGTTCAAGAAACTACGTCCCGCAGCCTTCCGCCAAGCCATTGCCGGTTTTACCGTGGAATCATAGCGACGAGGAGACCAATAGGATCTCGGAAGAAGAGGTCAAGAAATTCTTCGCACCTAGACGGGCAGAGCCAAAGGAGAAACTAGATCCAGCGGTGGTGGAGAAGTTTTACAATAATCTTTTGAATCCTGAAACCCCACTTGTGTCGGACTACGAGCGCCAGATTATGAAGGGGGATGCAAGGCGAGGGAGACTGAAAGTAGAAGTCGTGCGGCACCCCAGAAAACATTTCCCATGCTCGGAGAGCAGGAAAACCAATCATGCGCACCGCTCCAAGTGTTCGGCACACAGAACGCTCCTCCTGTAAATGATTACGAGGCAGAGCTACAAAGAAAGGCCAATGAGATGGGGATGACTTACATTGCATACTTGAACATCATGGGAGACAACTTGCCCAAAGGCGATGTCAACCCCATACAACCATGGAAGTATGGGAAGAATCTCCTCAATAAAGAGGAGCTCAAGAATCTATCAACAAAGATGCGAAGATTGCACAAGTGGTACCTTGATTTCTGCAAGACGAGAAAGGAAGAATGGATCACGGCGCATATAAGATATCAGATTTTCTTGTGCGGAGATGACGAGATCGCCTTCAACATTCAAGACTTGCATTTTCTATTCAATCAAAAGGCACTCGACAAAGCTGCCATCAGCCTTTATTGTGTGTAAGTACTATTTCTGTAATTTCTATCTCATCTCATTCAATTCATTAATTGCAGGTATATATATATGCTCACCATATATGTATATACTATTATGTAGGAAAAAGGTTATGGAATGCATGAAAGGAGGCCCTTTTGACATTGGGTTCATTGACCCAAATAGAGTTCATGAAGAAGTGGTAAGACACAGAGCCGGGCAAACAGAAGATTTCTTGCTAACGTCTTTACTGAGACAACAAACCAAAAGGGAAATACTATTGCCTTACAACTTCTCGTGAGTACTGTTACCCTCTCTTGTACACATTCTGTTTCGGCTTACTCGATGTTAAGTGTAACTGATAATGATTTATGCTTGCGCAGGTTCCACTTTATTCTGCTAGTCATTCAACCTGACTCAGGAAAAGTCCTTGTCATGGACTCGTTACGAAAAGACCAAGAGCTATGGGCAGACTTAAAAGAGATGCTCTAGAGGTAATTTCAATCATATTATCGCACTAGATTGGCAACTTTCGTGACAACAAGTAATTAATTACTCCTTTATCCATTTTCTTTGCCGGACAGGGTTTGGAAAAGGTTCACGGGAAGGGCCGTGGGTGAATGGTCAGAAGAACTAAAATTTGTAGACCAAAATGTAAGTAATACTAGCTAGCTAGGTCTGCGTATCTCTTTGATTCTGCTTCCAATTCCATTATATCATGCTTTATTGATTATTATTTTGATTGAACTCTCTATTCTCGTAAATTGCGCGCATCACGGAACCGGCAATAACTTATGTGGATACTATGTTTACGAGTTCATTCGCAACACGATATGTGCGACGGGCCAAGCCGCACTAGAACAACTTAGAGTAAGTAAACAAAGTACAAAACATTATTTTATTACCATTGGTTGTGTTGAGTTTTATTCTTATATATATTGACCCCATTCTTCATATATATTTAGATTGAACGGATGCGGGACCAACTCCTACCATTTGACCGCATACGAGCCATTCAAGAGGAATTGGTGGGGTTCATACTTGATGAGGTCGTCACGCCTGGCGGAGAACTCTTTAGATATCCACCAAAATGAACGTTGTATATATGCTTGAACGTGTTTGTCTTGTAATTGATGCTTCAACGTTTACGGAGAATACCACACAATGACGATGTTTGTGTATAATAATAGTTGCTTAGTTATTCATGTACTCGTATGTACCGACGATGATGTATGTGTATACCTCTCCCGATCGATTCCCCCTCCCCCCTCCCCGTCCCCGCCGCGCCACAGAAATACGCCCAAAACGGGGCGGCGGCAGAACTCTACCGCGATAGAGATTTATGCCGTTTTCCTGCCGCGACAGAGATTTATGTCTTTTTCCTGCCACGGCAGAAAACCTTTAACATCGCTTTGTGTTATGAACCGTTGTAAAAGGGGGGGTCTGAGCGCTGCGGCAGCCCCACGTGCGCCACCCTTTAACACCGGTTCGTATAAGAACCGCTGTTAAAGGGGGGGCCTCTAACACCGAACCCCCAACAGCTGTTCTAGAACCGCTGTTAGAGGCCTCTACGAACCGGTGTTAGAGGCCTCATTTCCACTAGTGATGTGATAGTTATATTGTTGAGTTTATTCATGATGCTACTGAAATTTATTATGAGGGAGGGAAACATGGTCTTATGTATCTCAACAATATTAAGTTTCCCCTCTTTATGTTGAAAATCTTGAAATTGCACTTGTTTTTATTCCTATGCTTGTTGCTTTGTGCTTATTTGATTTATTTTCTTACAATATTCCTATGCATAGGAAGTGGGTTAGACTTAAATGTGTTTTGAATTTGCTTCTTCATGCTCTCTTTTACTTCGATTCATATTTCTTATGTGAGCACCTTCTCAAACTAATATGCCTAACTTAAAGGCGTTAAAGAAAAGTACTTGTTGGGAGATAACCCAGGAGTTTTCTTGAGTATTGGAATTTATTACTTCAGTAATGACCTCTCCTTATCCTTTTTCTTTTCTTTTTGTGCCAAGAATGACCTATAATGAGAGGGAAGTAAGATTTGGGGAGTTGTTGTCCCGAAATAGATTTCTGTCCTCCACCATAAAAATTATTGAGGAGTCTCTATAAGTCTGCTTGAGATGAAAATTTACTAATAAATCTCCCAGTATGTTAGATAACTTTCATTAGTTCAACACTTTTTTATTTGAGCAACAGAAGGTCTTCGAAAAAATCGGTTTCTACCTGCTGGTCTGTTTTGACAGATTTCTGCCATTATTTGCATTTGCTTCTTATTGATTCCTTTTTGAGTTCTCTTTTGGGGAATTGAGATTTTTGAAGGAGTTGCTACAGTATATTGTGTTTTTAGTGAAAAGTTTTGATGTTCCAAAGCTAAGCCGAAGGGTCTATTATCTTTTGAATACACTAATGTTTCTAATGAAGATGGTGTGAAGTTTTGTATGAAGGAAAAATTTCAGGTGTAGAGAAAGAATGATGTAATGAGATGTAACAACCCTAGTTTTATTAAATTGTAATTAGGATTTGTATGTGCATTAATGAGCATCATTATTTAAAATGTATGCAACAAATGAATCAAAACCCTAAACCCTAGTTTCCTCTCTCTATTTGAAACATTTCAGATGGTGTTGAAATTTTGAAAAGTGTAAAACCTATGGAACCCAAATGGTTATAAAGGGTCCATGCAGTATGTCAAAATGTTTAAAAAAGTTCTTGTAATCTGGAAATATTCAAAAAACTTATTTTCAAATGGATTTACAAAAGAGAGAAAAGAAAACAGAAATAGAAAAAGAATTTCCAAATAAAAACAATCTCCCTCTCTCTGGGCCGCAGCCCAACCCATCTCTTTCTCTCCCTCGTCATTGCTCGGCAGCCAATGTTACTTGACCCTAGGAAAACGTTTCGGCCCTCCCCTATTCTTTGTCTTCCTCAGGCAGACACACAGCTGCGTGTCGCCACCGTTGCCGTCGATCTGCCGGCCGCAATTGACGCCGCCGCGCAGCCTTCTGGGAGGGGATAAGACCCGTCGATACGTGCCCCATTTCCCCTGTGCCTCTCCCTTCCTCCCAATCCCCTCTCTTCCTCTTGGTTTCCACAGAAGCTCTGGAACCCTAGTCCCCGGGTACTCTGGTCCGCCGCAACTAGAGGCCTCCCCTTGCTCAGATGGTCATGTTCCAGTGACTGCCTCGTCTCGCTCATCGTCTTCGCGAAGCCATGCTTGCTGGGAAGCCCCCAATTGGCCCAATCAAACCTTTCGTGCCCGACGCCGGCCACCATCAAATCGTCGCCGTCAGGCTCCCCCCGAGCTCGCCAACCACACTGTCACGCTCCTCGTGAGCTCACGATCCTCCGGGTGCCCTCCGCTTCCTTCTCCTCTTCCTGTTTTGCTTCGCCGATGATCGCCTATTAGCTCCTCCCCTCGCCCTCGCTATGAAGTTAGCTCCGGTGGCGACCCCGCAGCGGCGGTGCCCCTTTTAGGTCCGTCTTGACGCGCTGAATCGAACGGGCCAAGCCGCACAGCCCCGCTCTCCTTCTTGTATCATCGCCTCATGGCCCACATGTCAGCATGTGTGGCTAGGCTTAGTCCTGGTAGAAAATATCCCTGACCCCGTGTGACGACAGCCATGTGTCATGCTGACGCAATAAAAGTATAATAAACTGTTTTAAATAATTCCAGAAATTGATATAAACTTGTAAAATCAATAACTTATTAATTATAAGTCAGAAAAATACAAATAATATATCAAAATGTTCAGAAAAATAAGATCTACACAATAGAAATATAATGATGCATTGTTCACCAACTTAAATTGCAAGTTAAGTATAAGAACTAAATGTACCCCTCTCATATGAATCCGGAGTTTCCCCGACTTAGGGTTTGCACCCCTTGGAACCCGTATTAAATTGTTAAGCCTTAGGGGTTTATTTCAATGCAATTTAACTTGTCATATCATCATACTTGTTTGAGCATTGCATCGATGCCATGTGTTGATTGGTTAGCGATTTTTTAGATTTTCAAAATTCGAAAAGAGTAAAAAGTTACGGTCAAAAGACCGTTTTTTCCTGCAGAAAAAAATAGAGGGCGACTTACCCGTAGCGCACCACCACCTAGTGCGCCACGGATAAGCTTGGGCGGGATTCAAATTTGAATCCCCAATCCGCCCTCCTCCCTTTTCCTTTCCCCTTTTCCCTTCCCCTTTTCCCTCTCCCTTTCCCTTCTCCTTCTTCCTTCTTCCTTCTTCCTTCTCCCTTCTTCCTTCTCCTTCTCCTTTTCCTTCTCCTCCTTCCCCTTCTCCTCTCCTTCTTCCTTCTTCCTTCTCCTTCTCCTTTTCCTTCTCCTCCTTCCCCTTCTCCTCTCCTTGCAGTGACGGCGCGACGGCAGCCTCCTTCTCCTCCTCCTCGCAGTGACAACGGGCGATGGCGGCGCAACGGTGGCCTCCTTCTCCTCCTCCTCGCAGTGACAACGGGCGACGGCGGCATCCTTCTCCTCACCGACCTCCCTTCCTCCCTCTCTTCCTCCATCTCTTCCTACCTCCCTCTCTTCCTACATCCCTCTCTTCCTACCTTTCTCCAACCACACCCTTCCTACCACCTCGACTCCGGCGAGGACTAGAGCGGCCACGGCCTCCCGCACCTCCCTGCGGTGGTAGGTCGTGGCCACGGGCATGCTCCGGCGAGGTGACACGACTGCGGCGGCGATGCACGGACCCGATTGCTTTTGCAATTCAAAACGAGGGTGCTTTTTGCATTTTTTTTGTTTTTTGAAAAACACATCCGTGGCGCACCCTGTACCCCTAGCCGTGGCGCACCTAGTAGTGCGCCACGCCTATCTCGACACAACTGTCGTGCACCATGCAGTGCGCCACGGCTACGAGATAGCCGTGGCAGAAGGCTTAGGCGCCTGCTAGTCGCCATGCGGACTTTTCAGGTGCGCCACGAATAGGTGTTTTCCTAGTAGTGGTTGTTGGTAAATTTCACCCTTCCGCCAGAGGAGGATGAAAATAAACCGCTTATAACAGAAAAGGTCAAA
Source organism: Avena insularis (assembly GCA_023614405.1). Classification (NCBI taxonomy): domain Eukaryota; kingdom Viridiplantae; phylum Streptophyta; class Magnoliopsida; order Poales; family Poaceae; genus Avena; species Avena insularis. Next base: position 45,852,460 of record CM042695.1, read on the forward strand.
GAGTGGACTGTAAAGAAGATGGCTGACGCTTTCCGCAAATGGATGACAAAATTGAACAAATTTGTCAAAGCTCGCGAGACTCCAGATTTCGAAGACGCATATTATGCGAAGATAATACCTCACTGGCCTGAATTTTTGGCATACAAGGAAGGTGCTATAGCTACAAAGAGGTCAGAAACTAATACGCTAAATGCCCAAAAGAAGGAATATCACCAGAGGACGGGGTCAGGTGGCTACATATCTTAGAGGCCTAAGTGGGAGGAAGCTGAGAAGGCCCTGCGCGATAGAGGGATCACACCCGAGACACATGGGTGGGACCTACATGCAAAGACTTGGTTCTACGGAATCGGGGAATGGTTGGACCCAGAAACGGGATTGTGTATCTTCCCAACCCTCCTTGCCAAACCCGTCACTGAACCATCACGGCATACGAGGAAACAGCCGCCAGGACCTTCCATCCTGACAGAGAGAATGACCAACTCACACGCGCCATCGGTAAGAAAGAACACCCTGGACTTGCACGAGGCACAGGGGGTATGACGTGGAAGAATGGGTTTGCCGAGTGGGGTGACTCTTACAGATGGCGCGGCAGAAAAGAAAAAGAGCATACAGAGCGGATGACATAGATAGAACATGCACTTTTGGCGCTACAGGCGCAAGTGAATGCACAAAAGAGCCAGCAAGCTACCGGCCCATCTCAGCGGCACGAAGAGCCTGCATTGGAAGCTGTCGGCGGCCTAGACTCTGCAGAAAAGCAGCATGGCTTCCACGGAGAACGTGCAGACCACGCTTGAAATGGCGGTTCCTCGATACCCCGTGGATGAGATCACGAAGATCGAACACGCTGAGCTGCATGTGAGATTAATGGGCTTATCCATTAGGGTGGTGGTCGGCTATGCCTTACCTCGTGTAGCTGGTGGAACTTACCACTGCCGACCGATTCTAGATGGATATGCTATTGTCGGGGTGGATGAGGTTGTGAAGGAATATGAGGAAGCACAGCTTGACCATGATACAGGTGAAGGGGAAACTCAACTCAAATTTGCAGTGAAAACAACCATTCTTTGGAAGAAGGAACACATCGTGCTTCCAAATTGGAGGCCACTGGCACCCCCGCCGTATCCGCAATGTCAGCAGTCTGAGCCGCCTCAGCCGTCTCCAAGTCATCAGAATACTCCCCTATCATCTCCGGCGCTTTAGCCATCTCCTGCGCGGCAGCCATCTCCGGCGCGCCAGCCATCTCCTACGCGTCAGCCATCTTTGGCGCGCCAGCCATCTCCTGCGTGTCCGCCATCTCCGGAGCTACAACCATCTCCTCAGCGTAAGCGTAAGAGCACTACCACGAAGAAATCCGCAAGAAACCGTACGCCAAAGAGTTCAAGAAACTACGTCCCACAGCCTTCCGCTAAGCCATTGCCGGTTTTACCGTGGAATCGTAGCGACGAGGAGACCAATAGGATCTCGGAAGAAGAGGTCAAGAAATTCTTTGCACCTAGACGGGCCGAGCCAAAGGAGAAACTAGATCCGGCGGTGGTGGAGAAGTTTTACAATAATCTTTTGAAACCTGAAACCCCACTTGTGCCGGACTACGAGCGCCAGATTATGAAGGGGTATGCATGGCGGAGGGAGACTAAAAGTAGAAGTCATGCGGCACCCCAGAAAACATTTCCCATGCTCGGAGAGCAGGAAAACCAATCATGCGGACCGCTCCAAGTGTTCGGCACACGGAACGCTCCTCCTGTAAATGATTACGAGGCAGAGCTACAAAGAAAGGCCAATGAGATGGGGATGACTTACATTGCATACTTGAACATCGTGGGAGACAACTTGCCCAAAGGCGATGTCAACCCCATATAACCATGGAAGTATGGGAAGAGTCTCGTCAAGAAAGAGGAGCTCAAGAATCTATCAACAAAGATGCGAAGATTGCACAAGTGGTACCTTGATTTCTGCAAGACGAGAAAGGAAGAATGGATCACGGCGCATATAAGAGATCAGATTTTCTTGTGCGGAGATGACGAGATCGCCTTCAACATTCAAGACTTGCATTTTCTATTCAATCAAAAGGAACTCGACAAAGCTGCCATCAGCCTTTATTGTGTGTAAGTACTATTTCTGTAATTTCTATCTCATCTCATTCAATTCATTAATTGCAGGTATATATATATGCTCACCATATATGTATATACTATTATGCAGGAAAAAGGTTATGGAATGCATGAAAGGAGGCCCTTTTGACATTGGGTTCATTGACCCAAATAGAGTTCATGAAGAAGTGGTAAGACACAGACCCGGGCAAATAGAAGATTTCTTGCTAACGTCTTTACTGAGAAAACAAACCAAAAGGGAAATACTATTGCCTTACAACTTCTCGTGAGTACTGTTACCCTCTCTTGTACACATTATGTTTCGGCTTACTCGATGTTAAGTGTAACTGATGATGATTTATGCTTGCGCAGGTTCCACTTTATTCCGCTAGTCATTCAACCCGACTCAGGAAAAGTCCTTGTCATGGACTTGTTACGAAAAGACCAAGAGTTATGGGTAGACTTTAAAGAGATGCTCCAGAGGTAATTTCAATCATATTATCGCACTAGATCGGCAACTTTCGTGACAACAAGTAATTAATTACTCCTTTATCCATTTTCTTTGCTGGACAGGGTTTGGAAAAGGTTCACGGGAAGGGCCGTGGGTGAATGGTCAGAAGAACTAAAATTTGTAGACCAAAATGTATGTAATACTAGCTAGCTAGGTCTGCTATCTTTTTGATTCTACTTCCAATTCCATTATATCATGCTTTATTGATTATTATTTTGATTGAACTCTCTATTCTCGTAAAGTGCGTGCATCACAGAACCGGCAATAACTTATGTGGATACTATGTTTGCGAGTTCATTCGCAACACGATATGTGTGACGGGCCAAGCCGCACTAGAACAACTTAGAGTAAGTAAATAAAGTACACAACATTATTTTATTACCATCAGTTGTGTTGAGTTTTATTCCTATATATATTGACCCTATTCTTCATATATATTTAGATCGAACGGATGCGGGACCAACTCCTACCATTTGACCGCATACGAGCCATTCAAGAGGAATTGGTGGGGTTCATACTTGATGAGGTCGTCACGCCTGGCGGAGAACTCTTTAGATATCCACCGAAATGAACATTGTATATATGCTTGAACGTGTTTGTCTTGTACTTGATGCTTCAATGTTTACGGAGAATACCACACAATGACGATGTTTGTGTATAATAATAGTTGCTTAGTTATTCATGTACTCGTATGTACCGACGATGATGTATGTGTATACCTCTCCCGATCGATTCCCCCTCACCCCTCCCCGTTCCCTCCGCGCCACAGAAATACGCCCAAAACGGGGCGGCGGCAGGACTCTGCCGCGGCAGAGATTTATGCCGTTTTCCTGCCGTGACAGAGATTTATGTCTTTTTCCTGCCACGGCAGAAAACCTTTAACATCGGTTCGTGTTACGAACCGTTGTTAAAGGGGGGGGTCTGAGCGCTGCGGCAGCCCCACGTGCACCACCCTTTAACACCGGTTCGTATAAGAACCGCTGTTAAAGGGGGGCCTCTAACACCGAACCCCCAACAGCGGTTCTGGAACCGCTGTTAGAGGCCTCTACGAACCGGTGTTAGAGGCCTCGTTTCCACTAGTGATGTGATAGTTATATTGTTGAGTTCATTCATGATGATACTGAAATTTATTATGAGGGAGAGAAACATGGTCTTATGTATCTCAACAATATTAAGTTTCCCCTCTTTATGTTGAAAATCTTGAAGTTGCACTTGTTTTTATTCCTATGCTTGTTGCTTTGTGCTTATTTGATTTATTTTCTTAAAATATTCCTATGCATAGGAAGTGGGTTAGACTTAAATGTGTTCTGAATTTGCTTCTTCATGCTCTCTTTTACTTCGATTCATATTTCTTATGTGAGCACCTTCTCAAACTATCATGCCTAACTTAAAGGCGTTAAAGAAAAGTACTTGTTGGGAGATAACCCAAGAGTTTCCTTGAGTCTTGGAATTTATTACTTAAGTAATGACCTCTCCTTATCCTTTTTATTTTCTTTTTGTGCCAAGAATGACCTATAATGAGAGGGAAGTAAGATTTGGGGAGTTGCTGTCCCGAAATAGATTTCTGTCCACCACCATAAAAATTATTGAGGAGTCTCTGTAAGTCTGCTTGAGCTGATAATTTACTAATAAATCTCCCAGTATGTTAGATAACTTTCATTAGTTCAACACTTTTTTATTTGAGCAACAGAAGGTCTTCGAAAAAATCGGTTTCTACCTGCTGGTCTGTTTTGACAGATTTCTGCCATTATTTGCATTTGCTTCTTATTGATTCCTTTTTGAGTTCTCTTTTGGGGAATTGAGATTTTTGAAGGAGTTGCTACAGTAGATTGTGTTTTTAGTGAAAAGTTTTGATGTTCCAAAGCTAAGCCTAAGGGTCTATTATCTTTTGAATACACTAATGTTGCTAATGAAGATGGTGTGAAGTTTTGTATGAAGGAAAATTTCTAGGTGTAGAGAAAGAATGATGTAATGAGATGTAACAACCCTAGTTTTATTAAATTGTAATTAGGGTTTGTATGTGCATTCATGAGCATCATTATTTAAAATGTATGCAACAAATGAATCAAAACCCTAAACCCTAGTTTCCTCTCTCTATTTGAAACATTTCAAATGGTGTTGAAATTTTGAAAAGTGTAAAACCTATGGAACCCAAATGGTTATAAAGGGTCCATGCAGTATGTCAAAATGTTTAAAAAAGTTCTTGTAATCTGGAAATATTCAAAAAACTTATTTTCAAATGGATTTACAAAAGAGAGAAAAGAAAACAGAAATAGAAAAAGAATTTCCAAATAAAAACAATCTCCCTCTCTCTCTGGGCCGCAGCCCAACCCATCTCTCTCTCTCCTGCTCGGTATGCAGCTGAGCCAATGAGCCCACGTCTTGCCCAGCCTAGGAAAACGTTTTGGCCCTCCCCTGTTCTTTGTCTTCCTCAGGCAGACACACAGCTGCGTGTCGCCACCGTTGCCGTCGATCTGCCGCAATTAATTGGCCACAGCCTTCCGAGGAGGATAAGACCCGTCGATACGTGCCACATTTCCCCTGTGCCTATCCCTTCCTCCCAATCCCCTCTCTTCCTCTTGGTTTCCACAGAAGCTCCGGAACCCTAGTCCCCAGGTACTCTGGTCCGCCGCTGCTAGAGGCCTCCCCTTGCTCAGATGGTCATGTTCCAGCGAATGCCTCGTCTCGCTCATCGTCTTCGCGAAGCCATGCTTGCTAGGAAGCCCCCAATTGGCCCAATCGAACCTTTCGTTCCCTACGCCGGCCACCATCAAATCATCGCCGTCAGGCTTCCCACGAGCTCGCCAACCACACTGTCATGCTCCTGGTGAGCTCACGATCCTCCGGGTGCCCTCCGCTTCCTTCTCCGCTTCCTTATTTTGCTTCGCCGATGATCGCCTGTTAGCGCCGCCCCTCGCCCTCGCTATGAAGTTAGCTCCGGTGGCCACCCCACAGCAGCGGTGCCCCTTTTAGGTCCTCCTTGAAGCGCTAAATCGAACGGGCCAAGCCGCACAACCCCGCTCTCCTTCTTGTATCATCGCCTCATGGCCCACATGTCAGCATGTGTGGCTAGGCTTAGTCCTGGTAGAAAATATCCCTGACCCGGTGTGACGACAGCCATGTGTCATGCTGACGCAATAAAAGTATAATAAACTGTTTTAAATAATTCCAGAAATTGATATAAACTTGTAAAATCAATAACTTATTAATTATAAGTCAGAAAAATACAAATAATATATCAAAATGTTCAGAAAAATAAGACCTACACAATACCAATATAATGATGCATTGTTCACCAACTTAAATTTCAAGTTAAGTAGAAGAACTAAATGTACCCCTCTCATATGAATCCGGAGTTTCCCCGACTTAGGGTTTGCACCCCTTGGAACCCCTATTAAATTGTTAATCCTTAGGTGTTTATTTCAATGCAATTTAACTTGTCATATCATCATACTTGTTTGAGCATTGCATCGATGCCATGTGTTGATTGTTTCCCTCTCTTTCTGGTGTTTTGGTTCTTCCTTGGTAGAATACGATATTGGAATCAAGATCGAGATCGAAGACCGAGATCAACACCGTCGAAGCTCGAAGACCAATACTTGACCAAGTGTAATCAAGTCAAGTACAAGATGTCCGAAGCTCTTCTTTATGGATATCAACTGGCAAAGGCAAGCGAAGCCCCACAGATGATATAATCGTAAATTTTCAAGTATTTCAATTCTTGACATGTGCATACGATTCTAAAGTCTTTTATTGATAGATAGAGTAATCCTATATGATGCATGTTCCCGTTAAGACTATATTTCCTGATCCACTGTTCCTAGCATAACTAGGGTTTGGCTTGTGAAGCGTTGCTAGAGTTGTTACATCTGTTGCGCTTAGCCATGCTTAGTTGTTACCACTGGTCCATCTGGTTGATGAATCAGTGTTGCGAATGAACCTATTATGACAGGACGGCGTGGTAAGATCGGATATGAAAGTTAAACATGCTAAGGCTTGTATGGGAGGCCATGGTGGGTTGTGGTTTTTGCAGTCTAATACTTGCCAGTACTAGGACCTGAGTTCTTGCCTATGGACCAAGATGAGCATACAGCCACACGGGGGCCTGGAAACCCCCTCGACCAACTATATTTCTGAGTAGATTCCATGAGTCACATAGTTCGGGCGTTCCATTTGACATACGCGTTCTGGTTTTTATCGAAGGAGGTGAAGGAGGTGCATTCATAACAGGTAGGTAAGCGTGGCCGGGAACAAGAGATGCACGGCATCCGTAATCTTGAACCCTATGCACATCATTAGGGACCGACTTCGGGACTCGACCCGTTATGGCGGCATCTCCCTAGTGCGTGACACATGGTCTCGGCGAAATCAGGGTAAAGGTCATGTTCAACCACTCTCTGCCGGCCTTCCAAGGAAGAGGGCTTATAGCTTGGCATTAAGAATCGGTTGGTACGTGTGGGTAAAGTTGTACACCCCTGCAGGGTTAAATCTTTTCAAAAATCCGTGTCCACGGTTATGGACGAACTCGGTGACCATATTCTAAGATCGTAGAGAACTTGAACCTAATCATAAAACTTGGTAAATCAATGTGTTCTTAAGGATGCTTCCTCATGGGTACGAGGGGGTGATCCTAGATAGGTTCAGCTGGTGATGATTTGGTGGATATCAAAAGATGATCAAAGTTGGAGATACCGCTCCCTTATCCCAATTTAAAATATTTTGATTAGTTGAGATTCTTCTCCCTCTTGTCTTACAAACAAAGTTGGCTTTATGCAAAACAACTCCACCAGCCATAAGTCTTGCGGAGTACACCCTATACTCACCCTTGCTTTGTTGACTCTTTTGCAGCAGAGTAAGGGTTACCATAGAAGCTAAGTTATTTACGACATCGACATCGAGTAGCTTGATATTCCCAGTCGGCAATCTGGGATCTATGGATTGGACGCCATCGTTATGCTTCAGGCCTCTTAGGCCCTTTGTTAAGTTTGCTATACTTAATAGCATAATATGCATTCCGTTGTTTGTTGTTTGTGGTCAGTGACCTCTACTTGTAATATTTTGGTTCTTCGCTCATTTATGAGCTTGCTATAATAATTTTTGTGTCATAGGGTCACTGTTGTGTTATCAATTCTCCCTCTGTACACTTTCTAGATTTAGGTTAGGCTTATATCAGACAGAGGTCTGGGATTTGTCTAGACCTAATCCCGAGGGTGTCAAATAAGATGAAGAATGGACAAAATCTCAAGCTTGGGGATGCCACCCCGGTGTCACCCCAAGAAATATCCAAGAGGTACAAGCGTCAAAGCTTGGGGATGCCCAAGGCATCCCCTTCTTCATCAATAAAAATCCTAGGTCTATCTAGACACTTCGTTTTTATCTTTTTATGCACTGTTGTGTTATTCTTGGAGCGTCTTAGTTTTCGTTTGCTTTGCTTAGTTTGTTAGGTTGCTTGAATAAAGTAGTTTGGACCCCCGTTCTTGCTATGTTGTTTCAAATAAGTCGATTGGTGTTGGAAAGGAGTAGAAAGTTCTTGCTTGGAAGTGCAAGAGGAGCTTGCATTGACTGTGACTTAGACTTTAGCATGACATGCTAGGTGTTTTTTTGACCTTATGTTTAGTGATTATTGTTGTAGCATGTCTTGTTTAAAACAATTGGGATTGCTTAGTGTGCCTTGAAGAAATCATGCGTTGTTTTAGCATACAAAAGCATAATATTTTGGTATTCTCCTTTGATGCTTTGTTTGGGTTGACGTGGCACATTCTCACACCATGTTATGAATATGACAAGTCACCATAACCTCTATGATCATTTAGTCCTTGACTTGTAGTACCACTCTATGCTTTGATTAGTAATGTTTTGTCGCTCTGCATGATTATGGCCATTATTGCTCTCTTAGTTGGTTGCTCCCAGTCTTTTGCTAGCCTCCACTTGTATGAGTAACCTATACTCATGCTTCCAACTCCCAAGAAACCCACTTATTCCAAAGTGTCCACTATAAATTCCTATGCATGGTGTGTTACACCATTCCAAGTATATTATTGTTATCAGCTCTCTTCCAATTAAAAAGTATTTTGTTATGTGAAAACTTAGTGATTAAAGCCCTCAAAAACTTGATGGAACACTCTATATTATTTGCCCCTAATAAACTTGAACCATTGTGTCGTCTATGTTGTATATGCTTGCACTTATACGTTGGAATTAGCAGAACCATGCTATCATGGGGAATGTTTTCAACATTGCACTTGTACTTTGTACACAGTTGATATCATGCTCTTTTGTCTATGGATGTCACCGGTGTGAAATAAAGAGGGAGCTTGTAAGTCCATGGAGTTATGTATTTTGTGTTAGAGAAACGCCTGGGGCGCTAGCCTTAGCCATGCCTAATCATGGTGGACACTTGCAACATCACATAATGAGCTATCTGTGAAGCAACCTCAATAAAAAGCTATGCACATAGTAAATAAAAAGATCGCTGAGATGCTCAATGTCTGCTTGCCTTGTCATTTTGGTTATGGGATAGCTCATGTACCATGTGCAAGGGGTACCCTGTTGGCGGTTGTCTATGATACACATGTACTTACTATGACAAGAACTTATAGGTGAGGGAAGTTGAGTAGAATGAGGTGTGGCCCTCGTATTCAAGGGACATGAGATTGCCAGCTTATACTTTGTCAAGCATATACTCCATAGTTTGTTCACTTTAACCTTAGTCACTTCAATATGCTTATGATAGGGGCAATGAGGGATGGAAACTAACAAGTACCATAATTTTTGGTAGCTCTTTTTGAAACTTGAAATCCATGCTTCCCTTTATGAAGGGCCTTTCTTCCACTATTATTTTGAGTCTCCAACTTATACCTTTAGGCACCATTAAGAGAGCATAGTTGCCATTCTTAGTTCTATGTGCAGTGTCCCAAAACTTATTGATTGATGCATATTGTGATATTACTTGATCTTGTGCTACTTGTATCTAGTCACTCTTATGAACTTTGAAGGTGTCCTATGCATCTATTTTCTACTCCAGGAGGGACACGCTAATTGCCACTATGCCATGTTTTCTGTATGTGAAATAAATAAACGTTTTTCAATGCATGTTATTCATGAACTTTGTTGGTAGCCTTTTCATGTTGCATGAATAGTTACTTTCTCTTATTGTTAGAACTCCATCTTTCATGCACATGTTTAGAGTTCTTTGATCCTAGCTTTCAATTCTTGCAAATGGTTTGGTCTTGGTTTTGATGGTGCATGTCACCTCAAGAATTATTATTTTTATCACTTACCTACTCGAGGACGAGCAGGAGTTAAGCTTGGGGATGCTTGATACGTCGGAAACATATCTATAATTTTTGATGTTCCATGCTTGTTTAGTATCTACTTTGCTTTGCTTTGTCTACACTTTGAGGTGTTTTTATATGTTTTCTGGAACTAACCTATTAACAAGTTGCCACAATGCCAGTTGCATGTTTTCTTCTGTTTTTGGTTCTAGAAAGGCCGAAAATCAATATTCTCAAAATTGGACTAGACAAAATCCAAAGTCAATATTTTACCATGGGCAACACGGAGTCTATAGGAGAAACGGAGGGGCGCCACAGGGCGTCCAGACCCCCAAGGAGCGGGCCCACCCTAGGTCACGCCTGGTCAGGGTGTGGCCCCCCTGGCCCCCTCCCAGACTCGCCTCTTCACCTATAAGAAGCCCCCGATGCAGAAACACTAGGAACCCAATCAAAACTCCATGAAACCGTCTGTAGCCGCCGCCACCATCATCCCTATATCGGGGGGATCTGAAGTTCTTCCCTGCACCCTACCGGAGGGGAGATCATCCCAGAGGCCTTCTTCTCTAGTATGAAGCATGAGTAGTTCCACCTTGGACTATGGGTCCATGTAGTAGCTAGATGGTTGTATCTCCTCCCTTGTGCTTTCATGTTTGTGCGCTCCGTTCATGATCAAGATCTAATCTATTTGTAATCATGCATGTTGTGTTTGCGGGGATCCAATGTATATTGAGATTACTATGTTAGATAGATTAATGGTTTTGTATTATTGATTCTATCATGTCTGTGTTGTTTGTGATCTTGCATGCTCTCCATTGTTAGTAGCTATCTTGGCCAAGTAGTTTCTAGTGACTCCAAGAGGGGGTATTTATGCTCGATAGTGGGTTCATGCCTCTAGTTTCCAAGGGAAGTGACAGAAATCTCTTCGGTTGTAGATGTGTTGTTGCCACTAGGGAGAAAACAATGGTCTCCTATTCATGGAACAAGTGCATTGTTTAACTTACGCACTTTTCTTAAAGTAGTTGTCTGTTGCTTGCAACTCAATACTGGAGGGGGTTCGGATGATAACCTAAAGGTGGACTTCTAGTCATAGATGCAGTTAGATGGCGGTCTATGTATATTGTTGTATTGCCCAGTCGAATCTCATAGGATCTTTTTGTCTATTATTTCATTGTTATGCCTTGCTCAGTTCCTGTCAATTGTGCTGCTATAATTTGCTTACCCTTCATGCCATGTTGTTTATCTAAGGAGAGCACCTCTAGTGAACTATGGACCCCGGTCCAATCTTTACCATTGATACATGTTCAACTGTTTACTTGCTGCAAACCACTCATCACCTTCCACACCATACAGTTAATCCTTCGTTACAGCAATTTGTGAGATTGACAACCTTACTATTTGTTGGGGCAAAGTCTTGAGTTTGTGTTGTGCAGGTTTCCACGTTGCTTGCATCACTTGTGTGACCTTTCCTTCCTCCTACTGGTTCGATAACCTCGGTTTCTTACCGAGGGAAGACTTGCTGCTGTGCTGCATCACACCTTGCTCTTGGGGTTTCCCGAAGAAGTGCTCCTACATAAACCAAGCGCATCAGTCGACATGTCATAATGTTTTTTATGACAATGTTCAAGGAGTTAACTATGAGAATATTTGATCTTTCATAGCAATATTTAGTCTAGACGGATTAAAGTAGCAACCACTACATATAATTTGGTATATGGTAGATGAATAAATAAAACAAAGTTCTTCTAAAAGAATGGTTACCTAGGACATGTGCATGACACAATCCAAAGGGTTTTGTTAATTCAACGGATGCTAAAAAGGGCATGTAAACTTCAATGGAGCGCTGAGACATATTTCAAATACATTATTTGGAGGACACATTGTTGATTGGAAATGATCTATCTTTTATTCACAAACGTTAAGAATTTCATTTCGATGAATGACTTAGGCAAAACCCGAATATTTAGAATGAATGTCTACATGGATAGATAGTGACGCTAATATGGTCATGCCAACCGTACATATATGAGATATTGAAGGGGTTCAATATAGAAACGACGAGAAAAGGATCTTGTCGCATGGAAAATAATTGAATCAAGATTCAAGTGTATCGACACTTGATAAGTGAAACAAGATTCAAGTGCTTTGCCACTTGATGAGTGAAACCACAAGAATGTTTTGATCAATCTTACCATGATATGTACACGTCCAGATATGTCCTATGCTCTAAGTATTATGAGCATATACCAGAATGAATCATAAAATGATCATTGGACGATAGTAAGGATATTCTTATAATATTTTGGAAGAATTAAGAATATATTATATTTGTATAAGAGACAAATAGTTCATTGAAAAATGATACAAGTTTTTTCACAAGATACAAATTAAGTTTATCTCAATTTAAACTATGGGTGGCACAATGTAATGGAAAGGAGATTCCATGATGGATTTGGATGAATTCCAAAGTCAAGACATTATGATAGATACTACAACAAAAAGGCGAAGTATATGACTACTATAGTAGCAGCAAAGGAGGGCATTTGTGTCAAGTAGTTTGTTATCAAAGATATATTGTACGACAATAGTATCGACATGTTTTAACCCCAAGGAACTAAAGGTCTCACCAAAATACCAAATTTATACAATGCCATCTCATTAGAGAAATGAGTGATGCGTGGAGACGCAAAGACATGCAAATACACACGGACCTGAAAGCGTTAGATCCATATATTATGTTAACCACTTGCAATTGCGTATATGGAACACCAGAAAGCCATATGTGTTCAATACGCAAAGTTTCTAAACTAGATTATTGTCTCTAGTGCAAGTGGGAGACCGAAGGGAATATGCCCGAGAGGCAATAATAAAGTGGTTATTATCATATTCCTTATTTATGATAAATGTTTATTTTGCATGCTATAATTGTATTAATACAGAAAAGTTAATATGTGTGTGTTTAATAAACAAAAAGAAAGTTCCTAGTTATGCCTCTCTTATAAACTAGCTCGTTGATTAACAAGATGATCAAGGTTTCCTGACCATGGACATTGGATGTTGTTAATAACGAGGTCACAAAATTGTTGGAATGATGTGATTAACATTCATCTGAAGTACAACATTACGATCAAGGCCATTGTGTTTATATTGCTATAACATCATACAAAGTAATCTTAATCCTTAGACCATGAGATCATGTCAATCACTAACACCGAAAGAGTATCTTGATAACATCAAACGTCACACCATAACAGGGTGACAATAAAGATGGGTTCAGTGCTACGAAGGTGTTATGTTGAAGCTCATGGATCAAGAGTGGAATTTTTCCATCCCGATGACGGATATATATACTTAGGGCCCTCTCGGTGATATCACATTAGTTAGCTTGCAAGCAAGTTATTTGATCACTAGAATGTTATATCACGGGAACGAGAAAAGAGTACATGTCAGTAATGGGATCAAACTAGGCACGGAGATACCGATGATCGAATCTCGGGCATGTAATATATCGCGAGACAAAGGGATTGAGTTACATGCGTATAAGGTCCACACAATCACAGAAGTCATCGTTGAATATGTGGGAGTCGGTACGGATCTCCAGGTCCCGCTACTGATTATTGATCGGAGAGGGGTCTTAATCATGTCTACATTATTTGTGAACCATAAGGTCACACACTTAAGGGACACCGACACCATTCAGAGCAAATAATATGCCAGAGAAAGAAAAAGGAAAGCGCAGGAATTTATTTCACTAGACACCGAAACTGTTTTAGTTGAAATTGCTGAAACTGGTTCTGCATGTGAAATTGAAATGTTGTAAGGGGTTTATGTGAATGTTTGTTAATTAGACAAAATTCTGAATAAATAAATAAAAGAGTTTTATTTAAATGAAAGCTTGTACTAAATTTGGTGGAAATTTAATGCATGTGAGTGGATTTTTTAGTGGAGGCATGTTTATGTGAGTGGAGGCTTTTCATTTTGAGTGGGAGATCCACCCACATGAATGTGGATGAGGTGGGGGCAGCCACCATGGGCTGGGCGCCATGCCCCTTGGGTGATCCCCCTCTCCCTATAAAAGGCCTCCCTCTCCTCCTCTCAAAGCACACCTAATCGTGAAGGATCTCTCTCCCCCTTTAGAATTTCCCCATGGTCTCGGATCAGCGAGATACATGTTCCCGTTGGCTTTTTCTGGAAGGATTTGTTGCTTCCGCTGCTTCGCTGGAGCGAGGGCGCGAAGGTTGTCGGGGTACCCGGACGTGTGCGCGATCACGGATGCACCACTGCTTTGTGGTGCTGGACTGGATGGTGCTGGACCGGATGGACTTCTTCTCAATCTTGAGATCGGCAAGCGATCGACTACATCATCCATGAGTACAACCTCATTAACGCTATTCGGTCTTCGAGGGTATGTATTTTATGGATGTATATCCCCCCGTTGCTTGTATCTAGTAGATAGATCCTGGTACTTAGTTGTTCCCATCGTAGAAATTTTTTGTTTTCTATGCTGCGAATCCTTTAATAAGTCCACACTATGCGGCTATGGTGCAATATGCGGAACAGATTATAGATGTGTTTGAGGAGTGGACAAACGTTTTGCTCCAACATGGTTGAATCCTGTAAATAAAACGAAGTAATGTAATGTCTGTATATTTTTGGGTGGGCTAGTAATGTCCTTATAAAGTTATATGTATTCGCACGTAGTGTGTTGATTGAATATATAGTATGCATGTCCTTTTTGTTAGACTGACGTGGTCAGCTACTTAGGTTATATGTGTTGTTGTCAATCGACAAAGTCGTAAGGTGAGGCGTAACCCCCGAGCATGTTTGAGCGAGAAATAGTATAAGGGAGAAATTTTTTGGGCCAAGGAACTTAGCTTTGATTCATCATAATGCAGGGGTATAGTATTTGGATGAGTAGCCTGGCTGAATAGCCTTATTGAAAGTAAAATATAACTAGTGGTAGAAGCGTCGCAGTTTTGAGACGTTCCATGTGTTGTAGTATTCTACTCCTGACTCGACGTCCTTGAGGCGGTAGGCGCCACCTGGGATTACTTCAGTCACGATGTAGGGTCCTTCCTAGGGTGACTCGAGCTTTATGTGTCGTTCCCTCTTGAGTCGTAGAACGAGGTGTCCTTCGACGAAGAACCTTGGACGCAGCCGGCGGCTATGGTAGTTGCGGAGGATCTGCTGATACACCCCTGAGCGAGATACGGCGATGCCACATGCCTCGTTTAGCGTGTCGACGGTGTCTTCAAGTGCGGCCAACGATTCAGCCTCACTGTAGGCAACGACCCGTGGGGCCTTATAGCGTACCTCAGCGGGCAGCATAGCTTTGGCTCTGTGCACCATGAAGAAGGGCGTGTAGCTAGTTGAGCTATTTGGCGTCGTTCGTAGGATCCATAGAACGGAGTGTAGCTCGTCCGCCCAGGCTCTCGCCAGCCTTTCGAGTGGGCGTAGCAAACGCTTCTTGATGCTGTTGCCGATGAGGCCCTTGGCCTTTTCGACCTGTCCATTGGTCTGCGGATGCTCCACAGAGGCATATGACAGGTTGATTCCGAGGTTTTCGCAGAAGCCAGTCCTCATCATATCTAGCCCTATAGTACACAGCATCAGGGTCGTCTTCATCATCGTCGTCGTCATCATCTTCGTCTTTGTTGTCGTCCTGGTCGTTGCTATGCGCACGCGGCTGGATCTTCAGCCCAGCCATGGCATATTGTGGGGGCACCTGCCACTCCGGCCTCGGATTCACGACACTTGGGGGCGGGGGCTCCCTGATGACGACGCCTTCAACACCACCACCCTTCATATGGCTCTCTGGCGGCTGCGGGTATCACAGGCGAGGATGGTCCCCCCCGGCGATGTAGCGCATCACGCTGATGATAGTCCGGTTCGCCCACCACAGGCGGCGGTCGGCTTCGTTGTGGTTCACCGGGGGAGGGCCGTCACCCTCGTACCTGGAGAGCTCTCTTTCTCGCCGGTTAGCAAAAAAGGCATTCCAGGTGTCATAGTTGTCGGGATCCCACTGGGGATCCATCCGCTGCTCCGGCGTGAGCTCGTGGTAGAAGTAGTTCGTGATGGCCGTCTGGCGTGCGAAACCTTGAGGGACAGGAGGGACAGGAACCCCTCTAGCGCTCATCATCTAGCCGGTGGGCGACCGGTAGCCTGGAGGTCAAGGGTAGCTGGAGGCGCAAAGCGCCTTGGTCTCCTCGAGGGTCAGAATGGCCCAGTAGGCGTTTTCCATTGTTGTGAGAGAGGAAGGGGTGGATGTGTGGATAGCGATGGCGCGGTCGGCCTAGATATAGAGGAAAAGGGCGGGAAAACATGGCGGGAAGGGGTGGGAAATGGCGGGAAATATCTTTAGTCCCGGTTAGTGGCTACAACTGGACTAAAAGCTTCGGTCAGAGGGAAAGGGCGGGAAACATGGCGGGAAGTGGTAGGAAATGGAGGGAAATATCTTTAGTCCCGGTTAGTGGCTACAACCTGGACTAAATGCTTCGGTCAGAGGGAAAGTTAGTATAATTATTTTTATAAAACAGAAAAAATAACAGACTTGGTAAAATCTTCACAAAATGATATACATATGTACATATTGATTGCATCTAAAAAACGGCCGAAGGCAAAATTCAGAATACATCATATGACTTGCTTATGACCGTGTGGCCTTAACCATGGAGCATCTTCATCAAGTAACATGATGCTTGGGTCATACTTCACTACAAACGGCGGAATTTCATGAAACTTGTTGCGGTGACCCAGCATACCACTGCATGTTTAGTACACTATAGTCGTTGACATGACATCCACAGAACACCATTCCGTATATATCACATCCCTCAGAGTGGTACAAAAGAAACATTGCGGGTCCATATTACAAACATACACACACATTATTATTATTACAATACCATAAGTTCAAGACTTCAAAAGATTCAACTTACAAACCAAAATATAAAGTGTTTCAGCGGAACTTTAACGTAATAACTCCAACTAAGAGTTGAGCTCAGCAGCTTATTCTATATCGTTCATGCTGCTTGGCTCCGTTGGTTACTATTAACTAGGGTAACTAGGTTGACTCGTTGCCATATACTCCATAGCGGATCTCGTAATCCACTCCCTCAATGCCACCTAACACGTCAGGCTCCTCGTAGAACACATCTTCTTGGCATTCTGCTGCATACATTGGAGTATCTTCGGGATCTTCAGAGTCTAAGCAAGGCATCAAAGGAATGGTGAGTAATAGCGTTACCAAGCAAGTTCATTATATGCAAGGTGGGAAGTTTGATGCTCTAACTACCACCTCGGACTATAAGTCCTTGGCACTATGCAGTTTTTGTAAATATTTCTTCAAAGCTTGATTTTATTTATAAAAATATATGACCATCGGCCTTCATAGGTTGGCTATAACTTTCATGGAGTTCCTTTCCTGCCGCGTTCGTAGCTCCCTCCCAGAACAGGGAGTAACAAGTTACAATTCTTACACGCTGCAAATGTGCGTTACTTTACCCATGAGAGATCAACTCCTTGTTGCACAATTGGGCGTACTTTCCCGTCCACAATTCCATGATGTGGGGCCCAGTAGGTGATCCAAGCCAATCACTTCTCCCTTCGCGACCTCGCATGCCTCCTTGGTGTACACCATGCCCACCCATTGAATTACGGCAATGGTTTGTACAGACCGTTAGATGTCAGAACTATCGTGGGACAATGAGGGTTCCCACCCATATGCTGCATATCCTCTATGAATTACCAACTAATATGCATGCTACGAATTATAACACCCATGACCTGCACATCCGGCTACATGCGAGAGGAAGAAGATACAACTGACTTCTCTGTCCCATTCCAAATCTCATGGTTAACGAGTGATATACGGCGCTAGAATCACTGATGTCATGGGTTGTTAAATCCCTAATTGATCATCATTGTTGCAAATAGAACCTAAGTTCTATTGATCCATTATATCATCACTTAGGATGATATCTATAATTTATTTATTTGACAAAATAATATTTTCTTTCTTCGAATCATAGATGATAACACACAATTTACAAATACTTTGATAAAGACTCCTCAAAGGACATGAGCAAGTGATCAACTTGCCTTGTGATTGCAAAGTAGTGAAGTCGGATGCTTGCACTGGTCCTTGAGCTTCTATGTCTACAAAATACCATTATTGCCCGGTAAGGACAATATTTAAAGAAGCAAAATGAACATGCATAGTAATGGAATGATTTTTTATCATTTATTTTCTTTGTGTGTTTTACCCATCATTTTAGTTAGAAGAATTCCTTTAAGAATAAAGGATTCTATTGTAAAGAATAATCTTTAATATTTGTTGAATATCATAATCATTTATTTATTAATATATAAATTTATAAGAGTTTCTTTTTTAACTCTAAGAATTTATTTAGTATTTTTTTAAAATACTAAAATTTTAATATATATTAAATTTTTTATTATTTATTTTTATCTTATTTATTTAGTTTTATAAAATTCCATAAGGAATATATATTATAAAATTCTTGACCAAAAATTATATCTATAAAAAATTATTTATTATTTTCATTAAATAGGTTGGATTATTATGAATCCAAAACTATTTTATTTATAATTTTTGGATTTTTATTTTATTTTATAGAATTTATTTAAGTGTAGGGGTATCTTGGTCTTTTATTAATTATTTAAAACTGCTTTTAAGTCTTTGGGCTGATTCAATTGGGCTTATTGGGATGATTTGGCCCAAGTGGCCTGGACCAAAAGGACACCCCGAAGGGGTTCTGGCCCTACCGGCCCATTCCCTCGGTTCCCCTCTCTCTCGTCCTCATCTCCTCTACTCCTCGACCCCGTGGGGTGTTGGCGCCGCCGCCGTGCGGTGCTCGCCGCCATGGCCCTCCCTGGCCGCTGCCGTGGTGCAGGATGAGGTTGTCAACTACACTTGTTCATCTCCTCTGCTTCGATTTGATTTCGGAGCCCTCCTGTGGCCAGGCTCGCCCCGTTCCCGAACCCTAGGGTTTGGGGTTGGATGCTGCCACCGCCACCGTTGATACTCCTGTGGTGGTGTGCAGTGATGTGCATTACTGTGGCCGCCGCCGTGGCTGGTGCGGGTTGTAGTGCCCTCTTGGTGCTCCCCGTGTCGCCGCGAGTACGTCGGCCCTTCTGCTTCCTCTTCAATTCATCATCTAGGACCTCGGGTGAGTTGTGTCTTTATGGATTCTAGTGTATCTAGTTACCTTGAGTCCCTCTGTATATCAAGTGGCCAATCGCTATTTTGTGCTTGTGTTGCTACTAGGGTTCATCTCTGACGCTTGTAAGATGATGCTATGATATGGTCATAATGCTTAGTGAGAATTTGTGTTCTCGGCACATTAGTGCTTGTGGTCATCTTTGGATTATATGTTGTTGTGCTGTGACTAATATTGGATCTGCTGCTAGTGGTTCCTAGCTTGTCTCTGATTTCTAACCTGGTGGCTTAATATGTTCATCTGTTGTCAGTACCCTGGTACTTACAGTAACCTGGTTGGTGATGATTCATTGAATTAATGTTGGTTGGCTTGCCTGTTTTATCCTTAGCCTGAATTCTATTCAATATAATTTTATGATTCTATGAAAACAAATAGATATAGATGGTATGACCTCTGAGTTTGGTCTCAGGGAAATGGTTTGCTAGTTGTTTTATACGAATTGGACTTATCTGGTTGTCTTAGTGATAAGATCAGTGCTTGTGAAACCTTCTTAGAATGGTACACAAGTAGATCTTGTTGATGGCTTCTCTTATGGTCATTACTGGACCTTGATAGATGCTTATTGATAAGTTGGAAAGCTTATTGTTAGGTTATGCCTATGATACTCTTCTGAGGCTCTAGGATCTAAAGTCCTAGTTGGTTAAGTGAATGGTTTGTTTGTAACTTATAAGATCAGAGGTGCTACTTCATTTCGAAGATGTGCCCTGATCTGGTAAGAACAAATGATAGATTGTAGAAGTTGCATGCGATAGCACCAAATCTGTGAGGCTGGTTTGAGAATTTGGTGTTTGTGGTTAGATTTGATTTTTGATCTTTATACTCAAAACCTCTAGGATAGATTCACCCACTAGGTGATCATTGAGAGGTTGTTTCATGAAACAACACATGCTTCTGTCTGGATAAGATGAATAGATCATGTGATGATTTTGTGACACTCACCACCAAAAACTGATGATTGTTGTGGTTGGTGGTGTTGTTGGTGTTGCTGGTTGGATCATGTCCTTCACCTCCTGATGTTGTTCTTGATTCCCTTGAGTTCCTGTGCTTGGCCTTGATCTAGCCTTCTCCTCCAAGCTCCTGTGGCTTGACCTTGTTGTCCACCTGATTCTTCCCCTCCATATGTCACCATCTAGTGATGTTTGGTTGATCTGTGGTGGAGTTTTGGTTTGGCTGGTTTGCCTGGCTTTGGCTAAGGCTAAGATGCTGGTTCTGGTGTGGTATGAGCAATGAAATGGTGCTCTTGTGCTTGCCCACAGCTGTGTTGGGATCTTTTACTTGTTGAGGCAGCTGTGGCTGTGTCGACAGCACATCCATGCATTTTCATGTGTGAGCTCCTTGTGTGTCTGCTGCACTATTGTGGATATGCTCAGGGAGATGTTCTACCTTTTTATCTTGTTACCATTTATCTACCTGGTGAAACTTGCCCCTCTTAATGATAGGGATCATTTGACTTGTGGCTTATTCATTAGGAAAGGTTTAATTCTTTCATATTGGTGAAACTTGCCCCTAAAGATTTACTCAATGATGTAAAATTGAGCAGTGCAACTCACTGCTCTCTACTGAGAGTAAAATTAATACCTTAACCTTTATTTTGTTTTCTTTTGTTAGTGCTTTGTTTTGCAGGTACAAGATCTAAAGATTCAAGATTAAAATAGGCTTACCTTTATATAGCATAGATCCTTTTTAATTTTTATTTTTATCTTTTGTAAGAAAGATGTATTAGTTTAATAATAAATGTAATTTCCTCTTTTTGTAATTTCACTCTTGTAAAGATTCTTTATTACTTTATAAGTTAAATTTTGTAACTTATTAATGGAATAAATATATGAAAATAAATATTCATTTGTTTGATTATCAATCCTACATAGAGTTTCTGTTTACTATATATTGTTTCTTGATTAAATAATATTACTAAATCATAACTCTGTTATTTTACAATGTAATTTCAAATGTTAAGTTTGAATTCAAATTACTTTCCCCAAAACACACTAATCCATCAAGATCATGTCAAAGTTTATGACGATCATTCTCCAAGGCTATTCCTAAACTTAAAGAGTGAAAGAAACTTTGATCACTTTAAGTTTTTATTTGGCGAAAACTTTACCAACATTTTTGCAGATGAATGCATGCAAATGCATAGATTCCTAATTCTACCCTTCGTTGGTTCCTAAATGCTGGGATGTTACAGACTTCCCCCCCTTAATTAAACTTCAACCAGAAGTTTGCTGAAGTGTACCTGAACAGTTCTGGATAGGCTTTTCTTAAATCCTCTTCTTTATCCCATGTAGCTTCTCTCTCGGGATGATGTTCCCACTGTACCTTGCAGTACTTAATTGCCCTATTCCTCAACCTTTTCCAGTTTTCTTCCAGAATTTTACAGGTCTTTTCAACATATGTCAGGTCTGCTTGTAACTCTATCTCTTGATGTGTAATTGCATCATCGGGAACTTTAAGACATTTCCGGAGTTGTGACATGTGGAAAACATTATGAACTTGAGCCAACCTTGATGGTAATTCTAAAGAATAAGCTATGGTCCTGTGCTGACTCAGTACTTTGAATGGTCCTATATATCTTGGACTTAGTTTTCCTTTAACTCTGAACCTTTTAACTCCTTTTATTGGTCTTACTTTTAGATATACCATGTCTCCCACTTCAGGATGCCATGATCTTCGACTTAGATCAGCATAACTTTTCTGTCTACTTTGGACTATCTTCAATCTATCCTTGATTATATCAATTATATCTTGCCTTTCTTTGATATAATTGGGCGCAAATTCTTTGCTCCTCCCAGGCTCATACCAATATATTGGTGATCTACATTTCCTTTCATAGAGTACTTGATAAGGAGTTGCCTTCAGACTACTATGATAGCTGTTATTGTAGGAAAATTCTTCCAATGGTAAATGATCTTCCCACGTGAAGGGTTTGCAGCATAGAAAACAAAAAAATTCCTACGATGGGAACTAAGTACCAAGATCTATCTACTAGATACAAACAACGGGCGGATGTATATCCGTAGAGAACATACCCTTGAAGACCGACAAAGCTTAACGAGTCCAAACTCGTGGTTGATGTAGACGATCTCTTGCCGATCTCAAGATCGAGAGGAAGTCCTAGCGCCGCAAAACAGCAGCGCATCCGTGCTCGCACACACGTTCGAGGCACCGAGCAACCTCCGCCTCCTCGCTCCAGCGATGCAGCGGAAGCACAACTCTTTCTTGCTGAATAGCCACCGGGAACATGTATCTCGCTAGTCCGAGACCATGGGGAATAAATTCTAGAGGGGGAGAGAGATCCTTCACGAGGAGGTGTGCTTTGAGAGGAGGAGAGGGGGGCCTTTTATAGGGGAGAGGGGGGGCACCCAAGGGGCATGGCGCCCAGCCATGGGGGCTGCCCCCACCTCTTCCACATTCATGTGGGTGGAGCTCCCACTCAAAAATCCACTCACATGCATTAAATTTCCACCAAATTTAATGCAAGCTCTCATTTAAATAAAACTCTTTTATTTATTTATTCAGAATTTTGTTAATTACTTTAATTAACAAACATTCACATAAAACCCCTTGCTAGTATTCTATTTCACATGCAGTACCAGTTTCAGCAATTTCAACCGAAACAGTTTCGATGTCTAGTGAAATAAATTCCTGCGCTTTCCTTTTCTTTTCGGCATGAAACTTTTGCTCCAAATGGATGTCGGTGTCTCTTAAGTGTGTCACCCTACGGTTCGCGAATAATGCGGACATGATCGAGACTCCTCTCAGATCAATAATCGAGCGGATCTAGAGACCCATATCGACTCCCACACATTCAACGATGACTTTCTTGTGATCGTTTAACCTTTACGCTAGTATCTTAATCCCTTTGTTTCACGATATATTACATGTCCGAGATTCGATCATCGGTATCTCCATACCTAGTTTTATCTATCTTGACATGCACTCTTTTCGCTCCGTGATATAACATTCTAGTGATCAAATCACTTGCTTGCAAGCTAATCAATGTGATATCACAGAGAGGGCCCAGAGTATATCTATCCGTCATCGGGATGAACAAATTCCACTCTCGATCCATGGGCCTCAACATATCACTTTATTAGTTCTGAATCCATCTTTATAATCACCCTGTTACGGTGTGACGTTTGATGTTATCAAGAAACTCTTCCGGTGTTAGTGATTGACATGATCTCATGGTCTAAGGATTAGGATCACTTCGTAAGTTGTTATAGCAGTATAAACTCAATGACTTTGATCGTAATGCTATACTTCGGATGAATGTTCATCACATCATTACACTAATGTTGTGACCTCGTTATTAACAACATCCAATGTCCATGATCAGGAAACCTTGATCATCTTGTTAATCATCGAGCTAGTTTATGAGAGAGGCATAACTAGGAACTTCCTTTTTGTTTATTAAACACACATGTATTAACGTTTCCGTATTAATACAATTATAGCACGCAAAATAAACATTTATCATAAATAAGGAATATGGTAATAACCACTTTATTATTGCCTCTCGGGCATATTGCCTTCACCACGAACCTCCAAAATCTAATGCACAAGCTCTTAGCATGTCTTCTAGTATTTGATTGGTTCTTTTTGTTTGACCCCTAATTTCTAGATGATAGGTTGTGCTAAAATATAACTTTGAACCAAGTGCTTCATGTAGTTGCTTCCAAAATGCTAAAGTAAACACTGATCCTCTATCAGTTACAATCTTCTTGGGCACTCCGTGCTTACTTACTATTTCCTTGATGTAAACTTCCACTAACTTCTCAACATTATCCTTCTAATTTACCGGAATAAAATGTGCACTTTTAGTGAGTCTATCAACAATTACCCATATCATATCCTACCGTTTAGGTGTCATGGGTAATCCTGTCATGAAGTCCATACCAATTTCCTCCCATTTCCATTCGGGAATTTCCAAAGGTTGCAATGGTCCTGCTAGACTTTGATGTTCATCCTTCACCCTTTGGCAAGTATGGCATTCCGACACATATTTTGCAAAGTCTATTTTCATTTTATTCCACCAGAATAATTCTTTGAGATCCATGTACATCTTAGTACTTCCCGGATGAATGGAATATGGTGTCTCATGTGGTTCTCGGAGTATTACTTCATGAATCTCAGGCACATCTGGAACACAAACATGATCTTGGAACCATAAAGACTCATAATCTCCTAAGCAAAAAAGTGATGTCTGTCCTTGAGATATGCTCCGAATTTCCTCAACAATAAAAGGATCTTCTGCTTGATGTCTAAAAATTTCGTGCTTAAGATCACTATCCTGCTCTGCAACTACCTGCATAGTAGTTAATCCTCCAGGAGTCTTTGTTCTTATAAATTGAAGCTCTAGTCTTTCCAAATCCATCTGTAACTCTTTTGCTACCTCCTGATTGATAGGATGAATATCTACACTTTTACGACTTAAAGCATCGACTACAACATTTTCTTTTCCTAGGGTATAGTTGATTGTTAAATCATATTCTTTGATTAGTTCTAACCAACACTTTTGTCTCATATTCAACTCCTTTTGAGTGAAGAAATATTTGAGACTTTTGTGGTTAGTGTATAACTCACATCTGGCTCCATAAAGAAAATGTCTCCATCCTTTTAGAGCAAATACTATGGCTGCTAACTCCAAATCATGAGTTGGCAAATTAACTTAATGTGGTTTGAATTGTCTTGATCCATAAGAAATTACTTTCTCATCTTTCATTAACACACAACCCAAAATGCTAAGACTGGAGCGGTAGTTAACCTGGTCTTTAACTCCTGAAAACTTGCTTCACACTTCTCATCCCAAATGAATGGTGTGTTCTTAACAATTTGGTCATTGGTCCTGATGGGGATATGCCAAGTGGGGTATACCCAGCAGGACGTTTCCTACTGGCCCAAGACACCAGCGAGTGGGCCTGCAGGACGGCGATTGGATCAAGACTTAATGAGGAGCCATGCGACTGGAAGCTAGAGGCACATAAGCATAGTTAGGCCCAGTCGGATTAGGTCAAGTATCCTCCGAATTCTTAACTAATTCGGTTGTAGATCTGTAAACCCTAGCAAGGTGAGCCTATATAAACCTCCCTAGGGTACGCACAGAGGACACGTTCCACCATACACCCCCTGCGACTCGCTGCCTAGCTGTCGAGCTCGCCCCTTGTACTCTCTTATCAATACAATCTAGCAGGAGTAGGTCTTTACCCTCTGGAGGGCCGAACCTGGGTAAACTCTTGTGTCTCCGCCCTCATCTCGCACCGCAGATGGCTGGCCGCCCTTGCCCCTCGTTCTACTACTCGCTACCGATTGCAGCATCTGCCGTGCCAATTCCCACGATAGTGGCGCCCACCGTGGGGCCTGGCCGGTCAGGCCGGTGTTCTGCGGCGAGATCCAATCTGACATCAACGAGACGATCGCCACCGGCTGCATGATCATGATCGGCGAGATCCTCCAGATCTTGCCGAGTAGCTACGTCCCGGCGGCGTGCCCCGTCACACACAGCGTGATCATGTCGGTCGGCACGATCAGCCGCTTCATCGGCTTCACCGACACCATCGTCTCGGAGGACTCGGCTCGCATTCGCGAGTCGCCACCGCGCGACCGGCTCTCCGAGAGTCGGGTCCGCACCATGCACCACCTCGCCTCCGAGTACGACTCGGCCAACAACAACGTGGCTGAAACCACCGTGGTCGCGGACGACGCGGCCCTCAACGACGACGCCGACTCGGCGACCCCGGCGTCAGTCGCCGGATCCATCGTCACTGCGTCATCCGCGAGCTCCATCACCCAGGTCTCCAACATGGAGGACTTTGAGGATCCATCCATCCTTGGGATCTTCGACTCTAACACCGGATCGGAGAACTCTGGCGACTTCCACGCCGGATCCGGTCGCAACGTCGCGACCTACATAGCAAGCGGCGAGGACGCCCCTCCACACCCGTTCTCCACGCCGATCCCACTGACCGCGATGGCAACCGAGGTCGAAGAACTCCGCCTGTGACTGGAGGAGGCGGTCCGCAAGGAACAAGACGAGCGTGAAAAATTTCGCCTCGAGCAGGTGACGGCGCAGGATCTCTCGCGCTACCACCAGCTCCGCATCAGGTCGCGCCTGAACCCCACCATTCAGGGTCGCGCCCTGAACTTCGATGACGAGACTGACTCGGCCCGCGTGGCCGATCGGGTGATCCGTGAGAATGCGCCACCAGGAGGAAGCGCTCCACCACCACCAGGCGCGTCAGCGAACGGCGCTCCCCCACCACCGCTCGATCGCACACCCCCACAAACTAGCCGAGGATCATGATCTTCGCGCAGGAGCGAGACGCGAACGGCCTCCCGCTGTTCTCCAATCCGATGGACAACATCATCGCGAGTCGAGCCACGGTCGACAACATCAAAGTGACCAGGGAAGGTGCCCTGCAGATCCAGTACGCCAGGGCCCAACTCGCGAAGGCCGTCGAGCAACAAGCTGCAGGAGCAGACTCGCGGGGACGTGTGTACTCCCGCTCATCAGGAAGCAGGGCGGCCTCGAGCGTCCGCCCGATGATGGTAAACACCCTCAATTGCCCGCCCCCCGAGCCCCTACAGCTCCAACCGCGACACGCGAACGTGACACTCTCCACCAACGACCAATGCCCGACGAACAACATGGTCGCTGCCAACGGGCAGCCAGTCGATGCGCGGACCCACATCATCAACAATCAGAGCTGGCGCGCACGCCAGCCTAATGACCTGAGGCACACCCTCACCAATCGCCGCGACGGCGAGCCAAGGGGGTCGCTCAGCCGAGTCGTCCCCCAGTGCTTCGGACCAATGATCCGAGGCGAAAAGTACCCGACGAACTTCAAAGCGTCGAATGAGATGGAGAAGTACGACACCTCGTATGACCCCTCCGTGTGGCTGGTCACGTACCTCATGGCGATGGGAATCGCCGGCCACACCACCTGCTCGCCGCCAGCTACCTCCGCTTGATGATGGAGGGAGCGTGCTGGCAATGGATCAACACCCTCCCCGTAGACAGCATCGACTCCTGGGAGGAAATGCGCGACGCCTTCGTCAGGCACTTCGAGGGCTCCTACACCCGTACCACCACCATCGAGGACCTGGAGCGATGCGTCTAGGGACCCTATGAGTCGACCCACAGCTGGGTCGAGCGGTGGAAGGACCTATGGTACAACGCGGTCGGCATCCACCCGGACACCGCGATTCACTTCTTTAAGACCTCGTGCCGCTAAGCTAAGCCCTTGGTCGCCAAGCTCAAGCGGGTGTACAAAACACTCGACAACATACCAAACCTCCTCGAGATCGCCAAACGGTACGCGGAGGAGGACCCGAACCAAGAAACCGATGATGAGTTGGGAGGAAACCGCCGCACGAGCGGCCAAGACAACGAGAGACGACCCGAGCTATGCTCCGCGTGATCCCAAGAGCTTCCGCCACGACGGAGGCCAGTGTCGCTATGGTGGCAATTACAAGGCAAAGCCGAGGGTCGACCCCGCGGCTCTCCTCAACCATCCCTGTGTGTTCCACCGCAGGGAGGGGAAGCACGCCATGCACACGACCGCTGACTGCCACTCGCTGAGGGAGATCGAGAAGGCACGATGCGCAAGGGAGCACCCCAACAACCACCCGCCAATGACGGGGCATTCGGAAACGACGTGGGATCTCTCCACACCTTCACCGGGTTCAGCACCAAGCACGAGAAGAAGGTCATCACCCGCACCGTAGCCATCAATGCAATGTTCCACGTCAACGTCTCGCGCTTCCTCAACTGGTCCGAGCAGCGGATCACCTGGAGTCGTGAAGATCACTCGCCACGGATCGAATATCCGGGGCGAGTCACCTTGGTGGTCAAGCCCAAGGTGGGAGACTACTGGCTCCGCAAGACGCTGATGGACGGCGGAAGCTCCATCAACATTCTCTACCTGGACACGTTCAGGCGACTGGGGCTCCCGTAGTCGATGATTGAGACGACCTATACCACCTTCCACGGCATCGTCCCCGGTCGGAAGGCGTACTCGATCGGCAAGGTGATGCTGCCAGTCACCTTCGGCACTCCAGCGAACTTCCGCACCGAGCGGATCGTCTTCGAGTTGGTCCCCTTCAACAGCCCCTACCACTGCGTCTTGGGGCGGCAGGCGTTTGCCAAATTCATGGCGGCACCCCACTACGCGTACAACGCGATGAAGCTCCTAGGGCCGTGCGGCATCATCACCGTCCACGACGACCCTGACATGGCCGCAGAATGCGAGGCCAAAGGCGTCGAGCTCGCTGACGCCATCATAGCGGCAGAAGCCAGCCA
The DNA here is from genome assembly GCA_023614405.1 of Avena insularis. Taxonomy (NCBI): domain Eukaryota; kingdom Viridiplantae; phylum Streptophyta; class Magnoliopsida; order Poales; family Poaceae; genus Avena; species Avena insularis. The sequence continues at coordinate 45,880,872 of CM042695.1, forward strand.
CGCAGAGGTTTTTGCCAAGTACACGAGTGGGGTCAACAATGACGACGCCTCAATACTCAAGAAGCCCAACTCGGAGGGTGGTGGATTCATCGCCTTCGAGGAAACGACGCACACTCACACCGTCGAGCTGGTCCCAGGCGACTCTAGCCAGACGGTGACGATCGGGATGGTCATGAGCCCAGCATAGGAAGGCGCGCTCATCGAGTTCCTACATGAGAATCACGACATCTTCGCATGGAAGCCATCTGACATGCCTGGTGTCCCAAGGGAACTCGCTGAGCACAAACTCAACGCCGACCCCAAAGCGTGACCCATCAAACAGTCTATGCGGCCCTTTAGTGAAGAGCGCCGCCGAGCAATCGCCGAGGAGGTGCAGCGTCTACTCGCTACAGGCTTCATTCGGCCAATCAAATACTCCAAGTGGCTGGAAAACCTAGTCCTGGCCGAGAAGAAAAATGGGAACTGGAGAATGTGTATCGACTACACAAACCTAAACATCGCCTGTCCGAAGGAGCAGTTCGTCCTCCCGCGGATCGATCCAATCATGGACTCGACCGCGGGCTTGGAGTCGTTGTGCTTCCTTGACGCCTAGTCTGGTTACAACCAGATAAAAATGGCAGTCGAGGACGAGGAGAAGACAGCGTTCATCACGCCATTCGGAGCATTCTGCTACACCGCTATGACCATCGCGGCCTCAAGAACGCTGGGACGACCTACGAGAGGTGCATGTAGGAGTGCCTTGCGAGCCAAATTGGATGCAACATCCACGTATACATCGACGACGTGGTGGTGAAGTCCACTCGCCAGGGCGATCTACTCGCCTACCTGGCAGAAACCTTCACAAACCTGCGGAGCTACAAGATCAAACTAAACCTAGGAATGTGCACCTTTGGTGTACCTATTGGAAAGTTGCTGGGGTACGTCGTCTCCAAACGAGGAATCGAGGCGAACCCCACCAAGATCAACACGATCGCCCATCTCAGCAAACCTGAGTGTCTGCGCAACGTTCAGAAGTTGGCCGGGCGAGTTGCGGCTCTTAGTCGCTTCATCCACCGGCTAGGCGAGAAGGCGATGCCCCTCTACCGCCTAATGCGCAAGAATCCCACGTTCCAGTGGGACAAGGAGGCAGACGACATGCTCCGCACACTCAAGAAGGTGCTACTCGCGGCCCCGCTACTCGCCGCCCCCGTCGACAAGGAACCCATGCATCGCTTACGCGGCCTCGAGCGAAGCGTCGCCGCCATGGTCGAAGGGGCGAGAAGGGCAAGGAGCACCCGGTGCAGCGACCTGTATACTACATCAGCGAAGTCCTCACCGAGTCGCGCCAGCGCTACCCGCAGTACCAGAAATTGGTGTATGCGGTCTTCAGAGCCCATCGGCGACTGCCGCGCTACTTCCAGGAGCACCCAATCACGGTCATCTCCTCAGCACCGTTGCAAGACATCATCCGCAACCGCGAGGCGACCGGACGAGTCGCCAAGTGGGTCGTGGTGATCGGAGTCCACAACATCAGGTACGAGCCGTGCAAGGCAATCAAGTCGCAGGATCTAGTAGAATTTCTCGCCGACTGGGAGGAGGCGCAGCAGCCAGAGAAACTGCCGTACCTCCACTATTGGTCGCTACACTTCGACGGCTCCAAGAACGCAGATGGCGCAGGGGCAGGGATCGTCCTCACATCTCCAAAGGGCGACAAGCTGCACCACGTCCTCTACCTCGACTTCACCCCCTCTACCAACAACATGGCCGAGTACTAGGTGCTCCTCCACGGCATGCGAGCAGCCAAGGAAATAAACATCAATCGTCTGCGCTGCTACGATGACTCCGCCCTCGTCGCCGGACAATTCGCCTGCACATGTGATGCGGTCTCCCCCACCATGGCGGCATACCGCCAAGCCGTGGACCAGATGGGAGGCCACTTCGCCGGCTACTCCGTCGAATGGATCGATCGGCGCAAGAATGAAGAGGACGACGCCCTCTCTCGCGCCACCCGTCGGTGTCTTCCACGACATCATCACCAAGCCATCTGTCTCTCCCCGAGGGAGATCGACATCAGGATTCCGCTGCAACCAGAAGAAGCCCTGGTCGCCATGCTCGCCGAGCCAAGCGACTAGACCACGCCATATGTCGCCTACTTGGACAGAGGGACCGTACCCGCTGACGAGACGGAGGCCCGGATGATAGTGTGCTGCTGCAAATCCTTCGTCATCATCAACGGCGAGCTCCACAAGCGCAGCGTGACCGGCGTGTTCCAACGCTGCGTCCAACCCGTAGAAGGCCACAAGATCCTTCAAGACATCCATGCTGGCGACTGCGGCCACCATGCTCGTGCTCGCTCCCTTGTCGCCAAGGCCATGCGACACGGCTTCTACTAGCTCACTGCGCACGCCGACGTGGTCGACATCGTCCAACGATACGTCGGATGCCAGAAGTACGCCAACCAGACCCACGTCCCATGCTCGGCGCTCAAGACCATCCCCATCACCTGGCCATTCGCCGTGTGGGGCATGGACATGGTAGGCCCCTTCAAGAAGGCCCCTTCCGGCTTTACCCACCTCCTAGTTGCAGTCAACAAATTCACAAAGTGGGTGGAGGCCAAGCCAGTCCACAAGTGCGACGGGAAGACCGCCACCAAGTTCCTATGCGAGCTCATCCACCGCTATGGGTTCCCGCACAACATCATCACGAACCACGGCACCAACTTCGTCAAAGGAGCCATGGTCGAATTCTGCGAGGAGCACCACATACGACTCGACCTTGCCTCGGTCGCCCACCCGGAGTCCAACGGCCAGGCGGAACACGCCAACCAGAGCATCCTCCACGGCCTGAAGCCGCGACTGCAAGTTCCCCTCGAGCGAAGATCTCCCCTCCGTCATCTGGGGCATCCACACCTCCATCAACATGTCGACAGGGTTCACCCTCTTCTTCATGGTGTACGGTGCCGAGGCCTTCATGCCAACCGACCTCGAGCACGACTCACCGCGGGTGGTCAACTACGCGGAGGCGGACAACAAGCTCGCACACCAGGACGGACTCGACCAGCTCGATGAAGCACGCGACCTAGCTTGCTCCCGCACCGCAATCTACCAGCAAGGACTTCGTCGCAAAGTCAAATGTACACCAAAAGTCAATTTTTTGGATGGCTAGTCTTATCAGACAGACTAAACACCAGAAATATGCTAAGAAGAAGAAATCTATCACTAAGTTCAGGTTATGATTGCCTAATGTGTGCCAATCCTCCAGAAGAAACTATTGAGCATATGATTTTTGAATGCTCCTTTAGAAAATCTTGTTGGGACCTTCTCCAAATAATTTGTCCCTCAAGAACTACAAGATTGCACATAATTGAATTGGGGAAGGCATCTTGGAACAAAAAGTTGTACATGGAAATTGTTTTGTTAGGAGCCTGGAACATCTAGAAAGAAAGGAATAACTTATTATTCAATGGTATTCAACAAACTGTAGCTTCCTGGAGGGCTAGAATGGTATCATACCTGAATCTGTTAGTTCATAGGACTAAGGAGGATCTCCATCCTCATATCCAAAACATTATTTCCTCTCTATCATTTTTCTGTTGCATTTACCCTTATGGGCATTGCCCATTGTAAATATGTAAAAACACTTTTGTGATATCTATTCAATGGAAAAGCAGTAGGAGCCTTTCCTACTGTTAGAGATTCAAAAAAAGGACTTCGCCGCTACCACAGTCGGCGAGTCCGGACTCGCACGTTCCAGGAAGGCGACCTAGTACTGCGTCTGATCCAGGACAAGAAGGGCATGCACAAGCTCTCTCCCCCTTGGGAGGGACCATTCGCCATTGGGCGAGTACTGGGCAACGATGCCTACTACCTCATCGACGTCCGAGGCGACGGAAAACTCGACGTCAAGCGGCCGTGGAATGTAAACATCCTACACAAGTTCTACTCATAGAACTCCAAACATGTACCTCCCACCCACTATGAAATAAAGAAGATTGATTCGCACAAATTGTGTCCACTCTCCATACCTTGTGCCACTCGCACTCGTAATAACAGCGCTATGCTACTCGCGAAAGTCAACCCTTGGTCACGCGACCGGCACGGCCAAGTAGTGCGGTACGAGGGCACCGAAAAATGTCGGGCCTTGTGTCGTCCACTGAAAAAGCCAACCCGGAGCCCAATCGAAGTCGCCTCGCTCGACTGGCTTTCCGAGCCAAGACAACCGTATTCGCTTCCCACAGCGACCCAGTCCTCCACATCCTTGATGCAGCGACTCGAACGGCTAAGTACCACGCTCGGGGACTGACGCCAGTCCAAACTCGAGCGACTAGGGAAAACACCAAGTATGAGAGCACGCCCTGGACTCGCCGCGCGACTGGTCCTACGGATCAGGTGGGGCGACGCACCTAATACAATGCGCCCTGTCCTCACCTATCTCGGGCATGCGACTAGAACAGCCAAGTATCATGCTCGGGGACTCGGCCACCCAACCCCGTTCACGCCCGAGAAAACGGCTAAGTATAGAGCACCCCATGGAGTCGCCATGCGACTGGCTCTCTAAGCCATGATGAGTCGAAAACAACTTACTAACAGTTTAAACAAACAAACATATACATAAAAACGAGGTAAACCCCATAAAAGGGAGGACGCGCTCGGGGACTCGCACAGCCAACAATCAAATCAAAAAATTAACAAAAGCATCTTTGCATCCCTTAAGGCAGAAAATTCGTTCGCTTACAAAGGCAGTTACATATCTATTATAATTAACGCCATTCGGCAAACTAATCTACTCCATAGGCTTCGACGACGAGGAGCCACTACTCATGCGACGGCGGGTAGGTATATCCTTAAAGATTGGTTCAGGTCTGGGTGAATAAGGATATTGTGTAAAAGATTTGGGATCTGTGGGTATATCCTTAAAGATTGGTTTCGTACTACTGCTTGCTTCCCTCTTCAACTGGCATGCTAACTTCTTCCTTTTTTCCGGATTGGTTAGATCCTCTAACATGTCATTTTTATCTTCAACAATCACTTGATGTGTCTTATAAAAAGACGCAACAAGTGTTCGGTATCGATCCATCAACTTGGAAGCTAACTTAGGATTTTTTTTATCAAAGTAAGATGATCCGGTACTGGCTCCGAGTCTATAGAATCATGAGGAATCACAGAAAATGTGCTCCCTTCGAACTCCTTGACTTTATACTCCAGGATATTATCTATCGCCTCCACAACAGCAACATGATATGCTGCTAAATGACTCCTACCTTCACCTATAGGTAGATCATGATATAATCCAGGCTCCTCAGGAAGTTGGATACTCACACGATACTTGGATAACATCCGACCGTCATAATAGATTATGGTATTCACCGGAATTCTAGTTGGACAACTAAAAATCCTTAAGAGTTAACAAAGTTGATCCGTGAATGATCCTTGGTAGTCATCGAGAGTATCCTCTTTCCTTACCAAAGTCTGTTTTGGAACTTTGGGGCCATAACTCTGTATATCAAAAATATTTTTATCAGTAACCAATAATATATTGCATCATAACAAAGAATTATCGCACAAAAACATATAACGGAATATTCTCATTTGAATACCCATTATATTTTTTTAGAGAATTATTTATTGTTGCTAAACTCTCCTATAGGTAATACCCTTTACTAGGTTTCCAACCTAAGGTCAAAGAAATTTGCTCTGATACCAACTGCGGTGACCCAGCATACCACTGCATGTGTAGTACACTATAGTCGTTTACATGACATCCACAGAACATCTCCATAAATCACATCCCTCAGAGTGGTACAACAGAAACATTGTGGGTCCATATTACAAACATACACACACATTATTATTATTACAATACCAGAAGTTCAATACTTCAAAAGATTCAACTTACAGACCAAAATATAAAGTGTTTCAGCGTAACTTTAACGTAATAACTCCAACTAAGAGTTGAGCTCAGCAACTTATTCTATATCGTTCATGTTGCTCGGCTTTGTTGGTTACTATTAACTAGGGCAACTAGGTTGACTCGTTGCCATCTACTCCATAGCGAATCTCCTAATCCACTCCCTCAATGCCCCCTAACAGGTCAGGCTCCTCGTAGAACACATCTTCTTGGCATTCTGCTGCATACATTGGAGTATCTTCGGGATCTTCAGAGTCTAAGCAAGGGATCAAAGGAAAGGGTGAGTAACAGCGTTACCCAGCAAGTTCATTATATGCAAGGTGGGAAGTTTGATGCTCTAACTACCACCTCGGACTATAAGTCCTTGGCACTATGCAGTTTTTGTAAATCTTTCTTCAAAGCTTGATTTTATTTATAAAAATCTATGACCATTAGCCTTCACAGGTTGACCAGAACTTTCATGGAGTTCCTTTCCTTCCGCGTTCGTAGCTCCTTCTCGGAACAGGGAGTAACAAGTCACAATTCTTACACTCTACGGAGGTGCGTTACTTTACCCACGAGAGATCAACTCCTTGTTGCACAACCGGGTGTACTTTCCCATCCACAATTCCATGATGTGGGGCCCAGTAGGTGATCAAATCCAATCACTTCCCCTTTCTCGACCTCGCATGCCTCCTTGGTGTACACCATGCCCACCCATTGAATTACGGCAATGGTTTGTACAGACCGTTAGATGCCAGAACTATCGTGGGACGATGAGGGTTCCCACCCATATGATGCATATCCTGTACGAATTACCAATTAATATGCATGCTATGAGTGATAACAGCCACGACATGCACATCCGGCTACATGTGAGAAGAAGAAGATACGGCTGACTTGTCCATCCCATTCTAAATCTCATGGTTAACGCGTGATATACGGCGCTAGAATCAATGATGTCATGGGTTGTTAAATCCCTAATTGATCATCATTGTTGCCAATAGAACCTAAGTTCTATTGCTCCATTATATCATCACTTAGGATGATATCTATAATTTATTTATTTGAGAAAATAATATTTTCTTTCTTCGAACCATAGATGATAACACACAATTTGCAAATAATTCGATAGACTCCTCAAAGGACATGAGCAAGTGATGAACTTGCCTTGTGATTGCAAGGTAGTGAAGTCGGATGCTTGCACTAGTCCTTGAGCTTCTATCTCTACAAAACACCATTATTGCCCGGTAAGGACAATATTTAAAGAAGCAAAATGAATATGCATAGTAATGCAATGCTTTTTTATCATTTATTTTCTTTGTGTGTTTTACCCATCATTTTAGGTAGAAGAATTCCTTTAAGAATAAAGGATTCTATTGTAAAGAATAATCTTTAATATTTATTGAATATCATAATCATTTATTTATTAATATTTAAATTTATAAGAATTTCTCTTTATAACTCAAAGAATTTATTTAGTATTTTTCTAAAATACTACAATATTAATATATAATAAAAATGATTTTTATTTATTTTTATCTTATTTATTTAATTTTATAAAATTCCATAAGGAATATATATATTATAAAATTCTTGACCAAAAATTATATCTATAAAAAAATATTTCTTATTTTCATTCAATAGGTTAGCTTATTATGAATCCAAAACTATTTTATTTATAACTTTTGGATTTTTATTTTATTTTCTAGAATTCATTAAAGTGTTTGGGTATCTTGGTCTTTTATTAATTACTTAAAACTTCTTTTAAGTATTTAGGATGATTCAATTGGGCTTATTTGGATGATTTGGCCCAAGTGGCCTGGACCAAAAGGACATCCGAAGGGGTTCTGGCCCTACCGACCCATTCCCTCGGTTCCTCTCTCTCTCGTCCTCATCTCCTCTCCTCCTCGACCCCGTGGGGTGCTGGCGCCACCGCTATGCGGTGCTCGCCGCCATGGCCCTCCCTGCCGGCTGCGGTGGTGCAGGATGAGGTTATCGACTATGCTTGTTCATCTCCTCCGCTTCGATTTGATTTCGGAGCCCTCCTGTGGCCAGGCTCGCCCCGTTCCCGAACCCTAGGGTTTGGGGTTGGATGCTGCCACCGTCGCGGCTGATCATCCTATGGTGGTGTGCGGTGATGTGTGTTAATGTGGCCGCCGCCGTGGCTGATGCGGGTTGTAGCGCCCTCTGGGAGCTCCCCGTGCCGCTGCGAGTACGTCAGCCCTTCTGCTTCCTCTTCAATTCATCAGCGAGGACCTCGGGTGAGTTGTGTCTTTATGGATTCTAGTGTATCTAGTTACCTTGAGTCCCTCTGTGTGTATCAAGTGGCCAATATCTATTCTATGCTTGTGTTGCTACTAGAGGTATTAACCGTGGTATTATAGGAGCATACCACATCACCTTTGCAGGAACCCTCTTCCTGGGGCCCTGCCCGCCCTCAACATTACCAGGGTCAGATCGGCTGATCTTATAACGCAATGCGCCACATACTGAGCATGCATCCAAATTCTCGTACTCCTCACCGCGATATAGTATGTACATTAATGCATGCATGTATCTTCTGCATCTCTAGTCCTAGAGGTCAGACGACCTTCTTTGCCTCGTATATACTGACAGACAATTCATTATCCTTTGGAAGCTTCTTCTTCCAAATTTTCAGTAGCATCTAAGATCCCTTGTCAGATAAACCATTCTCTGCTTTCCATTGTAGTAATTCCAGTGTGGTACCGAGCTTTGTGTTGCCATCTTCGCAATTTGGGTATAACAATTTTTTGTGATCCTCTAACATGCACTCCAACTTCTTCTCCTCATTTTTAATTTCGCATTCGCTCCATGCATCAAGAATGGCCTGACGAATATCATCAGCAGTCTCATCTAATGCCCGTTCTTCACCTTCTTCTTGTTCATTGTCTTCTAGTGCAGTACCACCTTATTAAGGAAACATTGGATAGTTGTCATTTTTCTCTTCTTCTTCTTTGTTGTCTTCCATCATAACCCCTCTTTCTCCATGCTTTGTCCAACAAATATAGTCGGACATGAAACCTGATTGAATCAGGTGGATGTGAATGGTTTTGGATGAAGAGTAATCCTTATCATTCTGACAGACACAACACGGACAACACATAAAACCATTCCGCTTGTTTGACGCCAAATCAAGGAAAGAATACACGCCTTTAATGAACACGTCAGACATTCGGGGAGCGTCATACAACCATTCTCGGCTCATCTGCAATATAATTAAAATTTTCTATCATATAAAAAGTTTGGATCGTTTTTACTACAATTACTTTTACATGCACTAAGTTTTGAATTAAAATTTTCTATCATATTAAAATTTTACATGCACTAATTTTTGAATTGGACAAAACTGTTAACATAAAAAATGTTGACTATTTAATTATTGCTCTAGCAGTGAAAACCTTATTCAATTCTGAGATTCGAAACTCCTGAAATACACATCTCAACTTTTAGTAACTTTTTGTATAATCAAACTATGCTTAAAATTACACATCTAAAATTCCATCTACACTTCTAAGCATGAAATCCCTCTCTCTAGTTCTAGAGCATTGATCTAAACAATAACAATAAGAGATGAAAGATTGAAGTTGCTAACCATTTTAGAAGCTTGGATTGATAGATGATGCCACCAAATCTTGAAAAATCTTGGATTGTAAGTTGCCACCAAATTGGACAAAAATGAGGATGAACTTGAGATGTTCCTTGGAGGAAATGGCCATGCTTATGTGCTGGGTCGAAGAGGGATATATAGTGGTAATGTATTGTCCCGGTTGGTAAAAAACCCCAGACTAGAGGTTGATCTCTAGTCCCGGGTGGTAATAAGAACACAGACTAAATATAGCCATGGGTCCCACAGGTGCTCTAGTCCCGGCTTGTGTTACCAGCCGGGACTAGAGGTTGTCCATGGACCGGGACTAGTCATGTGGCGCCATCTAGCCGTTGTAAAGTTTACAGACCGGGAATAGTGCTAACACTAGTCCCGATACTAGATAGGGCCGGGACTAGAGGCTGGATCAGCTCCAAACCAAAGGTCGTTTCTACTAGTGAAGTGTGTAGATTAGAGCGTAGATTAGATGAAAACAAGCTTGCCGTACTTTGGGACTAGTTGCTAATATTAAATCGGATGTGTGGCATTTTCTTACATCAAAGGCCAGCGCAGCACAGCTTTTTAAGCTCAAAGACAAGGTTGCATGCGTGGCATAGTAAATTGCAAGTGACATGCTGCAGGTCTTTGTGAGAAAAGACAAAAAGCTGCCGCCTGAATAAAAAAAGGGAATGGATCGTGGGGAAGACGTACGGCCAGGCTGAAAAAATAGAAAAGGACAGAGGTTGTTGGAATCAACGCACGCGGGATGTTTCCTTCTTTTTTTACATGACACGCTGGACGATTTTTCTTGTAGACGAAATGCTACCTTGAACGCGTTTACCCGTTTAACGCGTTGCAGTAGTTAGCAAAACTTACGTTATATACTATCAACGGAGTACCTCTCCTTTCTTATTTTGCTCAGGTCATATATGGTCTATTTGCTCAGGTTATATACGATTCTGCATGTAAAATTGAAATTTTGTAAGGAATTTTATATGAATGTTTGTTAATTAGAGTAATTAACAAAATTCTGAATAAATAAATAAAAGAGTTTTATTTAAATGAGAGCTTGCATTAAATTTTGTGAAAATTTAATGCACATGAGTGAATTTTTTAGTGGAGTCATGTTTATGTGAGTGGAGGCTTTTCATTTTGAATGGGAGCTCCACCCACATGAATGTGGAAGAGGTGGGGGCAGCCACCACGGGCTGGGCGCCATGCCCCTTGGGTGCTCCCCCTCTCCCTATAAAAGGCCTCACTCTCCTCCTCTCAAAGCACACCTCCTCGTGAAGGATCTCTCTTCCCTTTTAGAATTTCCCTGGTCTCGGATCAGCGAGATACATGTTTCCGGTTGTCGTGGGAATGGTCACGGCAGATGCTGCAATCGGCAGCGAGTAGTAGAACGAGGGGCAAGGGCGGCCAGCCATCTGCGGTGCGAGATAAGGGCGGAGACACAGGGGTTTACCCAGGTTCAGCCCCCCGGAGGGTAAAGATCTACTCCTGCTAGATTGTATTATGATGGAGGTACAACAGGGCGAGCTCGACGGCTAGGCGGCGAGTCGCTTGGGTGTATGATGGAACGTATCTCTACACGCCCTGTAGGGAGGTTTATATGGACTTACCTCCCCTAGGGTTTACATATCTCAACCGAATCGGTTAAGGCTTCGATACTTGTTTAACCTAATCCGACTAGGCCTATCTACTCGCCTGGGCCTTCAGCTTCCAGTCGCTTAGAGCCACACCGGGCCTTGATCCAGTCGCCGTCTTGCAGGCCCACTCACCAGTTCCTGGGCCAGTCGGAAACGTCCTGCTGGGTATACCCCGGTAGGCATATCCCCATCAGTAGTCCCCGAGGCCGTCGTTGATTGGGCGCAGGTGGTTGCTGGCAGTCGGAGTATACGGCTTCAAAGCAGACATCCAGTCGAATCGTCGGCGGGCTCCTGAATAAAGGAAAAACTAGTCATTCTGATCGCAGCTTTGGCGAGTCGAGTCGGCGAAATACTCAATCACTGTCGTAGTGATCGGGTCGGCGAGCCGAGTGGCTGAAGTTGGACTGTTAAACGTGGTCAAACTAGCCGTTGGGGTAATTCAACGGTAACTTTTAGCGTAATCACCGCGTAGTAACGGCTCCCTGATTTGGTGGGTAACAACCGCTATATAAGGGGAATGATAGGCGATCGGAGAACCACCTCCTCGTCATTTCCTCCGATTGCGCGCACCTTTGCCTTCCTCCGCATCGCGATCCAGCCGACCCGAAATCCTCCGACCCCCACGAATCCTTCCGCCAATGGCCCCCTCCTCCGAGCCTTGGGGCAGATCCAAGTGCACGAGAGTGCAATTTGCGTCCTTCGAGGAGGCCGGGATCCTGCGCGCCGGCAGGTGGCGCATCCCTGCGGACAGAGAGGTGACCCCGGACCCGCGCGAGGGCGAGTTCGTCTGCTTCACCAGCCACCTAGAGCGGGGGCTGGGATTCTCAACATCCCTTTTCTTCCGGCGCTTCTGCGCCTTCTAGGGATCCAACCGTTGGACCTGGGCCCGCATAGCATCGAGCATCTCGCCATTTTCATGGCGTTCTGCGAGTGCTACCTGGGCTGCAGGCCCTACTTCCCCCTGTGGCAAGATCTATTCCATGGGCGGATCAGTCGCGAGGAAGCGGGCGGCCCAAGGCTCGCCGGCGGCGGCCTGACGTTTCAGCTGAAATCGAAGGCTTCCTTCTTCGATCTGATGCTACCCGCCAAGGCAGTGATCCAATGGAATAATTCTTGGTTCTACGTCATCGAGGCGACTCCAGACGGCGAGGTGGCGATCCCAAGATACTCCGCCGACCGGCCTGAACCACGCCGACTTCAAGTCGGCAAGCTTCCAACAGACCAGCGGATGGTCGTGGACGAAATGCTTCGGACCATTCGCGGCCTGAAGAAGAGGGGTCTCCTGCCCATCAATTTGTACAACTGCTGGCTCGGGCGGCGACTCGTCCCCCTGGCCCGCCGCGACCACTACATGTACGAGTACGCGGGCCGGGAGGACTCGACGAAGTCCTGCCTCGTCGAGTGGCAACTCGAGGATTACCTCCTGGCGCTGAAGAAGATCACCCAGGCGACGTACCTCGACGCGAAGGCTGGGGTCGCCCCCTACACCGCGAAGCATCCAGCCCCAATGGTAAGTCATCTTCTCGTCATTCGCAGTCGCAGTTACATGCAGTCGCGGTCATACTGATGTTGTTTACGCCTATTGCAGCTATTTCAAGTGGTGTAAGGGTGGCTTCCGCCCGCGGACGACGAGAATTCGAGCTCGTCCGTCCAGGAGGTGGGCGAATCGCCTCCAGCGAGGGGAGGCGTCGAGAGTGACGGGAGCGGCGACGACGACGAATCCGAGGAAGAGGTCGCCCCACTAGCCCGGAAAACGCGCGGACAGCGGCAGCGTGAGCTCGAAGCGAGCAAAAGCCTCGAGCGTCATGATGATGACGACGACGAGCTCCCCGAGCACACCTCGCGTCGCGAGGCCACTCCATCGAAGAAGAAGAAGAAGAAGAAGAAGAAGAAGAAGAAGAAGGAGGAGGAGGAGGAGGTGAAGGCCCCTCCAAAGAAGAAGGCGAAGCCAGCGAAACAGGCGTCTCCGCCTCATTCGCCAAGCAGCTCTGACGCCACCAGCCTGGCCGGGGGTGAAGCTTCACAGATGGCGACGGCGCCGAATATCACCGCCGTCCTGAACGAGGTGCCTCTGGCCTCTATGCCTCCGCCGTTTGCCCCAATCTCGGTAGCTTCGCTGCCTAAGGATGCTCCTGCCGAAAATGTTTCGGAGGCTCCGGCCGCAGCCTCGAAAACGAAGAAACCGTCCGTGTCTTGGGCACGCGACGTCCTGGAAATGGGTCTCAGTCGCCGATTGGGCCCCGAGCTGGAGAAGCCGGCCGGCATCCGCACGGGGCTACGCTTCATTCCAGTCGCCAAGTGAGTTTGCTCACCTACTTTTGTCTTTCATTGTACTCGGATTACTTTGCTCACGCGATGAAGTTGTAGGACCGGAGCTAAGAAGATAGGCCACCCGTTTGTAGCCAAGGTGCCACCAGTCGTCGCGGAGGAAGACCCCTCCCGGAAAAGGAAGGCGGACGAGGTCGTCGTCCCCGCAGATAGCGCCCAGAAAAGGAAGGGCGACGAAGTCGTCACTGTATCTGACGACACGGCGATCGCGCCGAGTGAACCTATAGCGGAGGCGGCCTTGCCCACCAAGGAGGGTGCTCCCTCGCCTGGGGCAGCCGAGCCGGCCCCCTTTGGTGCCGGTGCCTCCATCGCAACGTTCCCGTGCTTCATGGACAAAGCGGCTACAGCGAGTGGTACCTCGCCCTCGAGCCATGCACCTGGGGTCGCCGATACGGAGGTCGAGCAGCGTCGCGGGCACACGCCGGCTCTTCTCGCGTCCGTGGATGCGATACAACTTCATGGCATGCTTGGCGCAGCCATCCAGGTATGTCCAGTCCCCGAGGATCAGGCCGGTGTGTTGCAGCGGTCTGATTCTTTTAGTGTCTTGTTTTTATGTTTCGCGTCCAGTCCCCGAGTGCGCACCCGCTGAATTTCATCAGGTGGGCACTTAGGATGTTTTGATTGCCAGTCCCCGAGTGCGCACTCGATGAATTTCAGCGGGTGGGCACTTAGGATTTTTTGATTGCCAGTCCCCGAGTGCGCACTCGCTGAATTTCAGCGGGTGGGCACTTAGGATGTTTTGATTGCCAGTCCCCGAGTGCGCACTCGCTGAATTTCAGTGGGTGGGCACTTTGGATTCCGCTTTTGTTAACTGTTTGAATTGTGTGCAGGGTTTGCAACGTGAGTCAGCTGATCGGCTTGTTGCGAAACGCCGAGCGGAGGAGGAACTGGCCACCGTCCAAGAGGCGAACAAGGGGCTTCAGGCAATTGTCGCGAAGGCAGAGGAGGCCCGCCAGGGACTTATCCCAGCGAGTGAGTTGGCAGCAGCTCAATCGGCGTTGAACTCGGCTGAGAAGCGGATCGCCGACCTCGAGCGCGAGCTGAGGGAGGCGAAAGAGGAAGCGAGTTCGGCGGATGGTCGAGCCAAGGCCGCCGTTACGGCCGCCGCGGAAGAACGTAAAGTTTCTGACGCCCTTGTTGCTGGGCTTCAGGATGATTACACTTCTCTTCAGAGCTTCATCACGGATCTCTCCCGTCCCTTGATTGGTGAGTGTGTCTTCTCCTGCCTGTTGCATGTGCCTTTTTGTAATATCCGATGTACTCACTGTTATCTTCTATCCGCAGGTCGTATCCTTGATAGCGCGGAAGAGGCGAGCTCGTTCGACGCACGACAATGTGTGGCCACGCTCGTCGACTCGGCGACGTTGTCGGCGACATGCATCCGGGCCTACCTCCAGGAAATGTCGCCCACGGAAGTAATTCCCAGCGACCTCGTCGAGGTGTGGCAGTACTTGGAGAAGGCGCCGTCGGTCGTCGAGTTTATGACGCGATCGGCATTCCGACGTGGAGCAGCAACGGCGCTTAGCCTTGGGCTCCCTCACTTCCCGGAGGACTTCGACCTGGACGACATGACGAGTGGCTACCCGTCGTCGACTGGCTCGGTGGAGATCTCTGAGGTGCTCAAGTTGACGGGCGATGGGCGACCTCCTTCCTTACCAGGAGACGGTCGTCTCACCTAACGACCCTGAGCCGCAGCACCGGGACTTCAAGATCGAGCAACCCTTCCGTGCGGCGATGGCGGGTGAGCTGACGACGTACACGTCAAACCCGTACACGCCCTTCATTCGCAATCGCAAGGGTGCTGGCGAGTCATCTTCGAAGCCTGCGGAGTAGAATAGTTTGCCCTGGGGCGTTAGTAGCAGTTCTGCCGTTGGGCATATTTTGTATTTTGTGACGATTGCAACATGCTATTAATGAGATATCGTGTTGTTTTGTGAATTGTCGTGTGTTTTTCGATTGAGGGTTGAACGAGTCCCTGAGCGCGTCCGCCCTTTTTATGGGGTTTACCTCGTTTGTTATGTGTTTGCGATTTTTGAATGTTTTGTTATTGTGGTTTTCGCCCGGACTCGGAGAGCGATCGCAAGGCGACTCCCTGAGCGCCTCAGCTTCACCGTTTTCCCTTGCGAACGAGGTCGGTGGCCGAGTCCAGCGTGGTACTTGGTTGTTCTAGGCGCGACTCGAGGGTGGGTGAGGACTTGGCGTTAGTTTGAGCGCATCGCTCTGCCTGGCCCGTTGGGGTCGGCAAGCGCGTCTGGGCATGCTCTCATACTTGGCGTTTTCCCTAGCGCTCGCTGAACTGGTCGTCAGTCCCCGAGCGTGGTACTTGGCCGTTCGAGTTGCTATGTCGAGGATGCGGAGGATCATGGTCGCTGTGAGAAGCGAAGGCAGTCGTCTTGGCTCGTTGAGCCAGTCGAGCAAGGCGACTCAAATGGGGCTCCGGGTAGGCGTTTTTCATGGACGTTACAAGACCTGGGGTATCCCAGTGCCCTTGTAGCGCACTACTTGGCCGTGCCGGTCGCTGTACCAGAGGTTGACTTCTGCAATTAGCTTGACGCTGTTATTACGAGTGCGAGTGGCACAAGACACGGAGAGTAGGCGCAATTTGTGGTAACCGAGTCTTTTTTATTTCATAGCGACTGGAAGGTACATATGTGGGGTTCTAGGAGTAGAACTTCCGTAGTAGGTTTACATTCCACGGTCGCTTGACGTCGAGTTTGCCGTCCCCGCGGACGTCGATGAGGTAGTAGGCGTCATTGCCGAGTACTCGTCCGATGGCAAATGGTCCCTCCCACGGAGGGGAAAGCTTGTGCATGCCCTTATTGTCCTGGATGAGGCGCAGCACCAGGTCGCCTTCTTGGAAGGTGCGAGTTTTCACCCGTCGGCTGTGATAGCGGTGGAGTCCTTGCTGGTAGATGGCGGTGCGTGATCGAGCGAGGTCAGGTGCCTCATCGAGTTGATCGACTCCATCCTGGCGGGCGAGTTCATTCGCAGCCTCCGTGTAGTGGACGACCCGTGGCGAGTCGTGCTTGAGGTCGGTGGGCATGACTGCCTCGGCACCGTACACCATGAAGAAGGGGGTGAACCCTGTCGGATGCCCCAGATGACGGAGGGTAGCTCCTCGACCCAGCACCCGGCGGTGCGCTCGAGTGGTACTTGGAGCCGCGGCTTCAGGCCGTGGAGGATGCTCTAGTTGGCCCGTTCCGCCTAGCCGTTGGATTCCGGGTGGGCGACTGACGCGAGGTCGAGCCGGATGTGCTGTTCCTCGCAGAACTCGGCCATGGCTCCTTTGGCGAAGTTGGTGCCATTGTCAGTGATGATACTTTTTGGGAACCCGTAGCGATATATGAGCTCGCGTAGGAATTTAGTGGCGGTCTTCCCGTCGCATTTCCGGACTGGTTTGGCCTCCACCCACTTTGTGAATTTGTCGACCGCGACCAGGAGGTGGGTGTAGCCAGAGGGAGCCTTTTTGAAGGGGCCTACCATGTCCATACCCCACATGGCGAATGGCCATGTGATGGGGATTGTCTTGAGCGCGGAGCTCGGCACGTGCGTCTGGTTGGCGTACTTCTGGCACCCAGCGCACCGCTGGACAATGTCAACGGCATCGGCTTGTGCGGTGGGCCAGTAGAAGCCGTGTCGCATAGCCTTGGCGACCAGAGAGCGGGCGCCGGTGTGGTGGCCGCAGTCGCCGGAGTGGATGTCGTGGAGGATCTTGCGTCCTTCTACGGGTTGGACGCAGCGTTGGAACACGCCGGTCATGTTGCGCTTGTGGAGATCGCCGTCGATGATGGTGAAGGATTTGCATCGGCGTGCAATCATCCGGGCGTCCGTCTCGTCTGCCGGCAAGGTGCCAGCCTCCAGGTAGGCGACGTAGGGCCTGGTCCAGTCGTCTGGCTCGGCGACGAGTGCGACCAGGGCCTCCTCTGGCTGCAGCGGGACTCCGATGTCGATCTCCCTTGGGGGTGAGACTGACGGCTTGGTGATCGTGTCGAGGAAGACGCCGACGGGTGGCGCGAGTCGAGCCGATCCGATGCGACAGAGTGCGTCAGCCTCCTCGTTCTTCCGCCTGTCGATCCACTCGATGGAGTAGCCTGCGAAGTGTCCCCCCCAGCTTATCTACTACTTGGCGGTACGCCGCCATTATGGGGGAGACGGCGTCGCAAGTGTCGGCGACTTGCCCAGCGACGAGGTCGGAGTCTCCGTAGCAACGTAGGCGGTTAACGTTCATCTCCTTGGCTGCTCGCATGCCGTGGAGTAGTGCCTCGTACTCGGCCATGTTGTTGGTGCAGGGGGTGAAGTCGAGGCAGAGGACGTAGCGGAGCTTGTCACCCTTTGGTGAAGTTAATACGATTCCTGCTCCCGCGCTGTCCGCGTTCTTGGAGCCGTCGAAGTGCAGGCTCCAGTAGTGGAGGTATGGCAGCTTTTCTGGTTGCTGGGCCTCTTCCCAGTCGGCGATGAAGTCCGCCAGAGCCTGCGACTTGATCGCTTTTCGTGGCTCGTACTTGATGTTATGGATGCCGATTTCGACGGCCCACTTGGCGAATCGCCCAGTCGCCTCACGGTTGCGGATGATATCCTGCAACGGTGCGGAGGAGACGACTGTGATCGGGTGCTCCTGGAAGTAGTACGGCAGGCGCCGCTGTGCTCTGAAGACCGCGTATACCAGTTTCTGGTACTGCGGGTATCGCTGGCGCGACTCGGTGAGGACCTCGCCGATGTAGTACACCGGTCGCTGTACCGGGCGCTCCTTTCCTTCCTCCGGTCGCTCGACGACCATGACGGCGCTGACGACGCGCTCGGAAGCCACGACGTAGACCAGCATGCATTCTTTGTCGACGGGGGCGGCGAGTAATGGTGCTGCGAGTAGCACCTTCTTGAGGTCGCGGAGTGCGTCGTCCGCCTCCTTGTCCCACTGGAAGGTGGGGTTCTTGTTCATCAGGCGGTATAGGGGCATCGCCTTTTCGCCCAGGCGGGGGATGAAGCGGCTGAGAGCCGCTACTCGCCCGGCAAGCTTCTGGACGTTGCGTAGGCACTCGGGTTTGCCGAGTCGAGCGATCGTGTCGATCTTCGTGGGGTTCGCCTCGATCCCGCGCTTGGAGACGATGTACCCCAGTAGTTGCCCTGCTGGTACACCGAAGGTGCATTTGCCTGGGTTGAGTTTTATCTTGTATTTCCGCAGATTGGAGAATGCTTCCGCCAGGTCGGCGAGTAGATCGCCCTGGCGAGCGGATTTCACGACCACGTCATCGATGTAAACGTGGATATTGCGGCCAATTTGGGCAGCGAGGCACTCCTGCATGCACCGCTGGTAGGTCGCCCCGGCGTTTTTGAGGCCGAAGGTCATGGCAGTGTAGCAGAAGGCTCCGAATGGCGTGATGAACGCCGTCTTCTCCTCGTCCTCAACAGCCATTTTGATCTGGTTGTACCCAGAGTAGGCGTCGAGGAAACACAGCGACTCCGAGCCCGCGGTAGAGTCGATTATTTGGTCGATCCGCGGGAGGACGAACTGCTCGTTTGGGCAGGCGTTGTTTAAATTTGTGTAGTCGATACACATCCTCCAGGTCCCGTTCTTCTTCTCGACCAGGACTGGGTTTGCCAGCCACTTGGAGTACTTGATTGGCCGGATGAAACCTGCAGCGAGTAGACGCTGCACCTCCTCGGCGATAGCTCGGCGGCGCTCTTCATTGAAGGGCCGCAGCGACTGCTTGACGGGTCGCACTTTGGGGTCGGCGTTTAGTTTGTGCTCAGCGAGTTCCCTAGGGACACCAGGCATGTCAGAGGGCTTCCACGCGAAGATGTCCCTGTTCTCACGGAGGAACTCGATGAGCGCGCCTTCCTAGGCTGGGCTCATCCCTGTTCCGATCGTCACCGTCTGGCTGGAGTTGCCAGGGACCAGCTCGACGGTGCGGGTGTGCGTCGTTGCCTCGAAGGCTGAGGTGTTTGCGCCCTCCGAATTGGGCTTCTTGAGTATGGTGGGGTCGTCATTGTTCACCCCGCTCGCATAATTGGCGAGCTCGTCGGCGTGGTTGGCCTCTGCCGCGATGACGGCGTCGGCGAGTTCGGCTCCTTTGGCCTCGCACTCGGCGGCCATGTCGGGGTCGCCGTTGATGGTGATGACGCCGCACGGCCCGGGGAGCTTCATCGCGTTGTACGCGTAGTGGGGTGCTGCCATGAACTTGGCGAACGCCTGGCGCCCTAGGACGCAGTGGTAGGGGCTGTCGAAGGGTACCAGCTCGAAGATGATCCGCTCGGTGCGGAAGTTTGCTGGCGTGCCGAAGGTGACTGGCAGCGTGACCTTGCCGATTGGGTACGCCTTCCGACCGGGGACGATGCCGTGGAACGTGGTGTGGGTCGTCTCGATCATCGACTGCGGGAGCCGCAGCCGCCTGAAGGTGTCCAGGTACAGGATGTTGATGGAGCTGCGGCCATCCATCAATGTCTTGGGGAGCCAGTAGTCGTCCACCTTTGACTTGACCACTAGGGCGACTCGGCCTGGGTACTCGATGCGTGGTGAGTGGTCCTGGCGGCTCCAGGTGATGGGCTGCTCTGACCAGTTGAGGAACTGGGGAACGTCCACCTGGGCCACCGCGTTGACGGCGACGGCGCGGGTGATGACCTTCTTCTCCCGCTTCGTGTTGAAGCCTGTGAAGGTATGGAGCGAGCCGGCCACGTTGCCGAATTTTCCACCATTTGGCGGGTTGTTGTCGGGGTCCTCCCGCGCTCGCCGTGCCTTCTCAATCTCCCTGAGAGTGTGGCAGTCGGCGGTCGTGTGCGTTGCGGGTTTCCCTTCCTTGCTATGAAACGCACAAGGTTGGTTAAGGAGGGCCGCGGGTCGAACCTTGGCTTGGCCTTGTAGTTGCCGTCGTCGCGGCGTTGTCCTCCGTCGCGGCGGAAGCTCTTGGGCTCACGTTGTGCGTGCCCGGCGTTGGCGACGAAGTCGACTCGCCCGTCACTGCAGCGCTTGCCGGTGAGGCGAGTGTTGCTGTAGCATAGGTCGGACCGTCGTCCGTTGTCGTTGCCGCTCGTGCGGCGTTGGCCTCACGACTCCTCGTCGGTTTCCTAGTTTGGATCTTCCTCCGCGTACCGTTTGGCGATCTCGAGGAGGTCCGGTATGTTGTCGAGTGTGCGAGAATGTCGCTTGAGCTTGGCGACCAAGGGCTCGTAGCGGCACAAGGTCTTGAAGCAATGGATCGCGGTGTCCGGGTGGATGTCTACCGCGTTGTACCATAATTCTTGCCACTGCTGGACCCAGTTGCTGGTCGACTCGCGGGGTCCCTGGACGCATCGCTCCAGGTCCTCGATGGTAGTGGCGCGGGTGTAGGAGCACTCGAAGTGCCTGACGAAGGCGTCGCGCATCTCCTCCCAGGAGTCGATGCTATCCTGGGGGAGGGTGTTGATCCATCGCCGCACGCCCCTCCATCATCAAGGGGAGGTAACGGGCGGCTAGCAGGTCGGTGTGGCCTGCGATCCCCATCGCCATGAGGTATGTATCGAGCCACACGGAGGGGTCGTACGAAGGGTCGTACTTTTCTATCTCCTTCGGCGCCTTGAAGTTCGCCGGGTACTTCTCGCCTCAGATCATCGGTCCGAAGCACCTGGGCCCGAGTCGACTTAGCGACCCCATTGGTTCGCCGTCGCGGCGATTGGTTAGGGTGTGTCGCAGGTCGTCGGGCTGGCATGCGTGCCAGCTTTGGTTGTTGATGATGTGGGTGCGGGCGTCGATGGGCTGACCGTTGGCAGCGACGAAGTTGGTCGCTGGCCTGGGGTCGTTGGTGGAGAGTGCTGCGTTCGCAGGTCGGTGTTGGAGCTGCAGTGGCTCTGGTGGCGGGCAGTTGAGGGTGTTTGCTGCCAGAGGGCGGCCGCTTGAGGCCGCTCTGCTGCCTGAAGAACGCGAGTACACCCGACCCTGCGAGTCGGCGCCTGCGTTTTGCTGTTCGACCGCCTTTGCGAGCATGGCCCTGACGTACTGGATCTATAGGGCGCCGTCACCGGTGGCCGGGATGTTGTCGGCCGCTGCTCGACCTGCCACAAGGTTGTCCATCAGGGTGGAGAACAGTGGCAGGCCATTCGCGTCTCTCTCCCGTGAGGAGACCACTATCCACGGTTGGTCCCTGGGAGGTGTGCGGTTGGGTGGAGGTGGGGCGTCGTTCGCCGTTGACCCTGGTGGGGGCCGGGCGCTTCCTCCTGGTGGCGCGTTCTCGCAGATCGCGCGTTCGGCCACGCGGGACGGTTCGTTTTCGTCGTCCAAATTCAGGGCGCGCCCCTAGATGGTGGGGTTTAAGCGTGTCCTGATTCGCTGCTGGTGGTAACGCGACAGCTCTCGCGCCGTCACCGGCTCGAGGCGGAATTTTTCGCGCTCAGCTTGCTCCTTGCGGACTGCCTCCGCCAGCTTCAGGCGGAGTTCCTCGACCTCCGTTGTCGTGGCGTTGGGAGGGATCGGGGTGGTGAAGGGGTCTTCCGGTGGATCGGTGCCAGTCGCCATATAGGTCGCGGCATGGCGACCGGTCCCGTCGCGGAGATCGGCGGAATTTTTCGACCCGGAGTCGGAGTCAAAGATCCCAAGGATGGAGGGATCCTCGAAGTCTCCCATGTTGGAGACCTGGGTGACGGAGCCCGCGGGTGAAGCCTCGGTGATGGATCCGGCGAGTGACGCCGGGGTCGCCGAGTCGGCGTCGTCGTTGAGTGCCGCGTCTTCCGCGACCGCGGAGTTTTCGGCCACGTTGCTGTGGGCCAAGTTGTACTCGGAGGCGAGGCGATGGATCGTGCGGACCTGGCTCTCGGAAAGCCGGTCGCGTGGTGGATACTCGCGGATGTGAGCCGAGTCCTCCGAGAGGATGATGTCGGTGAGGCCGACGAAGAGGCTGATCGTGCCGACCGGCAAGATCATGTTGTGTGTGACGGGTCGCGCCATCGGGACGTAGCTGCTCGGCAAGATCTGGAGCATCTCACCGATCGCTATCATGCGGCCGGTGGCGACCGTCTCGTTGATGGGCATATTGGATCTCGCCGCAGAACACCTGCCAGACCGGCCAGGCCCCACGGTGGGCGTCACTGTCGTGGGAATGGTCACGGCAGATGCTTTGGCAATAGTAGTAGAACGAGGCAAGGCGGCCAGCCATCTGCGGTGCGAGATGAGGGCGGAGACACGGGTTTACCGTTCGCCCCGGAGGGTAAAGACCTACTCCTGCTAGATTGTATTATGATGGAGGTACAACAGGGCGAGCTCGACGGCTAGGCGGCGAGTCGCTTGGGTGTATGATGGAACGTATCTCTACACGCCCTGTAGGGAGGTTTATATGGACTTACCTCCCCTAGGGTTTACATATCTCAACCAAGTCAGTTAAGGCTTCGATACTTGTTTAACCTAATCCGACTGGGCCTATCTACTCGTCTGGGCCTTCAGCTTCCAGTCGCTTAGAGCCACACCAGGCCTTGATCCAGTCGCCGTCTTGCAGGCCCACTCACCAGTTCCTGGGCCAGTCGGAAACGTCCTGCTGGGTATACCCCGGTAGGCATATCCCCATCACCGGTGGATTTTTCTGGAATGATTTGTTGCTTCTGCTGCTTCCACTAGTGGAGAGAGGGCCTCTAGTCCCGGGGCGTAAGGGCTTCTAGTCCAGGTTTTTGAACCGGGACTAATCAAGCGGGGCTAGAGGCCCAACACTAGTCCCGGCCCAGTTACCAGCCGAGACTAGTGGGTGCCCACGTGGCTGCCCCTGCGCGCCCAGGGTGCACCCCCACTAGTCTCGGTTGGTGCCACAGGCCGGGACTAGTGGGTCTCTGCCGCGGCAGCATTTTGCGCCTTTTCTCTGTCGCGGCAGAGCATTACCTTAGACTAGTGATTTATCTGTCGCGGCAGCATTTTTTGCCCTTTCTCTGCCGCGGCAGAGAATTCATTTTGTATTGTTTTATTTATTTATTTTTCATTTAAAAATAGTTTTTAATATTTGTACGCCACCACATATCGTACACGTTCTTGCATATATATAAGATAACTTGTATTACGAAATCGAGCATACAAATATATAAAATTTACATAGTTACATGGAGATCACAGAATACCGGGACTAGAGCACAAAATAGTTCAATTACATGGAGATCAGTAGCGCCTATTAACACTAAATTCCCCGGCATCGTCTACGATCCCTTTGAAAATAAATCCCGCTAGCTCTTCCCCAATTGCTAGTATGCGTTGCTCTGGTAGTAGTTGATCCCGCATTCTCTCGAACTATATATAAGAAAAACAAGATCAATATGTATCAATCATGATAACAAAAGGTGACGGCAATAAAATGATGGTATGAATGCATTGCTTACGTCGACTCTATAATCGTTGTGTTCGGTGATAAACGTGCGAATGAACTCGTAAACATAGAATCCACATAGATTCGACCCCCGTGGCTACCTCGCGCACTTTACGAGAATAGAATTCAATCAAAATAATAATCTAGAGCCTCATTATTATATTGAAACTAGAAGTAAAGAGATGCGCGGACATATCACGTGCTACTTACCGAGACCGCCTTAAACGTCAGCTTCTCAGTAAATACACCTGTAACCTCGCGCTTGAAGCGGATCCAAACCCTGCCCGACGAAGAAAATGAATGAATGAGTTATTCATTACCTGATATCTCGGTAAATCAACGAAAGATACTGATATAGCTCTGATATCTTCCAGGTTTCTCTTTGATGGGTCCATGACATCAACTCTTCCCTTATCAAGTTGAATGTCTAGCAGAACCCAGGCACCTAAAATTGTAAGGAAACAATATGTGGTCAAAGAAATATTTCTCTAGTAGAAACCTTAGAATGTTTTCCTCCGTCTCCTCGGGGTTATCCCTTAGCGTGGCTATATGCACTTTATCTGGGTCAATGAACCCGATATTATAGATTCTTTTTCTTTTACATTCCAGCATCTTCATTCTGCATAATAAGGATAATCACATGTTCTGAGCTGAACAATTGAAAAACCGAACATGTAGACAATGAATTCAACAACTTACAGAGAATAGCAGCTGAGGATGGATTTGTCCAAGGCGTCAAGATGGTATAACTGGAACAGTTCTGAAAACTCAATATGGACATCTTCGGGTCTGAAGTATTACTCACGTGGGACATTGTCTACGATAAATATTCTCCCCTGCTTTATGACCGTCGAGTACCATTGATGGAGATTCCGCATTTGTGTTGGCAGTTCTCTCAGCCTCTCTTTGCTGACCAAATCCTCACCTGCGACATATTTAGGGGCTAGTGGCATATTGGGTAGATGGTCGAGTTGGGGGACTAACAGTTCATCAAGTGTAATTTCCATGCTGGCCGCCAACTCCGCAGCTATTGACATATCAAGTGGTTGTTGTGCGAGGAGTGGAACTTTTTGTGAAACCACCTTGAGGGGTGTGATCGTTTGTTTTTCCTGTTGTCTGAGAAGGGAAACGTCTGATTTTTTACTGATTGCATTTTTGCTCCCGCTTGCACCTGTGCTTGCTGATTTTTTACCGCTTGCACTTGATTTATTTGATTTGCTCTTTGCCACTTCTTTCTGAAGAGTGCATAGATAGTCATCTGGCTTATGGTGAAACTCACATTGCGATGGTGTGTTCAGAAAATCAAGTGCATATGCCTTTTGCTTCTCGGTGTATACCGGAGCGGGCTCGGGTTTCTTTTTCTCAAAATGGGCCACCACTTCGGCCTTTGATATCGCTGCAGATTCCGCATCAGTACGATCGTAAGGTCTGGTGGGATGATTCTGATGAGGCACTGTTGGGAGGGCGGCATTTTTCCGTTTTGGGCTCCCGCGTCCTTCAGTACTCACTGACGGAGCATGCTTCCGCTTATTGTCCTTAGCGGGCTACAAAGACTGCTGAGCCTGCGGCGGAGATCGAAATGGACTCGGGATGTGGTGGTCGTAGTCATCATGGGGTGGGCTTCTTGGAGGTGATGGAGGTGGAGGTGGAGGTGAAGGAGACCTGCGACGACTCGGAGGCGGTAGTGTTATCCTTGGAGCCGAGCCTAGAAACCATATGTTGTTCTTTTCCCAGAGAATGATCCCACCAAGTACTTCTCCCAGTGTGATCTCACCTTCAGGTCCAGGGATGTCAAGATCCATTGACTCCCACTCCTTTACGATTTGATCCACCCCGACTTTAGCATAGCCAGTTGGAATCTCACGGCCATGCCAATGTGCTTCAGGCGGACAAGGCAAATCCGATCCGACCGCCACCTTCACAGATACGTTCTTCAATTTTTTTTGGAGCTCACAAGGTATCTGCTCCTTAATTCCATTCACGGGGTAGCCGGGACCTCCATCTGTAGTATAGGATGCATTGTTAGACGGGACCTCCGATTCAGCGACGTTGCTTCTCCGCTGAGATGGGTTGGCGGTAATATCGAGTGGAGGATATTTCTGCAAGCGCTCTATTCCTCTAAGTTAAATCGATCATTGCTGTTTGCCTATCAAGTCTTCCTAGCAGCTGCTTGAACTTGTCTGCCTCCTCCTCCTCCCGTCGTTGCTTTGCTCTTGCTCCGCTTCTATAGGTACCTTGGTCCTTAGGAAACCCAGTATCCCACGTGAAACTCCCGTCAATGCCTCGGACTCGTGCTGTATGTTCACGATTCCAGAGGACCAAGGTCAGCAAGTCATTCTCTCTATCGGGATGAAACTGTTTTATTCCATCTTTAATATCTTTGACCACTTTTAGCCATGCAGTCCTGGGTACCTTTATCCCGTCACTGCAAACAAGGTCCCCTGTAAGTTCGTCATATGTACTCCCATGCCCAAGGAACCAATTTCTTGCCCTCAAATCCCATTCTTCGCGAATTGGTTCTGGAATGATCCCTTTATTATGAAACTCTTTCTCTTTTGCATCCCACTTAGGCATGGCAGTCGCGTAGCCCCCTGGCCCCAAGTTATGGTGATATTTCTTCTTCGCAGCATTTATCTTGTTTTTTTCTGACTTTTCCTCTGCAACTCCTGACCTCCTATACAGCACAAATGCATCCCAGTAAGGCTGCTACTTCGCTAGATAGGCTTCAAATAATGGGGTTTTCTTGTCCTTCTGATACCGTTGCCATAATGACTTCTTCCAGTTCTTGAATAGTTCATCCATATTCTTTATTGCGAACTTCTTGACTTTCTTTCTCATTTTAGCAGTCCCGTCCTCAGTGTCACATTCTGGCAGCTTGAAATGTCCCATTAGGTCATTAAAAAGTTCATCTTTGAACCTATCATCGATATACACATCACTCCATTCCGCCTCTTTGGGATTATTCCACTACCGAACAGTGATCGAGATGCGATCTCTAGCAACAACTCCGCATTTTTGTACAAATAGTTGTTTTGTTTTCTTTGGTTCCAATGGTTCGCCATCTCCTGAAACCTCTGTAATTTCATAAACAGTACCCAGGGGCAACTTTTTGGCTGGGCCGCGATTAGTTTTCTTGCTCGATGTAGAGGCCTAAGATAAGAAACATTCGTCAACATTATATATACAACTAGGTACATCTAGTGACGATCATCGGACATCATATATATATACCTCGTCGGTCTGTGTTACGCGTCCATGGGCTTCTTCCTCCTGTTTGTTGGTCTCCTCTCCCTCACCGGATGAGTTTAGATACCTCGAAGGAGATCCCTCATCGGCATCATGAATCATATCCTCGAGCAATTGTTCTGAATCTAGGTCTCTGCGGACTGGGGGACTAGGTGGATCCATAGTTCCTTCAAAATGTACACAATATTTATTCGGACTTAACAAAATAAAACCTAAACCCCTAAACCCGAAGGTGCGGTGGGCGGTGGCCGATGATGGTGGCCGCGGGAGAGGCGGGCGACTAAGCGGCTTCCCGCAAGAACCACCACCCTAACCCTAACTCCGGTCACCACCCTAAACCCTAAACCTAGAGGTGCGGTGGTGATGGCCGGTGATGGTGGCCGCGGGAGAGGCGGGCGACTAAGCGGCTTCCCGCAAGAACCAACAACCTAACCCTAACTCCGGTCACCACCGAGCACCAACACCCTAACCCTAACCCTAACTCTGGTTACAAAGAGGGTCTTCCAATCATTACCCTAACCCCAACCCTAGGCCTCGACACCTAGCCGTGTCCATGCCCTTCACCGATAAACTTACACTTGACTTATAAAACCTAAACCTAAACCCTAGGACTAACACTAATCCTAACACTAACAAATCCTAACACTAATCCTAACACTAACAAATGCTAACACTAATCCTAACACTAACAAATCCTAACACTAAAACTAACACTAACAAATCCATATTAAACACACTAATAACAAATTGCTAACACTAACAAATCGTCCTACCTGGCGGCAGCCGGTGGCCGGAGGCTGGTGGTGGAGGAGATCGGGGTGCGACGTCGACAGAGGGCGTGCAGGTCGGCCGGCGGGGGCGCGGGGCGGGCGGCAGGCTCGGGCACGGGGCGCGGCGGCGTGCTGCTCGTCGTTGGAGTTGGGCAGCCTGGCGGCGTCGTGCTTGTCTGCTGGCCTCCTCTTCTCCTGGTGCATGGAACGCACCGGGGGAGAAGGCTACATTTATACCCCCACCTCTAGTCCCGGTCCGTGGCACTAGCCGGGACTAAAGGGGGGGCTCTAGTCCCGGCTGGTGCCAGGCACCGGGACTAGAGGGGGGGTGTTTCATTTTCGCGTGCTGGGGCCAGACCTTTAGTCCCGGCTAGTAAACTGGGACGGGACTAAAGGCCCAAATTTGCGCGCGCTGGGCCAAAAACCCCAGCGCGGATGTGCTTTTTTCAAAAAAATTCAAAAATATCATTTAAACATTTAAATTATACTTTTTGCATACTTGTGAATTTGAAAAAACTTTCAACATGAAAATTTCTTGAATTTAAATAATTAATCCAAATCCATTTTCTTTTTTATCAAATAATTATTTTAAATAGTCAAATTATTAACCATTTGCCATTATCCATTTAAAAATGCATTAACTATTATTTTCTGCATACTTGTGAATTTGACAAAACTTTCAACATGGAAAGTTCTTGAATTTGAATAATTATTCCAAATCCATTTTTTGTTTTATCAAATAATTATTTTAAATAGTAAAATTATTAACCATTTTGCCATTATCAATTTAAAAATGCATTAACTAATATTTTTTGCATATTTTTGAATATCACTAAACTTTCAACATGAAAAGTTCTTGAATTTGAATAATTAATCCAAATCCATTTTCTGAATAAGATTTAGGCCGGAGTGGCAGGTGCCCCCCGTATATGCCATGGTTGGGCTCAGGATCCCCGGAGTGGCAAGTGACGATGACAATGATGATGACGATGACGAAGAAGACCCTGAAGCTTTAGTCCCGGTTGTATCCACTAATAGGGACTAAAGATTTTTCCCGCCATTTCTCACCGCTTCCCGCCAAGTTTTTCCGCCCTTTCCTCTGAACCAAGATTTTAGTCCCTGTTGTAGCCACTGCCAGGGACTAAAGATATTTCCCGCTATTTCCCACCGCATCCCGCCATGTTTTCCTGCCCTTTCCATCTATATATAGGCCAACCGCGCCATGGTTATGCACACATGCAGACCTTCCTCTCTCACAGAAATAGACACGCCTACTGGGCCATTCTGACCCTCGAGGAGACGGAGGTGTTGTGCGCCTCAAGCTACCCTTGCCCACCAGGCTAGCGGCCGGCCGCCGGCTGGATGCTGAGTGTTGGAGGTGTTCATGTCCCTCCCGTGCCTCAAGGCTCCGACCGACAGGCGGTCATCACAAACCACTTCTACCACGAGCTCACGCCGGAGTAGCGGATGGATCCCTAGTGGGATCCCGACAACTACGACACCTGTAATGCCTTCTTCGCTAACCGGCTGGAAAGGGAGCTCTCCAGGTACGATGGTGATGGCCCGCCCCCGGTGAACCACAATGAAGCCGGCCGCCGTCTATGGTGGGCAAACCATACTATCATAGGTGTGATGCGCTACATCGCCGGGGGAGACCATCCTCGCCTGCGGTGCCCACAAGTCCACCCGCCCGCCGTGAATCCGAGGCCGGAGTGGCAGGTTCCCCCGGTATATGTCATGGCTGTGCTCAGGATCCCCGGAGTGGCAGGTGAGATGACAATGATGATGATGATGACGAAGAAGACCCTGAAGCTGTGTACTATTGGACTAGGCATGATTATGACTAAAGGGGGCGGCTTTAGTCCTGAGTGTTACCTCGCTTTTATCCAATGCCCCACGAATGAAAGAAATAAATCAATGAAATAGTTGTAGGCTCCTTCCATAGTAGTAGACGGCTGTAGTTCCAAGATATCCTTCCCTTCCTTTTCAATTAATAGCTCGGATTCGTATCCTCGGGCAAGGGTGGTCCAATTAAAGTAAATTCCATTGTATTTGAAGGAACCCTATTGTGTGGAGCCAAGGTCCCGGTTTGTCCCGGTTTTTAATATTAATAAATGTATTGAGTGTTAGTCCCGGTTTGTGGCTGGACCGGGACTAAAGAGGCCTTTAGTCCCGATTCCATAGTCCTGGTTTTTAAATACTAATAAATGTCTTGAGTGTTAGTCTCGTTTTATGGTTGGACCGGGACTAAAGGGGTACCTTTTGTTCCGATTCGTACTTACCATGAAGATCTGATCTCCAAACACGTGGGGTCACATATTAGGGAGTGCCTCTATGACCAGTTTCTTGGAGATGCCGGAGGATTGGGCTCCGGCGGCATCTCCCTGAAACTGGCCATAGTGGTGTCCCTTCTCTCGAACACCATCTTGCAGCTTGTAACTTCTCTAACTAAATCAATATGCCTGGGAGCTAACCTAATATTACATATTAGGGAGTGCCTCTATGACCAGTTTCTTGGAGATGCTGGAGGATTGGGCTCCGGCGGCATCTCCCTGAAACTGGCCGTAGTGGTGTCCCTGCTCTCGAAACCCATCGATCTTGGAGATGCCTCAAACTGGCTGGAGGACTGGCCTATTTATAGTACAAGCAGCTCGGCATAGTGTCGACACTCACGACATAATGTCGACACTCACCCCTATTATTAGCGCTCACTCGTGTTTTGTCCAGGTTGCTGTCTCCAACCGGGACTAAAGGTTCATCCAACCGGGACTAAAGGTTCAACCCCTATTATTAGTGATACCTGGCCCTGCCTGCCGCAATCCCTTCAGTCGCGGTTGGTTTGTCCAACTGGGACTAAAGGTTCAACCCCTATTATTGGTGTTGCCTGGCCCAGCCTGCCCTGCCATTTACCTCTATTTATAGTGTGTCCATCATGGCCATGGAGAATCTTCATCATTTAACAATATGATTACAAAAAAGGTTTAATATATTACACCAACATCCCTATCTAGTGTTGTTGTTTTCTTCTGCCCTGTAGCCATGGAGAATCTTCATCATTTAACAGGAGGCTTGGGTCAGTTTTCACTTTGAAGGGCGGAATTTCATGGAACTTATTATAATCTTCTGACATATCTGTCTTGTCATCCACTCCCACGATGTTTCTTTTCCCTGAAAGAACTATGTGGCGCTTTGGCTCATCGGACGTTGTATTCTTTTGCTAATTTATTTTTCTTGGTTTCATAGACATGTCCTTCACATAGAAAACCCGAGCCACATCATTGGCTAGGAAGAATGGTTCGTCCATGTACGCAAGATTGTTGAGATCCACTTTTGTCATGCCATACTTTTCGTCTACATGTACACCTCCTCCTGTCATCTTAACCCATTTGCACCAAAACAAAGGGACCTTAAAAGTAGGTCCATACTCAAGTTCCCATATCTCCTCTATGTACCCATAATATGTGTCCTTCTGCCCATTGTCATCTGTTGCATCAAAGCGGACACCACTGTTTTGGTTGGTTCTCTTTTAATCTTGGGCGATCGTGTAAAATGTATTACCATTTATCTCGTACACTTGGAAAGTACATATAGTCGAAGATGGTAACCGTGCCAACAAGTACAGATGATCTTCAACAGTGTTGTTATTCATGAGATGCTTCTGCAACCAACTGCCGAGAGTGTCCTCGTGTTCCACTTTAATCGAGGAGTCAGGCATCCCCGGGTTTTCCGAGCGTACAATAATCTTGTGTTTATCGATATACGGATCTACCAAGGTGGAATTGTGTAGAACTGTGTAGTGTGCTTTATTGAAAGAATCTCTGTCCATACATACCATTGTTTTCCTTCCTAGCGTGCCTTTTCCAGTCAGCCTCCCCTCATACCGAGATTCAGGAACACCAATCGGCTTAAGGTCAGGAAGAAAGTCAACACAAAACTCAATGACCTCCTCTGTTCCATATCCCTTGGAGATGCTTCCTTCCGCCCTAGCACGGTTATTAACATATTTCTTTAAGACTCCCATGAACCTTTCGAAGGGGAACATATTGTGCAGAAACATAGGACCGAGAATTCTAATCTCTTGGACTAGGTGAACTAGGAGGTGTGTCATAATATTGAAGAAAGATGGAGGGTACAACAACTCAAGTGACGGACATTGGACCACATCAATCTGTAACCCTGATAGACTTTCTGGATCAATAACCTTCTGAGAAATTGCATTGAGGAATGCACATACCTTCACAATGGCCAGCCGAACATTTTCTGGTAGAATCCCTCTCAATGCAACCGGAAGAAATTGCGTCATAAGCACGTGGCAGTCATGGGACTTTAGGTTTTGGAATTTTTTTCTTTCATATTTACTATTCCCTTTATGTTAGACGAGAAGCCAAACGGGACCTTGATACTGAAAAGGACTTCAAAAAATATTTCCTTCTCTTCCTTGGTAAGAGCGTAGCTGGCAGGCCCTTGAAACTGCCCTGGATGCTTGCCGTCTCATCCTTTATGACGTTGCTGGTCTTCCCGTGCTTCCGGTGTTTCTTTTGACTTCCCATACAAGCCCAAGAAGCCTAGAATATTCACGCAAAGATTCCTAGTCAGGTGCATCAGGTCGATTGCAGAGCGGACCACATGGACTTCCCAATAGGGTATCTCCCAAAATATAGATTTCTTTTTCCACATGGGTGCGTGTCCGTCGGCGTCTTTCGGAACAGGTTGTCCTTCGGGACCCTTTCCAAATATTACATTTAAATCCTTGACCATATCAAATACATCAGCACCAGTACGGGGGGCAGGCTTCTTCCGGTGATCTGCCTCGCCATCAAAATGCTTGCCTTTTTTCCTTAAGGGGTGTCTGGGCGGAAGAAAACAACAATTGTACGGGTACACATTCTTCCTAGATTTATCGAGATATATACTTTCAGTATCATCTAAACAGTGTGTGCATGCATTATATCCCTTGTTAAATACGTCACGAGATGTTACTAAGAGCAGCCGGTCATTGATGCTTACGAAAGCAACGCCAGAGGTCGAATGGCTCCTGTTTGTGCTCATCCCACACACGTAAACCTGGTTCGGCCCACAACTATAAAAGTTCATCAACTAATGGCCTTAGGTACACATCAATGTCGTTGTCGGGTTGCTTCGGGCCTTGGATGAGCACTGGCATCATAATGAACTTCCGCTTCATGCACAACCAAGGAGGAAGGTTGTAGATACATAGAGTGACGGGCCAGGTGCTGTGACTGCAGCTCTGCTCCCCAAAAGGATTCATGCCATCTGTACTTAGACCAAACCATAAGTTTCTTGCTTCACCAGCAAAGTCCGGGAAGTCTCTCTCGATTTTTCTCCACTGTCGACCATCAGCGGGGTGCCTCAACATCCCGTCTTTCTTACGTTCTTCCATGTGCCATCGCAACAACTTGGCATGCTCTTTGTTTCTGAACAAGCGTTTCAATCGTGGTATTATAGGAGCATACCACATCACCTTGGAAGGAACCCTCTTCCTGGGTGGCTCGCCATTAACATCACCAGGGTCATCTTTTCTGATCTTATACCGCAATGCAGTGCAATACCGGGCATTTATCCAAATTCTCGTACTTCTCACCGCATGAGAGATGCATCATTAGAACGCATGTATCTTCTGCACATCTAATCCTAGAGGGCAGACGAGCTTCTTTGCTTCATATGTACTGGCGGGCAATTCGTTATTTCTTGGAAGCAACCTCTTCATGAGTACCAGCAACTTTTCAAATCCTGAGTCAGTCACACCCGTCTCAGCCTTCCACTTCAGCAATTCCAGTGTGCTACTCAGCTTCTTCTAGCCATCTTCACAAGTTAGGTACAACAATTTGTTGTGGTCCTGTAACATCTGCTCAAACTGCAACCTCTCCTTTTCTGTGTCGCAGTCTCGCTTTGCATCAGGAATGACCCGACCAAGATCATCAGCAGGCCGGTGTGGTTCCCGTTCTTCACCTCCTTCTTCTTCATTGTCTTCCATTGCGGTATCAGCGTATTCAGGGAACATAGATCGGTAGTTGTCATCATCGTTCTCTTCTTCATCGCCGTCTTCCATCACAACCCCTCTTTCTTCATGTTTGGTCCAAACATTATAGCCGGACATAAAACCAGACCGAAGCAGGTGGCTCTGAATGACTCTTGCAGAAGTGTGAGCCTTCTCATTCCTACAGTCAACACATGGAAAACACATAAAACCATCCCGTCGCTTGTTCTCCTCGGCCATAACTCGAAAAGAACGCACGCCTTCTCTGAAAGCGGCAGAGCGTCGGTCACCGTACATCCATGGATGGCTCATCAGTATCATACAAATATATGTCAAACGCAATAACTATCCTAAAATTAGTACTGCACGACGGTCTTAACGAGAAAATAGTTGCTAACCTTTTATTACACTTGGAAACAAAGATGAGAAAACTTAAGTGTGGCTCGGGCACCTCATATCATGTCTGTCTTGCGTGACCTAAACTTGCATTGCACTACTAGAAAAACGCATGTTCGTGGCGCTTTGAAAAATCCCGTGGCGCGCACTAGCGCGCCACGAAGACCAACATATTGGCACCTGAAAAATCCCATCCCGGCGCACTACTGCGCGCCATGGGACTCGCTATATCTCATAGCCATGGCGCCTTACTGCGCATACGGTTGTGTCGAATAGGCGTGGCGCACATGCGGTCGCCACGTAGTAGTCCAGGTGCGCAACGCGCATGAAACGATAACCGTGGCGCACTACGTGCTGTACGCCACGGATATAAATTTCAAAATTCAAAAAAAAAGCGACAGATCTGGATCTCGTCGTCAGTGCCGTCGAGCGTCGGTACAGGTCGTCATCGTCGCCTCCTCGTCGTCACCTCGTCGTCGTCGTCGGAACTGCAAGGAGGAGGAGAAGAAGTGGAGGAATAGGAGGAGAAGAAGAGGAGGAGGAGAAGAAGAAGAAGAAGAGGAAGAGGAGGAGGAGGAGGAGAAGAGGAGGCCTCAGCATCGTCGGAACTACAAGGAGGAGGAGGAGGAAGAGGAGGAGAAGAAGGAGCCCGTCGCCTCATCGTCGGAACTGCAAGGAGGAGGCCTCCGTCACCATCTTCACTACAAGGAGGAGGAAGAGGAGGAGAAGGAGAAGGAGAAAGAGAAGGAGGAGGAGGAAAATGAGAAGGAGGAGAAGAAGAAGGTAAGGAGAAGGGAGGAAAAGGAAAGGAGAGAAGGGGAGGGAAAAGAAAAGGGGTAGTGGGCGGGGTGGGGATTCAAATTTTGAATCCCGCCCAAGCTTATCCGTGGCGCACTAGGTAGTGGTGCGCTACGGGTAAGTTTTCTCTATTTTTTTTCTGCAAGAAAAAACGGTCTTTTGACCGTAACTTTTTACTCTTTTCGAATTTTGAAAATCTAAAAAATCGCTAAACGATCGTAGGTAGTTGCGAGCAGATGCGAAATCTCGTTCTCGTCATTTTGGTATATTATATGATTTTCTTCGATATCCTATGCAAAAGTTACGACCTTTTTACCGTGGCATGACTTTTTTTTGCAAATAAAGTCAAAACTCATGTTTGTTAATTTTACTAGAATCTATACCACATTACCTACCTAAATATGAAAGGATTTAATTTTTTGAAGTGTTTATCATTTTCTTTTATTTTTTGCAAAGCCTAAAAAGGCGATCCACGGGGTGGGGTTGGTGCAGGATAGTTAGGCGTAGGGCACTAGGGCAAGGTGCCCTACTACTAAGTTTATACATCCGTGGCGCACATGCCATAGTGCGCCACGGATGTGTCTGGCCGTTTCACAGCAGAGAGGGGCATGCGCTTAGGCGCAGAGCACCCCCTCCATGTGCGCCACGGTTGACACTAACAACCGTAGCGCACCTACCCTATGTGCGCTACGGATGTCTGGCGTGCGGCCAACAGGGCCTTGGCCCACACATATCTGTGGCACACTATGGTCATGTGCGCCACGGTTATTCTAGTTACTAGTAGGGCACTGCCCATAGGTGAGCCACGCCTGTTTTAGCCGTGGGGCACTTCAACCATGTGAGCCACGGATATGCTGATTACCTATAGCCATTTTCCTAGTAGTGTTGCTCTAATGGACATTTCACCGAACACCTCTAGTGCATATGTATGAACAAGAAAAAAAACTAGCACAACAACACTCTCTCCCACCAGGAAAAAGAACAGTTGAGAGGGGGAGAGGGTGTGCGTATATATAGGGCCAGAACACTAGTCCCGGTTGGAGATACAAACCAGGACTAAAGGGGGTGCCCCCAGCGAGCGGCAGGGCCAGGGCCCTTTAATCCCTGTTTGACCCTCAAACCGGGACTAATGGGGTCTAACGGGCCGGGACATATGGTTCTAGGTGGCTCGGTCCGTCCGGCCAGGGCCATCAGGCCCGGACCCAGCCACAGCCAGCACTAATGGCCTTGACGTAAAGCCTGTTTCCTACTAGTGTTCGCTACAGCGAGGGCGTGGAGGTTGTCAGGGTACCCAGACGTGTGTGCGATCACGGATGCACCACTGCTTTGCGTTGCTGGACTGGATGGTGTTGGACCTGCTGGACCGGATGGACTTCTTCTCTATCTTGAAATTTGCAAGCGTTCAACTACATCATCCATGAGTACAACCTCGTTAACGCTATTCGGTCTTCGAGGGTATGTATTCTATGGATGTATATCCACCCGTTGCTTGTATCTAGTAGATAGATCTTGATACTTAGTTGTTCCATCGTAGGAAATTTTTTGTTTTCTATGTTGCGAACCCTTCAATAAGTCCACACTATGCGGCTATGGCGCAATATGCGGAACAGATTGTAGATGTGTTTGAGCAGCGGACAAATGTTTTTCTCCAACATGGTTGAATCCTGTAAATAAAACGAAGTAATGTAAAGTCTATATATTTTTGGGTGGGATGGTAATGGCCTTATAAAGTTATATGTATTCGCACGTAGTGCGTTGATTGAATATAGAGTATGCATGTCATTTTCGTTAGCCTGACGTGGTCATCTACTCAGGTTATATGTGTTGTTGTCAATCGACGAAGTCGTAAGGCGAGGCGTAACCCCCAAGCATGTTTGAGCAAGAAATAGTATAAGGGAGAATTTTTTTGGGCCAAGGAACTTAGCTTTTATTCATCATAATGCAGGGGTATAGTATTTGGCTAAGTAGCCTGGCTGAATAGCCTTATTGAAAGTAAAAGAGAACTAGGGGTAGAAGCGTTGCAGTTTTGCGACGTTCCATGGGTTGGAATATTCGACTCGTGACTCGACGTCCTTGAGGCGGTAGGCGCCACCTGGGATTACTTCATTCATGATGTAGGTTCCTTCTCAGGGTGATTCGAGATTTTTGTGCCCTTCCCGCTTGAGTCGTAGAACGAGGTGTCCTCGAAGGACCTTGGACGCAGCCGGCGGCTATGGTAGTTGTGGAGGCACTGCTGATACACCGTTAAGCGAGTTGCAGCGATGTCACGCGCCTCGCCCAGCGTGTGGACGACGTCTTCGAGTGCGGCCAACGATTCGGCCTCGCTGTAGGCAACGACCCGTGGGGCCTTGTAGCATACCTCAGCGGGCAGTATAGCTTCAGCTCCGTGCACCATGAAGAAGTGTGTGTAGCTAGTTGAGCTGTTTGGCATTGTTCGCAGGCTCCATAGAACAGAGGGTATCTTGTCCGCCCAGGTTCCCGCCAGCCTTTCGAGCGGGCGTACAAGACGCTTCTTGATGCTGTTGCCGATGACGCCCTTGGCCTTTTTGACCTGTCCATTGGTCTGCAGATGCGCCACAGAGGCATATGATAGGTGAACTCCTTCGAGATGAAGTTTAAGCCATTGTCCGTTATGATGCTAGGGGGTACTCCAAACCTGTAGACAATGGACTCGAAAACCTTGATGGCGGTGGCGCCGCTTTGGTTAGTAATAGGCATGGCCTTGATCCACTTCGAGAATTTGTTGACTGCTACCAGGAGGAAGACATGCCCTCCTTGCGAGGAATTTGGCAGTTTGCCAATCATGTCGAGCCCCTACTGGGCGAAAGGCCATCCCAGCGGTATGGTACGTAGCTCCGATCCGGGCGCGTGTGGCTTGTATACGTACCGCTGACAGGCATTGCACCTCTAAACTATCTCCTTGGCGTCGTTCATTGCGGTTGGCCAGTAAAAGCCAGCTCGTAGAGCTTTGGCGACCAGAGCGCTCCTGCCTGCGTGTTGGCCGCAGATACCCACATGGATGTCTAGGATGATGCTTTTGCCGTCGTTGTTGGTGATGAATCGTTGGATCACACCCAAAATGCTGCGCTTCTACAACTCACCATTGATGATGGTGAAGGCCTTTGATCGGCGAGATATGCGTTGTGCATCTATCGGGTCCTCAGGCAGTTGTTTGCTGATAAGGTAGCGCAGGTACATCTGGGTCCATGTTTCCTCGACCGCCATGACCTACATAAGGCTTACTAGCTTGACCTCCGTGTCGAGCTTTTCGGGTTCACCCTGTCCTTCGGGTGGCGCAGCCCCCGAGTGCTCTGAATCTTCGGTTGTGCCCTTTCGAAATTTCTGCTTGATTGAGGGTACGCAGATTTGCAATCATGTTGGCACTATGTGCATCGCACTCGTTCATCGTCTGGTAGACGACGATATTCGAGTCACTATATATGACGAGGCATGTGGCGTCACACACCTTGGCCATCCTCATGTCGTGTATCAGTGCCTAGTATTCGGCCTCATTGTTGGATGCGCGGAATATCATCCGAAGAACATACCTCATCTTGTCCCCTTGAGGGGACGTCAATATGACGGTGGCTCTTGATCCAGCCTCGCACTTGGAGCCGTCGAAATGCATTTTCCAGGACTACAACATGTCCGGGTTGTCCAGCAGCTGGAGTTCCATCCAGTGGACGAGGAAATCAAGGAGCACCAGAGACTTGATGGTGGTGCGCCGCTCGTAGATGATGTCTCGCGGAGATAGTTCGATGCCCCATAACGCTACTCGTCCCGTGTCTTTGGGGTTGTTCAGGATGTTCGATATTGGGGCGTCGTTGACGACCACGAACTGGTGGTCCTGGAAGTAGTGGTTCAACCGACACGCCGTCATGAATACGCCATAGGAGAGTTTTTGATAGTGGGTATACCTTTCATTTGTAGGGGCCAGTACCTCGCTGAGGTAGTAGATTGGGCGCTGCACCCCATGGGTCTTGCCATCTTTGGGTCGCTCGACCACGAGTACCGTGGTAACCACTTGATGCGTCACTGTTGTGTATAGCAGAAGAGGTTCCCTGTCCTTTGGCGTGACCAAGACTCGAGATGTGGAGAGTTGGCGCTTGAGCTCTTCTAATTCCTTGTCTGCTTCGGCCGTCCACTCGAATTTTTCTGCCTTGCGCGGCAACTGATAAAAGGGGAGGGCCTTCTCGGCCATGCGACTGATGAACCTGCTAAGCGTCGTGATTCGCCCAGCTAGATGCTGAACTCCCTTGAGGTTCTTGGGTTTCTCTATGGCTAGTATAGCCCTGATTTTCTTCGGGTTTGTTTCGATGCCACGCCAAGAGATGAAGTACTCGAGTAATTGGCCAGACGAGATGCCGAAGGCGCACTTGTCTCGATTCATCTTGACTTGTAATGATCAAGGTTGTCGAATGTCTCACGGAGGTCGTCGGTTAGCTTCTTGGCTTCCTTGGTCTTGATCACTATGTCGTCGACATAGACTTGAACATTGCGACCAATCTGGTTCTTCAGACATCCCTGCATACATCTCTGATAGGTGGCGCCTGCGTTCTTCAGCCCGAAAGGCATTGTGTTGTAGCAGAACACCCCGAACGGTGTGATGAATTTTGTTTTCTCCTGGTCCTCAGCCTTTGGCCGAATTTGATTGTATCCTGAGTAGGCGTCGAGGAAGGAGAGTTTCTCGCATCCTGTATTGGATTAGATTATTTGGTCGATCCGTGGTAGAGGAAAGTGGTCCTTTGGACAATGCTTGTTCAGAGATGTGAAGTCCACGCACATCTGCAGGATGTCCGTGTCCTTCTTAGGGACTAGCACGGGGTTGGCTAGCCACTCGCTTTCCTTTATCTCCCTAATGAAGTTGGCATCGAGGAGTCTGTTGAATTCGATACCAACGGCTTTGGCTCTGGGTTCACACAGTCGATGCATCGACTGCTTAACTAGTTTGGCATCTAGAAACACATTGAGTGCATGCTCAGCGAATTCCCTGGGAACTCCTGGCATGTCCGCAGGACACCAGATGAAAATTTCCCAGCGCTCATGGAGGAATTCGACGAGTTCACTTTCCTATGCGGAGCTCGGGTCATTGGCGATCAACGCCCCCTTGGAGGTGTCCGTCGGGTGGACCTGCACCTTCTTAGTGTTGATTGTGGATTCGAAAGACAAGTCAACCGATAAGATGTGATTTCCTCGTACAGCCTCACGCGCGATCTCCCAGTCGATGTCGTTGAGGTGGATTTCCTGGTGGGCACGTCTTGCGCCCTCAGTGCCTCGAGGTGCCCTATTCCCGTTGGGATTTTGCGGGGTTGCCCTGGTTCCTCCGGTTTCAGCCCGAGGGTTGGGAGGGGATTTGTCGGTTGGACCCAGCGGTGGGTCGGTTCCGTCGTTGACGTCGCCGCCGTGGATGACGGATCACATGTAGCGCCCACAGAGAGGATCACTGCTTGCGCAACTTTTAGATCCGGAACCGTAGGTTCCTTCATCCGAAGGGGGGTCGCACAGATCGGAGTTGCAGCTATTGCTGTCATCCGAATCGCTTGTTAGCGACTCCGAGTGCAAGGCGCCGATTGGTGGTGCCCACGAGGCAGGCCTGATCAGCGCGGGTAGCACCCGTTTTGGGATGGGGAGGGTGCCGGTCTGCCCCACCTGGAAGCAGAAGCTCCTGAAAAGCATCTCGAATCCGTCGCCTATGGACTCAAAATCTTTGTGGGTGGCGGGTGAGTGGGCGGTGAAGTCGAAGGCGCCTAAGAGGAGGTGATTCTCTATCGCCGTGGAGTCGTAGATCGCTTCGGATGGGACCTTCACGACCGCACGATCAGCGTCCCTAGTTCCCATAGACGACGCAAATTGACGAGGTTTTGACTAGTCAATGCCCATTGTTATGGACTTGGGTTTTGGAGAAGATGGGATGCTGGAAGTCGCGAGACGGTTAATAGACAAGCAACGCGAGGACACGAAGTTTACCCAGGTTTAGGCCCCCAGAGGGAAAACCCTACTCCAGCTTGTCTGTTCTTGATTACGGCGGAACTGGGGGTTACAGGGGTGCGCAGATGCTATCTGGCGTGAGGTGTGTGTATAAGTTGGAGAGGTCCTTCTCGCCGTGCCCTCCTGGACTTTATATAGATTGGCCAGGTCTCGGGTGTAGGTCGAGTCGGTTACAGGTTAGGGTTGAACCCTTTAAAATTCTATATATTGCTGGTCGTGTCCTTCAAGGATTCGAACTTGTAGTGGGTTTGAGCCACCCGAAATCTTCTTGGACATCAAGTATTCATGTGGGCCTTCCCTGGGCTTGGACCGGGTATACTAACACGAGGCATCCGTAGGGTATATCCATGTCAAAGGGCTTGTTGGACCTCTGTCCTTCGCGGGACACAATCTTCGACAAATATCTTGATGCACCAACAACAACTGATTGAACAGTTGTCAAGAGAATTGTGAGATATGTCAAGGAAACTCACATTTTATAAATCACACTCTACTTCTTTGAGTCCTTCTTCATATGCACACTGGACTTGTTGTCCTGATGACAGAAGCTCTACAAGAGGTTGGAACATATCTAGTTTCGTGGAATGCTAGAAAACAAGATATTGTGTCACGTTCAAGTAGAGAAGCTGAA
Organism: Avena insularis; assembly: GCA_023614405.1. NCBI lineage: Eukaryota > Viridiplantae > Streptophyta > Magnoliopsida > Poales > Poaceae > Avena > Avena insularis. Next base: position 45,922,452 of record CM042695.1, read on the forward strand.
TACAAAGCATTAGCTAATATGACTCCTAAGTTGACATGGGTTGAATCACTTCTTGTTGAGCTTGGATTCAAGCTATAGGAAAAATCATGTCTATGGTGTGAGAATTTTGGTTCTACATATTTATCTGCAAATCATATTTTTCATACACGTACTAAACATGTAGAGATTGATTTCCATTTTTCTCTTGAACTAGTGGCAGTTAAATGGTTAGATATTAAGTTTGTGTCTAGCAAGGATCAAGTGGTTATGGCTTCACCAAAGCACTTCCTGTTTTGAAATATTGATATGCTTCGTCATAATCTAAATCTTTGTGCCAGTTTAGACTAAGGGGTCGTTAAACTACATGACTCATACCGTATATAGGCATGCTGCGATTATATGGTGTTCTCGTTTTATACGCCACAATATGGGGATATTCCTATCCTATAGAAACACGAACCACGAACGCGAGATTGTATCATTTTTCTCCTAGTTTGATAGCACGCACACGTATTATATAGGTCTAGGCTACAAGTGTCTTATTCCCATGATAATCGTCTACTATATATCCAAACTACAAGACAAGTCGAAACCTAACCCCACTTGTACCAATATCGACACAAACTGAACAAACTCAACCCTACTCATATCCCATTTGGCTATCTTGATTTCTTCAATGCCTCAAACTTGCATGTACCCCGGACATGAATTATTTTCCATGATTTTCGCCTCCACTTGACTCCAGCTATAGTTGTAGTCCCTTCTTTATGGTCAATATCACACAACAACCACATATCAGCATGAAAGTTCTTGAACTTGATGGAATTTCAAGGTCCCTCTTTAGTCACTAATACTACATTAGCACATCCGGGCACCGACTGTTATAAATGTAGAGGCACACGCTGAATCGTCGCGCTTGCACTTAGATGTTAAATGAAAAAATGTATAAATGCCATTGTTTTCTCTTGGCACATTGGATGTGTCTCGGTACATTAATACTTCGTGCTGAACAAATAGGGTGCTGCACAATCTTTTGTGGTGTTAGGTAGATCTTTTACGGCACATAAATTAATCATAATCTAATTTGAAAATCATGTTGTCTGTTTCAGTGTTTCTTCATTCGGATTATAACTTTTCAATACATTGAGTTAGAAAATCCATTTTAGTATATGATATTATATTGCCACCACTTTTTGAAAGGATCTGCTCGTTGTACTGGATTTCTCTACTATTCGATAAAGTCATGCTAATACATAGAAAAGAGAAGGAGTATAGCCCCACTCATTCTGCAGGACTATCTCCAAAAAGAAGGGAAATGTATAAAATAAGAATTATCTATGGCTTCTCTATTATGCTCGCCCTTCTCCTGTTCTCCATGCATGGTACCGGAGTGCTTAGGCGGCTGTCTATTCCCGATTTGGAGTGCCTCTGTTAGCGACTCGCGGATCTACGCCATGAAAGCGACCTTACAGATCCAGCCATCCTCAATGTGTCTTATGCTTCCGACCTCGTTGTGGATCTGAAAGAAACATCATAAGGATTAAAGAGAGAACAAGTCTGTAGATTAGATGAAAACAAGCTTGCCGTACTTTGGGACTAGTTGCTGATTTGGCCCAAGTGGCCTGGACCAAAAGGACACACGAAAGGGTTCTGGCCCTACCGGCCCATTCCCTCGGTTCCTCTCTCTCGTCCTCATCTCCTCTCCTCCTCGACCCCGTGGGGTGCTGGCGCCGCCGCCGTGCGGTGCTCTCCGCCATAGCCCTCGCTGCCCGCTGCCGTGGTGCAGGATGAGGCTGTCGACTACGCTTGTTCATCTCCTCCGCTTCGATTTGATTTCGGACCCCTCCTGTGGACAGGCTCGCCTCGTTCCCGAACCCTAGGGTTTGGGGTTGGATGCTGCCACCGCCGCCGCTGATCCTCCTATGGTGGTGTGCGGTGATGTGTGTTACTGTGGCCGCCTCCGTGGCTTGTGCGGGTTGCAGCGCCCTCTGGGTGCTCCCCATGCCGCCCATCCAGTATACACTTCCTCTTCAATTAAATCGTGAGGACCTCAGGCGAGTTGTGTCTTTGTGGATTCTAGTGTATCTAGTTACCTTGAGTCCCTCTGCATGTATCAAGTCGCCAATCTCTATTCTGTGCTTGTGTTGCTACTAGAGGTATTAACCGTGGTATTATAGGAGCATACCACATCACCTTTGCAGAACCCTCTTCCTGAGGCCCTGCTCTCCCTTAACATCACCAGAATCATCTCGGTTGATCTTATAACGCAATGCGCCACATACCGGGCATGCATCCAAATTCTCGTACTCCTCACCGCGATATAGTATGTAGTCATTAATGCATGCATGTATCTTCTGCACCTCTAGTCCTAGAGGTCAGACGACCTTCTTTGCCTCGTCTATACTGACAGACAATTTATTATCCTTTGGAAGCTTCTTCATCCAAATTTTCAGTAGCTTCACAAATCCCTTGTCAGATAAACCATTCTCCGCTTTCCATTGTAGTAATTCCAGTGTGGTACCGAGCTTTGTGTTGCCATCTTCGCAATTTGGGTATAACAATTTTTTGTGATCCTATAACATGTGCTCCAACTTCTTCTTCTCGTTTTCATTTTCGCATTCGCTCCATGCATCAAGAATGGCCTGACGAAGATCATCAGCAGTCTCATCTAATGCCCGTTCTTCACCTTCTTCTTGTTCATTGTCTTGTAGTGCAGTACCACCTTATTCAGGAAACATTGGATAGTTGTCATTGTTCTCTTCTTCTTCGTTGTCTTCCATCATAACCCCGCTTTCTTCATGCTTTGTCCAACAAATATAGCCGGACATGAAACCTGATTGAATTAGGTGGATGTGAATGGTTTTGGATGAAGAGTAATCCTTCCCATTTTGACAGACACGACACGAACAAGACATAAAACCATTCCGCTTCTTTGCCTCAGCCAAATCGAGGAAAGAATACACGCCTTTAATAAACACGTCAGACATTTGGGGAGCATCGTACATCTATTCTTGGCTCATCTGCAGTATAATTAAAATTTTCTATCATATAAAAAGTTTGGATCGTTTTTACTACAATTACTTTTACATGCACTAAGTTTTGAATTAAAATTTTCTATCATATTAAAAAATTTATATGCACTAATTTTTGAATAGGACAAAACTGTTAACATAAAAAATGTTGAGTTTTTAATTATTCCTCTAGCAGTGAAAACCTTATTCAATTCTGAGATTCGAAACTCCTAAAATGCACATCTCAACTCTTAGTTACTTTTTGTATAATCAAACTATGCTTAAAATTACACATCTAAAATTCCATCTACACTTTTAAGCGTGAAATCCCTCTCTCTAGTTCTAGAGCATTGAGCTAAACTATAACAATAAGAGATGAGAGATTGAAGTTGCTAACCATTTTAGAAGCTTGGATTGATAGATGATGCCACCAAATCTTGACAAAGCTTGGATTGAAAGTTGCCACCAAATTGGACAAAAAATGAGGATGAACTTGAGATGTTCCTTGGAGGAAATGGCCATGCTTTTGTGCTGGGTCGAAGAGGGATATATAGTGGTAATGTATTGTCCCGGGTGGTAAAAAAACCCAGACTACTAGAGGTTGATCTCTAGTCCCGGGTGGTAACAAGAACACAGACTAAATATAGCCATGGGTCTCACATGTGCTCTAGTCCTTGCTTGTGTTACCAGCTGGGACTAAAGGTTGCCCATGGACCGGGACTAGTCATGTGGAGCCATCTAGCCGTTGCAAAGTTTACAGAGCGGGACTAGTGCTACACTAGTCCCGGTTCTAGACAGTGCCGGGACTAGAGGCTACGAAAGATCGTTTCTACTAGTGAAGTGGGTAGATTAGAGTGTAGATTAGATGAAAACAAGCTTGCCGTACTTTGGGACTAGTTGCTAATATTAAATTGGATGTGTGGCATTTTCTTAGATCAAATGCCAGCGCAGCACAGCTTTTTAAGCTCAAAGACAAGGTTGCATGCGTGGCATAGTAAATTGCAAGTGACATGCTGCAGGATAGGTCTTTGTGAGAAAAGAGAAAAAGCTGCCGCCTGAATAAAGAAAGGGAATGGATCGTGGGGAAGACGTACGGCCAGGCTGAAAAAATAGAAAAGGACAGAGGATGTTGGAATCAACGCACGCGGGATGTTTCCTTTTTTTTTTACATGACACGCTGGACGATTTTTCTTGTAGACGAAATGCTACCTTGAACGCGTTTACCCGTTTAACGCGTTGCAATCGCTAGCAAAACTTAGGTTATATACTATCAACGGAGTACCTCTCCTTTCTTATTTTGCTCAGGTTATATACGATTTGCTCAGGTTATATACGATTCTGCATGTAAAATTGAAATTTTGTAAGGAATTTTATGTGAATGTTTGTTAATTAGAGTAATTAATAAAATTCTGATTAAATAAATAAAAGAGTTTTATTTAAATGAGAGTTTGCATTAAATTTGGTGAAAATTTAATGCACATGAGTGGATTTTTTAGTGAAGTCATGTTTATGTGAGTGGAGGCTTTTCATTTTGAATGGGAGCTCCACCCACATGAATGTGGAAGAGGTGGGAGCAGCCACCATGGGCTGGGCGCCATGCCCCTTGGGTGCTCCCCCTCTCCCTATAAAAGGCATCACTCTCCTTCTCTCAAAGCACACCTCCTCGTGAAGGATCTCTCTTCCCCTTTAGAATATTCCCATGGTCTCGGATCAGCGAGATACATGTTTCCGGTGGCTTTTTCTGAAATGATTTGTTGCTTCTGCTGCTTCCACTAGTGGAGAGAGGGCCTCTAGTCCCGGACCGTAAGGGCCTCTAGTCCCGGGTTTTGAACCGGGACTAATCAAGCGGGACTAGAGGCCCAACACTAGTCCCAGCCCAGTTACCAGCCGGGACTAGTGGGTGCCCACGTGGCTGCCCCTGCGCGCCCAGGGTGCACCCCCACTAGTCTCGGTTGGTGCCACAGGCCGGGTCTAGTGGGTCTCTGCCGCGGCAGTATTTTGCGCATTTTCTCTGTCGCGGCAGAGCTTTACCTTGGACTAGTGATTTCTCTGCCGCGGCAGCATTTTGTGCCCTTTCTCTGCCGCGGCAGAGAATTCATTTTGTATTGTTTTATTTATTTATTTTTCATTTAAAAATAGTTTTCAATATTTGTACGCCACCACATATCGTACACGTTCTTGTATATATATAAGATAACTTGTATTACGAAATCGAGCATACAAATATATATAATTTACATAGTTACATGGAGATCACAGAATACCGGGACTAGAGCACAAAATAGTTCGATTACATGGAGATCAGTAGCGCCTATTCACACTAAATTCTCCGGCATCGTCTACGATCCCTTTGAAAATAAATCCCGCTAGCACTTCCCTAATTGCTAGTACGCGTTGCTCTGGTAGTAGTTGATCCCGCATTCTCTCGAACTATATATAAGAAAAACGAGATCAATATGTATCAATCATGATAACAAAAGGTGACGGCAATAAAATGATGGTATGAATGCATTGCTTACGTCGACTCTATAATCGTTGTGTTCGGTGATAAACGTGCGAATGAACTCGCAAACATAGAATCCACATAGATTCGACCCCTGTGGCTGCCTCACGCACTTTACGAGAATAGAATTCAATCAAAATAATAATCTAGAGCATCATTATTATATTGAAACTAGAAGTAAAGAGATGCACGGACATATCACGTGCTACTTACCGAGACCGCCTTAAACGTCAGCTTCTCAGTAAATACACCTGTAACCTCGCGTTTGAAGCGGATCCAAACCCTGCCCGACGAAGAAAATGAATGAATGAATGAGTTATTCATTACCTGATATCTCGGTAAATCAACGAAAGATACCGATATAGCGCGAAACTTACTTCTGGAGCATGTCCTGCATGCTGCGGAAATCTTCCAGGTTTCTTTTTGATGGATCCATGACATCAACTCTTCCCTTATCAAGTTGAATGTCTAGCAGAACCCAGTGGAAGCTGCAAACATTTATATATACATCAGTTAAACTTATTAGCATCGACTAATCAAAAGTGAATATGTACAACAGAGTAAGACCCTCACCTGAAATTGTAAGGAAACAGTATGTGGTCAATGAACCCGATATTATAGATTCTTTTTCTTTTACATTCCAGCATCTTCATTCTGCATAATAAGGATAATCACATGTTCTGAACTGAACAATTGAAAAACCGAACATGTAGACAATTAATTCAACAACTTATAGAGAATAGCAGCTGAGGATGGATTTGTCCAGGGCGTCGAGGTGGTATAACTGGAACAATTCTGAAAACTCAATATGGACCTCTTCGGGTCTGAAGTATTACTCACGTGGGACATTGGCTACGATAAATATTCTCCCCTGCTTTATGACCGTCGAGTACCATTGATGGAGATTCCGCATTTGTGTTGTCAGCTCTCTCAGCCTCTCTTTGCTGACCAAATCCTCACCTGCGACATATTTAGGGGCTAGTGGCATCTTGGGTAGATGGTCAAGTTGGAGGACTAACAGTTCATCAAGTGTAATTTCCATGCTGGCCGCCAACTCCGCAGCTATTGACATATCAAGTGGTTGTTGTGCGAGGAGTGGAACGTTTTGTGAAACCACCTTGAGGGGTGTGATCGTTTGTTTTTCCTGTTGTCTGAGAAGGGGAACGTCTGATTTTTTACTGATTGCATTTTTGCTCCCGCTTGCACCTGTGCTTGTTGATTTTTTACCGCTTGCACTTGATTTATTTGATTTGCTCTTCGCCACTTCTTTCTGAAGAGTGCGTAGATAGTCATATGGCTTATGGTGCAACTCACATTGCGATGGTGTGTTCAGAAAATCAAGTGCATATGCCTTTTGCTTCTCGGTGTATACCGGAGCGGGCTCGGGTTTCTTTTTCTCAAAATGCGTCACCACTTCGGCCTTTGATATCGCTGCAGATTCCGCATCAGTACGATCGTAAGGTCTGGTGGGATGATTCTGATGAGGCACTGTTGGGAGGGCGGCATTTTTCCGTTTTGGGCTGTCGCGTCCTTTAGTACTCACTGACAGAGCACGCTTCCGCTTATTTGTCCTTAGCGGGCAGCGAAGACTGCTGAGCCTGCGGCGGAGATCGAGATGGACTCGGGATGTGGTGGTCGTAGTCATCATGGGGTGGGCTTCTTGGAGGTGATGGAGGTGGAGGTGGAGGTGAAGGAGACCTGCGACGACTCGGAGGCGGTAGTGTTATCCTTTGAGCCGAGCCTAGAAACCATATGTTGTTCTTTTCCCAGAGAATGATCCCACCAAGTACTTCTCCCAGTGTGATCTCACCTTCAGGTCCAGGGATGTCAAGATCCATTGACTCCCACTCCTTTACGATTTGATCCACCCCGACTTTAGCATAGCCAGTTGGAATCTCACGGCCATGCCAATGTGCTTCAGGCGGACAAGGCAAATCCGATCCGACCGCAACCTTCACAGATACGTTCTTCAATTTTTTTTGGAGCTCACAAGGTATCTGCTCCTTAATTCCGTTCACGGGGTAGCCGGGACCTCCATCTGTAGTATAGGATGCATTGTTAGACGGGACCTCCGATTCAGCGACGTTGCTTCTCCGCTGAGATGGGTTGGCGGTAATATCGAGTGGAGGATATTTCTGCAAGCGCTCTATTCCTCTAAGTTCGTCGATCTGTTGCTGCTGCCTATCAAGTCTTCCTAGCAGCTGCTTGAACTTGTCTGCCTCCTCCTCCTCCCGTCGTTGCTTTGCTCTTGCTCCACTTCTATAGGTACCTTGGTCCTTAGGAAACCCAGTATCCCACGTGAAACTCCCGTCAATGCCTCGGACTCGTGCTGTATGTTCACGATTCCAGAGGACCAAAGTCAGCAAGTCATTCTCTCTATCGGGATGAAACTGTTTTATTCCATCTTTAATATCTTTGACCACTTTTAGCCATGCAGTCCTGGGTACCTTTATCCCGTCACTGCAAACAAGGTCCCCTGTAAGTTCGTCATATGTACTCCCATGCCCAAGGAACCAATTTCTTGCCCTCAAATCCCATTCTTCGCGAATTGGTTCTGGAATGATCCCTTTATTATGAAACTCTTTCTCTTTTGCATCCCACTTAGGCATGGCAGTCGCGTAGCCCCCTGGCCCCAAGTTATGGTGATATTTCTTCTTCGCAGCATTTATCTTGTTTTTTTCTGACTTTTCATCTGCAACTCCTGACCTCCTATACAGCACAAATGCATCCCAGTAAGGCTGCTACTTCGCTAGATAGGCTTCAAATGATGGGGTTTTCTTGTCCTTCTGATACTGTTGCCATAATGACTTCTTCCAGTTCTTGAATAGTTCATCCATCTTCTTTAGTGCGAACTTCTTGACTTTCTTTCTCATTTTAGCAGTCCCGTCCTCAGTGTCACATTCTGGCAGCTTGAAATGTCCCATTAGGTCATTAAAAAGTTCATCTTTGAACCTATCGTCGATATACACATCACTCCATTCCGCCTCTTTGGGATTATTCCACTACCGAACAGTGATCCCAGTAGTTGATCCCGCATTCTCTCGAACTATATATAAGAAAAACAAGATCAATATGTATCAATCATGATAACAAAAGGTGACGGCAATAAAATGATGGTATGAATGCATTTCTTACGTCGACTCTATAATCGTTGTGTTCGGTGATAAACGTGCGAATGAACTCGCAAACATAGAATCCACATAGATTCGACCCCCGTGGCTACCTCGTGCACTTTACGAGAATAGAATTCAATCAAAATAATAATCTAGAGCCTCATTATTATATTGAAACTAGAAGTAAAGAGATGCGCGGACATATCACGTGCTACTTACCGAGACCGCCTTAAACGTCAGCTTCTCAGTAAATACACCTGTAACCTCGCGCTTGAAGCGGATCCAAACCCTGCCCGACGAAGAAAATGAATGAATGAGTTATTCATTACCTGATATCTCGGTAAATCAACGAAAGATACCGATATAGCTCTGATATCTTCTAGGTTTCTCTTTGATGGGTCCATGACATCAACTCTTCCCTTATCAAGTTGAATGTCTAGCAGAACCCAGGCACCTGAAATTGTAAGGAAACAATATGTGGTCAAAGAAATATTTCTCTAGTAGAAACCTTAGAATGTTTTCCTCCGTCTCCTCGGGGTTATCCCTTAGCGTGGCTATATGCACTTTATCTGGGTCAATGAACCCGATATTATAGATTCTTTTTCTTTTACATTCCAGCATCTTCATTCTGCATAATAAGGATAATCACATGTTCTGAGCTGAACAATTGAAAAACCGAACATGTAGACAATGAATTCAACAACTTACAGAGAATAGCAGCTGAGGATGGATTTGTCCAGGGCGTCAAGATGGTATAACTGGAACAGTTCTGAAAACTCAATATGGACATCTTCGGGTCTGAAGTATTACTCACGTGGGACATTGTCTACGATAAATATTCTCCCCTGCTTTATGACCGTCGAGTACCATTGATGGAGATTCCGCATTTGTGTTGGCAGTTCTCTCAGCCTCTCTTTGCTGACCAAATCCTCACCTGCGACATATTTAGGGGCTAGTGGCATATTGGGTAGATGGTCGAGTTGGGGGACTAACAGTTCATCAAGTGTAATTTCCATGCTGGCCGCCAACTCCGCAGCTATTGACATATCAAGTGGTTGTTGTGCGAGGAGTGGAACTTTTTGTGAAACCACCTTGAGGCGTGTGATCGTTTGTTTTCTGTTATGCGAGAAGGAAGCGTCGATTTTTACTGATTGCATTTTGCTCCGCTTGCACTGTGCTTGCTGATTTTTACCGCTTGCACTTGATTTATTTGATTTGCTCTTTGCCACTTCTTTCTGAAGAGTGCATAGATAGTCATCTGGCTTATGGTGAAACTCACATTGCGATGGTGTGTTCAGAAAATCAAGTGCATATGCCTTTTGCTTCTCGGTGTATACCGGAGCGGGCTCGGGTTTCTTTTTCTCAAAATGGGCCACCACTTCGGCCTTTGATATCGCTGCAGATTCCGCATCAGTACGATCGTAAGGTCTGGTGGGATGATTCTGATGAGGCACTGTTGGGAGGGCGGCATTTTTCCGTTTTGGGCTCCCGCGTCCTTCAGTACTCACTGACGGAGCATGCTTCCGCTTATTGTCCTTAGCGGGCGACAAAGACTGCTGAGCCTGCGGCGCAGATCGAGATGGACTCGGGATGTGGTGGTCGTAGTCATCATGGGGTGGGCTTCTTGGAGGTGATGGAGGTGGAGGTGGAGGTGAAGGAGATCTGCGATGACTCGGAGGCGGTAGTGTTATCCTTGGAGCCGAGCTTGCAAACCATATGTTGTTCTTTTCCCAGAGAATGATCCCACCAAGTACTTCTCCCAGTGTGATCTCACCTTTAGGTCCAGGGATTTCAAGATCCATTGACTCCCACTCCTTTACGATTTGATCCACCCCGACTTTAGCATAGCCAGTTCGAATCTCACGGCCATGCCAATGTGCTTTAGGCGGACAAGGCAAAGCCGATCCGACCGCCACCTTCACAGATACGTTCGTCAATTTTTTTTGGAGCTCACAAGGTATCTGCTCCTTAATTCCATTCACGGGGTAGCCGGGACATCCATCTGTAGTATAGGATGCATTGTTAGACGGGACCTCCGATTCAGCGACGTTGCTTCTCCGCTGAGATGGGTTGGCGGTAATATCGAGTGGAGGATCTTTCTGCAAGCGTGCTATTCCTCTAAGTTTGTCGATCTGTTGCTGCTGCCTGTCAAGTCTTCCTAGCAGCTGCTTGAACTTGTCTGCCTCCTCCTCCTCCCGTCGTTGCTTTGCTCTTGCTCCGCTTCTATAGGTACCTTGGTCCTTAGGAAACCCAGTCTCCCACGTGAAACTCCCGTCAATGCCTCGGACTCGTGCTGTATATTCACGATTCCAGAAGATCAAGGTCAGCAAGTCATTCTCTCTATCGGGATGAACTGTTTTATTCCATCTTTAATATCTTTGACCACTTTTAGCCATGCAGTCCTGGGTACCTTTATCCCGTCACTTCAAACAAGGTCCCTGTAAGTTCGTCATATGTACTCCCATGCCCAAGGAACCAATTTCTTGCCCTCAAATCCCATTCTTCGCGAATTGGTTCTGGAATGATCCATTTATTATGAAGCTCTTTTTCTTTTGCATCCCACTTAGGCATGGCAGTCGCGTAGCCCCCTGGCCCCAAGTTATGGTGATATTTCTTCTTCGCAGCATTTATCTTGTTTTTTTCTGACTTTTCCTCTGCAACTCCTGACCTCCTATACAGCACAAATGCATCCCAGTAAGGCTGCTGCTTCGCTAGATAGCCTTCGAGTAATGGGTTTTTCTTGTCCTTCTGATACTGTTGCCATAATGACTTCTTCCAGTTCTTGAATAGTTCATCCATATTCTTTAGTGCGAACTTCTTGACTTTCTTTCTAATTTCAGCAGTCCCGTCCTCAGTGTCACATTCTGGCAGCTTGAAATGTCCCATTAGGTCATTAAAAAGTTCATCTTTGAACCTATCATAGATATACACATCACTCCATTCCGCCTCTTTGGGCTTATTCCACTCCCGAACAGTGATCGAGGTGCGATCTCTAGCAACAACTCCGCATTGTTTTACAAATAGTTGTTTTGTTTTCTTTGGTTCCAATGGTTCGCCATCTCCTGAAACCTCTGTAATTTCATAAACAGTACCCAGGGGCAACTTTTTGGCTGGGCCGCGATTGGTTTTCTTGCTCGATGTAGAGGCTTAAGATAAGAAACATTCGTCAACATTATATATATACAACTAGGTACATCTAGTGACGATCATCGGACATCATATATATATACCTCGTCGGTCTGTGTTACGCGTCCATGGGCTTCTTCCTACTGTTTGTTGGTCTCCTCTCCCTCACCGGATGAGTTCAGATACCTCGAAGGAGATCCCTCATCGGCATCGTGAATCATATCCTCGAGCAATTGTTCCGAATCTAGGTCTCTGCGGACTGCGGTACTAGGTGGATCCATAGTTCCTGCAAAAAGCACACAATATTTATTCGAACTTAACAAAATAAAACCTAAACCCCTAAACCCGAAGGTGCGGTGGCCGGTGGCCGGTGATGGTGGCCGCGGGAGAGGCGGGCGACTAAGCGGCTTCTCGCAAGAACCACCACCCTAACCCTAACTCTGGTCACCACCCTAAACCCTAAACCTAGAGGTGCGGTGGCGGTGGCCGGTGATGGTGGCCGCGGGAGAGGCGGGCGACTAAGCGGCTTCCCGCGAGAACCACCAACCTAACCCTAACTATGGTCACCAGCGAGCACCAACACCCTAACCCTAACTCCGGTTACAAAGAGGGTCTTCCAATAATTACCCTAACCCTAACCTTAGGCCTCGACACCTAGTCGTGCCCATGCCCTTCGCCGATAAACTTACACTTGACTTATAAAACCTAAACCTAAACCCTAGGACTAACACTAATCCTAACACTAACAAATCCTAACACTAATCCTAACACTAACAAATGCTAACACTAATCCTAACACTAACAAATCCTAATTAAACACACTAATAACAAATTGCTAACACTAACAAATCGTCCTACCTAGCGGCGGCGGCCAGTGGCGGTGGCTGGTGGTGGTGGAGGGATCGAGGGCGTCGGCGGGCGCGCAGGTCGGCAGGGGGCACGAGGCGGGAGGCGGAGACTCGGCGCGAGGCGCGAAGCGGCAGCAGAGGGAGGCGCGCGGCAGGCGTCTTGCTCGTCGTCGGAGTTGGGCAGCCTGGCGGCGTCGTGCTTGTCTGCTGGCCTCCTCTTCTCCCGGTGCATGGAACGCATGGGAGAAACTTCATTATACCCCTCTAGTCGGTCCGTGGCACCAGTAGGACTAAAGAAACTCTAATCTGGTGGTGCCACGCCGGGACTAGAGAAGCGTTCATTTTAAGCGTCTTGGGGCCGGACCTTTAGTCCCGGCTAGTAAACTGGGCCGGGACTAAAGGCCCAAATTTGCGCGCGCTGGGCCAAAAACCCCACAGCGCGTGTGCTTTTTTTTCAAAAAAATTCAAAAATATCATTTAAACATTTAAATTATACTTTTTGCATACTTGTGAATTTGACAAAACATTTAACATGAAAATTTCTTGAATTTAAATAATTAATCTAAATCCATTTTCTTTTTTATCAAATAATTATTTTAAATAGTCAAATTATTAACCATTTGCCATTATCAATTTAAAAATGCATTAACTTTATTTTCTGCATACTTGTGAATTTGACAAAACTTTCAACATGAAAAGTTCTTGAATTTGAATAATTATTCCAAATCCATTTTCTGTTTTATCAAAAAATTATTTTAAATAGTCAAATTATTAACCATTTTGCCATTATCAATTTAAAAATGCATTAACTATTATTTTTTGCATATTTTTGAATCTCACTAAACTTTCAACATGAAAAGTTCTTGAATTTGAATAATTAATCCAAATCCATTTTCTGAATAAGCTTTAGGCCGGAGTGGCAGGTGCCCCCCGTATATGCCATGGTTGGGCTCAGGATCCCCGGAGTGGCAGGTGACGATGACAATGATGATGACGATGACGAAGAAGACCCTAAAGCTTTAGTCCCGGTTGTATCCACTAACAGGGACTAAAGATTTTTCCCGCCATTTCTCACCGCTTCCCGCCAAGTTTTTCCGCCCTTTCTTCTGAACCGAGCTTTTAGTCCCGGTTGTAGCCACTGACAGGGACTAAAGATATTTCCTGCCATTTCCCACCGCATCCCGCCATGTTTTCCCGCCCTTTCCATCTATATATAGGCCGACCGCGCCATGGTTATGCACACATGCAGACCTTCCTCTCTCACAGAAATGGACACGCCTACTAGGCCATTCTGACCCTCGAGGAGATGGAGGCGTTGTGCGCCTCAAGCTACCCTTGCCCACCAGGCTACCGGCCGGCCGCCGGCTGGATGCTGAGTGTTGGAGGTGTTCCTGTTCCTCCCGTGCCTCAAGGCTCCGCCCAACAGGCGGTCATCACAAACCACTTCTACCACGAGATCACGCCGGAGTAGCGGATGGATCCCAGTGGGATCCCGACAACTACGACACCTGGAATGCCTTCTTCGCTAACCGGCGGGAAAGGGAGCTCTCCAGGTACGATGGTGATGGCCCGTCCCTGGTGAACCACAATGAATTCGGTCGCCATATATGGTGGGCGAACCATACTATCATAGGTGTGATGCGCTACATCGCCGGGGGAGACCATCCTCGCTTGCGGTGCCCACAAGTCCACCCGCCCGCCGTGAATCCGAGGCCGGAGTGGCAGGTTCCCCCGGTATATGTCATGGCTAGGCTCAGGATACCCGGAGTGGCAGGTGAGATGACAATGATGATGACAATGACGAAGAAGACCCTGAAGCTGTGTACTATAGGACTAGGCATGATTATGACTAAAGGGGGCGGCTTTAGTCCTGAGTGTTACCTAGTCCCGGTTTTTAATATTAATAAATGTATTGAGTGTTAGTCCCGGTTTGTGGCTGGACCGGGACTAAAGAGGGCCTTTAGTCCCGATTCCGTAGTCCTGGTTTTTAAATACTAACAAATGTCTTGAGTGTTAGTCTCGTTTTATGGTTGGACCGGAACTAAAGGGGCACCTTTTGTTCTGATTCGTACTTACCATGAAGATCTGATCTCCAAACACGTGGGGTCACATATTAGGGAGTGCCTCTATGACCAGTTTCTTGGAGATGCCGGAGGATTGGGATCCGGCGGCATCTCCCTGAAACTGGCCATAGTGGTGTACCTGCTCTCGAAGACCATCTTGCAGCTTGTAACTTCTCTAACTAAATCAATATGCCTGGGAGCTAACCTAATTTCACATATTAGGGAGTGCCTCTATGACCAGTTTCTTGGTGATGCTGGAGGATTGGGCTCCGGCGGCATCTCCCTGAAACTGGCCGTAGTGGTGTCCCTGCTCTCGAAAACCATTGATCTTGGAGATGCCTCAAACTGGTTGGAGGACTGGCCTATTTATAGTACAAGCAGCTCGGCATAGTGTCGACACTCACGACATAATGTCGACACTCACCCCTATTATTAGCGCTCACTCGTTTTTTGTCCCGGTTGCTGTCTCCAACCAGGACTAAAGGTTCATCCAACCGGGACTAAAGGTTCAACCCCTATTATTAGTGCTACCTGGCCCAGCCTGCCGCAATCCCTTCAGTCGCGGTTGGTTTCTCCAACCGGGACTAAAGGTTCAACCCCTATTATTGGTGTTGCCTGGCCCAGCCTGCCCTGCCATTTACCTCTATTTATAGTGTGTCCATCATGGCCATGGAGAATCTTCATCATTTAACAATGTGATTACATAAAAGGTTTAATATATTACACCAACATCCCTATCTAGTGTTGTTGTTTTCTTCTGCGTTGTAGCCATGGAGAATCTTCGTCATTTAACAGGAGGCTTGGGTCAGTTTTCACTTTGAAGGGCGGAATTTCATGAAACTTATTATAATCTTCTGACATATCTGTCTTGTCATCCACTCCCACGATGTTTCTTTTCCCTAAAAGAACTATGTGGCGCTTTGGCTCATCGGACGTTGTATTCTTTTGCTGATTTCTTTTTCTCGGTTTCATAGACATGTCCTTCACATAGAAAACCCGAGCCACATCATTGGCTAGGACGAATGGTTCGTCCATGTACAAAAGATTGTTGAGATCCACTGTTGTCATGCCATACTTTTCGTCTACATGTACACCTCCTCATGTCATCTTGACCCATTTGCATCGAAATAAAGGGACCTTAAAAGTAGGTCCATACTCAAGTTCCCATATCTCCTCTATGTACCCATAATATGTGTCCTTCTGCCCATTGCCATCTGTTGCATCAAAGCGGACACCACTGTTTTGGTTGGTTCTCTTTTTATCTTGGGCGATTGTGTAAAATGTATTACCATTTATCTTGTACACTTGGAAAGTACATATAGTCGAAGATGGTAACCGTGCCAACAAGTACAGATGATCTTCAATAGTGTTGTTATTCATGAGATGCTTCTGCAACCAACTGCCGAAAGTGTCCTCGTGTTCCACTTTAATCGAGGAGTCAGGCATCCTCGGGTTTTCCGAGCGTACAATAATCTTGTGTTTCTCGATATACGGAGCCACCAAGGTGGAATTGTGTAGAACTGTGTAGTGTGCTTTATTAAAAGAATCTCTATCCATACATACCATTGTTTTCCTTCCTAGCGTTCCTTTTCCAGTCAGCCTCCCCTCATACCGAGATTCAGGAACACCAATCGGCTTAAGGTCAGGAAGAAATTCAACACAAAACTCAATGACCTCCTCTGTTCCATATCCCTTGGAGATGCTTCCTTCTGCCCTAGCACGGTTATGAACATATTTCTTTAAGACTCCCATGAACCTTTCGAAGGGGAACATATTGTGTAGAAACATAGGACCGAGAATTCTAATCTCTTCGACTAGGTGAACTAGGAGGTGTGTCATAATATTGAAGAAAGATGGAGGGTACAACAACTCGAAGCTGACCAGACATTGGACCACATCAATCTGTAACCCTGATAGACTCTCTGGATCAATAACCTTCTGAAAAATTGCATTGAGGAATGCACATACCTTCACAATGGCCAGCCGAACATTTTCCGGTAGAATCCCTCTCAATGCAACCGGAAGCAATTGCGTCATAAGCACGTGGCAGTCATGGGACTTTAGGTTTTGGAATTTTTTTCTTTCATATTTACTATTCCCTTTATGTTAGACGAGAAGCCAGACGGGACCTTGATACTGAAAAGAACTTCAAAAAAGATTTCCTTCTCTTCCTTGGTAAGAGCGTAGCTGGCAGGCCCTTGAAACTGCCCTTGATGCTTGCCGTCTCATCCTTTATGACGTTGCTGGTCTTCCCGTGCTTCCGGTGTTTCTTTTGACTTCCCATACAAGCCCAAGAAGCCTAGAATATTCACGCAAAGATTCCTAGTCAGGTGCATCACGTCGATTGCAGAGCGGACCTCATGGACTTCCCAATAGGGTAGCTCCCAAAATATAGATTTATTTTTCCACATGGGTGTGTGTCCGTCGGCGTCTTTCGGAACATGTTGTCCTCCGGGACCCTTTCCAAGTATTGCATTTAAATCCTTGACCATATCAAATACATCAGCACCAATACGGGGGGCAGGCTTCTTCCGGTGATCTGCCTCGCCATCGAAATGCTTGCCTTTTTTCCTTAAGGGGTGTCTGGGCGGAAGAAAACGACGATTGTACGGGTACACATTCTTCCTAGATTTATCCAGATATATACTTTCAGTCTCATCTAAACAGTGTGTGCATGCATTATATCCCTTGTTCGTCTGTCCTGAGATGTTACTAAGAGCAGGCCAATCATTGATGCTTACGAACAGCAACGCTCGTAGGTTGAATGGCTCCTGTTTGTGCTCATCCCACACACGTAAACCTGGTTCGGCCCACAACTGTAAAAGTTCATCAACTAATGGCCTTAGGTACACATCAATGTCGTTGCCGGGTTGCTTCGGGCCTTGGATGAGCACTGGCATCATAATGAACTTCCGCTTCATGCACAACCAAGGAGGAAGGTTGTAGATACATAGAGTGACGGGCCAGGTGCTGTGACTGCAGCTCTGCTCCCCAAAAGGATTCATGCCATCTGTACTTAGACCAAACCATAAGTTTCTTGCTTCACCAGCAAAGTCCGGGAAGTCTCTCTCGATTTTTCTCCACTGTCGACCATCAGCAGGGTGCCTCAACATCCCGTCTTTCTTACGTTCTTCCATGTGCCATCGCAACAACTTGGCATGCTATTTGTTTCTGAACAAGCGTTTCAATCGTGGTATTATAGGAGCATAACACATCACCTTGGAAGGAACCCTCTTCCTGGGTGGCTCGCCATTAACATCACCAGGGTCATCTTTTCTGATCTTATACCGCAATGCAGTGCATATCGGGCATTTATCCAAATTCTCGTACTTCTCACCGCGGTAGAGGATGCAGTCATTAGGGCACGCATGTATCTTCTGCACATCTAATCCTAGAGGGCAGACGAGCTTCTTTGCTTCGTATGTACTGGCGGGCAATTCGTTATTTCTTGGAAGCAACCTCTTCATGAGTACCAGCAACTTCTCAAATCCCGAGTCAGTCACACCGGTCTCTGCCTTCCACTTCAGCAATTCCAGTGTGCTACCCAGCTTCTTCTAGCCATCTTCACAAGTTGGGTACAACAATTTGTTGTGGTCCTGTAACATCTTCTCAAACTGCAACCTCTCCTTTCTGTGTCGCAGTCTCGCTTTGCATCAGGAATGACCCGACCAAGATCATCTGCGGGCCGGTCTGGTTCCCGTTCTTCACCTCCTTTTTCTTCATTGTCTTCCATTACGGTATCAGCGTATTCAGGGAACATAGATCGGTAGTTTTCATCATCGTTCTCTTCTTCATCGCCGTCTTCCATCAAAACCCCTCTTTCTTCATGTTTGGTCCAAACATTATAGCCGGACATAAAACCAGACCGAAGCAGGTGGCTCTGAATGACTTTTGCAGAAGTGTGAGCCTTCTCATTCCTACAGTCAACACATGGACAACACATAAAACCATCCCGTCGCTTGTTCTCCTCGGCCATAACTTGAAAAGAACGCACGCCTTATCTGAAAGCGACAGAGCGTCGGTCACCGTACATCCATGGATGGCTTATCTGTATCATACAAATATATGTCAAACGCAATCACTATGCTAAAATTAGTACTGCACGACGGTCTTAACGAGAAAATAGTTGCTAACCTTTTATTACACTTGGAAACAAAGATGAGAAAACTTAAGTGTGGCTCGGGCACCTTATATCATGTCTGTCTTGCGTGATCTAATTTTGCATTGCTCTAATGGACATTTCACCGAACACCTCTAGTGCATATGTATGAACAAGAAGAAAAATAGCACAACAACACTCTCTCCCACCAGGAAAAAAACAGTTGAGAGGGGGAGAGGGTGTGCGTATATATAGGGCCAGAACACTAGTCCCGGTTGGAGATACAAACCGGGACTAAAGGGGGTGCCCCCAGCGAGCGGCAGGGCCAGGGCCCTTTAATCCCTGTTTGACCCTCACACCGGGACTAATGGGGTCTAACGGGCCGGGACATATGGTTCTGGGTGGCTCGGGCCGTCCGGCCAGGGCCATTAGGCCCGGCCCCAGCCACAGCCGGGACTAATGGCCTGGACGAAAGGCCTGTTTCTACTAGTGTTCGCTAGAGCGAGGGCGTGGAGGTTGTCGGGGTACCCGGACGTGTGTGCGATCACGGATGCACCACTGCTTTGCGGTGCTGGACTGGATGGTGTTGGACCTGCTGGACCGGATGGACTTCTTCTCGATCTTGAAATTTGCAAACGTTCGACTACATCATCCATGAGTACAACCTCGTTAACGCTATTCGGTCTTCGAGGGTATGTATTCTATAGATGTATATCCACCCGTTGCTTGTATCTAGTAGATAGATCTTGATACTTAGTTGTTCCCATCGTAGGAAAAAATTTGTTTTCTATGTTGCGAACCCTTCAATATGTCTACACTATGCGGCTATGGCGCAATATGCGGAACAGATTGTAGATGTGTTTGAGCAGCGGACAAATGTTTTTCTCCAACATGGTTGAATCCTGTAAATAAAACGAAGTAATGTAAAGTCTGTATATTTTTGGGTGGGCTGGTAATGGCCTTATAAAGTTATATGTATTCGCACGTAGTGCGTTGATTGAATATAGAGTATGCATTTCATTTTCGTTAGCCTGACGTGGTCAGCTACTCAAGTTATATGTGTTGTTGTCAATCGACGAAGTCGTAAGGCGAGGCGTAACCCCCGAGTATGTTTGAGCATGAAATAGTATAAGGGAGAATTTTTTTGGGCCAAGGAACTTAGCTTTTTTTCATCATAATGCAGGGGTATAGTATTTGGCTAAGTAGCCTGGCTAAATAGCCTTATTGAAAGTAAAAGATAACTAGGGGTAGAAGCGTCGCAGTTTTCCGACGTTCCATGGGTTGGAATATTTGACTCCTGACTCGACGTCCTTGAGGCGGTAGGCGCCACCTAGGATTACTTCATTCATGATGTAGGTTCCTTCTCAGGGTGATTCGAGCTTTTTGTGCCCTTCCCGCTTGAGTCGTAGAACGAGGTGTCCTTTGACGAAGGACCTTGGACGCAGCCGGCGGCTATGGTAGTTGTGGAGGCTCTGCTGATACACTGTTAAGCGAGTTGCAGCGATGTCACGCACCTCGCCCAGCGTGTCGACGACGTCTTCTAGTGCGGCCAACGATTCGGCCTCGCTGTAGGCAACGACCCGTGGGGCCTTGTAGCATACCTCAGCAGGCAGCATAGCTTCGGCTCCGTGCACCATGAAGAAGTGTGTGTAGCTAGTTGAGCTGTTTGGCATTGTTCGCAGGCTCCATAGAACAGAGGGTATCTCGTCCGCCCATGCTCCCGCCAGCCTTTCGAGCGGGCATAGTAGACGCTTCTTGATGCCGTTGTCGATGACGCCCTTGGCCTTTTCGACCTGTCCATTGGTCTACGGATGCGCCACAGAGGCATATGATAGGTTGATTCTGAGGTTTTCGCAGAAGCCTCAGAACTCCTTCAAGATGAAGTTTAAGACATTGTCCGTTATGATGCTAGGGGGTACTCCAAACCTGTAGACAATGGACTCGAAAACCTTGATGGCGGTGGCGCCGCTTTGGTTAGTAATAGGCGTGGCCTTGATCCACTTCGAGAATTTGTTGACTGCTACCAGGAGGAAGACGTTCCCTCCTTGCGAGGAATTTGGCAGTTTGCCAATCATGTCGAGCCCCCACTGGGCGAAAGGCCATCCCAGCGGTATGGTCCGTAGCTCCGATCCGGGCGCGTGTGGCTTGTCTACGTACCGCTGACAGGCATTGCACCTCTAAACTATCTCCTTGGCGTCGTTCATTGCGGTTGGCCAGTAAAAGCCAGCTCGTAGAGCTTTGGCGACCAGAGCGCTCCTGCCTACGTGGTGGCCGCAGATACCCACATGGATGTCTAGGATGATGCTTTTGCCGTCGTTGTTGGTGATGCATCATTGGATCACACCCAAAATGATGCGCTTCTACAACTCACCATTGATGATGGTGAAGGCCTTTGATCGGCGAGATATGCGTTGTGCATCTATCGGGTCCTCAGGCAGTTGTTTGCTGATAAGGTAGTGGAGGTACATCTAGGTCCATGTTTCCTCGACCGCCATGACCTGCATAAGGCTTACTAGCTTGACCTCCGTGTCGAGCTTTTTGGGTTCACCCTGTCCTTCGGGTGGCGCAGCCCCAGAGTCCTCTGAATCTTTGGCTGTGCCCTTTGGAAATTTCCGCTTGATGGAGGGTACGCAGATTTGCAATCATGTTGGCGCTATGTGCATCGCACTTGTTCATCGTCTGGTAGACGACGATATTCGAGTCACCATATATGACGAGGCATGTGGCGTCACACACCTTGGCCATCCTCATGTCGTGTATCAGTGCCTAGTATTCAGCCTCATTGTTGGATGCGCGGAATATCATCCGAAGAACATACCTCATCTTGTCCCCTTGAGGGGACGTCAGTATGACGCTGGCTCTTGCTCCAGCCTCGCACTTGGTGCCGTCGAAATGCATTGTCCAGGACTACAACATGTCCGGGTTGTCCGGCAGCTGGAGTTCCATCTAGTGGACGAGGAAATCAGGGAGCACTAGAGACTTGATGGTGGTGCGCCGCTCGTAGATGATGTCTCGCGGAGATAGTTCGATGCCCCATAACGCTACTCGCCCCGTGGCTTTGGGGTTGTTCAGGATGTTCGACATTGGGGCGTCGTTGACGACCACGATCTGGTGGTCCTGGAAGTAGTGGTCCACTCGAATTTTCTTCGGCCATGCGGCTGATGAACCTGCTAAGCGTCGTGATTTGCCCAGCTAGATGTTGAACTCCCTTGAGGTTCTTGGGTTTCTCTATGTCTAGTATAGCCCTGATTTTCTTCGGGTTTGTTTCGATGCCACACCAAGAGATGAAGTACTCGAGTAATTGGCCAGACGAGATGCCGAAGGCGCACTTGTCTCGATTCATCTTGATCTTGTTATGATCAAGGTTGTCAAATGTCTCACGAAGGTCGTCGGTTAGCTTCTTGGCTTCCTTGGTCTTGATCACTATGTCGTCGACATAGACTTGAACATTGCGACCAATCTGGTTCTTCAGACATGCCTGCATACATCTCTGGTAGGTGGTGCCTGCGTTCTTCAGCCCGAAAGGCATTGTGTTGTAGCAGAACACCCCGAACGGTGTGATGATATTTGTTTTCTCCTGGTCCTCAGCCTTTGGCCGAATTTGATTGTATCCTGAGTAGGCGTCGAGGAAGGAGAGTTTCTCGCATCCTGTAGTGGAGTAGATTATTTGGTCGATCCGTGGTAGAGGAAAGTGGTCCTTTGGACAATGCTTGTTCAGAGATGTGAAGTCCACGCACATCTGCAGGATGTCCGTGTCCTTCTTAGGGACTAGCATGGGGTTGGCCAGCCACTCGCTTTCCTTTATCTCCCTGATGAAGTTGGCATCGAGGAGTCTGTTGAATTCGATACCAACGGCTTCGGCTCTGGGTTCACACAGTCGATGCATCGACTGCTTAACTAGTTTGGCATCTGGAAACACATTGAGTGCATGCTCAGCGAATTCCCTGGGAATTCCTGGCATGTCCGTAGGACACCAGGCGAAAATTTCCCAGCGCTCATGGAGGAATTCGACGAGCGCACTTTCCTATGCGGAGCTCAGGTCATTGGCGATCAACGCCCTCTTGGAGGTGTCCGTCGGGTGGACCTGCACCTACTTAGTGTTGATTGTGGAGTCGAAAGACATGTCAACCGATAAGATGTGATTTCCTCGTACAGCCTCACGCGCGATCTCCCAGTCGATGTCGTTGAGGTGGATTTCCTGGTGGGCACGGCTTGCACCCTCAGTGCCTCGAGGTGCCCTTTTCCCGGTGGGATTTTGCGGGGTCGCCCTGGTTCCTCCGGTTTCAGCCTGAGGGTTGGGAGGGGATTTGTCGGTTGGACCCAGCGGTGGGTCGGTTCCGTCGTTGACGTCGCCGCCGTGGATGACGGATCACATGTAGCGCCCACAGAGAGGATCGCTGCTTGCGCAAATTTTAGATCCGGAACCGTAGGTTCCTTCATCCGAAGGAGGGTCGCACAGATCGGAGTTGCAGCTGTTGCTGTCATCCGAATCGCTTGTTAGCGACTCCGAGTGCAAGGCGCCGATTGGTGGTGCCCACAAGGCAGGCCTGATCAGCGGGGGTAGCACCCGCTTTGGGAGGGGGAGGGTGCCGGTCTGCCCCACCTGGAAGCAGAAGCTCCTAAAAAGCATCTCGAATCCGTCGCCTACGGACTCAAAATCTTTGCGGGTGGCGGGTGAGTGGGCGGTGAAGTCGAAGGCGCCTAAGAGGAGGTGATTCTCTATCGCCGTGGAGTCGTAGATCGCTTCGGATGGGACCGTCACGACCGCACGATCAGCGTCCCTAGTTCCCATAGACGGCGCAAATTGACGAGGTTTTGACTAGTCAATGCCCATTGTTATGGACTTGGGTTTTGGAGAAGATGGGGATGCTGGAAGTCGCGAGACGGGTAATAGGCAAGCAACGCGAGGACACGAAGTTTACCCAGGTTCAGGCCCCCGGAGGGAAAACCCTACTCCAGCTTGTCTGTTCTTGATTACGGCGGAACTGGGGGTTACAGGGGTGCGCAGATGTTATCTGGCGTGAGGTGTGTGTATAAGTTGGAGAGGTCCTTCTCGTCGTGCCCTCCTGGACTTTATATAGATTGGCCAGGTCTCGGGTGTAGGTCGAGTCGGTTACAGGTTAGGGTTGAACCCTTTAAAATTCTATATATTGCTAGTCGTGTCCTTCAAGGATTCGAACTTCTAGTGGGTTTGAGCCACCCGAAATCTTCTGGACATCAAGTATTCACGTGGACCTTCCCTGGGCTTGGACCGGGTATACTAACACGAGGCATCCGTAGGGTATATCCATGTCAAAGGGCTTTGTTGGACCTCTGTTCCTTCGCGGGACACAATCTTCGACAAATATCTTGATGCACCATCAACAACTGATTGAACAGTTGTCAAGAGAATTGTGAGATATGTCAAGAAAACTCACATTTTATAAATCACACTCTACTTCTTTGAGTCCTTCATATGCACACTGGACTTGTTGTCCTGATGACAGAAGCTCTACAAGAGGTTGGAACATATCTAGTTTCGTGGAATGCTAGAAAACAAGATATTGTGTCACGTTCAAGTAGAGAAGCTGAATACAAAGAATTAGCTAATATGACTCCTAAGTTGACATGGGTTGAATCACTTCTTGTTGAGCTTGGATTCAAGCTATAGGAAAAATCATGTCTATGGTGTGAGAATTTTGGTTCTACATATTTATCTGCAAATCATATTTTTCATGCACGTACTAACATGTAGAGATTGATTTCCACTTTTCTCTTGAACTAGTGGCAGTTAAATGGTTAGATATTAAGTTTGTGTATAGCAAGGATCAAGTGGTTATGGCTTCACCAAAGCACTTCCTGTTTTGAAATATTGATGTGTTTCGTCATAATCTAAATCTTTGTGCCAGTTTAGACTAAGGGGTCGTTAAACTACATGACTCATAGGCATGCTGCGGTTATATGGTGTTCTCGTTTTATACGCCACAATATGGGGATATTCCTATCCTATATAAACACGAACCACGAACGCGAGATTGTATCATTTTTCTCCTAGTTTGATAGCACGCACACGTATTATATAGGTCTAGGCTACAAGTGTCTTATTCCCATGATAATCGTCTACTATATATCCAAACTACAAGACAAGTCGAAACCTAACCCCACTTGTACCAATATCGACACAAACTGAACAAACTCAACCCTACTCATATCCCATTTGGCTATCTTGATTTCTTCAATGCCTCAAACTTGCATGTACCCTGGACATGAATTATTTTCCATGATTTTCGCCTCCACTTGACTCCAGCTATAGTTGTAGTCCCTTCTTTATGGTCAATATCACACAACAACCACATATCAGCATGAAAGTTCTTGAACTTGATGGAATTTCAAGGTCCCTCTTTAGTCACTAATACTACATTAGCACATCCGGGCACTGACTGTTATAAATGTTGAGGCACACGCTGAATCGTCGCGCTTGCACTTAGATGTTAAATGAAAAAATGTATAAATGACATTGTTTTCTCTTGGCACATTGGATGTGTCTAGGTACATTAATACTTCGTGCTGAACAAATAGGGTGCTGCGCAATCTTTTGTGGTGTTAGGTAGATCTTTTACAGCACATAAATTAATCATAATCTAATTTGAAAATCATGTTGTCTGTTTCAGTGTTTCTTCATTCAGATTATAACTTTTCAATACATTGAGTTAGAAAATCCATTTTAGTATATGATATTATATTGCCACCACTTTTTGAAAGGATCTGCTCGTTGTACTGGATTTCTCTACTATTCGATAAAGTCATGCTAATATATAGAAAAGAGAAGGAGTATAGCCCCACTCATTCTGCAGGACTATCTCCAAAAAGAAGGGAAATGTATAAAATAAGAATTATCTATGGCTTCTCTATTATGCTCGCCCTTCTCCTGTTCTCCATGCATGGTACCGGAGTGCTTAGACGGCTGTCTATTCCCGATTTGGAGTGCCTCTGTTAGCGACTCGCGGATCTACGCCATGAAAGCGACCTTACAGATCCAGCCATCCTCAATGTGTCTTATGCTTCCGACCTCGTTGTGGATCTGAAAGAAACATCATAAGGATTAAAGAGAGAACAAGTCTGTAGATTAGATGAAAACAAGCTTGCCGTACTTTGGGACTAGTTGCTGATTTGGCCCAAGTGGCCTGGACCAAAAGGACACACGAAGGGGTTCTGGCCCTACCGGCCCATTCCCTCGGTTCCTCTCTCTCTCTCTTGTCCTCATCTCCTCTCCTCCTCGACCCCGTGGGGTGCTGGCGCCGCCGCCGTGCGGTGCTCTCCGCCATAGCCCTCGCTGCCCGCTGCCGTGGTGCAGGGTGAGGCTGTCGACTACGCTTGTTCATCTCCTCCGCTTCGATTTGATTTCGGACCCCTCCTGTGGACAGGCTCGCCTCGTTCCCGAACCCTAGGGTTTGGGGTTGGATGCTGCCACCGCCGCCTCTGATCCTCCTATGGTGGTGTGCGGTGATGTGTGTTACTGTGGCCGCCTCCGTGGCTTGTGCGGGTTGCAGCGCCCTCTGGGTGCTCCCCATGCCGCCGCGAGTACGTCAGCCCTTCTGCTTCCTCTTCAATTCGTCAGCGAGGACCTCAGGTGAGTTGTGTCTTTGTGGATTCTAGTGTATCTAGTTACCTTGAGTCCCTCTGCATGTATCAAGTCGCCAATCTCTATTCTGTGCTTGTGTTGCTACTAGAGGTATTAACCGTGGTATTATAGGAGCATACCACATCACCTTTGCAGAACCCTCTTCCTGAGGCCCTGCTCTCCCTTAACATCACCAGAATCATCTCGGTTGATCTTATAACGCAATGCGCCACATACCGGGCATGCATCCAAATTCTCGTACTCCTCACCGCGATATAGTATGTAGTCATTAATGCATGCATGTATCTTCTGCACCTCTAGTCCTAGAGATCAGACGACCTTCTTTGCCTCGTCTATACTGACAGACAATTCATTATCCTTTGGAAGCTTCTTCATCCAAATTTTCAGTAGCTTCACAAATCCCTTGTCAGATAAACCATTCTCCGCTTTCCATTGTAGTAATTCCAGTGTGGTACCGAGCTTTGTGTTGCCATCTTCGCAATTTGGGTATAACAATTTTTTGTGATCCTATAACATGTGCTCCAACTTCTTCTTCTCGTTTTCATTTTCGCATTCGCTCCATGCATCAAGAATGGCCTGACGAAGATCATCAGCAGTCTCATCTAATGCCCGTTCTTCACCTTCTTCTTGTTCATTGTCTTGTAGTGCAGGAAACATTGGATAGTTGTCATTATTCTCTTCTTCTTCGTTGTCTTCCATCATAACCCCGCTTTCTTCATGCTTTGTCCAACAAATATAGCCGGACATGAAACCTGATTGAATTAGGTGGATGTGAATGGTTTTGGATGAAGAGTAATCCTTCTCATTTCGACAGACACGACACGAACAAGACATAAAACCATTCCGCTTGTTTGCCTCAGCCAAATCGAGGAAAGAATACACGCCTTTAATGAACACGTCAGACATTTGGGGAGCGTTGTACATCTATTCTCGGCTCATCTGCAGTATAATTAAAATTTTCTATCATATAAAAAGTTTGGATCGTTTTTACTACAATTACTTTTACATGCACTATGTTTTGAATTAAAATTTTCTATCATATTAAAATTTTATATGCACTAATTTTTGAATAGGACAAAACTGTTAACATAAAAAATGTTGACTATTTAATTATTCCTCTAACAGTGAAAACCTTATTCAATTCTGAGATTCGAAACTCCTAAAATACATATCTCAACTCTTAGTAACTTTTTGTATAATCAAACTATGCTTAAAATTACACATCTAAAATTCCATCTACACTTCTAAGCGTGAAATCCCTCTCTCTAGTTCTAGAGCATTGAGCTAAACTATAACAATAAGAGATGAGAGATTGAAGTTGCTAACCATTTTAGAAGCTTGGATTGATAGATGATGCCACCAAATCTTGACAAAGCTTGGATTGAAAGTTGCCACCAAATTGGACAAAAAATGAGGATGAACTTGAGATGTTCCTTGGAGGAAATGGCCATGCTTGTGTGATGGGTCGAAGAGGGATATATAGTGGTAATGTATTGTCCCGGGTGGTAAAAAAACCTAGACTAGAGGTTGATTTCTAGTCCCGGATGGTAACAAGAACACAGACTAAATATAGCCATCGGTCTCACAGGTGCTCTAGTCCCGGCTTGTGTTACCAGCCGGGACTAGAGGTTGCCCATGGACCGGGACTAGTCATGTGGCGCCATCTAGCCGTTGCAAAGTTTACAGACCGGGACTAGTGCTAACACTAGTCCCGGTTCCAGACAGGACCGGGACTAGAGGCCGGATCAGCTCCAAACGAAAGGTGTTTTTCTACTAGTGAAGTGTGTAGATTAGATGAAAACAAGCTTGCCGTACTTTGGGACTAGTTGCTAATATTAAATTGCATGTGTGGCATTTTCTTAGATCAAAGGCCAGCGCAGCACAGCTTTTTATTGCTAAAAAGCTCAAAGACAAGGTTGCATGCGTGGCATAGTAAATTGCAAGTGACATGCTGCAGGATAGGTCCTTGTGAGAAAAGAGAAAAGCTGCCGCCTGAATAGAAAAAGGGAATGGATCGTGGGGAAGACGGCCAGGCTGAAAAAATAGAATAGGACAGAGGATGTCGGAATCAACGCACGCGGGATGTTTCATTTTTTTTTTCTTGTAGACGAAATGCTACCTTGAACGCGTTTACCGGTTTAACGCGTTGCAGTCGTTAGCAAAACTTAGGTTATATACTATCGACGGAGTACCTCCCTTTTCTTATTTTGCTCAGGGTCATATACGGTCTATTTGGCCTACACCCAGCTACCACTCGGTGATCATTTCCTAGAGACACAGAGAGAGGGAGCAATGGCGGCAGCTGTGCCCTTCGTCAACACTATACTGGCAAGCATCACTGCCGTGAGTACCATGGGAAGGGAAAATCAGAGGCTCCAAGGCAAGATCGAGGGTACTTTGGGGCGATTGCAGTCAGAGGTCAGAATGGCCGAGTGGGATATGGAGAAGTATGAGGGCACTGACGAGAAGCTAAGCATGGAAATGCAGGAGTTGCTTTGTGACATTGACGACTTCACAAGTGATCTATCTATTCCAGGGAAAGCCCATGCCTTCGTCAACTCGTTGACTGCAAAGGATTCCCGTCCTGAAGAAATCGAACTCATCGAGTCTTTCCTGGCGAGCATCAAGAGCATCGCAGACCGGCAAAAGGAGATCTGTAAACCAGGTAATCCTGATTCGAATGTTCCATCTGCTGCAGCAGCTCCTTCTTATGCTCCTGAGAAGGATCTTGATGAGGGCTTCCCGGTTACCAAGAGAAATTTCATGGAGCTGCTCTCCCCAGCCCATGGTGGGCAGATGAGGCTGATCTCAATTGTGGGATTTAGCGGCTCGGGGAAGACTGCACTCGCAAGGGCGGTCTATGAAGCCACGGTCGTCCAGCCGTCCCCACCCCAAACAGATATCCATGAAGCCAACTCTGTTCAACCTTCTGCATCCGCAACTGAGATCCATATAGTAGTCAATCCTGTCCAGCCGTTTCCATCAGGAACAGAGATCCAGAGAGCCGCCACTCATGTCCCGCCGTGTCCACCCACCTCAGAACCGATCATCGCTCTTGAAACCACTCCGACTCCGCTAGCTCTAGAAATCCAGGAAGTGGTCGCTGCCAATAATGCCACTCCAGTCCAGCTGTCTCCACCCACAGCACAAATTTCTCAACCCGTTGCCTTCAATTGTAAAGGTTGGGTTGAGGCGTCGACATGCAAAGACGCCAAGGACCTTCTAAACAAGATTCTCAACGCACTTCACCCCAGTGGTGGCGGAGCTGGCACTAGCGGTGAGTGATGTCAAAGCTCAAAACCATTTGTAGTGATGCCAGGAACCTAGATTTATCGGGTCAATTTTGGTGTATCCATAGATGGGTTCTCTTTGCTCACCATTTTTTCGTGATGTCACTATATATGCAGCTTCGCCACTGCTTCACCCGGCAGCCGGCGGGAAGGACGCCTCCATAGCTATCCGAAATTTCCTGCAGGACAAAAGGTCTCTCTCTCTCTTCATTTTTTACAATAGGCGCGTACATAGTCAGTCTAGTTCCATAAAAGCTCAGGTTTCACAATCTATGTATATATTGTAATATATTTACATAACCTATATATATTATATACTTTATACTTCTAAATTTTCTAAACAAAATACACTTTTTTTTTCGGTGTCTCCTCTTTTCCAAAAATTGACGATAAAAACTTAATACCGATTCGTTTCGAAGACCGAACGAACGCACCCAAAGCCCGTATGATCGTCTTAGACGTATACTTATTCACGTATCCGTGCGAGGCAGAAATTAGAAGGTATATTTTAAAATGTGGCATGCAAAGAAGTAGATCGCGATAACAGGAGGTGGGATCAGATGGTGAGAACGTGGAGTATATCCAGCTCAACCGCGTACACATATACGGAGGTATATATAGTCTGGATATGGGTTTCGATTGGCCAAAAGAAAACTGGCTCATACAAACTTAAGTTTTTCCCTTGTCCCTCCCAATTTTTAAGATTTCCCCTCATCGCCCTTGCGAGGCAATGGGAGGAAACCCTTAGCATGCTACCATGCCCCGCCTATACCTCCCTCCTCTCTCGCTGCCTCCGGAATGCGCGGCTGGGAAAATTCCTGGTCTTCACCGGGAGCGGTTGGGTGATCTTGTCCCTTTGCGCAAATGATCGGTGCAGGCTCACACCTCCGGGCTTGGGTGTGGTGTAGCCACCAGGCACCTCGGCGTGGCGGCTCAACTGCGCGGTGTGGAAACCGGATCTCTAATGGTGGCTAAAGGTTGGTGTAGCGGCAACACGACAAGCAACCTGGTGGACCATATTTGGCAGATCAGCGACAAAAAAATGTGGAGATGCCCCCTGTTCTACGGTTGCGGCAAGGTCGCTAGCTAGTGACAGTCGTGCACCAATGCGATCCAAGCCGACGATGACGGCCCTCGAGGCGTCATTACCAAGTTTGACTTGTTGCTGCTGCAAATGTTCTTCCTTCTTTCTAGATGTTTCGGGTGAAACCCTAGACCTGGGTCTCCTAGGGTCGAATGACGACGGTCTGTGTCATTCTCAGTCTTGGGTGCATCTATTTGGAACACGTGATGCCAGAAGGGTTTTGCTGGTGGAGCAGTGTTAATCTACCCCATTGATGACGACGAGTCTCGGCGATTATGACATAGGGCGGTGGTGCCATCCAACGCCATGGCGGCATTATTGCAGGCCTAGCAAGGTCAATGACTGGATCCCTGTCCTAAAGATGGCGGAGGTGACTTCTAGCGCGGAGGTACCCTTGGCTTGCCCCTAGGCAGTTTTGTGTGGTCTCTTGTTTTTTAATGACGTGCATAGGTGCAAAGACAGGCCAATGGCCCTCAAAATGTCCACCCCGTTCATCAAGGATGTAGGTGTTCCGACGGTGGCTGTTACGTGAGGTGACTTCGGGTTGATCTATGTATTTTCTTTGCAAGTCTATGTTTAATAATGAATAAAGAATTGTGCATCATTTTGATGCAGAGACCGGGATATCACCTACATTTCAAAAAAAATGTAATATATTCGCCAAGCCCCACATTTATAAATATGTGGATGAACATAGTCTTTTGTATATCATTCTACATAACTTATTGTATATTCTGTTATGATTTTTATGGAATTTCATATTATGAATATGCTTTCAAGGCCAAAACTATTGATATACAATTTCATCTCTCAAATCTTATTATTTCTTCCACATTAGTAATAGAAGTTAAAAGAGAAAAAATGAAGTTTACTAAAAAGCGTATGAATTGTTTAGTAAAAGAATGGTCACATTTAAAAGTTATCTCCTCACAATGATCAAGATGATGATTTTTATGCACAATAAAACCCTCACAAGCACACAAAATGTTGACGGCCTGACCAACCTAGAAACCCAGACGAAGTGTACATCGTTGTTAGACAGAAAGACCATTTGGGAGGCTTCCGTCAAGCACCATTGTCATCACACACACTCCACAAGCTAGTGACTTCACCCTTTGAAGCCCGTTGGTGATACTGTCATGTCCTGAATAGCAGACACCGG
This sequence comes from Avena insularis, assembly GCA_023614405.1. Taxonomy (NCBI): domain Eukaryota; kingdom Viridiplantae; phylum Streptophyta; class Magnoliopsida; order Poales; family Poaceae; genus Avena; species Avena insularis. Next base: position 45,954,351 of record CM042695.1, read on the forward strand.
GGATGCACACAGTCCCCTTTGGAGTTTGGCCAGGGGCACAACGCGTCGTAACCAACAAGGGAGATCCCAACTCATGAGCACACATGTTTTTCTTATCAAGGTTCAAGACGCATTGTGCTAATCTCTATGTCCTGCAACAATGGAATATAAGGCGGATATGAATATGTTACAAAGTTGATCCCTGGAAACAGAGATTGAGCCTCTCTCTCTCTCTCTCTCTCTCTCTCTCTCTCTCTCCTTTTATATCATGAAGGAGTCACCACACAGTCCGACTAGTATCCCCGGGTGTCCGAGAAAGATAAACAATTTACCAATGTGACTCTCCATACTGGGCTAGTCCCCAGGTGAAGCAGAACATAATCAGTCCGAGAATGAATAACTCATCTTTATTTATCAACAACGTCGGCACCTGGATATATTTCCTGGGAGAGTCCCCCCCACGCGCCTCTTTTCGGGTCGCGGTCCGCTCATCGTATCTGGAATACCACGACTACCATTTTTTTTTGGAAATGGGCGTTTGTATTAACATAAAATGTTTAATGTTTACACCCGGCGCTTGTATTAACATATAAATCTTGTCATTTCTACAAAGCCATAGCGATTATATAATGGCAAACATTTCCACCCTAAACAAAGTTCTGTACTTATCAACAATTTCATACAGCCAATTACCAAAAACATTGGTTACTGAACTTGGAGGAGATAAATCAGAAGCTATTTGGATAAATGACCATATAGAACGAGCAAATTTGCAATGGAAGAATAAATGACGAATTGTTTCATCGTGGTGACAAAAAACGCATTGTGTATTTCCATGCCAATTCCTCTTTACAAGATTATCTTTTGTTAGGATTACACCCTTCCGTAGATACCATGCAAATATCTTCTTCTTAAGGGGTATTTTCATTTTCTAAATTTTACTATTATCATCGACCAGGATATCAGGTTGAATCAATGCTCTATATAGTTAGCCAACAGAAAATTTACCACTTTCTAGTAATTTCTATTTGAACACGTCAACACCATCCGACAATTATATCATGGATAATCGTAATAGTAGATTGTTTCAAGATACCAGTCGAGGACCAATGGGACTTGTTCTGAAAGACACGTTAGGAGGGTTGTCTGCAATCACTGTGGAAATTATATCCCCTTTGTATCTAATAATCGAATATAGAGCTGGATATTGTTTGCGGAGAGTAGTTTGGCCAAGCCATTTATCTTTCCAAAACTAAACTGTGATCTATCCTTAATCTCGAAAGCACCAAAATGAAAGAAATGTTTTTTGCTGGCAATAAGGCCCGCCCAAAAGTGTGAATCACCGAGTTTCCAAACCACTTGAGACACGCTTTGGACCCCACATATTTCCTCCATAACATGGTTTGCTAAACACCATCTTCTGTAAGTAGTTTAAAAATCTATTTGCCCAGAAACGCCGTGTTTTTGACTTGCAAATCGTGTATGTCCAGTCTACCATACTCCTTTGGGCGGCAAACCAAATTTCGTCTGGCCAATCGATACTTGTTTTCCTCACTATCCCATGGTGTTTTTGACGGCTACCATGGATGCAACAAGTACTCAGCGTCCGCGAGTGATGTCAGTAAGTACAACCCTTGAATGTAATCCTTTCCCGCCAAGGATCGCGAGGCAAGCTGGCTGGAGCACTCTCCCTCATGGGTGTCGGAGAGGAGATTTCTTCCCTCCTCTTGATAGATGCATTGAAGCTTCACTCCAGATTCACAACGACGGTACAAGTTCCCATCAATAAATAAATATACATCTTGTATTGTCGGGCCACGCTCTCGGTATCCTTTTACTATTTGTGGGGAGCTCCTGGTCTTAGAGATATCATAGTATGCTTGCGGATCATTATGGCCCTCGCATCGCCACCTCTTGGACTGAATGCTTCCGTGGAATTTGGCCATCCTCAAGGATTTTGCCGATGGCAATCTCCCTTCAGAAGGTTCATGGCTCTACCACCATTGCCTCACTAGCGATGGCAGGAGCGATGGGCTCTCCCGTCAATATTAGAAAAAGGCTTATAGTAGAAAATAAGATAATGTTCATGGATAAGATAATGGCAATCTCCCTTCATAAGGTGCTCCGGGGATAACTACCGTCAGCACCCCTCTATACAAATGTGTAGGCGCTAATCAACTACCCCCGGTGCACGCCATACATCGCGTGCTAGCGCTAACCCGTGTCCACCCTAACCCCACATCTCGCAGATACCCCCAACGCCCACATGTCCCACGGGTCGGCGCTAACCCGCGCAGTACCCCGGGCGCCCCATCAGCCATGCGGTGGTGCTAACATAACTACCACCGACACACCAAAATAAAATAAATGATAAAAACTTTAAATATTAAAATCCTTTGAGATGTATTATGTAATGTGATTTCCTTCTTAGGAAAAATAAAAAAAATGAATTTTGACTTTTTTGCGAAAAATCTTTATGTCATGGTAAAACAGCCATAACTTTTGTATACGACCTCGAAGAAAAATAATTCTATGAAAATTGATCTACGGGAAAAGTTACATTCGATTTCAACCACCTACGGTCGCTTACCATTTTTTAGATTCCACAAATTCAAAAGGGACTTTTTGATATGATTTTTATGAAGATTTGGACACTAGTAGATGAATTGTATTTGGAAAACCTTGCAGTACACTATTAAAAAGACATGATGCATGATTTAAAAGATGATATGGATGTCATATTTGGATTTATCTTTTTTTTATGATAGATTTACAAATATTATTTCTCGAATTCCGATTTATGGATTTATAGATATGAATTATTCCATATTAAATGGAAAAAGGCAAAATAAAATAAAATTCATTTTATTGTTATTTGGATTCAAGATTTATGAATTTATAGACATGAATTATTCCAGCGATTCCACATACGCATTGTTGGTTTCGCCCAGGGCCATAAAGTCGTGATGATGGTGACGATGGAGTGGGGGAAGGTTTACAAACGTCCTGTGCCCCCTACTTGGCGTGCCAGATGTCACGTCCTAAATTGCGGACACCGGGGATGCACACTCCCCTTTTGAGTTTGGCCAGGAGCACGACGCGTCGCAACCAACAAGGGAGATCCCAACTCATGAGCTTATATGGTTTTCTAACTCAGGGTCCTAGAGCCATTGGCCACCTTCATTCTTTGCTTGTTGGCGTCAGCCTGCCATAGCGAGGTTGGAGAGCAGTATGGATAACAGTGAAGGTGTTTGGTGTTCCTGCCTGTGCCGCCCCTCGGAGCAATCTGAGGGACTGAAGTTCAAATTGATTATAGGTATTGTTGAATTATTAGGCATAATTTTCACAATTAATTTCAGAATATAAATCATGATAGCAACATCTACAATCACGTAAAACTTTAACATACTAGATGTATTATTCAACATAAAAAATAACGGTGCATATGCAATAACATCCATAGTATAGCAACAGATCGAATCACAGTCTACATACTGATTAGTTGCCGATGTAGTAGTTGTTGTTGCAGAGGTTGCCTTACCCTGTCGAAGAAGTCGACATTGAAGACGAGTCGCCCGTGGACCAGGAGATCGCCCAGAAAGACGCGACGTGATGACGAACTTGTGCATTCGCGTAGAGCGCTTACCAAAAACCTTATCCTCCCTCTCCCGTACAGGATCGCAACGACGACTGGTTTCGGAGACCTTCTCTCCCGTCCGCCGGTGCAAGCCGACACGCGGAATTGAGTAGACTAAACCCTAGATGGGTTTCGGTGTGTTGTGTGTGGTGGAAGCCACACATGCGCTTATATAGAGCGGCTCCGGAAACCGTATAGGGCACAACATGGGCCAAGGCCATGTCGTGTACGAGTCGGTTACCACAGCCATGCTCCGGAAGCGACCTGAACCCACTAATTGTAGACATGTCTGTCAAAACCGCACACATTTTCCTGAGCAGCAAAATAAAGCTTGTCTCGGCGAGATACACACATTAAGACATGTTGCCAACCTGCCATACAGACTTTGAGAGTTATACATCTTTACATAGAGAGGGTTGGAAAATACTCTCCTCAGTCAAATACCCGCAAGTGCACAAGTACAAATGTGATGGTTTTCTCCCAGCCCACTCCTCATAAGGGGTCTTTTCTTTATTATTTTTAGAAATTCTATTTAGGACATGACATGAAGTCAACAAAGCTTCCCCCACCATGCCTTTGATAAACCAATAGTGGCTAACATGGAATTCATCATGTCATTCAACATGCGGTTTTTCCTCTCGGCAGTCCAGTTTGTTTAGGGTGAGTAGGGAGGCGTCCTCTCATGAATAATATCGTGTTCCTCATAGAATTCGTCAAATAATTTGGGAAAAATACTCACCACCACGACCCGACCTAAGACGCTTGATCTTTTTCTCTACTTGATTTCTAGCTTCGGACTTATAAATTAAAGTGGTATTAAGCCTCATATTTACTTTGCAACATGTAAACATGGTAGAAGGTAGCATCATCTATCAACATCATGAAATATCTTTTTCCACCTTTTGTCAACACACCATTCATCTCGTATAGATGAGAGCGTATGAGTTCTAGAGATGCCAAGTTTATCTCCTCAACAACCTTGTGAGGCTTTCGAGGTTGCTTTTCTTGCACACGACTATGGCACTTAGAACCTTTGGAAATAGTGAATTAAACTCAAACTAGACATCAGAGACATCAAACCAAAATTAATGTGACATAAAAGGAGAATGTCAAACATTGGTATCATCATTAACACCGCCATAAATACGATTCATAGATTTATGAAAAAATCTGAAAGTGAAAATCGGAACAAGCCTCCGAACTCATAAACTTTACCAACAAATTTTCCATGTTTTGAAACAACGACATTATTAGACTCTAAAACAACCTTAAACCCATCTCTGATGGAAGGAAGTCACTAACGAGATTCTTGTTCATAGTAGGGACATGCTGCAAGTTTCTCAGCTGCAAGATCTTTCTGGAAGTAAACTTCAGATCCACTATGCCAACACCACGAACATAAGCATGTGATCTATTCCCCATTAAGGCGGAAGAATCCCGATCAACCTGATAAGAAGTGAACATAGATATGTCAGCATACACATGAACATTAGCACCTGTATCAATCCACCAACATGGCGATTGAAACACCGAAAGAACAGTAAATGAATTACCGTACCCATCCGTGTTGCTAGCAGTCACGATGTTGAAATTCTTCCCACTTTTCCCACCACGATCTGCACGTTCTAGGAAGTCCTTGGAAAAATATCTGAGCACTAGGAAGTCCTTGGAAAAATATCTGAGCACTCCACAAGTATATTAACCTAGCCTGGCCATGTTCGGCTTCTTCTTCTTGAAGGTTGTACTCTTTTTAGGCTTGTTAAATGAGGGCTTATATTTCCCTTTGTCCTTACTGAGGGTCTAATCTGCACCATGTTGGCGCTAGACTGAAACTCGCCTCCTTTCTCAGAAGTGTCCATTGCCCGAGACTTCTCCTCAACTTCAAGAGACGCTATCATGTTTTCAACTGATATTTATTGTCTCTTATGCTTGAGAGTTGTGGCGAAGTTCCTCCATAAAGAAGTCAACTTTATAATAATACACCCAGCCACAAACTTGTCGGGTAATATACACTTAAGGATTTCAAGCTCGTTGGAAAAGCACTGTATCGCATGACCTTGTTCGACTACAGAACAGTTGTTAATCATCATGTAATCATGAAAGTTCTCCATGATGTACAGTTCACTGCCAGCATCTACTACATCGAACTTAGCGTTTAGTGTCTCCCAGTTGTTCTGAACCTCGTCAGATATAGTTTCTTTAGGTAAATCCTCACTAGCCTCGAATACTTTCAGAGCTTGCAGCCACATAGTGGTCTTATACTGCCACCTCTTCAAATGCACACCGATAAACTTTTCCGACTTCATTTCATTGGCCAAGTGTATCATGTTTAACTCGGGATATTGCCTATAATAAGGTTTTTGGATTGTTGGATTATTAGACATAGTTTCCACAGTTAATTCCAGAATATAAATCATGATAGCAACAGATACAATCACGTGAAACTCTAACATACTAGATGTATTATTCAACATGAACAGTAGTAATGCAATATGCAATAACAGCCATAGTATAGCAACAGATCAAATCACGGTATATGTACTGATCGGTTGCCGATGTAGTCGCCGTTGGTGCAGATGTTGTCGTAACCTGTCGAGGAAGTCCGTGTTGAAGACGAGTCGCCTGTGTACCAGGAGATCGTCCAGGAAGACGCGCCGTGATGACGAACCTGAGTAGTCGCGCGGAGCGCTTCCCAAAAACTTTATTCTCCTTCTCTCGTACAGGATCGCAAAGACGACTGATTCCAGAGACAAAGTGGTGAAACACTCCACCTTATAAGGTGATGCAATTCTCTTTCAACTTTCCATATAGGACTAAACTTTAGCTCCTAATCCAGGCACATGTGAACTGCCATCAAATTTGGCCAAATCACACATGCGATTTGAGATTTAGGAAAAATCTGAAATCTAGCATGTGCCCAAAGTATTGGTCTATTATTTCTAATAGGTATAATGATCCTAAAGTGCAACAATCATTTCCCGGCGATATAGTTGCCCTTTTCTAATGTATTATGTTTATTCACAGTATATGCCCTGTACACTATACCTTTATAAAATTATACATAGGTCGTAGTGGTTAGTTCAACCCCTCTGTTTCATCTTTTAATTATACATGAGCTTTTGATGAATTTGTTTCGAAATATGCTTCAGGTACTTGGTCATTATTGATGATGTGCGGTCTTGTGGTGTACATTGGAAGGATATAGAACATGCGTTCCCTAAACATGACAAAGACAGCAGAATTATCGTGACCACATGTGTTCATTCCATCGCTAGGGACTACAGCTCTGGCTGTCATTATGTGTACCGAATGGAATGCCTTGGTGAAGCTAACGCGGAAGGGCTATTCTGGAAGAAATTTTTTGGGCCCGGCTCTCATAGGCCACTTTCAGCTCCGGAGAGAAAATGTTCAACAAGTATCTTGGCTAAATGCGGTGGTTTACCACTGGCTGTGATTAGTGCAGGCAATTATTTGTGCTGGAAAGACAAGAACCCACATCTGTCAGATGAGCGCTATGAAGAGGTGTGCGAAGAACTTCATAACATTGCGGCAAGTGATGAGACCACCTTTGGTGACATGAAAAGGATGTTTGCCCAATGCTACAAGGACCTGACTGATTATGATCGCAAGAACTGCTTGCTTTATTTAAGCATATTCCCCAAGGGTCACCAGATTAACAGCAAGAGTTTCGTGAGAAGATTGAAAGGTGAAGCATTAGTTGCGGGGGATGTACTGAAATGTTTGAAGGAGTTGATTGACAAGAGTATGATCGAGCCTTCACTTTCTCATAACAGCTGCAGTGTTGCCAAAAGGTGTCAAGTTCAGGGTATGATGCTGGAGTTTACCATCCACAAGTCCGTCTCAAGAAACTTGGTCACCGTGGTTGAGCGGGGCATTGTCCGGCATAACAAACCTGATGGGAAGGATACGAGGTACAAAAAGGTCCGTCGGCTCAGTGTTCAGTCTGGGTCCAACAATGTCTGGGGACTCACTGTTCAGTCCGGCTACAGCAGCGACGATGGAAGCAGCAGCACTACTGTTCAGTCGGGCTCCAGCAGAAACGATCTAATTCCAGCGGGAATTGGACTGTCAGCTGTCAGGTCATTGACGATATTCGAAAGCGAGCTTCTTCATCCCCCGCAAAATATAAAGGGAAAAAGTAAACCTCTTCAGAATTCAAGGATCAATTTCAAGAGCTGGAAGATGATGAGGATCTTGGATCTAGAAGGTTGCAAGGGGCTTAAAGGTAGCAGTACACTTATTGATGACATATGTGAATTGTTGTTTCTAAAATATCTTGGTCTCAAGAATACAGATGTCGACAAGCTTCCCCAAAATGTGAAAAACCTAAAGATGTTGGAGACGCTTGACATCAGAAAGACAGGAGTGGCCATATTGCCTGTGGATGTATTCATGCTGCCCGCGCTATCCCACCTTTTTGGCAAGTTTGAGATACCACAGTTTGATGACAGAGAAACAGAAGCTCTTACGTTCCTGAAAGAGAAAAGTAAACTGCATACTCTTACTGGCATAGTCATCCACAATACACAAGATTTTAAGGTTGTTATAGAACATGCAAACAAGCTGAAGAAGGTTAAAGTATATGACAAGAAGCATACAGCTCCTGCTTCATGTACCCCTGTCTCTAAAAAGAAATATCTTTTCAGAGCTATTCTGCTTAACCGAAAGGACAATAAATCTTCTCACCCAAAGGTAGTAGCAGATAGAAGATTGGTTGGGGTTTTGGTCTCCTCTCTTCAGAAGCGCTTTCTGGATCTGGACACTATATCAATTGATTCTAGCGGTATCAGCAAAGCCTTTCTTGCGTCAGATCACAAGTCTCATTCCGTGATCAGCTCCATCAAACTGCGGGGACCCTTGACAAGTATTTCAGGTCCTACACTGAAGAATCTACGCAATCTCAGGAAATTGCATCTCTTCTCAACTGGTCTCGGCAGCCAAAAATTGGTGGAAGCCCTCCAAATCTTGAATTGCTTGCAATATCTGAAGCTTTCCGAGGAGGATCATCCTGGATCTTGGGAAGGTGACTTTTGCGTGCAAAGTCATGGGTTCCCAGCACTTCGGGAGCTGTGCTTCGAGGGCCCAAAGAAGTATCCACGGCTGAAGATCGCACAAGATGCCATGAGCATCCTGGCCTCTCTTCACCTTCTTTGTTCTCATGTGATGGGTGCTGAGGAAACAACAAACAATCGTCAATCCCCTAATGATCTGGTGAGAGTTGAGGGCATAGAGCATCTTAAATTACTCGATGAGGTGATACTCCACCATACCGTAGAGGATGCAACACTACATGCATGGAAAGAAGCAGCGAAAAAGCACACCAACATGCCGTCAGTGAAGAAGCAGCCAGCTGCTGCTAGCAGCAACATAGAATAATTTGTGGAGCTCTGCAGGCCGGCCGGCACATGTATGTAACATTAAATTTTCTACAATTCGTGTATATTTATCTCCTATTTTTGTCTTCGTCTTCTGTCTTGTTCGTTCTTTTCGTTCCAAACCTTTTGCTAAATAAGATGAACAATTCCACTGCATACATTCGGCTTCTAGATCATTATATCATCAAGCAGCAATCTGAAAATTGCTACGCGTGATATTATGTATGTACTTGCTTGGGAAAAAACAATGGGTATGCATTCTCCTGTAATGTTTTATTAAATCTGATGTTTGAGAAACTCGAGAAGGTACTTGTGAGCATATGTTTCCTCTAGTCCCAGTGCATGCCCTAGAATGAACGAGATCATATGGGATCACCTGCCCCATTAGCACTAAACTCTAGTGCTAATGCTTTTGTTGTGCATGCTGCCAGTTCAGATTCTACGAAGCCATCACACGGGTCATCTGTGAGGCGAGATACATGACGGCATCCTTAGCCGCCAAGGGATGGGTCCCATGATGGATTTTGAGCCGACAAATTTCTTATAGTACGGTGAAAAAGTATGTAGTAAACTGACTTAGGTATGTCTAAACTACTAGCAGTCATATTAACGATCCAGTAAATGTGAGATAATTTGCATATATTTAATAGAGTATAATAAGACTACATACAATTTATCCATATTTTTACCAATTTTTTGATGTAATTTAATTGAACTAGCATGGGGGCCTTCATAAATGCGAGGCCATCACCTATAACTTATTTCTTTAGTGTGTCAAAATATATTGGAAGTATTAATACATCCACAAATGTTAAAGGAAAACAATATATGTGCTAAATATATATATTATGCTTAGAAAACATCTTTGAGTTTTTTAATTCATGGGCGAGAGATTATAAGATTATTACTAAAACCCTACATTCATGAACATGTGAAGTATGTGCATGTGAATAAATTGGTAATCGAATTAAAGATTAGACCGTGAGCTACCTGGTAGTTTTTATGTGATGTTGAATAATTATGTGATGCATTCATATTGTTAAATAATTTGGGTTTTGACCACTAGTTCCGGGCCGTGAGGCCTCTAACGGCTAGAAACGGCCATAGTCACTAGTCCCGGGCCGGACCAGATCTTTAGTCCCGGTCCGCAATACGGACCAGAACTAATGACCTGGAGCAGGCCAGCTGGTCTTTTCGTGGACTATTAGTTTCTGGTCGTATCACGGTCCGGGACTAGTTGTCCACCACTATATATTATGCTTCATGTCCTGCTGCCCTAAAGCATATGGTGGCCATTTTTCTCAAAGAAGCAAGAGAGTTCATGCCATTTTTTTGTCAAGATTTGTCAAGATTTAGTTTGCAACCCCTAAATCCAAAGCTTTAAAAGGTTAGAACTTCATTCTTTCATCTCTTATTGCTACTTTAGCTCTATAATGCTCTAGAAGTATATATAGAGATATGGAACAATGCATGCATACTCTAGAAGTAGAAGGATTTTGATATATATGTGTAACAAATTTTGATTAGCCGCATAGTTACTGAAAATTGAAATGTATAATTTTAGAGTTTTAGAGCTTAGAATGGAATGAGGTTTTCACTGATAGAACAATAATAAAAAACTCCACATTTATCATGTTGATTGTTTTCTCCAATTCACAAATTGGTGCATGTAAATTTTTGAAAATTCAAAATTAATGCTCTAGAAGCTCTCAATATAACTTGTAATAATTTTATCATGTTGTGTAATGGTTTTTGATATACTTTTTATATAATGCAGATGGTCCAGAAATGGATGTACAGTACTGACCGACACTCTGGCGAGTTCATTAATGGCGTGCATGAATTCATCCGTGTTGCTGATGCAAACAAGCGCAATGGTTTTGTATTCTGTCCATGTAGTGGATGTAGTAATCAGAAGGATTACTCTGACTCAAAAACCCTTCACAGCCACCTGTTGAAGTCCGGCTTCATGCCCAGTTATAATTGTTGGACCAAGCATGGAGAGGGAGGGGTTATAATGAAAGACAATGAAGAAGAGGAGGAGGATGACAACTATCATGATTTCCCTGAGTACGGAGATACTTCCATGGGGAATGCTGAAAGGGAGGATGAAGAAGAGACACATGATGAACCCGCTGATGATCTTGGTCGGACCATTGTCGATGCACGAAGAGATTGTGAAACTAAAAAGGATAGGGATAAGTTCAATCACATGTTAGAGGATCACAAAAAGTTGTTGTACCCAAATTGCAAAGATGGTCTGAATTGCTGCGATGGAAGGCTGAGTGTGTTATACCTGACTCCTCATTTGAAAAGTTGCTGAAAATGATGAAGAATATGCTTCCAAAAGATAACGTATTGCCCGCCAGTACGTACGAAGCAAATAAGGTTGTCTGCCCTCTAGGTTTAGAGGTTCAGAAGATACATGCATGCCCTAATGACCGCATCCTCTACCGCGGTAAGGAGTAAGAGAATTTGGATGCATGTCCGATATGCACTTCACTTCATGAAAGGGCATTTATTGTCATAATCACTTTTGGTGTTCATTAACAATAAGTATATCATTTTACAGTTTGTTATTGTCCACAATTTGGTATTATCATTGATAAACTGCACCCACACTCTTGGGAAAAGACCACATTCATATGCCACTGTTCTGGAAACTCCAGACCGGAGTCTCCGGTGTGGTCCGGAGTTTCCGGTTCAGTTTCTGGTGGTGCCTCCCAGGATCTGGCTGGGACATTCTGACTAGGGGTCCGGAGGCTGCACCGGAGCTTACTCCGAAGTCTCCGGACTTTGTCCAGTCCGGAGTCTCCGGTGCTGGAAGACCGGAGTCTCCGGTTTTGCAGGGGCAGGTTTGCCCTGGGTCAGTTAGAAGGGAAGTCCGGAGGCTAGTCCGGAGATTGGCCGGAGTCTCCGGTGTAGACCGGAGTCTCTGGTCTACACACCGGAGTCTCCGGTCTGACTTTTCTACAACAGCCAGAAAACGGTTCGTGGAGGAGGCTGCCTATAAAAAAGGACCCTTATCTTCTTCCTCCAGTTGCTCGAGCTGCTCAAGAACACCAACCCCATTAGAGCCACCAAATCCACAAGATCTCTTCATCCAACCATCCAAAGTCATTGATCTTTGGAGAATCAGAGGAGGAGGCCTTGATTTACATCTTCACCAAGAGAGATCTTCATTTCCCCCTCATTCACTTGAGGGCCCCCAAGCTCTAGTGTTTCATTGGAAACCCTAACTTTGATTTGGTTCTTACAAGCTTCTCTTTGATTTTTCTTGACAGCTTGCTTGTATTTGGGAGCCTCCAATTCAGTTGTGGATGCGTGCCCCAAACTTGTTGTAAAGGTGCCGGCTTCCACCTCGAAGGTTGCCGATATAGTGGAAGGTGAATCGAGCCCGTTGGGGTGAGGTTCATCGGAGAACAAGGGATGCCTCTCGTGGCGTTGGTGGTTTGAAACCACCCCCTCTCCAAACGTAGACGTACTTCTCCTCAAAAGGAAGGAACTACGGGAAACAAATCCTTGTGTCTCCGCGTCCACTCCTTTGGTTACTTCTATCCTTTACCGCACTTTACTTACTTGTTCTTGCTTAGTGTTTTGCTAGTTTGTGCATGGTTGACATATAGGTAAATTCACCATAGTTGCATATTCTAGAGAATTTACCTTTCTTGTCAAACCCTAACTTGAGAAAGAATAAAATTTGAAGTAGCACCTATTCACCCCCCTCTAGGTGCCCATACGATCCTTTCAATTGGTATCAGAGCCTCGGCTCTTTATTCGGGCTTTACCGCCTAAGAGAATATGGGTAGCCGCGAAGGGGATGGTGATGGTGAGCCCACCACGGTGACCATGGAAGATCTCAAAAACTTGGAAACAAGATTGAGCTCTTCCTTGGTCAACGAAGTCAAGAAGATGCTAGAGCAACTTCTTAAAGACAAAGAAGGATCATCACCCCCATCTCCTCAAGAGGATCAACCATCCATTTTACCTAAGGGGAATACATCAGTATCCCCCGAGGGTACGATGGTGGGGGGTAAACCAGACAACGCTAATTCCTCCACACAACTTGATGGGGGAAAGGGTGAGCACCGTGATACTTGGTACTCTCCCAATCCTCCCATCCCACACCCTCATGTGTACAATAGGGGTGACCCACCTAAGCTTGAAGAGTCGGCTACTTTTGCTCAATGGCAATCACTAATCAGAACTCATGTGCGCAGCTCTTGCATTGAACTATGGAACATCATCGAGCATGGAATCTTTATTGGGGATCCAAACAACTTGACAAGAAGAGAGATTGTCAATAGTCAACTCAATGCCACTGCTTTGCATATGATTCAACAAAGTTTGGGGACAAAGGATTATCCACACATTGAGCACTTTAGCATTGCCAAGGAAGCTTGGGATGCTCTCACTGTGTTGTTTGTTGGAAATGAGAGTATGAGGAGGAACCGATATGATGCTCTAAGCAATGAAGCTGAAGGCTTCTACATGAAAGAAGGTGAAGATCATGAAACATGTATCGAAGGCTCAAGACCACCGCCACCGCTTTTAGAAATGTGGGTGCCTCACATGTGGATGATGCATGGATAAAAAGGAAATACGTGAGTGCACTCATTCCTTTTGAGACCATCGACTTGAAGAGCCTACAAGGATGACACAACTACCACCTCATGACCTCAAATGAAGTTATGCAAGAGATGGCCGCTTTCAAGGTTGCCGCCAAGGATGACAAAGATGCCCGTGCTCGTGCCCTTGGTATGAGCAATGTTGTCAATGTTGCTTTGAAGGCCAAAGTTGTGGACCTTGGGGATGAAGATGATAGTGATGAAGGGCTTTCCATGGACCACCCCGATGAAGTCAAGATTGATCATGGTCAATATATGGATTTCTATGCAAAGAACTTTTGGAAGAACCCCGCCAAGGCCAAGATGGAAATGCAACGGAGAAGCAATCCAAATGGGAAAAGAGAGAATACCACTAGGTTGAGAACTTGCTTCAATTGTGGTGACCGCTATCACTTTGTGGCAAGCTGCCCCTATGAGAAGAGAGAAGATCATGGTGGTAAGCTTGTGTTGAAGAAGACTCTCAAGGCACCTTACAAGAAACCTTTCATCAAAAAGAATCCCGTCAACAAGAAGTCGGGAGAAATTGTCTTGATCACTCATGAAGAATACTCCTCCGACAATGATGATGATGAAGATGAGGAAGAAGAAACTTCTCATGGTGTGGCTTCTCTAGCCACTACCTCTACTCCAACATTCTCACTCTTCGATTCTCCAAATGAGAACTCTTCCACCAAGAACGTCACTTTCCTTATGGCAACAGGAACAAAGGTTTCCTCATCATCCCGCTCTACTCACTTAGATAATGATGAAATTGATGATGAAATGTCTCTTGATGTTAAAAATAAATTAATTGCCTTTGATGAGTTTATGACTAACCTAGAAGGTGATGCTAAGCTACATTTTGGGATCATCTTACATCAACTCTCACATACTCAAGAGCTTCTAGATGTAAGATGTAAATTTGAGCATGAACATATGACTGAGCTAGAGGCTTTAAACAATGCCCTAGAAGAAGAGCAAGAAACTAGGTTGTCTCTGTTGGAATTATGCCCTAGAGGCAATAATAAAGATGTTATTATTATAATTCTTGTTCATGATAAAGTTTATATTCCATGCTAGAATTGTATTAAGCGGAAACTTTAATACTTGTGTGGTTTGTGAACAACACCGTGTCCCTAGTATGCCTCTATGGACTAGCTCATTGATCAATGATGGTTAAGGTTTCCTAACCATAGACATGAGTTATCGATTGATAATGAGATCATACCATTAGGAGAATGATATGATGGACAGACCCAAACTAAGCGGAGCAATTAGATCGTGTCATCGTGTTCATCTTTGCGAAGCTTTTCTTATGTCAAATATTGTATTCCTTAGACCATGAGATAATACAACTCCCTGGTATCGGAAGAAAGCTTTGAGGTCATCAAACGTCATCCTATGAGAGGGTGATCATAAAGAGTCTCTCAGGTGATCGGAAAGTATCTGTTGGGTTGTATGTATCGAGATGGGATTTGTCCCTCCCAAGTCGGAGAGATATACTTCGGGCCCACTCGGTAATCGATATCAACACCGCTTGCAAGCATGTGGTTAAGGAGTTAATCACAAAGTGATATCGGATTACGGAACGAGTAAAGTACTTGCTGTGAACGAGATTGAACTAGGTATGACGGTACCGACGATCAAATCTCGGGCAAGTAAAATATCGCGAGACGAAGGGAATATATATATATGGGATTGATTGAATCCTGGCATCGTGGTTCATCCGATATGATCATCGATGAATGTGTGGGAGTCAATATGGGTTTCCAGACCCCTCTATTGATTATTGATATAAGATCATGTCTGCATGTTCTCGAACCCGAAGGGTCACACACTTAACGTGTCTCGACGCTAGGATTGATTGGATAATTGGTTTATGAGTTTTTGTTCGGAGTCTCGGATGGGATCCGGGACAGCACGAGAGGTTCCGGAATGGTCCGGAGAATAAGATTCATATAAGGCAAAGCAGATTTTGGAGTTCGGAATTGTTTCGGGTTAATCGGTATTGTACCGGAAGCTTCTAGAACCTTCCGGAGGGGGACCAACGTGGTCCCACCTGTCGGGAGGGGGCATGGGCCTATGAGGGAGTGCCCTGGCCGCATTAGGCCAGGGGCACAAGGCCCCATAGGGCCCAGCCGGCCAAACAAGGGGAAACCCTAATTGGAGCTTCTAGAAGGGGGGGGGATTAATTGCCCCCCACTCCTCCCTCCTTGGCCGCTGGCCTAGGGCTTGGTGGAGGGGTTAGGGCTGGCGCCCACCCCTCTATATATAGAGGGCTGGGGCGCGCCACCCCCCCACACCTCCTCCTCCAACCCTAGCCGCCCTGCTGCCCCTCCTCTCTCTCTCCCTCCCGACTGCGTGTAGGCGAAGCCCTGCTGCAGAAACTCTCCACCACTTCAACCGCGCCGTCGCGTTGTAGATCCAATCTGTCTCTCCACCATACTTGCTGGACCGAGGAAGGAGGAGACGTCGAGGTGCCGCATGTGTGCATCTCTCGGAGGCATCGCCACTTGCGGTGTTAGATCGGATCGGATCGCGAGGAGGAGAAGCGAGTACGACTACACCACCCACGTTCCGACGAACGTTCCGCTGTGCGAATATTCAAGTGTATGAAGATCTCATCTAATCTCTCTCATTGTTTGCATCTCCTAGATTAGATCTTGGCTTTCCCCGTTCGCTTCCGTAGAAAATTTTGATTTACTATGCTGCGAAACCCTTCAGTGGTATCAGAGCTAGATCTATGCGTAGATGTGTTTCACGAGTAGAACACAACATGGTTGTTGCGGGCGTTGATGTTTTCTGTTGCAAGCCTCTTGTTTGTGTTCTTCTTATGACGCGGGATAGTGAGATTGAAGCGGTCCAGGCCAACCTTATGACGCCGTCATGAGACCGGCTCAGACTTGACGCGTGTGGCTTGTTCCACATGCGGTGGTGGATGCCGCTCTCTCACTATAGTTGTCATGGGATTTACACCGGAGTTTGGCAACCATACTATCACCGTTGTGGCTTTCCGTAGGTAAGAATCGTTCTTAGCATGCTACTCCCATAAGCCACGTAAAACATGCAACAACAAAGTAGAGGCGTCTAACTTGTTTTTGCAGGGAGTGTTTTCTGTGATATGGTATGGCCCAAGATGTGATGTGTATCTTGTATGAAATGATCATGTTTTGTAATGTTTCACGACTTGCATGTCGATGAGTACACAACCGGCAGGAGCCATATGGTTGTCTTTATAATTGTGTATGACCTGTGTGTCAACTTCTTATATGCCATGTAATAGTTTCACTTTATCGCTAAGTAGTTAGCAATAGTTGTAGTTGCTATTCTTGGTGGAGGCAATCATGGTGGAGTGATGGAGATCATGCCGGCACGCACAAGATGGAGATCATTGCGCGAAGATTGGCTATACCATGTCACATAAAGTTATATGTATGTGATGTTTATCCTTTTATGTATCTTATTATGCTTAGATCGTGACGGTAGCATTATAATATGATTCCTCACTTAAAGATCAAGATAAAACTGTGTTCTCTCCATGTATGCACCATTGCGAAAGTTCGTTGTGTCCAAGCATCACGTGATGATCGGGTGCTATAGACTCTATGCTCACATACAACGGGTGCAAGCCAGTTTTGCAGACGCAGAAATACTTGGGTTTTACTTGACGAGCCTAGCATGTACAAACATGGCCTCAGAACACATGAACCGAAAGGTTAAGCACGAGTCATATGAATGATATGATCGATACTTCGTTGTCCACCATTGAAGCCACATCTCTTCTCGTGAAGATCGGATTAGGTGTGGTGAATTTGGATCGTCTTCACTAAACAACTTGAGGGATGTTGAATTTAGTGGGAGTTCATCTAGTAATTTGATTAAAAGTTGAACTAGTTATCATGAACATAGTCTAATTTGTACTTGCAAATATTGTAGATCACATGGCTAAGTCCAACTTCAACTTCAACGTTTTTGCTGAGAAAGAAAAGCTTAGAAACAATGGGTCTAACTTCACCAACTGGTTTCGCAATCTGAGAATCATTCTCTCTGGCGGTCAAAAGGACTATGTCCTTAAAAGTGCACTAGGTGACGCCTCTGCTGTCAATGCGCCGGCTGATGAGAAAGTTGTCTATCAGTCGCACAAAGATGATTATGGTGTGATTAAGAGCACCATGTTGTTTGCTATGGAATCGGACCTTCAAAATCATTTTGAAGACTATCCCGGGCCCTTTGAGATTCTTGAGGAGCTGAAAACCATGTTTCAGACTCAGGCCCGTTCTGAGAGATATGAGATCTCTGAGAAGTTCTTTAACTGCAAGATGGAGGAAGGGAGTTCCGTTAGTGAGCACGCCATAAAGATGTCGGGCTACACTCAACGCCTTGAGCAACTGGACTGCAAGATTCCAGAGGAGCTCAAGATTGACAGGGTTCTGCAATCACTCCCTCCCAGCTACAAAAGTTTTGGTAGTGACTCACAATCAGATTGGTTCCACTGATACAATCACCGAGCTCTTCGCAAAGCTGAAGGCCGCGGAAGTGGACATCAAAAAGGATAATCATGTGTTGATGGTCAACAAGCCCTCCTTTAAGAAATGTAAGGGTGAAAAGAAGCCCTTCAAGAAAGGCGGCGGCAAGCGCGTTGCCCCTGCTGAGAAGAAGCTCAAGTCTGGACCCAAGCCGGACACTGAGTGCTTCTATTGCAAGGACAAGGGTCACTGGAAGCGCAACTGTCCGAAGTACTTAGCGGACAAGAAGGCTGGCACCATCAAAGGTATATTTGATATACATGTTATTGATGTTTTCCTTACTAGCCCTCATTGTAGTGCACAGGTATTTGATCCGGTTCGGGTTGCTAATATTTGTAACTCAAACAGAGCTACGGAATAGATGGCGGCTTGCGAGGATGAGGTGACGATGGCGCGTGGCAACGGATCAAGAGTTGATGTGATGGTCGCCTATGCACGCTCTCCTTAGTTTTACCTTCGGGATTAGTTTTAAACCTTAATAAATGTTATTATGTGCCTGCGTTGAGCATGAACATTATTTCTGGATCGTGTTTATTGCAAGACGGTTATTCATTTAAATTGGAGAATAATGGTTATTCTATTTATATGAGTAACATCTTTTATGGTCATGCACCTGCTATGAATGGTTTATTTCTTCTAAATCTCGAAAGGGATGAAACACACATCCATAACATTGAGGCTAAGAGATGCAAAGTAGATAGTGATAATACTACTTATTTGTGGCACTGTCGTCTAGGTCATATTGGTGTAAAGAGCATGAAGAAGCTCCATTCTGATGGACTTTTGGAGTCTCTTGATTTTGAATCATTTGACACATGCGAACCATGCCTCATGGGCAAGATGATCAAAACCCCGTTCTCCAGAATGATGGAGCAAGCAACGGACTTGTTGGAAATCATACATACCGATGTATGCGGACCGATGAGTGTTTCGACGCGTGGTGGATATCGCTATTTTCTCACTTTTACCGATGACTTAAGTAGATATGGGTATATCTATTTAATGAAACATAAATCTAAAACATTTGAAAAGTTCAAGGAATTTCAGAATGAAGTGGAGAACCATCATAACAGAAAGATTAAGTTTCTACGATCCGATCGTGGAGGTGAATATTTGAGTTATGATTTTCTCACGCATCTTAAAGCAAGCGGAATCGTTTCGCAACTCACGCCACCGACACCACAAGCAATGGTGTGTCGAGCCGAATGGAACCCTATTAGATATGGTCCGATCAATGATGTCTCTTACTGATTTGCCGTTATCCTTTTGGGGTTATGCATTAGAAACCGCTGCATTCACTTTAAATAGGGCACCATCTAAATCCGTTGAGACGACACCGTATGAACTGTGGTTTGGTGCTAAACCTAAGTTATCGTTTCTTAAAGTTTGGGGATGCGAAGCTTACGTCAAGAAGTTGATGCCGGACAAGCTCGAACCCAAAGCGGAGAAATGCGTCTTCATAGGATACCCTAAGGAAACTATTGGGTATACCTTCTATCACAGAACCGAAGGCAAAGTGTTTGTCGCAAAGAACGGTTCCTTTCTTGAGAAGGAGTTTATCTCGAAAGAAGTGAGTGGGAGGAAAGTAGAGCTAGATGAGGTTATTGAACCTTCTCTTGAGTTAGAGAGTAGCGCAGCACCTGAAATTGTTCCAGTGCCGCCTGCACCAATAATAGAGGAAGCTAATGATAATGATCATGAAGCTTCGGAAGATGCTACTACTGAATGTCACAGGTCGACAAGGTCGCGTGCCCCTCCTGAGTGGTACGGCAACCCTGTCTTAACTGTCTTGTTAGTAGATGACAGTGAACCTGCGAACTATGAGGAAGCGATGATGAGCCCAGACTCTGAGAAATGGCTAGAGGCCATGAAATCCGAATTGGGATCCATGAGCGAAAACCAAGTATAGACTTTGGTGGACCCTCCTAGCGACCGAAAGGCCGTTGAGTGCAAATGGATTTTCAAGAAGAAAACGGACGCGGATGGTAATGTTACCGTCTATAAAGCACGTCTTGTCGCGAAAGGTTTTCGACAAGTTCAAGGTGTTGACTATGATGAGACTTTCTCTCCCGTAGCGATGTTTAAGTCTATTCGGATTTTATTAGCAATTGCTGCGTTTCATGATTATGAAATATGGCAGATGGATGTCAAGACTGCATTCCTCAATGGCAACATTGATGAAGAGTTGTATATGATGCAACCCGAAGGTTTTGTCGATCCTAAGGATGCTGATAAAGTATGCAAACTTGAGCGTTCCATTTATGGACTCAAGCAAGCATCTCGGAGTTGGAACCTTCGTTTTGATCAAGTGATCAAGAGCCTTGGATTTGTTCCAAATTGCTATGAAGCTTGCATCTACAAGAAAGTGAGTGGGAGCTCGGTGACATTTCTGGTATTATATGTGGATGACATATTGATTATTGGAAATGACATTAACATGCTTAACGATGTGAAGAGTTATTTGAACAAGTGTTTTTCAATGAAAGACCTAGGTGAAGCTGCTTATATATTGGGCATCAAAATCTATAGAGATAGACAAAGACGCCTGATAGCTTTAAGCCAGAGTACATACCTAGACAAAGTTCTGAAAAGGTTCAGAATGGATAAGGCAAAGAAGGGTTCAGTGCCTATGTTGTCAGGTAAGATATTGAGCAAGGCTCAGTGTCCATCTACGGTAAATGATAAAGAAGCTATGAGCAAAGTGCCTTATGCCTCGGCCATACGTTCTATCATGTATGCCATGTTGTGTACTAGACCGGATGTGTCCAATGCTCTTAGTTTGACAAGCAGATATCAAAGTGATCCAGGAGTGGAACATTGGACAGCCGTGAAGAACATCCTAAAGTACCTAAATAGGACTAAATAAATGTTCTTAGTCTATGGAGGTGATGAACAGCTTGTCGTAAAGGGTTACGTCGACGCTAGTTTCGACACCGACAAGGATGATTCTAAATCTCAGACAGGATATGTTTATATTTTGAATGGAGTAGCTGTGAGCTGGAGAAGCTGCAAGCAAAGCGTGATCGCGGGATCTACAGTAGAAGCGGAATACATGGCTGCTGCAGAAGTGTCAAGTGAAGGAGTTTGGATCAGAAACTTCATCACTGAGCTTGGGGTGGTTCCAAGTGCATTGGACCCACTGGAGATATTGTGTGACAACACTGGCGCCATAGCACTCGCTAAGGAACCAAGATATCATCCAAAGACCAAGCACATCAACCGCAAGTTTCATATAATCCGAGATTATATAGCAGATGGAGATCTGAAGATTAGCAAAGTACATACAGATCTGAATGTCGCAGATCCATTGACTAAACCTCTTCCATGTGTAAAACATGATCAGCACCTCAGTGCCATGGGTGTGAGATTGTTGCCAAATGTAAACTAGATTATTGACTCTAGTGCAAGTGGGAGACTGTTGGAATTATGCCCTAGAGGCAATAATAAAGATGTTATTATTATAATTCTTGTTCATGATAAAGTTTATATTCCATGCTAGAATTGTATTAAGAGGAAACTTTAATACTTGTGTGGTTTGTGAAAAACACCGTGTCCCTAGTATGCCTCTATGGACTAGATCATTGATCAATGATGGTTAAGGTTTCCTAACCATAGACATGAGTTGTCGATTGATAATGAGATCATACCATTAGGAGAATGATATGATGGACAGACCCAAACTAAGCGGAGCAATTAGATCGTGTCATCGTGTTCATCTTAGAAGCTTTTCTTATGTCAAATATTGTATTCCTTAGACCATGAGATAATACAACTCCCTGGTATCGGAAGAAAGATTTGAGGTCATCAAACGTCATCCTATGAGAGGGTGATCATAAAGATGTCTCTCAGGTGATCGGAAAGTATCTGTTGGGTTGTATGTATCGAGATGGGATTTGTCCCTCCCAAGTCGAAGAGATATACTTAGGGCCCACTCGGTAATCGATATCAACACCGCTTGCAAGCATGTGGTTAAGGAGTTAATCAAAAAGTGATATCGGATTACGGAACGAGTAAAGTACTTGCTGTGAATGAGATTGCACTAGGTATGACGGTATCGACGATCAAATCTCGGGCAAGTAAAATATCGCGAGACGAAGGGAATATATATATGGGATTGATTGAATCCTGGCATCATGGTTCATCCGATATGATCATCGATGAATGTGTGGGAGTCAATATGGGTTTCCAGACCCCGCTATTGATTATTGATATAAGATCATGTCTTCATGTTCTCGAACCCGAAGGGTCACACACTTAACGTGTCTCGACGCTAGGATAGATTGGATAATTGGTTTATGAGTTTTTGTTCGGAGTCTTAGATGGGATCCGGGACATCACGAGAGGTTCCGAAATGGTTCGGAGAATAAGATTCATATAAGGCAAAGCAGATTTTGGAGTTCGGAATTGTTTCGGGTTAATCGGTATTGTACCGGAAGCTTCTAGAACCTTCCGGAGGGGGACCAACGTGGTCCCACCTGTCGGGAGGGGGAATGGGCCTATGAGGGAGTGCCCTGGCCGCATTGGGCCAGGGGCACAAGGCCCCATAGGGCCCAGCCGGCCAAACAAGGGGAAACCCTAGTTGGAGCTTCTAGAAGGGGGGGGGGATTACTTGCCCCCCACTCCTCCCTCCTTGGCCGCCTGTAAGATCCCTCCTTATAAAAGGAAAAGATCCCTGTGATTGCAATGCTAGTCCCTGGATCAATAGCTAGCATCCACAGTTCAGATGTAATATCAAGAAACAAAGGTCATAATACAACTTTATAACCAGGAATAAAATAGTTTTATTACATCAAACTTAGCTCATTGGCTATTTACATTACATTGCAGCGGAATAACTATAATCATGGGTCCTTCATCTTCAAAGTGCCACAGGCAGATGTTGGTTGTAGACTTTGTAATCCTAATCAATCAATCTTCACTAAAAACAATCAAACCTGCAACATAATAAGTTACAGCCACAAGGGTCAATACATTTGAATTGTATTGGCAAGTTTCACTTCTATGTGTAATATAGGTGGATCCTATCACTACATGCATATTTGGCTAAGTAGAGTTTAAGGCTCATTTGCATAAAGCAATATTTTATCCTATCTTTTCAAAATAGTTTTTGATCTTTTATCAAATCTTTCTGAACTTCTTGGAAACTCCAAGTGCTTCAAAATCCCTTGTTGTCACCATCAAGTTTTACTTTGAGAAATTGGAATGTCGAGATCTTCCATAGCTTCAGGCCTTAGTTGCTCAGTATTGTCCATAACCGGGGACACGGCTAAGTACTTAGATTTTATTATCTTCTGCAGAAGTTGTACACTTTACCCACATGACACAATCTCGTCTTGACGCCACCAGTGGCTGCTGGATAAGTACTCACCAAAATGGAGTACCGGCAGATCGAGAATGTGAGTAAGTCTTTCCATAGGAGTCCTCCCAATACACAATGCTAGCTTGTCTACCAGGAACAAATGTAGGGTTACTCCCTTACACAAATCTAGTTAACCTGGAGATGCCAATGCATGGGTCTTCCACTATGTAGTTGACTAAGCCAGAGCCCATTTAGCATGTGGTTGCACGGAAGCCATGTCACGAGAAACATGTTCGATCTCTAAGTCCCTGGGTGGTTTTCTTTTAGTGCACAACAAAAGAGATAGCCATATAAACATGGTTCCTTTTGTTGCCACCTTGTCCATCCTTGAGTATCCTTGTCCACCCAGGTGGTTCATTGAGTACTTGTTTTATTATATAAAACATAAGTCTTTTAAATACTTCATATAATCATAACATGTATCCCATCCCAAAATATATAGCAGGGCTAAGCATACTACAACTACAATGTTTTCACTAAGGAGGATATAAGGATATCCTATTAGGATTTAGCATAGCATAAGTATAGAAATTATTTTCATGCATGTTTTCAAAATCCACTAAGTATAAAGAAAATAGTAGGACTTTTGTATGATAGTGTAACTTGCCTTTTTGGGTAGGGAATGATGGTTCACTCCTTGATCTTGCTAGTCTCACACTTCACTACAAGTCAATCAAGCAAACACCAATCAACTAACATTCCATACCAAGAATCACTCAAACAAATTCACACACAAGACAATGGGAGCTAAGTCATGCATAAGCATGCAAAGGATGGTCCTATTGTAAGGATGGTCTCCACTAGGCTTCTAAACTTTGTAAGTTCCAAATTGGTCATTTACCAAAATGGCAAAGTCATTGGTTAGAGGGTTTTGCTCAAAAACTATTTTTAAATCCATCCATCATTTGATGTGGTGGAAAATAATTCTATCAAGGCAAAACTTTATGTTTTTCACCAAATGAGTTGCTATTGCAAAACTTGGTGTTTTGGGTCAGTAGGTTTGGTCCAAAAAATTTCCTCAAAGTTTTCTTTATGAAAGCATTTTCATAAACAAAATAATGGTTTTTAATTGGCTAGAAATGGATTAAACTAATTAATCCATTCTAAACTTTTCCAAAATCATTTTTAACTCCATGGGTTGGTTCCTAGGGTCAGCAAGGTCACAACAAACCATTTTGCAAAGGTTTTAACCTAAAAATCATTTTTAAATGATTTTTCTAATCTAAACAAGCAATCAAAAGTTTCTGCAAAGTTAAACAAGCAATCAAATTTGTAAAATTTGGACGTGTGGATCAAAAGATACATGGGTTTGAAGTTTGCAAGAAATTCTGTTTTCAAATTCTGTTTTAAACCTAACAGGCGACACGCGGCGCTATCTCATTGGCTGATACGTTCGGTGTGGATCACGCTGCGGTGCGTTAGATCTAATTAGATCGTGCGGTGCGTAGAGCATACCCATTCGCTTAAGTGGTTCTATCTAGTGCGTCGATCCAGATCCAACGATCGTTATCGCTCGACAAGAACTGGCGGCCGACGGTGGCTAGCGGCCGGAGTGTCGGCCGGTCGACGACGGGGGCGACGCTACAGGAGGTGAGGGAGAAAGAGGAGATGCTCACCAGGCTCAGGGGGTCACGGCGATGCTCAAGGTACTCGCGGTTCGACGAGGGGCGCACTAGCACGGGATGGATTGCTCGTCGGAGTTATCACAAGGGCGGTGCTCTCGGGTTGTCGTCGTTACGTCGCTGGGATCACCTCAAGTGAAATGACGGCACGGTTAGATGCGCAGACTCGTGCAAATCTATGTGTTTGAACGAGAGGTGAAGGGGTCTGGTCTCACCGGTGGGACTCGTCGAGAGGAGGCAGACGGCAGTGCTCACTTGTCGACGGAGGCGAGGTTCTGCACCCGCTGGTGAGCTGAGGCTGCCGGCAAGGCCGTCGAGTGGTGAAGCTGCCAGTATCGAGGAGGCTCGGGGCGGTGAGGTTTCGTCGGAATCGTCACCGGACCATGTCGGAGCAGAGGGTGCTCGGGGAGAAAATTGGAGGCGGTCTGGGGCGTGCGAGCGCGAGGTGTCAGAGGGGAACGAGAGAGGAATCACTGGCGTTTAAAGGGGCAGGGTTATTGCGAGGAATCAACGCGGCGTTATGGCGAATTGCCGAGAATCAACGCGAGAACGAGGAAGAACGGGTCACCGCAGTGAGGACGAAGAACAATGAGGGTGGGGTCCGCTTGGCGGAGGAAAGGAAAGTGGGGGTTGGGTCCACCAACCATACTGTCTTGATAAGAGTCCTGGTGCGAAACGTTTTTGCTGAGGGAAAGAAAGGTGGGCTGGAGTTGGGCCTATTGGGCTGGCCAGCTGGGCTGGTTTCTTCCCCTTTTTTTTTCTGTCTGTTTGTTTTATTCTTTTCTAATTCTTTTTCTGTTTTGAATTTCAAACAATCAAACAAAGTCCAAATCAAATCAAACAAACACCAAACCTTGCACTAAGAATTTGGTTCTGTTTATTAACATAAACCAAATTCCAAAGTGAAATAATATTTTTTTTTTATTTTAGGATCCATTAAATAATTAATAAAATGGATCTTTATTTAATAAAATAGGGTTTTGATTTATTTAATAAAATTTCCATTTGAAATCCAATTATTTTCAAAACCAAACCAGAAGGTTTTATTTGAAAAATAAAAGAATACTTGGAAACTTATTTAAATAAATGAATAAGTTTTTGGTGTTTAATTAAAATGGGAAAGCCTTTACTTAAATAAAATTGGATATTTAAATCCTTATTATTTTATTTAAATAAACCTTTACTCATTTTATCAAAACAAAATATTTTATTACAAAAGCTTGGCCAAAATTAATTTGGCTCACCTTTTCATTTGAAAATAAAGTCTTTTATTAAAAGGTCTAAATTAGTGTTTCCAAAACAATTTATTTTCCTTTGATAAATGCTTATCTTTTTAATCCCTTTAGGATTATAATTGTTCACCAATTGGTATGGGCTTTTGGTAAGGGCTTTATTGGCTTTGGAAATTCAATTTCCTTATCTTATTATAGTCACAAGATTTTGTCTATGGTTCCAAACTAAGTGAAACCAATCTCTAAGGTCTTTCTTGATCCTTTGTGGAAAGTTTGTTGATCAACTTTGGTATGGATCAAATCCATGGATTTGGAGATACTTTGGAAAATGATTTCCTTCCATTAGGGTTTAGGGATTTGGATTTATTTTTTAAGTGTTCATATTTCCAGATACATTCATTGAGGAATGCTTTTCCCCTTGATTTGGATTTTTGTTGAATTCAAACTTCCACTAAAGTTTGTTCAAGATGGGATTTCAGTTTCCTTTTAGAAACAAAAGTTTCTTTTCACCCTGATTTTCAACAAAAATTTATTTTGTTTATTTATTTTTTTCACATTACAAGATTTGGAAAATCTTGGGATGTGACAGGCTACCACCCTTAAAAGAAATCTCGTCCCGAGATTTGGGAAGGCTAGGGTTACAAGTTGGCTTGAAGGCAACTAGGGTACTACCACCCTTAAAATAAAGTCTCAAAAGGGTTACATTGATGGTTCTCTTGACTATAGGTTCAACACTTGATATTCAGACAAGGAATCCTTATTTGACTCAACTGAGTTATCTAATCCACTTCTTCTATCTCTTCAACGTTTCCATCCATGTCAATGTGGTTCACATGTCCTTTCTGGGTCACATTGGAGTCATTTCCATTGGCTCTTCTAGCAGCCTTTTTCTTTTTCTTCTCAGGACAGTTTGATGCATAGTGTCCAAGTTCCTTGCAGTTATAGCACTGCAACTGGCTAATGTCCTTCTTCCTGTAAGTGTTATGTTGGTTCTGACCAAGATCATCTCCATTGTCAGTATCATTTCCATTATTCTCACTTCCATTGTTATTGTGGTGATACTGATGTGTTTCAGAATCTTCATTGCTCTTTTTGAATGAATGCTTCTTCTTTGATGATCCTTAATGATTTTTGAGTTTATGCTTCCTCTTTTTATTCTCAACTTGATTCATCTTGTTTTCCAAAATGATGGCTTTGTCACAGAGTGATTGATAAGTTGGGACATAGGCAACAATTAGCTGTAGGTTCAACTCATCATTAAGTCCTTCAAGAAATTTTTCTTTTCTCTTAGCATCTGTATCAACTTCGTCCGGGGCATAGCGTGCCAGATTGTTGAATTCTTCAATGTACTCAGCCACACTAAGGTGATGTTGTTTCAGATTGTGAAACTCCTTTTTCTTCAAGTACATTACTCCAGGTGAGATGTGAGTGGTTCTGAATCCATCCTCAAAAATAGCCCAAGTTACATCTTCAAGGGGAGTGGTGATTTGAAAGGTTTCCCACCATGTTGCTGCTGGTCCTTCAAGTAAAAATGCTGCAAACCTAACTTTTTCTCCATCGGTGCAGCCAATATACTAAGTCTTTGTTCACGAACGTAACCAATCATCAGCTTCCATTGGATCAGTTGTTCCAGAGAACCTTGCAGGCCTAAGTTTCAGAAACTTGGTGAGCATGTCAAGTGCTGGAGGATTATTCTGATCGTTGTTATTGTTATTGTTGTTGTTGTTGTTGTTGTTGTTGTTGTTGTTGTTGTTGTTGTTGTTGTTGTTGTTGTTGTTGTTGTTCTGATTCTGGATGAGTGTGGTCATCATCTGCATCGATTAACGTCCCGAGCTGTCATCATCTCTTGCATCTCAGGAGTGATGTTGTTGTTTCGGTTGGGGTTGGCACGACGGGGAGGCATCTGTTGGTTTGATAGGGATAAGTATTGGTGGATAGGTTTTTAAGAAGTCCTAACACACAACTCAAAACAATCAAGTTCAATCAAACAATCAAACCATCAAACATTCAACAAGCAACCAATCACTTAACAACTTATGAGCTTAACTCATGAGTTGAAGTAAACAACAAGTTTCAAGCATATTTTTAGGCAACCAAAAATATTTTTGTTACACCACATAAGTTGGTGGGTTTGACTTAAACTAAATATGGTGGTCCATCTATATGGTTCACTTGAAATCTTTCCATCCTTCTTAGTTGATTCTTCTTGAATGAGATCATGGTTTCCTTGGAAAATTCTTGTGTCTTGGTCACAAATCTTCAAAAGTGTTCATGGTTTCTTCTAAGTTGTGTTTCCTTAGTCTCCAAATCTTGAGCAAGATTTCTTGGCTCACTTTTCCTTAGTGATATCCAAGGTTGAAGTCTTTAGTGAACATGTTGAAGATGTTGAAGTCATTGGAGTTGAAGAAGTTGAAGAAGTCCTTTGCACATGGTGAAGTCTTTGGTCATGGGGTAGGCTTTCCATCAAGTTTTGAAGTAGAAGAGAAGTAGAGTTGAAACCAAAAATGATTGAGGAAAGAGTTTACAAGATTTGTTTTTTTCTAAATAAGTTTTGGAATAAGACAACTCCTATTTTTCTAAAAGGGTTTTTGTCCAATCCTAGGGTTACAAATCCTACAGGCAACACAATGCTCTGATACCATCTGTAAGATCCCTCCTTATAAAAGGAAAAGATCCCTGTGATTGCAATGCTAGTCCCTGGATCAATAGCTAGCATCCACAGTTCAGATGTAATATCAAGAAACAAAGGTCATAATACAACTTTATAACCAGGAATAAAATAGTTTTATTACATCAAACTTAGCTCATTGGCTATTTACATTACATTGCAGCGGAATAACTATAATCATGGGTCCTTCATCTTCAAAGTGCCACAGGCAGATGTTGGTTGTAGACTTTGTAATCCTAATCAATCAATCTTCACTAAAAACAATCAAACCTGCAACATAATAAGTTACAGCCACAAGGGTCAATACATTTGAATTGTATTGGCAAGTTTCACTTCTATGTGTAATATAGGTGGATCCTATCACTACATGCATATTTGGCTAAGTAGAGTTTAAGGCTCATTTGCATAAAGCAATATTTTATCCTATCTTTTCAAAATAGTTTTTGATCTTTTATCAAATCTTTCTGAACTTCTTGGAAACTCCAAGTGCTTCAAAATCCCTTGTTGTCACCATCAAGTTTTACTTTGAGAAATTGGAATGTCGAGATCTTCCATAGCTTCAGGCCTTAGTTGCTCAAGATTGTCCATAATCGGGACACGGCTAAGTACTTAGATTTTATTATCTTCTGCAAGTTGTACACTTTACCCACATGACACAATCTCGTCTTGACGCCACCAGTGGCCGCTGGATAAGTACTCACCAAAATGGAGTACCGGCAGATCGAGAATGTGACAAAGTCTTTCCATAGGAGTCCTCCCAATACACAATGCTAGCTTGTCTACCAGGCACAAATGTAGGGTTACTCCCTTACACAAATCTAGTTAACCTGGAGATGCCAATGCATGGGTCTTCCACTATGTAGTTGACTAAGCCAGAGCCCATTTAGCATGTGGTTGCACACGGAAGCCACTGAGAAACAGGTTCGATCTCTAAGTCCCTGGGTGGTTTTCTTTTAGTGCACAACAAAAGAGATAGCCATATAAACATGGTTCCTTTTGTTGCCACCTTGTCCATCCTTGAGTATCCTTGTCCACCCAGGTGGTTCATTGAGTACTTGTTTTATTATATAAAACATAAGTCTTTTAAATACTTCATATAATCATAACATGTATCCCATCCCAAAATATATAGCAGGGCTAAGCATACTACAACTACAATGTTTTCACTAAGGAGGATATAAGGATATCCTATTAGGATTTAGCATAGCATAAGTATAGAAATTATTTTCATGCATGTTTTCAAAATCCACTAAGTATAAAGAAAATAGTAGGACTTTTGTATGATAGTGTAACTTGCCTTTTTGGGTAGGGAATGATGGTTCACTCCTTGATCTTGCTAGTCTCACACTTCACTACAAGTCAATCAAGCAAACACCAATCAACTAACATTCCATACCAAGAATCACTGAAACAAATTCACACACAAGACAATGGGAGCTAAGTCATGCATAAGCATGCAAAGGATGGTCCTATTGTAAGGATGGTCTCCACTAGGCTTCTAAACTTTGTAAGTTCCAAATTGGTCATTTACCAAAATGGCAAAGTCATTGGTTAGAGGGTTTTGCTCAAAAACTATTTTTAAATCCATCCATCATTTGATGTGGTGGAAAATAATTCTATCAAGGCAAAACTTTATGTTTTTCACCAAATGAGTTGCTATTGCAAAACTTGGTGTTTTGGGTCAGTAGGTTTGGTCCAAAACATTTCCTCAAAGTTTTCTTTATGAAAGCATTTTCATAAACAAAATAATGGTTTTTAATTGGCTAGAAATGGATTAAACTAATTAATCCATTCTAAACTTTTCCAAAATCATTTTTAACTCCATGGGTTGGTTCCTAGGGTCAGCAAGGTCACAACAAACCATTTTGCAAAGGTTTTAACCTAAAAATCATTTTTAAATGATTTTTCTAATCTAAACAAGCAATCAAAAGTTTCTGCAAAGTTAAACAAGCTAACAGTTACTATATGCTAAACTAAGGGCAGGGTTGGTTAGAGCTTGTCTTGCTGATTCCAACGACATCAAATTTGTAAAATTTGGACGTGTGGATCAAAAGATACATGGGTTTGAAGTTTGCAAGAAATTCTGTTTTCAAATTCTGTTTTAAACCTAACAGGCGACACGCGGCGCTATCTCATTGGCTGATACCGGTTCGGTGTGGATCACGCTGCGGTGCGTTAGATCTAATTAGATCGTGCGGTGCAGAGAGCATACCCATTCGCGTTTAAGTGGTTCTATCTAGTGCGTACGATCCAGATCCAACGGTTATCGCTCGGACAAGAACTGGCTACCGACGGTATGGCGGCGGAGCTGTCGGTCGACGCTACAGGAGGTGAGGGAGAAAGAGGAGATGCTCACCAGGCTCAGGGGGTCACGGCGATGCTCAAGGTACTCGCGGTTCGACGAGGGGCGCACTGGCACGGGATGGATTGCTCGTCGGAGTTACTGCGGCGGCGGTGCTCTCGGGTTGTCGTCGTTGGCGTCGCTGGGGATCACCTCGAAGTGAAATGACGGCACGGTTAGATGCGCAGGACTCAGGCAAATCTGTGTGTTTGAACGAGAGGTGAAGGGGTGGTCTGGTCTCACCGGTGGGACTCGTCGGAGAGGAGGCAGACGGCGGTGCTCACTGTCGACGACGGAGGCGAGGTTCTGGTGCACCCGCGGGCGAGCTGAGGCTGCTGAGCGGTGCGTCAGAGAGTGGTGAAGCTGCCAGCGTACTCAGGGAGGCTCGGGGCGGTGAGGTTTCGTCGGAATCGTCACCGGACCATGTCGGAGCAGAGGGTGCTCGGGGAGAAAATTGGAGGCGGTCTGGGGCGTGCGAGCGCGAGGTGTCAGAGGGGAACGAGAGAGGAATCACTGGCGTTTAAAGGGGCAGGGTTATTGCGAGGAATCAACGCGGCGTTATGGCGAATTAAGCCGGAGAATCAACGGCAGAACGAGGAAGAACGGGTCACTGCAGTGAGGACGAAGAACAGTAGAGGGTGGGGTCCGCTTGGCAGTGGAGGAAAGGGAGTGGGGGTTGGGTCCACCACCATACTGATGTAAGAGTCTGCGCGAACGCTTTTTCGAGGGAAAGAAAGGTGGGCTGGAGTTGGGCCTATTGGGCTGGCCGGCTGGGCTGGTTTCTTCCCCTTTTTTTCTGTCTGTTTGTTTTATTCTTTTCTAATTCTTTTTCTGTTTTGAATTTCAAACAATCAAACAAAGTCCAAATCAAATCAAACAAACACCAAACCTTGCACTAAGAATTTGGTTCTGTTTATTAACATAAACCAAATTCCAAAGTGAAATAATTTTTTTTTATTTTTTTTTATTTTAGGATCCATTAAATAATTAATAAAATGGATCTTTATTTAATAAAATAGGGTTTTGATTTATTTAATAAAATTTCCATTTGAAATCCAATTATTTTCAAAACCAAACCAGAAGGTTTTATTTGAAAAATAAAAGAATACTTGGAAACTTATTTAAATAAATGAATAAGTTTTTGGTGTTTAATTAAAATGGGAAATCCTTTACTTAAATAAAATTGGATATTTAAATCCTTATTATTTTATTTAAATAAACCTTTACTCATTTTATCAAAACAAAATATTTTATTACAAAAGCTTGGCCAAAATTAATTTGGCTCACCTTTTCATTTGAAAATAAAGTCTTTTATTAAAAGGTCTAAATTAGTGTTTCCAAAACAATTTATTTTCCTTTGATAAATGCTTATCTTTTTAATCCCTTTAGGATTATAATTGTTCACCAATTGGTATGGGCTTTTGGTAAGGGCTTTATTGGCTTTGGAAATTCAATTTCCTTATCTTATTATAGTCACAAGATTTTGTCTATGGTTCCAAACTAAGTGAAACCAATCTCTAAGGTCTTTCTTGATCCTTTGTGGAAAGTTTGTTGATCAACTTTGGTATGGATCAAATCCATGGATTTGGAGATACTTTGGAAAATGATTTCCTTCCATTAGGGTTTAGGGATTTGGATTTATTTTTTAAGTGTTCATATTTCCAGATACATTCATTGAGGAATGCTTTTCCCCTTGATTTGGATTTTTGTTGAATTCAAACTTCCACTAAAGTTTGTTCAAGATGGGATTTCAGTTTCCTTTTAGAAACAAAAGTTTCTTTTCACCCTGATTTTCAACAAAAATTTATTTTGTTTATTTTTTTTTTTCACATTACAAGATTTGGAAAATCTTGGGATGTGACACCGCCGGCCTAGGGCTTGGGGGAGGGGTTAGGTGTAACTGTTGGAGATATGCCCAAGAGGCAATAATAAAGTAGGTTATTATCATATCTTCACACTTATGATAAATGTTTACATTCATGCTATAATAGTATTAACAAGGAAACCATTAATACTTGTGTGATTTGTAAACTTAATTTGAAGTCCCTAGTATAGCCTCTATACTTCACTAGCTTGTTGGTTGATTGATGATTGAGGTTTCCATATCATGAACATTGAGATGTTATCAACAACAAGATCATATCGTTAGGAGAATGATATGGTGGACATACTCCTATAGATAAGCGTAGCATAAAGATCAAGTCATTTCAATAGTTCAATTGCTATATGCTTTCTGATACATAGTAACCTAATTCCTTCGACCATGAGATCATGCATATTGCCTTTACTGGATGGATGCTTTGATGTCATCAAACACCACACCGTAACAGGGTGGCTATAAAGGTGGCATTGAGTGTTCGGAAAGTATTGGTTGAAACACATGGATCAAGAGTGGGATTTGTCCATCCACATGACGGATAGATATTCTCTGGGCCCTCTCGGTGAAATGTCATCCAATTAGCTTGCAAGCATGTGACTTGGTCACAAGGGATCACATATCACGGAACGAGAAAAGAGTACTTATCGAACGAGGATGAACTAGGTATGCGTAGATACCGGCGATCATAACCTCGGATAAGTAACATATCGTGAGACAAAGGGAAATTGGTATCGTATGTAAGTGGTTCATTCGATCGCAAAGTAATCGAGAAATATGGGAGCCATATGAATTTCCAGATTCCTCTGTTGGTTATTGTTCGGAGAAGTGTCTCGATCATGTCCGCATAATTCACGAACCGTAGGAGACACACTTAAGGATTCGACGTTGTTTGAGTAGTTATGGTATTATGAAAGAGACCGAATGTTGTTCGAGTCTCGGATGGGATCCGGGATATCACGAGGTGATCCGGAATGGTCCGGAGAATAAGATTCATATAAGGAAAGTCCCATTTCGGAGTTGGGGAATGGTTAGGTGTTTTCATCGGGAATGTTCTAGAATGTTCGGAATGTCCGCACTGGAGGAAGGGGTACATGAATGTGTCATTGCAAATTGGAATGATTGCATCATGTACTAAGTGTTCTCGCTGTCCAAAATAAAGGGTTTATTTAAATCCTAAATTGAAAAGTCAAACGGCTAGTTTGAAAGTCAAGCAACAAGTTTTGGAAAGTGGAAAGAGGAGGAGAAGAGGGAAACCGAGTTGGAGAGGAGACCTCCTCCAACGGCCAACTCAATGCCGAGTTGGGGAGGACTCCACTCCCTTCCTCATGCCGCCAGCCCCTCCCACCTATATAAGGAGGGGCAGGGCTCCCTCCTAAGACACACAAGTTCCTATCCTCTAATCTAAACCCTAGATCTAGACCCGGTTTAGAGCTATTCGTTTAGAGCCTTCTAATTGGTTTAGAGCCTTCTAATTGGTGTGTCTAATTACTAGACCACTAATAGCCTCTCTCATAAGCTCCACCATACTGCACCGGCTTAAGGCGAAGCCTCATGGGATCTCCCTCTACTTCCTGTACCACGCCATGTCGCCGGAATCATGCGAGAGTGCTACAACCTCCGCCTTGGAACAAGGAGAGGAAGGTCTTCGTCGAGTACCGAACGTGTGACCGATCATGGAGCGCTGCTGGGCGTATACTGAAGGATCGTCTACGCGATCTTGAGATCGGAAAGAGTACGTCTACATCACCCACGAGACTCTGCTCTCGTGAACCGCTGTGGAATCTTCGTGGGTGAGTTCCACTATCGACGCGTTGCTACAATGTAGTAGATAGATCTTGGCTTGTTTGTTTGTATGCGATAGAAAATTTTTGTTTTCCATGCTCTGAACCCCTACAAAGGGTATCAGAGCCGTGTCTATATGTAGATCTGTTGCACGAGTAGAACACAATGGTCATTGTGGGCATTGATGCTTTTATTGTAGATTACTTTTTGTGTACTTTGCATCTTGCGGTATGTTGGGATGAAGCGGCCCGGGCTAACCTTACATGACATCGTTCATGAGACTTGCTCACGCTTGACATGCAACTTGTATTGCATAAGTGGCTTTGCGGGTGTCTGTGTCTCCTAGCATAGTAAAGATCCAATTTACAACGGGTGATCAACAATGCTAGTATCAATGTTGTGGTTCTTGTTCGTAAGTTAGAACGACACTTATTGAAAGCCCCAAACCACGTAAAATATGCAAAGAAAGTAGAGGCGTCTAACTTTGTTTTGCAGGGGTGTCATGATGTGATATGGCCATGATTGTGTTTATATTTGATGTATGCAATGTTCCTTATTGTAAGTTGGCAACCGGCAGGAGCCATATGGTTGTCTTTAATTTCTGTTAAGACCTGCGTGTCTATTCAAAGTAGTTGTAATAGTTGAAGCTGGTGGACTACAACCATGAAGAAGCGTCATTCACCTTGATGCTATGCGGTGATGATGGAGATCATGTTCGTGCTTGAAGATGGAGATCGGAAGCACAAAGAAGAAAGGCCATATCATATCACATATTATGAATTGCATGTGATGTTAATCCTTTATGCATCTTGTATTGCTTAGTAGACACGGTAGCATTATAAGATGATCCCTCATGCACATAAATTTCAAGTTCTAAAGTGTTCACCCTTAGTATGCACCGTTGCCAAAGCTTGCTTGAAGCACCACGTGATGATCGGGTGTCTTTGATTCCGCGGTGAATACAACGTAAGCAAGCCAGATTTGCTTATGCGGTAGCTAAGGTTTGATCTTGACGAGCCTAGCATGTACGTACATGGCCTCAGGAACACGGATTGCGAAAGGCGAGCATGAGTCATATAGTAGATATGATGAACATGTTGATTGTTCGCCATTGAAGCTACATCAACTCACGTGATGATCGGTTTTGATGTGGTGGATTTGGTTCGTGTGATCACTAAAACAATGTGAGGGATATTGTTTTGAGTGGGAGTTCACCTAGATTAATTTAATTATTAATTAGAACTCAATTTATCATAAACTAAATCAAAGTGAATTTGCATAGTTGTTGTAGTCATTGGCATCCGTTTACCACCTTGCGCTTAGTTATAATTGAGATGATAGAACTATAGAATTCTGGTTAGTTACTTTACGAACTGGTATCGTATTGTTTTGAAGTGTTAATCTAAAGTTTAAAAGTCCTATTGCAAACTTTCAGTAAGTTCCGGTTACTCTATGAAGTTTAATAATTGGTATTAAAACAAGAGTGACAATTCCAAGTGTTAGTATATGAGTATCATGTTTGTCTCCATGATTCTTGATATTCAAAAGATTATCTTAATATCAAGGTTATCTAGGATCTGAAAGAGTTGTTTGAAACCATCTTTGTGGAAGATATTGTGATATCTGAAACGAAGTTTTGGTTACAACATGATAGAGTATAATATGGCAAAGTTCATGTTCTCATATTTTGATGAGAATTTGCAAAAGGTTGGAGACACTTGTTGTCCTAATCCTCCAAAAGGTTTTGGAAAGCAACATTATACTCATAATTCATCGTTATAAGCTAAAAGTAGCTTGATCATGGACGATTCCATGATAAGGTGAATATTTGATGTAGGTAAAATGTTTACTACACCAAGAGATTACTAAAGAAAGGAATTTGGAAGAACACCAAACATTTGATGATGGTGATCTACTTCAAAGTGCAAGTCCAAAGACATTTGTATTTAATTATACATGCTTTGGATTATGTGTCATATGTATGACTCCACTATTGATGTTGATAGATTCTTTCAAACGGAAAAGGAAATACTGAAAGAGAATCTCATAAATATATGGCAGAAAAGAAAAGACTAGAATTGTTCAGTTTAAAGTATATAGATGATATACATGTTATGGCTATATTCTTTGCTTATTAAACAATGTGGTTCTTAAGTACTTGATACTGAATTTGTTGGTATGAATCGTCATACGAAACAACACAATTCATGAACTACAATGGCCTAAGTAACTAGCAAAAGAATATGTGATGATGTTCATCGAGAACAAATAAAGGGTTATTGTGTTGCTCGTTAAAACATCAAAGCTTGCCTTCAGGATTTGTTTTATCAGGTATTATGAGAACAAAAGGGTTGTTCAAATAATTGCCGTAATCCATAAAAGATGGATGATTCACAAATCTCGTTGGATAAATCACATCCATAAAACTAGTGCTAAAAATTGTCGAAAGACAAATTGATTGAAAGATCACTTAGGAAGTGACATCGCCGTTTAAATTATATTGGAAAGAAAACATGAAGAAACTCCATGTGGATGGAATTTTGGAGTCTTTTGATTTTTGATCAAATGACGTTTGTGAAACTTTCCTGGAGATAATTAAAACTTCGTTCATAGGCCAAAAGGGAACGAAAAACTAGCTTATTGGAACTTGTGCATATTGTTGTACGAACTCCATTATGTGTAGTCAAGAGCGATGGATTTCAACTTCATATGCTTTCTCCGAAAATTTGAGTGAATATGTGAATATTTACTTAATAAGGATGAAGTGTGAAATATTTGAAAAGTTCGAAAGATTTTAAGATGAAGTGCAAAATCATTGTAACAAGAATATGAATAGTTTATGATAAGATCATAAAGGAAGATATTTGAATTACAAGTTTAGCATAATACCTAAGATTTAAGGAATCGTTCTGTGGATTTGCATTTCCCGAAACACCATAGAGTATGGAGCGTTCGAGATATGTAATTGAACCTTGTTTGACATGGTAAGATCAAGGTATAATTCATAAAACTGCTATTATATTTTAAAGATTAAAAGCTTTAGAGACTACCGTTTTCCACTAAAAGAGCTCCATCATAATCGCTGAAATGACACCATATAAAGTTATGGTTTGGGATAAAATCAAGTAGTCCTTTCTTAAACATTGGTATGCTATGCATAAGAAAGATGTTTGCAACCAAAGTCGGATAAACCTGTCTTTGTATTACTGTTAAGTATTCCTCCATAAAACACCGAAGACAAAAGTGTTTGTCGCTTAGAACGTCAAGTTTCTTTGAGAAGGAATTTTTCGTGAAAAGTTAAGTGGGAGGACAATAGAACTTTGATAAGGTTAAAAGAACCTTAGCTATATGTGCAAAGTTGCGCAGCACCGAAAAGTGTTCCGGAGGCAGCAACAATGCTCATGGCTCACGTGCCTCAAAAGTTGTGGTCACGGAGGTCTAAGTTTCTATTGAAACAAGTAGGTCGGATGAACAATCAAATACCAAGATTTGAGGGTTGAATCATTATTTGAGAATAATGAACCTACTACATGCAAAGAAGCAATGATGGGCCCTGACTCCGTCAAATGGCTTGAAGCCATATAATCCGTGATAGTTCCATACACGAGAAATCAAGTTTTGAACTTGAAGGACCCTCGAAAAAGGTGTAAGACCTTGCAGTTGTGTTTGGATCTATAAAGAAGTAGACATGGATGTTTCACATCTATGAAATAGTCGACGTGTTGGGAAGGAGTTCACAACAATGTTCAAAGGTTGTATATGACAAGATTTGATCTTTCATAGCGATTTTTAGTCTAGACGGATTAATGTAGCAACCACTACATATAATTTGTTATGTGGTAGTAGAATAAACAAAACAAGTTCTTCTAATAGAATGGTTACCTAGGACGTGTGCATGACACGGTCCAAAGGGTTTTGTTAATTCAAAGGATGCTAAAAGCATATGCAAACTTCAATGGTTGAAGTAAGCATAGCGGAGTTGGAATCTTCACTATGATGAAACTGTTAAAAGAGTTTAATTTCATCAGAGACAATGAAGATGCTTGCATTTGCAAAAAATTAAGTGGGAGCGCTAAGACATGTTTCTAATACATTATGTGGAAGACATATTGTTGATTGGAAATAATGTATCTTTTATTAACACATATTAAGAATTTCATCCCGATGAAAGACTTAGGCAAAACCCAAATATTTGGCATCAATAGATGCTAATATGGTTGTGCCAAAGTACATAGACAAGATATTGAATGAGTTCAATATAGAAACTACAAGAAAGGTTCTTGTCGCACAGAAAGGATTGAATAAATTCAATATTGATGATATATTCAAGTGTATTGGCACTTGGTAAGTGAAACAAAGATTCAAGTATAGATTGATACTTGATGTATGAAATCACAAAGAGTGTTTATATCAATCATCTTTGTGATATGTACAAATCCAGATATGTCCTATGCTCTAAATGTTGTGAGCATATACCAGAATGATTTGTAAGATGATCATTGGACAATAGTAAGGATATTCTTATGATCTTTTGGAAGAACTAAGAGTATATTATTTGTAGAAGTGACAAATAGATGGTTAAGTTCATTGTAAAAGTACTACATTGATACTAGCTTTGTCACAAAGTACGAATTTAGTTTATCTCAAATCTAAACTAAGGGTGGCACAATATAATGGAAAGTGAGTTCCATAATGGATTTGGATGAGTTCCAAAGTTAAGACATTGTGACAGATACTACAACAAAAGGCTAAAGTATATGACTGCTATTATAGCAACAAAAGAGGGCATTTGTGTCAAGTAGTTTGTTATCAAACTAGGTGTAGTTCACAGCGGGATAATACTATGAAGATATATTGTGTGACAATATTATCAACATGTTTTAACCCCAAAGAACTAAAGGTCACACCGAAAGACCAAATCATACAAAGCCATCTCATTAGAGAATGAGTGATGCGTAGAGACGCAAAGACATGCAATTACACACGGACCTGGAAGTGTCAGATCCGGAGATCAGTTAACCACTAGCAATCGTGTACATACAACACCGTAAAGCCATAGGTGTTGAATACACAAAGGTTTGAAACTAGATTATTGACTCTAGTGCAAGTGGGAGACTGTTGGAGATATGCCCAAGAGGCAATAATAAAGTAGGTTATTATCATATCTTCACACTTATGATAAATGTTTACATTCATGCTATAATAGTATTAACAAGGAAACCATTAATACTTGTGTGATTTGTAAACTTAATTTGAAGTCCCTAGTATAGCCTCTATACTTCACTAGCTTGTTGGTTGATTGATGATTGAGGTTTCCATATCATGAACATTGAGATGTTATCAACAACAAGATCATATCGTTAGGAGAATGATATGGTGGACATACTCCTATAGATAAGCGTAGCATAAAGATCAAGTCATTTCAATAGTTCAATTGCTATATGCTTTACGATACATAGTAACCTAATTCCTTCGACCATGAGATCATGCATATTGCCTTTCTGGATGGATGCTTTGATGTCATCAAACACCACACCGTAACAGGTGGCTATAAAGGTGGCATTGAGTGTTGGAAAGTATTGGTTGAAACACATGGATCAAGAGTGGGATTTGTCCATCCACATGACGGATAGATATTCTGGGCCCTCTCGGTGAAATGTCATCCAATTAGCTTGCAAGCATGTGACTTGGTCACAAGGGATCACATATCAGGAGCGAAAAGAGTACTTATCGATGTGAGGATGAACTAGGTATGCGAGATCCGAAGCGATCATAACCTCGGATAAGTAACATATCGTGAGACAAAGGGAAATTGGTATCGTATGTAAGTGGTTCATTCGATCGCAGTAATCGTAGAAATATGTGGGAGCCATATGAATTTCCAGATTCCTCTGTTGGTTATTGTTAGAAGTGTCTCGATCATGTCGCATAATTCACGAACCGTAGGGAGACACATAAGGATTGACGTTGTTTGAGTAGTTATGGTATTATGAAAGAGACCGAATGTTGTTGAGTCTCGGATGGGATCCGGGATATCACGAGGTGATCCGGAATGGTCCGGAGAATAAGATTCATATAAGGAAAGTCCCATTTCGAGTTGGGGAATGGTTCGGTGTTTTCATCGGGAATGTTCTAGAATGTTCCGAATGTCCGGCACTCCGGAGGAAGGGGTACATGAATGTGTCATTGCAAATTGGAATGATTGCATCATGTACTAAGTGTTCTCGCTGTCCAAAATAAAGGGTTTATTTAAATCCTAAATTGAAAAGTCAAACGGCTAGTTTGAAAGTCAAGCAACAAGTTTTGGAAAGTGGAAAGAGGAGGAGAAGAGGGAAACTGAGTTGGAGAGGAGACCTCCTCCAACCGGGTGACCAACTCAATGCCGAGTTGGGGAGGGACTCCACTCCCTTCCCTGGCCACAGCCCCCTCCCACCTATATAAGGAGGCGGGGCTCCCTCCTAAGACACACAAGTTCCTATCCTCTAATCTAAACCCTAGATCTAGACCCGGTTTAGAGCTATTCGTTTAGAGCCTTCTAATTGGTTTAGAGCCTTCTAATTGGTGTGTCTAATTACTAGACCACTAATAGCCTCTCTCATAAGCTCCACCATACTCAGACCGGCTTAAGGCGAAGCCTGGGATCTCCCTCTACTTAGGTACCACATTGTCTTCTTGCCGAATCGCGAGGAGAGTGCTACAACCTCCGCTTCTTTGGAACAAGGAGAGGAAGGTCTTCGTCGAGTACCGACGTGTGACCGATCAAGGGGCGCTGCTGGAACGTGGCGCTGGAAGGATCGTCTCTGCGATCTTGAGATCGGAAGAGTACGACTACATCACCCACGAGAATCTGCTCGTTAACCGCTTTGGAATCTTCGAGGGTGAGTTCCACTATCGACTCGTTGCTACAATCTAGTAGATAGATCTTGGCTTGTTTGTTTGTATGCGATAGAAAATTTTTGTTTTCCATGCTACGAACCCTCTAAGTGTATCGAGCCGTGTCTATATGTAGATCTGTTGCCGAGTAGAACACAATGGTCATTGTGGGCATTGATGCTTTTATTGTAGATTACTTTTGTGTACTTTGCATCTTGCGGTATGTTGGGATGAAGCGGCCGGGCTAACCTTACATGACATCGTTCATGAGACTTGCTCCACGCTTGACATGCAACTTGTATTGCATAAGTGGCTTTCTTGGTGCTGTTTCTCCTAGCATAGTAAAGATCCAATTTACAACGGGTGATCAACAATGCTAGTATCAATGTTGTGGTTCTTGTTCGTAAGTTAGAACGACACTTATTGAAAGCCCCAAACCACGTAAAATATGCAAAGAAAGTAGAGGCGTCTAACTTTGTTTTGCAGGGTGTCTGATGATGTGATATGGCCATGATTGTGTTTATATTTGATGTATGCAATGTTCCTTATTGTAAGTTGGCAACGGCAGAGCCATATGGTT
Organism: Avena insularis; assembly: GCA_023614405.1. Classification (NCBI taxonomy): domain Eukaryota; kingdom Viridiplantae; phylum Streptophyta; class Magnoliopsida; order Poales; family Poaceae; genus Avena; species Avena insularis. The sequence continues at coordinate 45,996,832 of CM042695.1, forward strand.
GTCTTTAATTTCTGTTAAGACCTGCGTGTCTATTCAAAGTAGTTGTAATAGTTGAAGCTGGTGGACGACAACCATGAAGAAGCGTCATTGACCTTGATGCTATGCCGGTGATGATGGAGATCATGTTCGTGCTTGAAGATGGAGATCGGAAGCACAAAGAAGAAAGGCCATATCATATCACATATTATGAATTGCATGTGATGTTAATCCTTTATGCATCTTGTATTGCTTAGTAGACAACGGTAGCATTATAAGATGATCCCTCATGCACATAAATTTCAAGTTCTAAAGTGTTCACCCTTAGTATGCACCGTTGCCAAAGCTTGCTGCTTCGAAGCACCACGTGATGATCGGGTGTCTTTGATTCGGATGGTGAATACAACGTAAGCAAGCCAGATTTGCTTATGCGGTAGCTAAGGTTTGATCTTACGAGCCTAGCATGTACGTACATGGCCTCAGAACACGGATTGCGAAAGGCGAGCATGAGTCATATAGTAGATATGATGAACATGTTGATTGTTCGCCATTGAAGCTACATCAACTCACGTGATGATCGGTTTTGATGTGGTGGATTTGGTTCGTGTGATCACTAAAACAATGTGAGGGATATTGTTTTGAGTGGGAGTTCACCTAGATTAATTTAATTATTAATTAGAACTCAATTTATCATAAACTAAATCAAAGTGAATTTGCATAGTTGTTGTAGTCATTGGCATCCGTTTACCACCTTGCGCTTAGTTATAATTGAGATGATAGAACTATAGAATTCTGGTTAGTTACTTTCTGTTGGTATCGTATTGTTTTGAAGTGTTAATCTAAAGTTTAAAAGTCCTATTGCAAACTTTCAGTAAGTTCGTTACTCTATGAAGTTTAATAATTGGTATTAAAACAAGAGTGACAATTCCAAGTGTTAGTATATGAGTATCATGTTTGTCTCCATGATTCTTGATATTCAAAAGATTATCTTAATATCAAGGTTATCTAGGATCTGAAAGAGTTGTTTGAAACCATCCGTGTGGAAAATATTGTGATATCTGAAACGAAGTTTTGGTTACAACATGATAGAGTATAATATGGCAAAGTTCATGTTCTCATATTTTGATGAGAATTTGCAAAAGGTTGGAGACACTTGTTGTCCTAATCCTCCAAAAGGTTTTGGAAAGCAACATTATACTCATAATTCATCGTTATAAGCTAAAAGTAGCTTGATCATGGACGATTCCATGATAAGGTGAATATTTGATGTAGGAAAAATGTTTACTACACCAAGAGATTACTAAAGAAAGGAATTTGGAAGAACACCAAACATTTGATGATGGTGATCTACTTCAAAGTGCAAGTCCAAAGACATTTGTATTTAATTATACATGCTTTGGATTATGTGTCATATGTATGACTCCACTATTGATGTTGATAGATTCTTTCAAACGGAAAAGGAAATCTTGAAGAGAATCTCATAAATATATGGCGAAAAGAAAAGACTAGAATTGTTCAGTTTAAAGTATATAGATGATATACATGTTATGGCTATATTCTTTGCTTATTAAACAATGTGGTTCTTAAGTACTTGATACTGAATTTGTTGGTATGAATCGTCATACGAAACAACACAATTCATGAACTACAATGGCCTAAGTAACTAGCAAAAGAATATGTGATGATGTTCATCGAGAACAAATAAAGGGTTATTGTGTTGCTCGTTAAAACATCAAAGCTTGCCTTCAGGATTTGTTTTATCAGGTATTATGAGAACCCTCCCACCTATATAAGGAGGGGCAGGGCTCCCCTCCTAAGACACACAAGTTCCTATCCTCTAATCTAAACCCTAGATCTAGACCCCGGTTTAGAGCTATTCGGTTTAGAGCCTTCTAATTGGTTTAGAGCCTTCTAATTGGTGTGTCTAATTACTAGACCACTAATAGCCTCTCTCATAAGCTCCACCATACTACTTTTGACTTAAGGCGAAGCTCATGGGATCTCCCTCTACTTCCGGTACCACGTTGTCTTTGCCGGAATCGCGAGAGAGTGCTACAACCTCCATTGCCTTGCTGGAACAAGGAGAGGAAGGTCTTCGTCGAGCAGAACGTGTGACCGATCATTGCGGAGCGCTGCTGGAACGTGGCGCTGGAAGGATCGCTCTGCGATCTTGAGATCGGAAGAGTACGACTACATCACCCACGAGAATCTGCTCTCGTTAACCGCTTTGGAATCTTCGAGGGTGAGTTCCACTATCGACTCGTTGCTACAATCTAGTAGATAGACCTTGGCTTGTTTGTTTGTATGCGATAGAAAATTTTTGTTTTCCATGCTACGAACCCCTACAGTAACATCCCTAAAATCATAATTTCAAAGTTTGCATATCATTCATGCATACATATAGACATGAGATCAAATTTCAAACTCATTTCAGAAAAACAGAAACACATGTTGCTATGATTTTATGTGAACAGATTTAAATCAAATGGCTATTCTCATTTGAAAGTTTGATTGTTTATGAACCAAGTTTGTTGCCTTCCATGAGGATAGGTTTGAGTGTAGAATTTAAACCAAGTTTTTCAAATTGGAAATGGTTTCAAAAACCATTTTTCAAATTCTACAAACCAAGTGCCAAGTCTCTGTTATTTTGATCTCCAAGCTTGACCAAACCTTTTCAAAACAACCACTTGTTTTATGCCTATTTTTGGAAACTGTTGTACCCTGCAAAAACCCTAGAATGATTTGAATTCAAAAACAATTTGAATTCATATCAAAACCATTCCTGAACATCGAAATAGAAAAAAAAGAGGTAAACAAAAGAAAAGGGCCGAGCGCCAGGAATCTAGCCCAGCATCGGAACAGGCCCAACTAGCCCACCTGGGCCATTTCTTTTCCTTCCACACGCGCGAGCACACCCACTCAGTCACTGACAGCCAGACCCCACTCCCCCCTGCTTATTTCGCTGCCAAGCGGGCCCTGTCCACGTCAGCTTCGTCTTCCCCTGATTCCGCGCACGACCTCCGCCGCTGCCCGTTCTGCCTTCACGCCACCAGGCTGCCCACAACTCGCACGACGCCGCCGCTGTTCCGATGACTGCGCCGGCGAATTCCGGTGAGTTCCGTGCTCCCCTCTGTCTCTCGTTCACGCTATCAAGATCAGCGAGTCCTTGCGCACCTACTGACACTTCTCATTTGGCCTCGCATGATCCGTAGCTCCAGCAACGTTGACGACTGGCCGCCACCGTCCTCTGCACGAACTCCGGCGACCTCCCTCCGTAAGTAGTCACCGCCCCTTGCCCTCTGACTGATACGCCTAGAATCTCCATCATTGTGTGCATCTAACTGTGCCCTTATTTTGGCTTAGCACGACGAGGAACCTCGCCAACATCAATGACCGTTGGCGTGCGACGCCTCGCCTCTCGACGAAATCCTCGGGCCGTAGCGCCTTCACAAACCAACACCACCTCGAGCATCAGCAGCCTCCTGCGGTTCTGGTAAGCATCTCCTTCCTTCCCCGGGCGATCTGGAACACCGGCACCGCCACTGACCGACGCGCCGCCGCCTGTCGCCGCCGCTAGCGCCGCTCGTTTCTGGTTAGTTGATTCTCAGCCGTTAGATTTAGATCTAGCGTGTAGTAACAGTTCACTTAACGAAAGGGTATGGACAGATCTGAGCCGTGCAGCGTTAGTTAGATCCAACGGCCTGTAGAGCTCGATCCGGCCGAACCGGTACGCGCCAGTAATATCGCGACGCGTGGCTAGGGTTAGATTTGAAAACAGAATTCAAACCAGATTTTGATCCAAATTTCAAATGGCTGTAACTTTTGATTCCCACGTTAGATTTTTGCAAATTTTATACCGTTGGAATCAGTGAGTCAAGCCCTTTCTGAATCTGCAATGTGTTTAACCAAAAGTTTCTGTTAAAATGGCTTTGTATGCAGAAACATATTTAGGTCTATTTTGAGTATAGTTTTTGTTTAGCAAATTGTTTTAGGGCTAAATAAGTTTAGTTAGCAAATTTTGTGACTTGTTATGTTTCTGTATCATACACTTGCTTGGTGGAATTTTCAAAAATCATCACTTAGCATTTTCTTGCATGCATGCATTCATATTACTTTTGTTTGTATATGAATTGTGTGTAAATTTTGTGCTATAAATTTTGTGTAGATTTTGCTAGTGACTGTGATTGTGAAGAGTGCTGCTCTCCCCATTACCAAGGCAAGTGATGCTTCATGATATTTCCACCCCTTTATTTTGAATAAGCATTAGAATTATTTTGCTAAGTCTTGCATGCTACTTTTACCAAATACTCTGTTGGGAAATCCTAAGTAGTTGTAGTATTGTAGAATTGCTAGGGATTTTCCTAAGTTAAGTTACTATGCCATGCTTAGCCTAGCTAGTAGAAAACAAGGGTTGGTAAATTATGTACATGCTATGATGAAAATAAATACTAAGTCTTTTGGACTTATGCTTTTCTTAATAAAACAACTAAGACAATGAACTTCCTGGGTGGAATGGGACTTGAATGGTGGTTTTTGGTTGAGTGGTTTCACAAGGCCATGGATTTGGCTTGTGTATCTCACTTGTGGTATGCCACCCAGGAACAAAGGGATTTGGAGGCCAAGTGTTGAGAAAGCTTACAGTGCAACCACTTGGCAATATGGGCTCTGCCTTGATCATATAGGTTGCTAGAACTTAGTCATTTGGACAGTTGGTGGTAGTGGGATGATAGGTTGGAACGCGTCCATTTGGCTAAGGAAAGGCTTCTGAAAGGTCCTGTCTTGGGAAACCAAGTCTGGTGGGGAAAGTGCACAACCTCTGCAGATGGAAAATCTAAGTACTTAGCCATGTCCATGGCAATGGACAAGTTAAGCATCAAGACATGGAAGCTACAAGAATCTCATCACTCCAACTTCTAAGTAAAACTTGTGGGTGAACAAGGGTGAAGGACCCCAATGTCTATTGGTGATTTCTTGGGAAAGTTTTTGACAAAGAAAACTTAGTGTTTCAACTGATAGGAAAAACCTATTTTCAAGCAAAGCAAGCCAAGCTACACTTAGCCAAAATGCATATAGTCTTATAGTCCACTTAAAAATCTACTAAGGTATCACTTGCCAATACTATTCCAAAGTATTGACCTACTGTGGCTGTAACTTGTGATGTTGCAGGTTACTCCGATGATGAGTAGGAGTCATGAGTCTACACTCAACATGCTTGCCTGTGGCACATGAAGATGAAGACTTATGTTTATTTACTTATTCCATAAACTCTTGTATTAGGCCTTTGGCCCTGAGTTGTAAAAGACTATATTTTCATCTCTGGAATGAATGTAATAAACGACCTTTGTATCTATGTACTTCATCTTAAACTGTGGATGATAGCATTGATCCAGGGACTAGCATTGCAATCACAGGGATCTTTTCCTTTACAAAGGAGGGATCTTACATTAGGGCTGGCGCCTACCCCTCTATATATAGAGGGATGGGGCGCACCACCCCCCCACACCTCCTCCTCCAACCCTAGCCGCCCTGCTGCCCCTTCTCTCTCTCTCCCTCCCGACTGCGTGTAGGCGAAGCCCTGCTGCAGAAACTCTCCACCACTTGCACCGCGCCGCCGCGTTGTAGATCCAATCCGTCTCTCCACCATACTTGCTAGACCGAGGAAGGAGGAGATGTCGAGGTGCCGCACGTGTGCATCTCTCGGAGGCATCGCCACTTGCGGTGTTAGATCGGATCGGATCGCGAGGAGGAGAAGCGAGTACGACTACACCACCCACGTTCCAACGAACGTTCCGCTGTGCGAATCTTCAAGGGTATGAAGATCTCATCTAATCTCTCTCGTTGTTTGCATCTCCTAGATTAGATCTTGGCTTTCCCCGTTCGCTTCCGTAGAAAATTTTGATTTACTATGCTGCGAAACCCATCAGTCTCTTGAATTAAAACTTGAAGGGCTTGATGAGGCCAATGACATTATTGTTAACAAACTCATCAAAGGGCGTGATCATGCTATTGCTAAATACTAAAGGGCTAAAAAGGACAAGATTGAGTTTAGTGTGGTTCATGCAAAACTTGCCGAGGACTTTAGTTTGCTTAACAAGGCTCAAAAGGCCTTGGAGAGTGAACTCTTGTCACTCACAAAGTCCCATGAAACGCTTCAAACTCAATTGGCCAATATACCTTCACCTAGTAACTTCATTCCATCTAGTAGCACAACTATTCTTGAAGAGAATGCTAGGTTGAAGGGGGAGCTTGCTAAGGCCACATTTCCACAAGGGAACAAGTCCATTGATGATCTTTTGAGCAAGCAAAGCCTTAGTGGTGACAAAGGGGGCATTGGTTTTGTTTGCAAAACCAAGAATAAGAACAATAAGAAGAAGAAGGCCAAGCCCACACAAGAGACCAACAAGACCATTGTGGAGAGTAAGACCACAAGTGGTAAAACTATGTCTCATGATGACTTTGCGGGAAGTGCTAACCCTCACTATGTTCTAATGCGTGATTACTATGGTGCTGTGTATGCACAATATGTTGGCCCTTATGATGGTTATATTGCTTGGTCTATTTGGGTTCCCAAGACCCTTGTTGCTAACAAAAGAGGACCCATTGAAAAATGGGTACCTAAAAACTAGCTTGATCTTTTGTAGACTTATGCTTCCGGAGGGTCAAAGTGGGTGCTTGATAGTGGTTGCACATGTCATATGACCGGAAGCTCGTCTATTGTCAAGGAGTTAAAGCCTAATGATGATCAAATTACCGTGACATATGCCGACAAATCAAAGTCTAAGGTAATGGGTTTCGGCAAGGTTGTGGTTGCTCACGACATTACACTCGTGAACGTCATGCTTGTTGAGACCCTTGGTTACAATTTACTTTCTGTCCTTGCTCTTGGTAAGATGGGCTTTGCCGTCTTCATTGATGTAGATATTGTGGTCCTCTTGTGGAGCAAGTCTCTCAAGGTCGCTTTCGTTGGGTACATCGAACATGACTTGTATGTGGTGGACTTTTCGGAGCAAACCACTACAGGTCCGATGTGCTTATTCGGAAAGGCCGATGTGGGTTGGCTATGGAATCGCTGACTAGTCCATGTCAATATGAGAACTTTGCAAAGTCTCCATAAAGAGGGCCATATAGTTGGACTAAAAGAAAATGTTTCCTTTGCCAAAGATCGTGTTTACAGGGCATGTGTTCTAGGGAAGATGCATGATGCTCCTCACAAGCCCACGAACCAAATCAAGTCTAACAAGATCTTGGAACTCCTCCACGTGGACCTATTTGGTCCTCCATCTCATGCAAGTCTTGGTGGGAAGAAATATTGTTTGGTGATTGTTGACGACTTTTCAAGATACTCTTGGGTTTATTTCTTCAAGTTGAATAGTGAGACTCAAGAGACTTTTATCGACTTCATCAACTTGGTTCAACGGCAATACAATGTTCTCGTGTTGATTATAAGAAGTGACAACGGCAACGAGTTCAAGAACTACACCTTGAATGATTTCCCTAGTGATGAGGGGATTAAACATCAATATTCCGCTGCATACACCCCTCAACAAAATGGTGTGGCCGAAAGGAAGAAACGGACTCTTATTGAGATGGCTAGGACCATGTTGGCGGAGTTTGAATCTCCATACAAAATTTGGGCCGAAGCCATCTCCATCGCTTGCCATGCTTCAAACCGACTCTACCTCCGCAAGAAAATCAACAAGACTCCATATGAGATACTTACCGGTAACAAGCCCAACATATATTATTTCCGGGTGTTCGGTTGTAAGTGTTTCCATCTCATCAAAGGTGTTCGTGTGTCTAAATTCGAGTCTAAAGCATTAGAGGGTATTTTTGTTGGCTATGGTCTCGAATCTCACACTTATAGAATCTATGATAAGCTCTCCGGAGCCATCATAGAATCTTGTAGTGTGACCTTTGAAGAATATGATGGTCCCCAAGGGGGGCGTGTTGATGCTTGTGATGCAGATGATGAAATGCCTCAGGATGCCATAGGAAGAATGGGTGTGGGATATATCCGCCCTGTTGAGGAACCCCTTATGGAGGATCGAGAAGAACTATGCCCCACTCAAGTGGAGCCCTCATCTTCACAACCTCAACATGCTCCATCCACCGAAGAGGACATTAACCCAAGCCAAAGACAAGATGTGGACCCTCAACATGATGATCAAAGTGTCAACTCTAGTCAAGGAGAGCTTGGTCCATTTGTCAAGGAGATCTTGGTCCATTCGACGGGTTGTCAAGTGGTGCCAAGTCCATTTGTCAAGGAAGATCCATACAAACTGTTTTGAGACAAGCTTGAATTGATGCTAGAAGAGCACTTGATCAAGACCAAGGTAAATCTGTGCCTCCAATTATCGAGGATGATTCCAATGATGATCAAGGTCAAGTTGATGGTCAAGACGAGGATAAAAATGATGAAGAGGATCCTCCAAGAAACAATACGAAGATCCACGCTCGTCGCGAAGCGAGAAAGGAAAGAATGTTGGAGATAAGAGACCACACCCTCCAAAATGTTGTTGGTGACCTAAGGAAAGGCATCTCCACAAGAGCACAATTGAATAGGTTCAGTGAACACCAAGCACACATATCCATGATTGAACCAAAGAAAGTGTGGGAAGCTCTTAAAGATTCGGTTTGGTTAGAAGCTATGCACAAAGAACTCAACAACTTTGAGAGAAACAAAGTGTGGAAGTTAGTAGAGAAGCCAAAAGATTGCCGCAATGTTATTGGAACAAAGTGGATATTCAAGAACAAGCAAGATGAGCATGGAATCATAGTAAGTAACAAGGCTAGATTGGTTGCACAAGGGTTCTCTCAAATTGAAGGCATTGACTATGGAGATACATATACACCTGTGGCTCGTCTTGAGTCCATTCGTATCCTTCTTGCTTATGCGACACATCATAACTTTAAGTTGCAACAAATGGATGTAGAAAGTGCATTTCTTTATGGCCCATTAAATGAATTTGTATATGTTAAGCAACCCCCAGGATTTGAGGACCCCAACTTCCCAAACCATGTCTACAAACTTGATAAGGCGCTCTATGGGCTCAAGCAAGCCCCACGCACGTGGTATGAGCACCTTAGAGAGTTATTGTTTGACCGTGGCTTTGAGGTTGGGAAAATCGATCCCACTCTTTTTACTAAGAGGGTCAATGGGGAGCTTTTTGTATGCCAAATATATGTTTATGATATTATCTTTGGCTCATCTAACAAAGCTTTTAATGATGAATTCTCAAAGCTTATGACTAGTAGGTTCCGAATATCCTTGATGGGAGAGTTGAGAGTATTTCTTGGCTTTGAGATCAAGCAAGTTAGAGGAGGAACATTCTTCAATCAAGCCAAGTATACTCAAGATATTCTCAAGGGATTCAAAATGCAAGATTTGAATGGAGATCCTACTCCCATGGCTACAAAGACTCATCTTGAACAAAATCCAAATGGTAAAGATGTGGATCAAAAGGTATACCGGTCTATGATTGGTTCTTTGCTTTACCTTTGTGCATCTAGACCCGATATTGTGTTGAGTGTAGGTGTGTGTGAAAGATATCAAGCGACTCCTAAGGAAAGACATTTAATGGCGGTCAAGAGAATCTTTCGATATTTAGTTCATACCCCATTTTATGGTCTTTGGTATCCTCGAGGCTCAACATTTGCTCTTTGTGGATACACAGATTCGGATTGGGCGGGGGACAAGGATGATAGAAAATCAACATCCGGGGCTTGCCAATTCCTTGGTAGGTCCTTGGTATGTTGGTCTTCCAAGAAACAAAATTGCATATCTCTCTCCACCGCCGAAGCCGAGTATGTGGCAGCTGCTAGTGCTTGCACCCAATTGCTATGGATGAGGCAAACTTTAAAGGAATACGGTGTCCATTGTGACAAAGTGCCTCTTCTATGTGACAATGAAAGTGCCATCAAGATTGCCTACAACCCGTTGGATCACACAAGGACAAAGCATATTGAGATTCGCCATCACTTCATTAGAGATTATGTTGCTCAAGGTGATATTGATCTATCATATGTATCAAACAAAGATCAACTTGCCGATATCTTCAAGAAGCCACTTGATGAAGCAAGGTTTTGCTACTTGAGGAATGAACTAAATGTCGTAGATTCAAGGAGCTTGACTTGATTTTCTTGCATTCTCACCTATGTTTCATCTCATATTTGGTTTAGGTGTAGGCATGGATATAGGGGGAGTGCGGTCCTAATTGATTGGACCATCCCTCCCCCCATTATGCCCAAAGCAATCAAAATCATTCCTCTTAATATCATTCAGTGATATGTGAGCTTAATGATGAGTTTTGGTAATGGACCCAAGATATATCTTCGTGGTGTCAAGCCAAGTATACTGAAATATGGTGGCCTAGGCCACCGCACTCTCTCATTTGAGAGGTTGGCACTTAATCATTTTTGTCATTTGCTTGATTTTAGTCTCTTGGAGCTTTTCTGATTATTTTCGAACTTCTATGGCTCTTGTTGGTTCTTCACAGTTTGATGTCTCAACCCAAGCCCTATCCCTATCTTAAAAGACCATCTATCTCTCATATATGTCCCCAAACACCTTTCCTGGAACTTTTGGTCGAGGAGGACCGGAGTCTCCGGTGTACACACACCAGAGTCTCCGGTGTAGACCGGAGTCTCCGGTCTGGATGGTTTCTGTCACTTAAAGAAGGGGGCACGGGGTGAACTGGTACAACAGTTCCTCATTCTTCACCCCGTCCCTTACCTCCAAACCCGTCGCCTCCTCCTCCAAAAATCCTCCCCGGAGGTCAAGAAGCCCCCGGGATCCGCCGTGCCGCCGGCCAACCTTCCCCTCTCCTCCATTGGGTCATTCCCACCGGAGGAATTGATCCCATGGACAGATCTGGTACCTCTCCTCTCCTTTTTCTCCTATGGTTCATCCCTAGATGTGTTTTTGAGGATTGTTGCTGATTTGTCCATTGGAATCACTTGTTTGCGTGCACTCTAGTACTTTAGCCTTGCTGCATTGCCCGATCTACTAGATTTACCCTCACCAGCATCTCCCCATATCATACCCGAGCCTCCTGACCAGAGATTCCGGACTTAGGTCCGGAGACTCCGGTCCCCAGGACCGGAGACTCCGGTCTAAGCGGGAGACTCCGGTATAAGGTGCGGAGACTCCGGTGTTGGGTGAATCAAAATAGTCCAGAAATGCATCAAAGCTCTTGTACTGCATCTTTGGGACATATATACTCATCTCCGTGCTATCTCCCTCACTGCTGTTCACAGGTGATGGTTCTAGTCGTCCTCGTCGTACCAAGGCCAAGTCCCAAAGGGGCAATCCTCGCTATGATGAAGCTCAGGGTCAGTTCCTCGTGCCTCCGTCCAACCGGAAACAGCGGGCACATGACGCAGCTTACATGAAGAGGGATCAGGAGAGGGCTGAATGGGAGGACCGTGCCAAGAGGGCAAAGTATGACAACCTGCAGTTCTTATCCAAAATGTCCAAAGAGGAGTACCGTGAACTGAGGAAGACAAATTTCTACGCGCTTCCTCATACCAGTGAGGACCCTCGTTACTGGAGGAAAGAAGAGGCTGTATTCATGAAGGATGTGTATGGTGTACTCACCAGATCACCTGTCTGCCCCCAGAAGTTCATGAGTGTTGAGCAAATGCGCAGAGCCCTTACTTCAATGATGCCCTGTGGATCTGTGAGAAGCTGGGTCTCTACAACTTGATGGAGCTGCGCGAAGACTACAGTGTGCACCTTGTCCAGCAGTTTTATGCCACAGTTGTGTTTGGGTCTGATCTTGACAGGACCATGGTGTGGATGACTGGCACTACTCGCTGCACGGCTACCTTTCATGACTTTGCCAATGTCATCTTTGAGACATTCAATGGAGTATCCACTCCTGTGGGACTGCGCATGCACTCAGCTGCTTTGGGTGAGAACAAGTTGAAGCTGGCACCTCTGTATGATGAAGGTGTTGTGGGGGGGTTACAAGGGACTCAAAACCCTCTACAACCTTATGCTGAGGATCTTCCATCACACTATTGCTCCCAGTGCTGGCAATGATGATGCTATTAGGGGTGGGCTTGTCAACCTCCTGTACCATACACACCGGACCTTCAATGCTGGACCTGAGGCTGAGGTTGCACCTATTGATGTGATGGACTTCATTTTCGAGGAGATGTTCCATGCCATTCTGTACAATAAATCTCCTCCATATGCACCCTTGGTGATGAGGATCATCAACTCCCAGGAGCATGATTCTCCATTTGGCATACCACCACACCTCACTGAGCACACTCTGGTCTCTCTGCAGCAGAAGGGGCGCATGGGGCCTACTCCAAGGCGTCGCTATGGGAATGATGATGAGGAGATTGAGAAGGAGAGGGCTCCCTCTCCACCTAGAGTTTGGAGGAAGAATGCCTCCAATGCCCCTTTGCCTTCTATGACTCGAGACTATGTGCATGAGAGGGTTAAAAAGGCCAGCTTTTGGGAGAGGACCCTGTGTTGCATGAATGTCGACATACACAAACAACAGCATGCATCCTATCAAAGCAACCGCTGCATTGAGAAGCTCCTCACAGAGATCAAGGAACAGGGGGCCGAGGAAGGTGAGGATGAATACAATGATGAGCATGGGGCTCAGCCGTCCACAGAGTCTGATCATACCCTCTCATTTGGAGCATGGAATGCCCAACAGGATAGTCTGGTGGACTGGAAGACTTTTGCTGATCAAACCTCAGGGTTTGGATACCAGGGTTCTTCCTCTTCTCGCCCTCACGGCAAAGGGCCTGCTGTCCCTGAAGACGATGATGATGACTATGATCAGGATGATGGTGACCAGGAGGAGGATGAGGATGCCGAGGATGACGAGGATGACAAGGATGACGATGACTACTGAGTTGTTGGGGCGCTAGTGTAGGTATTTTCCCTTTTTCGGCGTTTCGATGCCAAAGGGGGAGAAGACATTCTCATCGGTTTGCATGGGATTTGGGATTTACGACTATCTGCCTTTATTTTCCTTTTATTTGGATATTAGAACTTGAACTTTATGTGTGTTATCTGCTGTTCTTATGTGTGTCTATGACTATGTGCTTGTGTGCAACACCTATTGTAACTCATGTGAGATCTATGTGTGCTATCGTGCTATCGTTGATATTATCTTCCTTACATGATTTACTTCATTATCTTGCTGCACATAGTCAGGGGGAGCCACATTTATATGTTATTCCATGCAAATCACTTGTTGTCATCGAACACCAAAAAGGGGGAGATTGAAAGGGCATTTATTGTCATAATCACTTTTGGTGTTCGTTAACAACAAGTAGATCATTCTGATTTGTTATTGTCCACAGGTTGGTATTATCATTGATAAACACCCACACTCTTGGGAAAGACCACATTCATATGCCACTTTATTGGAAACTAGACGGAGTCTACGGTGCCTGCACGAGTCTCCGGTGTGGTCGGAGTTTCAGTTCGATCTCTGGTGGTGCCTCCGAGGATCTGGCTGGGACATTCGACTAGGGGTCGGAGGATGCACGGAGCTTACTCGAGTCTCCGGACTTTGTCGATCCAGTCTCCGGTCTTGGAAGACGAGTCTCCGGTTTTGCAGAAGCAGGTTGCCTGGGTCAATCGGAAAGGCGGTCCGGAGGCTAGTCCGGAGATTGGCCGGAGTCTCGGTGTAGACGAGTCTCGGTCTACACTGCGAGTCTCCGGTCTGCACGGAGTCTCCGGTGACTTTTCTACAACGGTCAGAACACGGTTCGTGGAGGGGGCTGCCTATAAAAAGGGACCCTTATCTTCTTCCTCCAGTTGCTCGAGCTGCTCAAGAACACCAACCCCATTAGAGCTACCAAATCCACAAGATCTCTTCATCCAACCATCCAAAGTCATTGATCTTTGGAGAATCGAAGGAGGAGGCCATGATTTACATCTTCACCAAGAGAGATCTTCATTTCCCCCTCATTCACTTGAGGGCCCCTAAGCTCTAGTGTTTCATTGGAAACCCTAACTTTGATTTGGTTCTTACAAGCTTGTCTTTGATTTGTCTTGACAGCTTGCTTGTATTTGGGAGCCTCCAATTCAGTTGTCGATGCGTTCCCCAAACTTGTTGTAAAGGTGCCGGCTTCCACCTCGAAGGTTGCCGATATAGTGGAAGGTGAATAGAGCCCGTTGGGGCGAGGTTCATCGGAGAACAAGGGAGGCCTCTTGTGGCGTTGGTGGTTTGAAACCACCCCCTCTCCAAACGTAGACGTACTTCCCCTCAAAAGGAAGGAACTACGGGAAGCAAATCCTTGTGTCTCCATGTCCACTCCTTTGGTTACTTCTATCCTTTACCGCACTTTACTTACTTGTTCTTGCTTAGTGTTTTGCTAGTTTGTGCATGGTTGACATATAGGTAAATTCTCCATAGTTGCATATTCTAGAGAATTTACCTTTCTTGTCAAACCCTAACTTGAGAAAGAATAAAATTTGAAGTAGCAACTATTCACCCCCCTCTACGTGCCCATACGATCCTTTCACTTCGGTATAATATTAGACGAGATGACCCTGGTGACGTTGAGGGCGAGCCCCTCGGAAGAGGGTTCCTGCCAAGGTGATGTGGTATGCTTCTATAATACCACGGTTGAAACGCTTATTCAGAAACAAAGAGCACGCCAAGTTGTTGCGATGGCATAAAGAGGAACGTAAGTCAGACGGGATGTTGAGATGCCCTGATGGGTCGTAATGGAGAAAAATCGATAGAAAGTACCCGTGCTGCGGATGAAACAAGGAGTTTAAGGTTTGGTCTAAGTACAGATGGCATGACTCCTTTGGGAGCAGAGCTCTGTCCACATGACACTGGCCCGTGACTCTATGCATCTATAACCTTCCTCCTTGGTTGTGCATGAAGCGGAAGTTCATTATGATGCCAATGTTGATCCAAGGTCCAAAGCAACCCGGCAACAACATTGATGTCTACCTAAGGACATTAGTGGAAGAACTTTTACAGTTGTGGCACGAACCGGGCATACGCGTGTGGGATGAGCACAAGCAGGAAGAATTTAACCTCCGAGCATTGCTTTTCATAACAATCAATGATTGGCCTGCTCTTAGTAACCTTTCAGGACAGTCCAACAAGGGATACAATGCATGCACACACTATTTAGATGAGACTGAAAGTATATATTTGAAACATTGTAAGAAGAATGTGTACAGTGAGCATCGTCGATTTCATTTGGCCAAGCATCCCTTAAGAAAGAAAGGCAAGCATTTCAACGGTCTAGCATGTCACCAGACGAAGCCTAAGGAGCGTACTCGTGCTGATATATTTGATATGGTCAAAGATTTGGATCAAATGGTAACCTTTGGAAAGGGTCCTGGCGGAAAATCTGTTCGAAAGGACGCTGAAGGACATGCACCCATGTGGAAGAAGAAATCTATACTTTGGGAGCTACCATATTGGAAATTCTTAGAGGTCCGCTCTGCAATCGATGTGATGCATGTGATGAAGAATCTTTGCGTGAACCTGCTAGGCTTTTTGGGCGTGTATGGGAAGACAAAAGATACACCGGAAGCACGAAAGGACCATCAATGTATGAAAGACCTAGATGGCCTGCATCCAGAATGGTTTCAAGGTCATGCCAGCTACGCTCTTAGCAAATAAGAGAAGGAAATATTTTTTGAATGCCTAAGCAGTATTAAGGTCCCGTCTGGCTTCTCGTCGAATATAAAGGGAATAATAAATATGGCAGAAAAAAGTTCCAAAACCTAAAGTCTCATGGAGCCTTACGTGATTATGACGCAAATGCTTCCGATTGCATTGAGGGGGCTTCTACCAGATAATGTTAGAGTACCCATTGTGAAGTTATGTGCATTTCTCAATGCAATCTCTCAGAAGATAATCAATCCTGAAGATCTACCACGGTTACAGAATGATGTGATCCAATGTCTTGTCAGTTTTGAGTTGGTGTTCCCACCATCCTTCTTCAATATTATGACGCACCTGCTGGTTCACCTAGTCGAAGAGATTTCCATTCTCGGTCCTGTATTTCTACACAATATGTTTCCCTTCAAGAGGTTTTCTATGTGAAGGACATGTCTAGCAAACCTAGAAAAAGAAAAAATAAGAAAAATAATACATCAGACGATGAGCAAAAGCGCCACATAGTTCTTTCAGGAAAAAGAAACATCGTGGGAGTGGAGGACAAGACAGACATGTCAAAAGATTGTGATAAGTTTCATGAAATTCTGCCCTTCGCGGTGAAGGATGACCCAAGCATCATGTTAATGAATGAAGATGCTCCATGGATACGGCGGGATCAGAAAGGAACACACGCGAAGAAATGATGTGTAATAATTGTAACATTTTATGAGTGAAGATGCTCCATGTGTCCATTTTTATAGTGTTGTCTGCAAACAATCTTGAGTGCGTTAGTCCCGTCACTACAAGAAATGTGTCAACCTATGACCTTTTGATAGTGACTGTTGATTAAATCTTCATAGAGTTATGGCGTTTTCACACTAGATGGTTATAAGCCATTTGAGAGATTCAAAACCCTGAATAATTAAGACGATTTGGCTTAAAAACGTCATAGTTTTAATACCTAGAATCGTCATGACCAACAAGATATAAGACAGGGCAATATCGGCCATTGGATATGAACCTAATGAACGGTTGAGATAGTGATGGATGGAAAGTTTCCATGGATCAATGACCTGGCACCGATTCATCGCACGCAGACCCGGGAAAAATTTCCTGTTTCCACGCACCTCACGCCCAGTCACGCGTGATCGACCAAAATTTTTAGTTTATGTCCCACCAAAGAACCCTAGTTCTCTCCCTACCGCCGCCTCCCACTCTATTCTTCTCTCCTCCGCCGCCATCACAGATTCCTGCCGCAGACACCCCATCACCCGCCGCAGCCCACCGTCTCCCACCTCCGGCCACCACTGCCCTCACCTCTCTGCCGGGAGGAGTGGAGAGGGGTGGAGAACTACCTCCCCCGGCCTCTCCTCACTCGATCTTGATCCCTAGGCCGTGCGGTGCCTCCGACTTCACTCCCCTGGCCCGACCTCGTAGTCTATGCCAAGCAAGCCCGCGCGCTCGTGCTCCTCTGCCACTATTCGAACACTACCGTCGCTGACTCCAGGTTTGTGTGAGCGAATCCTCTCCCCATCTCATGAATCCATTGTGGGGTGGGAGATTTATTTTTGTCTAGTTTATTAATGGCGGGTGGGGTGGTGAGGTAGGTTTGATCGATCTCCATTGGAGGCGTGCGAGGTTGGGGGCTTGGGCCTCGGATGAGCTTCTTCGTGCTCCCTGCTCCGGGGTCGGCCGGCAGAAAATCGTGCATCCCTGAAATCTCCTCCACCAAGCCCACTAGTCTTGCGCAGCTGCAGTCTAAAACGCCGCCAACACCTTGTAACATCCCTAAAATCATGATTTCAAAGATTGCATATCATTCATGCATGCATGTAGAATTGAGATCAATTTCAAAACTCATTTCAGAAAAACAGAAGCACATAGTGCTATCATTTTATGTGAACAAACTTAAATCAAATGGCCATTCCCATTTGAATGATTGAATGTTTTAAACCTAGATTGTTGCCTCTCTGGTTGATTGGATTTGAGTGTGGAATTTGAACAAAAATTAAACAAAACAAAAAGGGTTCAAAAACATTTTCAAATTAAAGTGCTATTGCACTGTTTATTTTGTTTATTCAAAAAGACCAAGCTTGAACAGAGAGATCACATGTTCCTATGACCTGAAATATGAATTTTTGCACCTACAAAAACCCAGGAAATGTTTTGAATTCAAAAGAGTTTGAATTCATATCAAAATCAAATCAGAAAATCGTTTCAGAAAAAGAAAAGAAGCAAACAAATAGAAAAGGCCGAGCGCTGCTATTTTAGCCCAGCAACGGAGCAGGCCCAGCAAGCCCACCCGGGGCATCTCTTTTCTTCTCTCACGCGCGAACACACCCATTCAGCCACTGACGGCCAAACCCCACGCCCCTTCGGTTTATTTCGCTGACCAGCGGGCCCCGTCCACGTCACCCTCGTCTTCCTCAAACCACGCTCGCGACCACGTCGCTGCTGCTGTCAAGGCCGGTAATGGCGCGGTGTAATTACCCATTATTCCGCAAGCGTTTCCTGTCACACCTAGGCTTACTTAAACCCCTCTGCCCCGCAAGCATTTCCCCCTCCCCTCTCCTCGCTCACTCCGCCGCCAGGCTGCACGCAATTGCCCTCGAAACCCCGTAGTACCGACAACTCCGGCGGCCAATTACGGTGAGCCTCGACCGCCCCTCTCTCTCTGGTTCAAACGAGGATGTTCGGAATGATCTCGCGCTTATGCTGATACCTTCCTTTTGCCTGCTCGTGACCCAGGTCATCGTCTCCGTTCGCGACCGAAACCACCTGCGCCGCCGATAAACTCCGGCGACCAATTAAGGTAAAACCCGAGCGCCCCTTGCTCCCTCCTTCACGCGAGCTTGTTCGCCTATGTCTTGCCCAAATCCTGATGCCACTGGTTCGTGCTAGGGCGACGCCAAACCTCGGCAAGAACCACGACTGCAAGCTACCGACGCCGCCCGTTACTCCGACGAGTTCCTGAGACCGTGCCAGCGCGCCCCTTTGCAAACCAACACCACGTCGAGCTTCAGCACGCCACTGCGGATCCGGTAAGCACCTCCCTTCCTTCCCAGGCGACCTAGAGCACCAGCACTTGTGAACATGCAGCCGCGCCGATCAACGCCGCTAAGCGCCGAGTATGGTTAGGACGATTAGGAGCGTCAGATGTAGATCCTACGGCGTAACTTAGAACGTGGGCGAAGAGGTAAGCGCGCATCTGAGCCGCCAGATCTCACTTAGATCCTACAGCTCGCGTACGTGATCCAACGCGAACCGGTACGCGCCAGTAAGATTAAGACGCGTGGCTAGGGTTTGAATTAAAACAGAAATTGAAAACAGATTTGCATCCAAATTTGATATGCCTATAACTTTTGATTCCCACGTTAGATTTTTGCAAATTTTATACTGTTGGAATCAGTGAATCAAGCCCTTTCTGAATCTGCAATGTGTTTAACAAAAAGTTTCTGTTAAAATGACTTTGTGTGCAGAAACATGTTTAGGTCCATTTTGACTATAGTTTTTGTTTAGTAAATTGTTTTAGGGCAAAATAAGTTTAGTTGGCAAGCTTTTTGACTTGTTTTGTTTCTGTATCTTGCACTTGCTTGGTGGAATTTTCAAAAATCATCACTTAGCATTTTCTTGCATACATGCATTCATAATATTTTTGTTTGTATATAAATTGTGTGTAATGTTTGTACTACAAATTTTGTGTAGATTTTGCTAGTGACTGTGATTGTGAAGAGTGCTGCTCTCCCCATTACCAAGGCAAGTGGTACTTCATGAATATTTCCATCCCTATATTTTGTATAAGCATTAGAAATATTTTGCTAAGTCTTACATGTTGCTTTGCCAAATGCTATGTTGGGAAATCCTAAGTAGTTGTAGGATTGTAGAATTGCTAGGAACTTTCCTAAGTTAAGTTACTATGCCTTGCTTAGCCTAGCTAGTAGCAAACAAGGGTTGGTAAAGTATATACATGCTATGATGAAAATATTTCTATGTCATTTAGACTTATGTTTTCTTAATAAAACAACTAAGTCAATGAACCTCCTGTGGAATGGGACTTGAATGGGGGTTTTTGGTTGAGTGGTTACACAAGGACCATGGACATGGTTACCTTGTGTATCTCACTTGTGGTATGCCACCCAGGCACAAAGGGATTTTAGAGGCCAAGTGTTGAGAAGCTTATAGTGCAGCCACTTGGCAATATGGGCTCTGCCTTGATCATATAGGTTGCTAGAACTTAGTCATTTGGACAGTTGGTGGTAGTTGGATGATAGGATGGAACGCGTCCATTTGACTAAGTAAAGGCTTCTGAAAGGTCCTGTCTTGGGAAACCAAGTCTGGTGGGGAAAGTGCACAACCTCTGCAGATGGAAAATCTAAGTACTTAGCCAAGTCAATGGCAATGGACAACTTGAGCATCAAGACATGGAAGCTACAAGAATCTCATCACTCCAACTTCTAAGTAAAACTTGTGGGTGAACAAGGGTGAAGAACCCCAATGTCTATTGGTGGTTTCTTGGGAAAGTTTTTGACAAAGAAAACTTAGTGATTTCAACTAATAGGGAAAACTTATTTTCCAGCAAAGCAAGCCAAGCTACACCTAGCCAAAAATGCATATAGTAAAATAGTCCACTTAAAAATTTTCTAAGGTATCACTTGCCAATACTATTCCAAAGTATTGACCCACTGTGGCTGTAACTTGTGATGTTGCAGGTTACTCTGATGATGAGTAGGAGTCATGAGTCTACACTCAACATGCTTGCCTGTGGCACATGAAGATGAAGACTTATGTTTATTTACTTATTCCAAAACTCTTGTATTAGGCCTTTGGCCCTGAGTTGTAAAAGACTATATTTATCTCTGGAATGAATGTAATAAACGACCTTTGTATCTGTGTACTTCATCTTAAACTGTGGATGCTAGCATTGATCCAGGGACTAGCATTGCAATCACAGGGATCCTTTCCTTTACAAAGGAGGGAACTTACAGATGGTATCAGAGCACTGTGTTGCCTGTAGGATTATGACCCTAGGATTGGAAACCACTAAGGAATTTTTTTTTCAACTACTTCTACACTTGTCTATTCTTCTCGTAAACTTTTTCTAATCCTCTCATTCTCACCTCTATTTGTAGATGAACTCCATCAACGAAGCCGTGAAGAAAGGACCACTCATGACCATGACCTTGGAGTGTGAAACTGAGTTTCCCAAAATTCTCAAGGACCTCATGGTGGCAATGGAAGCACATGGTGCAGCTGTTTACAAAGGCTTCCCAGTGATGGATGGAGGAGTGGAGTATTGGTGGGTGCAACTTCACTTGTACAAAAACAAGGAAGACAACCACAAAGAAAGAGGGTTCTGCATGTATACCAACACTGTGATGCACACCACATTCTTTGAGTCAGCAAGAGAAGCGGCTTGGAGGACAATCAAAGAACTAAGTGCTAGAGTCAAGTGCAGAATGCTCAACCTCCAAAAAGACTTAGAGAAAGAGAAGGAGCTTACCCAAGAGTTGGAAGCCACCAACCAAGAATTAAGGGGAGATATTATAGACTTAGTGATGGAATCATGTGAACAAGATAGGTCGATTGTCTCTAGGAACATTGTGTTAGCCACCAGATCCAGTGAGATAGGATTGTAAACACATTTCGTTAGTTGGACCACCACTTACCACCTTATTTTCCAAAATGATACCTTAAATAAGTTTGGACCTTGATTGATGTAATGGATTCATGTATGCATGACTTGTGTGATTTTGTGTTCCAAGGATGTGTATGTGATGTTTGTCTTTGTCTATCTTATATAATGTTGTTCTAACTTTTCTATCTTATAAATAGATGCCTATTACTATCAGCACTGTTGAGGAGTTCCAGGTTACCCGTTTTGGTCCTCGTATCGTTGAGCTTACTACCTTGCTCGATCTCCCTCTTCCCACCATCACGGTGCACCCACTCACCAAGTTCGAGAGGAAGGACCTCTGGGGCTTCAAGGTGAACCAGCCCGGACGCCAGACAGAGCCTACTACAGAGGCCATCGTCTTCAAGCTGATGCACGACGACAGGGAGAGAGGCATGGAGGTGGTTATGTAGGACTTGATAGGACGTCTGTTAGGCCGTCACTCCCGACAGGTTAGAGGCACTCACTTCCACGTCTTTAGAAGACGTGATGAGGACGGAGAGTCCATCGAATTCGAGGACGACTCTAGGGACGCAGCAGAGCCGATACGTCTGTACCTCCTGGACTTAGAGTCCCGCATTAGGCACGTGGACACGGACAGGACCAATGTCATGCTCAGCAATGACGAGCTCCAGGTGCAGCTTCGCGAGAAGGACAAGCTTTTCGCACAGCAGGACGAGATAGTCAAGGAAATGGAGACGAAGTTCGAGGCCCAGGACCGCAAGTTCAAGAGTCAGGAGAAACACGTCCAGGATAGGAACAAGAAGATCCGGTACATGACCGAGGAACTGAAGTCCAAGGATTTCGAGCTAGAGCAGCAGCAGATGGTGATCGAGAGGCTTCGCTCCTAGAAGAGGGCTCTCAAGGCCAAGATAGATTCCTTGACCACTACGATCGAGGAGAATAAGACCGCGATGGAGAACGCAGGTCTTACCTTCGTCGAGGAGGAGATTGATGCTGATGAGTAGACTTGACTACTCATTTATCTTTCATTATCGTACTTGTTATTCTTGAACTTGTTATTGGACCATCCGACATGTGGATGGCTTGCCACTTGTGTGTTTTATTTCGAGAACTTTGTTATTCTGTTGTTGAGCTTTTATCCTTGAGTTGCATGCTATGTGATTGCTTGTGATGTATTGTGCATAAAACATCTATGGGTATCTCATTCTTATCTCTATTTGAACAAACCACAGATGCCTCCCCGTCGCGCAAACCCCAACCCCAACAACATCACCCCGGAAATGCAACAAATGATGAATGCGCAAACACAGCTTATGCAGATGATGACAACGTTCATCCAAAACCAGAATAACAATAACAACAACAACCCCAATAACAACAACAACCCCAATATCAACAACAACCCTCCGGGTTTTGATATGCTCACCAGATTTCTGCGTCTGAGGCCAGCTAAGTTTTCGGGGACAACTGATCCCATGGTGGCCAATGACTGGCTACGTTCTGTGAACAAAGATTTAGTGACCGTGGGCTGCACGGATGCGGAAAAAGTCAGGTTCGCAGCACATCTGTTGGAAGGACCAGCCGCCACATGGTGGGACAACTTCCAAATCACCACACCTTTGGATGAGGTGACTTGGGTTATCTTTGAAGATGGCTTTCGCACTGCTCACATCTCATCAGGAATGATGAGCCTGAAAAAGAAGGAGTTTCTCAACTTGAAGCAGCGCCACCGCAGCGTGGCTAAATACATAGAAGAGTTCAACAATCTGGCGCGCTATGCACCGGATGAGATTGACACAGATGCCAAAAGAAAGGAAAAGTTTCTGGAAGGCTTGAATGATGAGCTAAACTTACAGTTGTCTGTGGCATATGTTCCAACTTATCAGTCTCTGTGTGACAAGGCTGCTATTTTGGAGAATAAAATGAAGCAAGTCGAGAGTAGGAAGAGGAAACACTCCGACAAGCACAGCTCGGGATCGTCTCACAAACGATCTCACTATGATGACAGTGGAAGCTCAGGATCCCATAAACATGGGAAATTCAACAAGCACCACAACCACAACCGTCATGACAACAAACACCACCGCAGTCATGACAATGACAAGTACAAGAACCACAAGAGTGGACATAAGAGCCACCACAGTGGAAATGGCAGTGGAAGTGGAGGTCAGCCTGCAAAAAGGGACATCAGTCAGGTTGAGTGCTTCAAATGCAAGAAGCTGGGGCATTATGCTAATGAGTGCCCTGAGAAGAAAGTTGAAGGACCTGTTAAGCCCAATCCTTTCCAGAAAGTTCAGGTGAACCACATTAATGTGGAAGAGGTCTATGAGGAGCCTGACGCTGTTGCTGGTAAGTTCAGACTCAATTCCATTTCAGCATTTGTACTCTTTGATACTGGTGCATCTCATTCATTCATATCAAGAGCATTTGTTGAAAGAAATGAACTACCGGTAGAAACTATTGGGTGCCCTATAAAAGTATGTTCTCCTGGTGGAGAAATGATAGTGAATTCAGGATGCCATGACCTAGTCATAGAATTTGGGAAGTATAAGTTTCCCGTTAACTTGATTATATTAAACTCCCAAGGTTTGGATGTCATTCTGGGAATGGACTGGATGACTAAGTACAAAGGAGTGATAGATTGTGCCAGCCATACTGTCTCACTCACCACTCCGGAAAATAAAAGGATCAGATTTAAGACCAGCTTTGGAGCAAAGAGGAGTATGCTAAATTCTCTCAAGGGGGTTAGCATGGACAGAGTGCCAATTGTGTGTGAGTATCCGGATGTGTTCCCGGAAGAATTACCAGGAATTCCACCAGATAGAGATGTGGAATTTCTGATAGATTTGGTACCAGGTTCAGGACCAATAGCCAAGAGACCATACAAAATGTCAGTTGATGAACTGAAGGAACTCAAGAAGCAACTAGGAGAACAGTTGCAGAAAGGATTTATCCAACCAAGTTCTTCATCTTGGGGAGCCCCAGTATTGTTCGTGGAGAAGAAAGATAGAAGCCAAAGGTTATGCATAGATTACCGTTCACTCAACGAAGTAACTATCAAGAACAAATATCCTCTACCTAGAATCAATGACTTGTTTGATCAGCTAGAGGGAGCATGTTTGTTCTCAAAGATTGATCTCCGGTCAGGCTATTTTCAACTCAAGATAAGAGAGCAAGACATACCAAAAACAGCATTCACCACAAGGTATGGATTGTATGAGTATACCGTGATGCCTTTTGGCTTAACCAATGCTCCAGCCTACTTTATGAATATGATGAACAAAGTGTTCATGGAATTCCTTGACAAGTTTGTTGTCGTTTTCATCGATGACATCTTAGTCTACTCCAAGAGCAAAGAAGAACATGAAGGGCACTTACGCTTGATACTTGAGAAATTAAGAGAGCATAAGCTTTATGCCAAATTCAGCAAGTGTGAGTTTTGGTTAGAGGAAGTTGGTTTTCTTGGTCATGTTATGACAAAAGATGGTGTAGAAGTTGATCCTGCTAAGGTTTCAGCCGTGACAGAATGGGAATCTCCCAAGAATGTGAAAGAAGTTCGTAGTTTCCTCGGCTTAGCAGGTTACTACAGAAGATTCATTGAGAATTTCTCAAAGGTTGCTAAGCCCATGACTGAATTGTTAAAGAAGGACAGGAAGTTTGCTTGGTCTGAAGGTTGTGAAGTCAGCTTTCAGGAATTAAACAAGAGACTTGTGACAGCACCGGTTCTATGTCTGCCAGATTTGGAAAAGGATTTCCAAGTATTTTGTGATGCGTCTCATCAAGGTTTGGGAGCCGTACTTATGCAAGACGCTAAAGTTGTGGCCTATGCCTCGAGACAACTCAAAACTCATGAAGTAAACTATCCTACTCATGATTTGGAGTTAGCCCCTGTCGTTCATGCACTCAAAACATGGATACATTACCTTTTGGGTAAGCGTTGCGAAGTGTTCACTGACCACAAGAGTTTAAAGTACATCTTCACCCAAAAGGAAATCAATATGAGACAAAGAAGATGGTTAGAGCTTATTAAGGATTATGACCTGAGTTTGCAATACCACCCCGGTAAAGCAAATGTTGTAGCAGATGCTCTAAGTCGTAAGGTATTTGTGAATGGCCTTACCAAAGGAGAATTGCCAGATGATTTGTGTGCTCAATTCAAAGAACTCAGATTAGAGATTGTGCCTGAAGGACATCTCATGTCTTTGGATGTTCAACCCACTTTGTTGGACAAAATTCGAGAAGCTCAGAAGTCCGATAAGGAAATTGAAAGGATTAAGGAAAATATTGGCCAAGGGAGAGCTAAAAATTCCATGAAGACGAACAGGGTACCTTATGGCATGGGAAACGAATCTGTGTTCCACAAGATCCGGAGTTACGGAAACTGATTTTGCAAGAAGCGCACAACTCTCCATATTCTATCCACCCAGGTAACACCAAAATGTACATGGACATGAAAGAAAGATTTTGGTGGAACAATCTCAAGAGGGACATCGCCGAACATATTGCTTTGTGTGATGTTTGTAGTAGAGTAAAAGAGGAGCATCAGAAACCAACCGGTTTGCTTCAACCACTACCTATTCCTGATTGGAAATGGGACAAAATTGGTATGGATTTCATCACCGGATTACCAAGGACCAGATCAGGATATGATTCCATTTGGGTAGTCGTGGATCGCTTAACTAAAGTGGCACATTTCATACCCGTGAAGACAACCTATACAAGTGCCAAGTTAGCTAAAATCTACATGAGTAGAATTGTATGCCTTCACGGTGTGCCTAAGAGTATTGTGTCTGATAGGGGAACCCAGTTCACTTCCCATTTTTGGAGACAGCTACATGAGTCATTGGGAACGAGGTTGGAATTCAGTACTGCTTTTCATCCTCAAACTAATGGACAAACAGAAAGGACTAACCAAATCCTTGAAGATATGTGAGGGCATGTGCCCTAGACTATGGAGCAAGTTGGGATGAAAGTCTGCCTTATGCAGAATTTTCTTATAACAACAGCTATCAAGCCAGCATTGAAATGGCACCGTTTGAGTTTCTCTATGGAAGAAAGTGTACCACCCCATTGTTATGGAATGGTGTGGGAGAGAGAAGTCTATTTGGACCAGATCTTATCAAAGAGGCTGAAGAGAAGGTCAAATTGGTTAAGGACCGGTTGAAGATAGCACAGTCCCGACAGAAAAGCTACGCAGATCCTAGGCGTAGAGAAGTCACCTACGAAGTTGGTGATAGAGCCTACCTTAGAGTATCACCACTCCGTGGAGTGAAAAGATTCGGAGTCAAAGGAAAGTTGGCACCGAGATATGTTGGGCCATTCAAGATTCTGAGTCGCAAAGGAGAAGTTGCTTATGAAATTGAGCTGCCAGCATCTCTATCAGCAGTCCATAATGTATTTCATGTGAGTCAGCTTAAGAAATGTCACCCAGAAATGGAAGAGTCTTCTTTAAAGGATACCATACCTTTGGAAGAAGTTCAACTAGAAAGTGATCTCACTTATGAAGAAAAGCCTATCAAGATTCTTGAGACTGCAGAAAGAGTCACGAGAACAAAGACTACCAAGTTTTGCAAAGTGCAATGGAACCATCATACCGAAGAGGAAGCAACATGGGAAAGGGAAGATGATCTTCGGAAAGACCACCCTCACCTATTTCCTAGCCAATCCGAATCTCGAGGGCGAGATTCACCTTAAGGGGGTTAGATTTGTAACATCCCTAAAATCATGATTTCAAAGATTGCATATCATTCATGTATGCATGTAGAATTGAGATCAATTTCAAAACTCATTTCAGAAAAACAGAAGCACATAGTGCTATCATTTTATGTGAACAAACTTAAATCAAATGGCCATTCCCATTTGAATGATTGAATGTTTTAAACCTAGATTGTTGCCTCTCTGGTTGATTGGATTTGAGTGTGGAATTTGAACAAAAATTATACAAAACAAAAAGGGTTCAAAAACATTTCCAAAATATTTTCAAATTAAAGTGCTATTGCACTGTTTATTTTGTTTATTCAAAAAGACCAAGCTTGAACAGAGAGATCACATGTTCCTATGACCTGAAATATGAATTTTTGCACCTACAAAAACCCAGGAAATGTTTTGAATTCAAAAGAGTTTGAATTCATATCAAAATCAAATCAGAAAATCGTTTCAGAAAAAGAAAAGAAGCAAACAAATAGAAAAGGCCGAGCGCTGCTATTTTAGCCCAGCAACGGAGCAGGCCCAGCAAGCCCACCCGGGGCATCTCTTTTCTTCTCTCACGCGCGAACACACCCATTCAGCCACTGACGGCCAGACCCCACGCCCCTTCGGTTTATTTCGCTGACCAGCGGGCCCCGTCCACGTCACCCTCGTCTTCCTCAAACCACGCTCGCGACCACGTCGCTGCTGCTGTCAAGGCCGGTAATGGCGCGGTGTAATTACCCATTATTCTGCAAGCGTTTCCTGTCGCACCTAGGCTTACTTAAACCCCTCTGCCCCGTAAGCATTTCCCCCCTCTCCTCGCTCACTCCGCCGCCAGGCTACGCGCAATTGCCCTCGAAACCCCGCAGTACCGACAACTCCGGCGGCCAATTACGGTGAGCCTCGACCGCCCCTCTCTCTCTGGTTCAAACGAGGATGTTCGGAATGATCTCGCGCTTATGCTGATACCTTCCTTTTTTTCCTGCTCGTGACCCATGTCGTCGTCTCCGTTCGCGACCGAAACCACCTGCGCCGCCGATAAACTCCGGCGACCAATTAAGGTAAAACCCGAGCGCCCCATGCTCCCTCCTTCACGCGAGCTTTTTCGCCTATGTCTTGCGCAAATCCTGATGCCACTGGTTCGTGCTAGGGCGACGCCAAACCTCGGCAAGAACCACGACTGCAAGCTACCGACACCGCCCGTTACTCCGACGAGTTACTAAGACCGTGCCAGCGCGCCCCTTCGCAAACCAACACCACGTCGAGCTTCAGCACGCCACTGCGGATCCGGTAAGCACCTCCCTTCCTTCCCAGGCGACCTAGAGCACCAGCACCGCCGCGGACAGACGCGCCGCCGCCAGTCAACGCCGCTAGCGCCGCCCGAGTATGGTTAGGACGATTAGGAGCGTCAGATGTAGATCCTACGGCGTAAATTAGAACGTGGGCGAAGAGGTAAGCGCGCATCTGAGCCGCCAGATCTCACTTAGATCCTACGGCTCGCGTACGTGATCCAACGCGAACCGGTACGCGCCAGTAAGATTAAGACGCGTGGCTAGGGTTTCAATTAAAACAGAAATTGAAAATAGATTTGTATCCAAATTTGATATGCCTATAACTTTTGATTCCCACGTTAGATTTTTGCAAATTTTATACCGTTGGAATCAGTGAATCAAGCCCTTTCTGAATCTGCAATGTGTTTAACAAAAAGTTTCTGTTAAAATGACTTTGTGTGCAGAAACATGTTTAGGTCCATTTTGACTATAGTTTTTGTTTAGTAAATTGTTTTAGGGCAAAATAAGTTTAGTTGGCAAGCTTTTTGACTTGTTTTGTTTCTGTATCTTGCACTTGCTTGGTGGAATTTTCAAAAATCATCACTTAGCATTTTCTTGCATACATGCATTCATAATATTTTTGTTTGTATATAAATTGTGTGTAATGTTTGTACTACAAATTTTGTGTAGATTTTGCTAGTGACTGTGATTGTGAAGAGTGCTGCTCTCCCCATTACCAAGGCAAGTGGTACTTCATGAATATTTCCATCCCTATATTTTGTATAAGCATTAGAAATATTTTGCTAAGTCTTGCATGTTGCTTTGCCAAATGCTATGTTGGGAAATCCTAAGTAGTTGTAGGATTGTAGAATTGCTAGGAACTTTCCTAAGTTAAGTTACTATGCCTTGCTTAGCCTAGCTAGTAGCAAACAAGGGTTGGTAAAGTATATACATGTTATGATGAAAATATTTCTAAGTCATTTAGACTTATGTTTTCTTAATAAAACAACTAAGTCAATGAACCTCCTGGGTGGAATGGGACTTGAATGGGGTTTTTTGGTTGAGTGGTTACACAAGGACCATGGACATGGTTACCTTGTGTATCTCACTTGTGGTATGCCACCCAGGCATAAAGGGATTTTAGAGGCCAAGTGTTGAGAAGCTTATAGTGCAGCCACTTGGCAATATGGGCTCTGCCTTGATCATATAGGTTGCTAGAACTTAGTCATTTGGACAGTTGGTGGTAGTTGGATGATAGGATGGAACGCGTCCATTTGATTAAGGAAAGGCTTCTGAAAGGTCCTGTCTTGGGAAACCAAGTCTGGTGGGGAAAGTGCACAACCTCTGCAGATGGAAAATCTAAGTACTTAGCCAAGTCCATGGCAATGGACAACTTGAGCATCAAGACATGGAAGCTACAAGAATCTCATCACTCCAACTTCTAAGTAAAACTTGTGGGTGAACAAGGGTGAAGAACCCCAATGTCTATTGGTGGTTTCTTGGGAAAGTTTTTGACAAAGAAAACTTAGTGATTTCAACTAATAGGGAAAACTTATTTTCCAGCAAAGCAAGCCAAGCTACATCTAGCCAAAAATGCATATATTAAAACTTAGTGATTTCAACTAATAGGGAAGACTTATGTTTATTTACTTATTCCAAAACTCTTGTATTAGGCCTTTGGCCCTGAGTTATAAAAGACTATATTTATCTCTAGAATGAATGTAATAAATGACCTTTGTATCTGTGTACTTCATCTTAAACTGTGGATTCTAGCATTGATCCAGGGACTAGCATTGCAATCACAGGGATCCTTTCCTTTACAAAGGAGGGAACTTACACACCTTAACCATGGTCTGTCAATGTAGGGGCTCCCACGGTCAATGGGTCCTCTCCTGTTACCTTGAACTTGCTCGAGATGTCCACCACAGGAGCCATGTATAACTTTTATTTCTCCTCCCTAACCCGTGTTGTTGCTTTAATATATTCAATTGATGCCCCTTTTGTCTCCTTTAACATGTAGTTCGTCTACCCGTATGAGAAGCGGTAATTAACATGTCCTTTCTATGGTTTATTGGTTCATGTGGTGCTGATATATAACTGGGATTAGAATAGTTGGTATTTCCTATATGTGTTAGTGGTATTGCCTATTGGTTTGTTGGTTCTTGTATAGCGAGTGGGATGGTTGCTGATGAATTGCTTGGATATGTGGATTAACAAATTGGATTTGTAGGTCTGTAGTCCGGCAGAGTTGCAGACATAGATCATGGAAGTGAAATGGAGACAGAGACCTGATGAAGTGAAAATTTTCATTTTAACAAAAATAGAAGGGACCTTTCTGTTTCTAATTTGTCTGCACTAGCATCTAGTTTATTGCAGTCAAGCTACAATTATGGACAACTGGATGTAACATAACATTCAAACTTGTTATATTTTAGGATGGTATTTATAAGTTAATCATCTGTTTGGTTTTGAATTGAGCAGGAGATTGAGTTGTATGCTGGGAGATTTCGGAGCTGCCTGAGGGAGATCAAGAAGTGGGCTCGTGATGTCGAGGACGAGAAAAAGGGGATCAAGATCAAGAAATAGGACTGGGAGAAGTTGTATGTGCACATAGCATTATACAATAACTTCCCAACCGCTGCTGGTTTGGCCTCTTCGGCTGCTAGATTTGCTTGTCTTGGTAAGTTTCCTAGCTGAAATCATGGCTATAATAAGTTAGTAAAAATGTATTATTCTCCTAGATCTTATATCATGGTTATAAGTCAATAAGAACAGATGTATAATTAGTGAATATTTTTTGTGTTAAACTAGTATTTCCTTTTATTTTGTATACAACACAGAGCCAAATTTACCTATGTTTAGAAGCAGAGGCAGTGTTTCTCACTTCTCGTAACATTGTTCTCTAACCAATGCAATATGAAAGCATTCATTCTTAAGGGGGATATGTTTTTAGAAGTGGTCTGTTATCCTCTAGAAGGCTATTGAATACACCTTGTTGTGCTATCTATATGTTCTTATAAAGTAGAACCCCGCTAAGAGTAATTTTTGTTTGTCTATCTAAGCATGTAGGCCATCCACATCATCATCTCCTCTTAGCCATACTATCTGAATAATCTCACTGTCTATCTCCATTGTTACAAAGTATGAACCATACTGCACTGTTACAATGTCTGGCACATGCATGTCTAGCTTACCGTTTCAAAACAAAAACATACTGTACCATTACAATGTCTGACCCACTGGTGCTGATGTATATGATTTAGAGTGTGTTGTACTGTGTAGTACCAGCAATCTAACTAGAGAACTAGATTAGTGGAACTTGTAAGTTGAGACAAAACTATTGAGATCAACTTTTTATGTGTTGTGGGAATGTCCTTGTGTTGCATAGTAGGCTCAAAATTGTACATGTTGTTGCCGATGAGCAATGCTTGTTTATTGTAGTCCACTATGCACCTCTACATTTATGTGGTTGTGTCTGCATCCCACTTTATTTAGTTTTGACATGCTGAACATCACAGTGTATATATCTTGGGTTGTTGGGGAGTTGAGCATCTCATACATGATGACAAAACAGTAGAAGTAGCAGTAAACTAAATGACCTCTAGCTTGGTAAGGAGCAATGTAGTGTGTAGTTAGCAATAACATGTACCAAATGTTAGATGTTCTGCTTGTCTATTTTGTTAAGGTTTAAGAGTCATTTGTAGATCTTTACTAAAACAATTACCTAGTTATACCTCATGATACCTTTACCTACCTTTATATCCCTCATATGTTGTTCTACTATTTCTGTGTTAACCATTGTTGCATTAATGGATGATCTACTTGATGGATATGATCCTCCGATGTGTTTTCTTTTGCATCTGTTGTATGCGGATATTGTCATCTTCGCCTGCGCCAAGCAGTTCCAGGAGCTGGCTAGCTCCTACCATCGTCGTAGTAATACCTACCATTGTGTTACGTGTGTGGTGCATTCTAGACAGGGAAAGGCAGGTCACGGGATCATGGAGGCGCCCCAAATCCATGTCCGTCATATCCCTATTAATTTTTGTTTCTTTTTATATCTTGTACACATTGCTTCTGGTATTTCTCTGATCAATGAAACTAGCGTTAATACAAGATTGATCTAGTTGTTGTGATAAAAGTGACTGAGCATGTAGTAAATATAGTACTTCTCAGAGTGCCAACATCTGTAGAATTTGTGCGCTAAATAGGATCCCTCGGGAGGAAAAATAGCTTACATTTCTGCCTGAATGTTGTGCTCAAATTCTTGGTGTACTGTTCTCACATGACCATTGGTAATACCATAGCTGTTTGCACATGAGCATGGTGTAACCAGAAACCAGCCAAGCCAGTGGTTCTTGCATAAGAAGCTAGCCGAGTTATATGAATTGTTTTTATTTGACAATATACTTGTGTAGACTTGGAGTATGCCACCCTCATCCAGTAACAGGAGTGTGTTTCCCAGCTATGAACTTCTATTGTATATGTAGTGTAGCCTTTTCCCGGGGAAACATATGTTGTCTGATATAATTTTGACCGTTAACCCCAACCAATAGAGCTATTTCTTCTTGTCGTTTACTATATACCATCTGTTTGCCATTTACTATGAACTTTCTATTGTGCTATTGGTGCTTATTCACTGACTTGTTAGCTACGATTGTGTTATTCTACAACATACTGTTATGTCGTGGAGCCATGGTGTTTGTGCAATTTGGTTGTATATAGGTGGTATCCTGGATCCTGGATTTGTACCATGTGTGTGGTATAGAGGATATGGTGTACTAGTACTGTAATTTGTAGAGTTCAACTTCTAGTTCCTGTTCTGGTAATAATCATGTGGTAATGTTGCTGGTCTTAAATGAGTGAATAAATAAATAGTTCCTGGTGATATCTTGATCACTCAGGAGTGTGGTACTTGTTCTGGTTGGTTTATAGCTGCTACTGTGTTGTAGATTAGGTGGTCTAGTAGATGCATATGGAGTTATTATGTATAACTAGAGCATACTCATGTTTTTTTAGTAAATTGAAATGTATATGATGTGTTGGAGTGTACATAATCTCATCTAGGCATACTGAATTCCATATGCAAGGCACTAGCAGGTGATTTAGATGATAGATTTATGAAATCTGTGAAAACAATGGGTAATATTTGCTGTTGAGAATATGTTAGATCCATATGTGATTTTTGAATATGCTAGCCTTTTGCTAGTTAGTCTGAGTTCACCTGCTGCTACTATGATTCAAAATCATTTAATAACCCTGTAATGTATTAGTTTGACGTGCAGGAGTAGCATTCTTGATGCTTAATGACCCAAACTATTGTTCTCGCAGACACAAAGGAGCTAGCCCTGCTGCTTGTGTGCTGAAGCGCATCATCCTTTGCCATGTTACCACATTTGCAGCGTCAAGATCAGCACGCTGCAACCGCAGGGGTGTTCCCTTCTATGGATTAGATAAGTCTCACATCTCTCCCATCCTCTTCCTTTATTACTTGGTTGAAGGCCAAGGTGCCATGATATATTATTTTGTCGAGTTCCTATGTGATATGGAAAGGTATTTCCTGAATAGCGTTTTATTAGGTTCCCATTTTTGTTGCCCGCTTAACCTGTGGATTATTTCCTGGAGCTTAATTTT
Organism: Avena insularis; assembly: GCA_023614405.1. Taxonomy (NCBI): domain Eukaryota; kingdom Viridiplantae; phylum Streptophyta; class Magnoliopsida; order Poales; family Poaceae; genus Avena; species Avena insularis. The sequence goes on from CM042695.1 coordinate 46,030,641, forward strand.
CTTGCCGCTGCTCTTTTCGTATACATGGAGCATTTCTTGGAGCTTAATGTGTTCTAGTACATTTGTTCTATCTAGTACTTGTAGTGTCCCGATTGTGCATTTGATGAACTACATGTGTATATTTTAGTGCTAGTAGCAATTAGTTTGTGAACTGTAATCTGTTGATTTGGAGTTGGGTTCTTGTAAATCTATTATTTATCGTGTTTCTAAATTTCTATGTTATTGTTAGAAGGTATGATTTCATTCTGACTCGATGGCCATCATTTTCTGTCTTATACAGGAGCTCAAGGCTGAAGTTGGAAGAACGGAAGATTTTATTGCATACTCAACAAAGTGGAGTAGATAGTTATGTTTTCTAGCTAGTTATACATGGTCTTGGGTGGTCTGAACTATGAATGATTGTAATATACTACATAGCCCCAACTATTTTATATTCTAGGTTATGTAATACGGCTTGATTGAAATATACATTATAATTTTCGATGTCATTTGTGAAAATTTATTTGATTTTGGTTCTTGACTGCTCGGTCATAGGAAATAATCCAAAAGATATTTGGGCTCATAAGAAATGATCCAAATAATGTTGGGCTTTAAAATGGATGTAGCCCAAACAATATTAAATTGAGCAGTGAATAATTCAAAAAAAGGCCAGGGCCTAGAAATAAAAAGGCCAATATGTTGTGCTTGACCCATGTAGCTGAACAGAATTCACTAGAAAAGCTTGTTTGAATTATTGTGCTTGGCCCACATAAACGACCGAATGGACTGGGCTAAATTCAGACTACGGCGATTTTATTTCGTCACAATTTTGCCACGTTGGATCAGCCACATCGGATCTGACCTGTCCTGGCTAGATGGTCCGTGACGATATTGAATCGTCATAGAGGTTATGACGATCTAATATCGTCATATACAGTTATGACGATTCACAAAAATCGTCCGTATAGTTCATTTGCGACGCCCAACTTTCGACGATTTCATTTTCGTCATAAGATCGTCATAGATGAACTACTGTGACGATTTTGTGACGAAAATGGAGGGTCATAGAAGCCCAAATTCCTTGTGCTGCGTTTTGTGGCTGGACCGGGACTAAAGGCCCCCCTTTAGTCCCGATTCATACTTACCATTAAGATCTGATCTCCAAATGCGTGAGGTCACATATTAGGGAGTGCCTCTATGACCAGTTTCTTGGAGATCTTGGGAGGACTGGGCTCCGGCGGCATCTCCCTGAAATTGGCCGTAGTGGTGTCCCTGCTCTCGAAAACCATCTTGCAGCTTGTAACTTTCTAACTAGATCAATACGCCTGGGAGCTAACTAATTTCACATATTAGGGAGTGCCTCTATGACCAGTTTCTTGGAGATGCCGGAGGACTAGGCTCCGGCGGCATCTCCCTGAAACTGGCCGTATTGGTGTCCCTGCTCTCAAAAACCATCTTAGAGATGCCTCAAACTGGCTGGAGGGCTGGACTCACAAGGATGCCTATTTATAGTACAAGCAGCTCGGCATAATGTCGACACTCACCCCCTATTATTAGTGCTGACTCATGTTTTGTCCCGGTTGGTGTCTCCAACCGGGACTAAAGGTTCATCTTTAGTCCCGGTTGGTGACACCATCCGGACAAACCTAATGACACGACATAATATCGACACTCACCACTATTATTAGTGCTGCATGGCCCAGTCTGTCGCAATCTCTTCAGTCGCAGTTGGTTTCTCCAACCGGGACTAAATCTGAACCCTCTTTTTATAGGCATTTCTCTCTATTTATAGGCTGCTCGATCCAGCCTGCTCTATTCCCTCTATTTATAGGCTGCTCTATTTATAGGCTGCTCTTTTTATAGGGAAATATCTTTAGTCCCAGTTTGTGACTACAACCGGGACTAAATGGATATTATATTAAGATTCTTTATATTTTTCTTTATAATAATAGACATATTATTTGTTTTATTTGGATTTTTACAATAAAAGATATGATTTTTCAAAGTTTTATGTTTCATTTGAATTAAAAAAAGAAAATTTACAAATGGAATAATTTATAAATGATGCAAACAGATATATGGATATTATATTAAGATTCGTTATATTTTTCTGATAATAATTGACATATTATTTGTTTTATTTGGATTTTTACAATAAAAGATATGATTTTCCAAAGTTTTATATTTGATTTGAATTAAAAAAGAAAATTTAGAAATGAAATAATTTATAAATGATGCAAACAGATATATGGATATTATATTAAGATTCTTTATATTTTTCTGATAATAATAGACATATTAGTTGTTTTATTTGGATTTTTACAATAAAAGATATGATTTTCCAAAGTTTTATATTTGATTTGAATTAAAAAAATTACAAATGAAATAATTTATAAATAATGCAAACAGATATATGGATATTATATTAAGATTCTTTATATTTTTCTGATAATAATAGACATATTATTTATTTTATTTGGATTTTTACAATAAAAGATATGATTTTCCAAAGTTTTATATTTGATTTGAATTAAAATTTTTTTTATAAATGATGCAAACAGATATATGGATATTATATTAAGATTCTGTATATTTTTCTAATAATAATAGACATATTATTAGTTTTATTTGGATTTTTACAATAAAAGATATGATTTTCCAAATTTTTATATTTGATTTGAATTAAAAATAAAATTTACAAAAAACAAACTAGTCGCGGGTTGTGGCTCGACCCGGTACTAGAGGGTGCCTGCCTTGCTGGCTCATGGCTCATTCAGCTAGAGGGGAACAACGAAAAACACACTAGTCTCGGGCCATGGCTTAACCTGCGACTAAAGGGGGGGGTCTTTAGTCGCGGGTTAAGCCACGACCCGGAACTAGAGAACCTCTAGTCGCGGGTGGTGGCTTAGCCCAGGACTAAAGGTCTGTCCCTTTATATTCTAGCGCCAGGGGAGGTGCTGCCCCAACACTTAGCATTTCTCGACGAAGACGAAGCACGCACAAACGAAGACGAAGCAGGGGAGGTGATGTCCATGCTAGAATTGTATTAAGCGGAAACTTTAATACTTGTGTGGTTTATGAAAAACACCGTGTCCCTAGTATGCCTCTATGGACTAGATCATTGATCAATGATGGTTAAGGTTTCCTAAACATAGACATGAGTTGTCGATTGATAATGAGATCATACCATTAGGAGAATGATATGATGGACAGACCCAAACTAAGCAGAGCAATTAGATCGTGTCATCGTGTTCATCTTTGAGAAGCTTTTCTTATGTCAAATATTGTATTCCTTAGACCATGAGATAATACAACTCCCTGGTATCGGAAGAAAGCTTTGAGGTCATCAAACGTCATCCTATGAGAGGGTGATCATAAAGATGTCTCTCAGGTGATCGGAAAGTATCTATTGGGTTGTATGTATCGAGATGGGATTTGTCCCTCCCAAGTCGGAGAGATATACTTCGGGCCCACTCGGTAATCGATATCAACACCGCTTGCAAGCATGTGGTTAAGGAGTTAATCACAAAGTGATATCGGATTACGGAACGAGTAAAGTACTTGCTGTGAACGAGATTGAACTAGGTATGATGATGCAAGCGATCAAATCTCGAGCAAGTAAAATATCGCGAGACGAAGGGAATATATATATGGGATTGATTGAATCACGGCATCGTGGTTCATCCGATATGATCATCGATGAATGTGTGGGAGTCAATATGGGTTTCGACCCGCTATTGATTATTGATATAAGATCATGTCTGCATGTTCTCGAACCCGAAGGGTCACACACTTAACGTGTCTCGACGCTAGGATAGATTGGATAATTGGTTTATGAGTTTTTGTTCGGAGTCTTAGATGGGATCCGGGACATCACGAGAGGTTCCGGAATGGTTCGGAGAATAAGATTCATATAAGGCAAAGCATATTTCGGAGTTCGGAATTGTTCCGGGTTAATCGGTATTGTACCGGAAGCTTCTAGAACCTTCCGGAGGGGGACCAACGTGGTCCCACCTGTCGGGAGGGGGAATGGGCCTATGAGGGAGTGCCCTGGCCGCATTGGGCCAGGGGCACAAGGACCCATAGGGCCCAGCCGGCCAAACAAGGGGAAACCCTAATTGGAGCTTCTAGAAGGGGGGGGGGATTAGTTGCCCCCCACTCCTCCCTCCTTGGCCGCCGGCCTAGGGCTTGGGGGAGGGGTTAGGGCTGGCGCCCACCCCTCTATATATAGAGGGATGGGGCGCACCACCCCCCCACACCTCCTCCTCCAACCCTAGCCGCCCTGCTGCCCCTCCTCTCTCTCTCCCTCCTGACTGCGTGTAGGCGAAGCCCTGCTGCAGAAACTGTCCACCACTTGCACCGCTCCGTCGCGTTGTAGATCCAATCCGTCTCTCCACCATACTTGCTGGACCGAGGAAGGAGGAGACGTCGAGGTGCCGCACGTGTGCATCTCTCGGAGGCATCGCCACTTACGGTGTTAGATCGGATCGGATCGCGAGGAGGAGAAGCGAGTACGACTACACCACCCACGTTCCGACGAACGTTCCGCTGTGCGAATCTTCAAGGGTATGAAGATCTCATGTAATATCTCTCATTGTTTGCATCTCCTAGATTAGATCTTGGCTTTCCCCGTTCGCTTCCGTAGAAAATTTTGATTTACTATGCTGCGAAACCCTTCAGTGGTATCAGAGCTAGATCTATGCGTAGATGTGTTTCACGAGTAGGGTATGAATATCTCATCTAATCTCTCTCGTTGTTTGAATCTCCTAGATTAGATCTTGGCTTTCCTCGTTCGCTTCCGTAGAAATTTTTTATTTACTATGCTGCGAAACCCATCAGTCTCTTGAATTAAAACTTGAAGGGCTTGATGAGGCCAACGACATTATTGTTAACAAACTCATCAAAGAGCGTGATCATGCTATTGCTAAATACAAAAGGGCTAAAAAGGACAAGATTGAGTTTGGTGTGGTTCATGAAAAACTTGTCGAGGACTTTAGTTTGCTTAACAAGGCTCAAAAGGCCTTGGAGAGTGAACTCTTGTCACTCACAAAGTCCCATGAAACGCTTCAAACTCAATTGGCCAATATACCTTCACCTAGTAACTTCATTCCATCTAGTAGCACAACTATTCTTGAAGAGAATGCTAGGTTGAAGGGGGAGCTTGCTAAGGCCACATTTCCACAAGGGAACAAGTCCATTGATGATCTTTTGAGCAAGCAAAGCCTTAGTGGTGACAAAGGGGGCATTGGTTTTGTTTGCAAAACCAAGAATAAGAACAATAAGAAGAAGAAGGCCAAGCCCACACAAGAGACCAACAAGACCATTGTGGAGAGTAAGACCACAAGTGGTAAAACTATGTCTCATGATGACTTTGCGGGAAGTGCTAACCCTCACTATGTTCTAATGCGTGATTACTATGGTGCTGTGTATGCACAATATGTTGGCCCTTATGATGGTTATATTGCTTGGTCTATTTGGGTTCCCAAGACCCTTGTTGCTAACAAAAGAGGACCCATTGAAAAATGGGTACCTAAAAACTAGCTTGATCTTTTGTAGACTTATGCTTTCGGAGGGTCAAAGTGGGTGCTTGATAGTGGTTGCACATGTCATATGACCGGAAGCTCGTCTATTGTCAAGGAGTTAAAGCCTAATGATGATCAAATTACCGTGACATATGCCGACAAATCAAAGTCTAAGGTAATGGGTTTCGGCAAGGTTGTGGTTGCTCATGACATTACACTCGTGAACGTCATGCTTGTTGAGACCCTTGGTTACAATTTACTTTCTGTCCTTGCTCTTGGTAAGATGGTCTTTGTCGTCTTCATTGATGTAGATATTGTGGTCCTCTTGTGGAGCAAGTCTCTCAAAGTCGCTTTCGTTGGGTACATCGAACATGACTTGTATGTGGTGGACTTTTCGGAGCAAACCACTACAGGTCCGATGTGCTTATTCGGAAAGGCTGATGTGGGTTGGCTATGGCATCGCCGACTAGTCCATGTCAATATGAGAACTTTGCAAAGTCTCCATAAAGAGGGCCATATAGTTGGACTAAAAGAAAATGTTTCCTTTGCCAAAGATCGTGTTTACAGGGCATGTGTTCTAGGGAAGATGCATGATGCTCCTCACAAGCCCACGAACCAAATCAAGTCTAACAAGATCTTGGAACTCCTCCATGTGGACCTATTTGGTCCTCCATCTCATGCAAGTCTTGGTGGAAAGAAATATTGTTTGGTGATTGTTGACGACTTTTCAAGATACTCTTGGGTTTATTTCTTCAAGTTGAATAGTGAGACTCAAGAGACTTTTATCGACTTCATCAACTTGGTTCAACGGCAATACAATGTTCCCGTGTTGATTATAAGAAGTGACAACGGCACCGAGTTCAAGAACTACACCTTGAATGATTTCCTTAGTGATGAGGGGATTAAACATCAATATTCCGCTGCATACACCCCTCAACAAAATGGTGTGGCCGAAAGGAAGAAACGGACTCTTATTGAGATGGCTAGGACCATGTTGGCGGATTTTGAATCTCCATAAAAATTTTGGGCCGAAGCCATCTCCATCGCTTGCCATGCTTCAAACCGACTCTACCTCCGCAAGAAAATCAACAAGACTCCATATGAGATACTTACCGGTAACAAGCCCAACATATATTATTTCCGGGTGTTCGGTTGTAAGTGTTTCCATCTCATCAAAGGTGTTTGTTTGTCTAAATTCGAGTCTAAAGCATTAGAGGGTATTTTTGTTAGCTATGGTCTCGAATCTCACACTTATAGAATCTATGATAAGCTCTCCGGAGCCATCATAGAATCTTGTAGTGTGACCTTTGAAGAATATGATGGTCCCCAAGGGGGGCGTGTTGATGCTTGTGATGCAGATGATGAAATGCCTCAGGATGCCATAGGAAGAATGGGTGTGGGATATATCCGCCCCGTTGAGGAACCCCTTATGGAGGATCGAGAAGAACTATGCCCCACTCAAGTGGAGCCCTCATCTTCACAACCTCAACATGCTCCATCCACCGAAGAGGACATTGACCCAAGCCAAAGACAAGATGTGGACCCTCAACATGATGATCAAAGTGTCAACTCTAGTCAAGGAGAGCTTGGTCCATTTGTCAAGGAGAGCTTGGTCCATTCGACGGGTTGTCAAGTGGTGCCAAGTCCATTTGTCAAGGAAGATCCATACAAACTGTTTTGAGACAAGCTCGAATTGATGCTAGAAGAGCACTTGATCAAGACCAAGGTAAATCTGTTCCTCCAATTATCGAGGATGATTCCAATGATTATCAAGGTCAAGTTGATGGTCAAGACGAGGATCAAAATGATGAAGAGGATCCTCCAAGAAACAATACGGAGATCCACGCTCGTCGCGAAGCTAGAAAGGAAAGAATGTTGGAGATAAGAGACCACACCCTCCAAAATGTTGTTGGTGACCTAAGGAAAGGCATCTCCACAAGAGCACAATTGAATAGGTTCAGTGAACACCAAGCACACATATCCATGATTGAACCAAATAAAGTGTGGGAAGCTCTTAAAGATTCGGTTTGGTTAGAAGCTATGCACAAAGAACTCAACAACTTTGAGAGAAACAAAGTGTGGAAGTTAGTAGAGAAGCCAAAAGATTGCCGCAATGTTATTGGAACAAAGTGGATATTCAAGAACAAGCAAGATGAGCATGGAATCATAGAAAGGAACAAGGCTAGATTGGTTGCACAAGGGCTCTCTCAAATTGAAGGCATTGACTATGGAGAGACATATGCACCTGTGGCTCGTCTTGAGTCCATTCGTATCCTTCTTGCTTATGCGGCACATCATAACTTTAAGTTGCAACAAATGGATGTAGAAAGTGCATTTCTTTATGGTCCATTAAATGAATTTGTATATGTTAAGCAACCCCCGGGATTTGAGGACCCCAACTTCCCAAACCATGTCTACAAACTTGATAAGGCGCTCTATGGGCTCAAGCAAGCCCTACGCACGTGGTATGAGCACCTTAGAGAGTTATTGTTTGACCGTGGCTTTGAGGTTGGGAAAATCGATCCCACTCTTTTTACTAAGAGGGTCAATGGGGAGCTTTTTGTATGCCAAATATATGTTGATGATATTATCTTTGGATCATCTAACAAAGCTTTTAATGATGAATTCTCAAAGCTTATGACTAGTAGGTTCCGAATGTCCTTGATACGAGAGTTGAGAGTATTTCTTGGCTTTGAGATCAAGCAAGTTAGAGGAGGAACATTCTTCAATCAAGCCAAGTATACTCAAGATATGCTCAAGAGATTCAAAATGCAAGATTTGAATGGAGCTCCTACTCCCAATGGGTACAAAGACTCATCTTGAACAAAATCCAAATGGTAAAGATGTGGATCAAAAGGTATACCGGTCTATGATTGGTTCTTTGCTTTACCTTTGTGCATCTAGACCCGATATTGTGTTGAGTGTAGGTGTGTGTGAAAGATATCAAGCGGCTCCTAAGGAAAGACATTTAATGGCGGTCAAGAGAATCTTTCGATATTTCGTTCATACCCCATTTTATGGTCTTTGGTATCCTCGAGGCTCAACATTTGCTCTTTGTGGATACACGGATTCGGATTGGGCGGGGACAAGGATGATAGAAAATCAACATCCGGGGCTTGCCAATTCCTTGGTAGGTCCTTGGTATGTTGGTCTTCCAAGAAACAAAATTGCATATCTCTCTCCACCGCCGAAGCCGAGTATGTGGCAGCTGCTAGTGCTTGCACCCAATTGCTATGGATGAGGCAAACTTTAAAGGAATACGGTGTCCATTGTGACAAAGTGCCTCTTCTATGTGATAATGAAAGTGCCATCAATATTGCCTACAACCCGTTGGATCACACAAGGACAAAGCATATTGAGATTCGCCATCACTTCATTAGAGATTATGTTGCTCAAGGTGATATTGATCTATCATATGTATCAAACAAAGATCAACTTGCCGATATCTTCAAGAAGCCACTTGATGAAGCAAGGTTTTTCTACTTGAGGAATGAACTAAATGTCGTAGATTCAAGGAGCTTGACTTGATTTTCTTGCATTCTCACCTATGTTTCATCTCATATTTGGTTTAGGTGTAGGCATGGATATAGGGGGAGTGCGGTCCTAATTGATTGGACCATCCCTCCCCCCATTATGCCCAAAGCAATCAAAATCATTCCTCTTAATATCATTCAGTGATATGTGAGCTTAATGATGAGTTTTGGTAATGGACCCAAGATATATCTTCGTGGTGTCAAGCCAAGTATACTCAAATATGGTGGCCTAGGCCACCGCACTCTCTCATTTGAGAGGTTGGCACTTACTCATGTTTGTCATTTGCTTGATTTTAGTCTCTTGGAGCTTTTCTGATTATTTTCGAACTTCTATGGCTCTTGTTGGTTCTTCACAGTTTGATGTCTCAACCCAAGCCCTATCCCTATCTTAAAAGACCATCTATCTCTCATATATGTCCCAAAACACCTTTCCTGGAACTTTTGGTCGTGGAGGACCGGAGTCTCCGATGTACACACACCGGAGTCTCCGGTGTAGGCCGGAGTCTCCGGTGTAGACCGGAGTCTCCGGTCTGGACGGTTTGTGTCACTTAAAGAAGGGGGCATGGGGTGAACTGGTACAACAGTTCCTCATTCTTCACCCCGTCCCTTACCTCCAAACCCGTCGCCTCCTCCTCCAAAAATCCTCCCCGGAGGTCAAGAAGCCCCCGGGATCCGCCGTGCCGCCGGCCAACCTTCCCCTCTCCTCCATTGGGTCATTCCCACCGGAGGAATTGATCCCATGGACAGATCTGTTACCTATCCTCTCCTTTTTCTCCTAGGGTTCATCCCTAGATGTGTTTTTGAGGATTGTTGCTGATTTGTCCATTGGAATCACTTGTTTGCGTGCACTCTAGTACTTTAGCCTTGCTGCATTGCCCGATCTACTAGATTTACCCACACCAGCATCTCCCCATCTCATACCCGAGCCTCCTGACCGGAGATTCCGGACTTAGGTCCGGAGACTCCGGTCCAGGCCAGAGACTCCGGTCCAGTGAGACTGAAAGTATATATTTGAAACATTGTAAGAAGAATGTGTACAGTGAGCATCGTCGATTTCATTTGGCCAATCATCCCTTAAGAAAGAAAGGCAAGCATTTCAACGGTCTAGCATGTCACCAGACGAAGCCTAAGGAGCGTACTGGTGCTGATATATTTGATATGGTCAAAGATTTGGATCAAATGGTAACCTTTGGAAAGGGTCCTAGCGGAAAATCTGTTCCAAAGGACGCTGAAGGACATGCACCCATGTGGAAGAATAAATCTATACTTTGGGAGCTACCATATTGGAAATTCTTAGAGGTCCGCTCTGCAATCGATGTGATGCATGTGATGAAGAATCTTTGCGTGAACCTGCTAGGCTTTTTGGGCGTGTATGGGAAGACAAAAGATACACCGGAAGCACGAAAGGACCATCAATGTATGAAAGACCTAGATGGCCTGCATCCAGAATGGTTTCAAGGTCATGCCAGCTACGCTCTTACCAAATAAGAGAAGGAAATATTTTTTGAATGCCTAAGCAGTATTAAGGTCCCGTCTGGCTTCTCGTCGAATATAAAGGGAATAATAAATATGGCAGAAAAAAGTTCCAAAACCTAAAGTCTCATGACTGCCACGTGATTATGACGCAAATGCTTCCGATTGCATTGAGGGGGCTTCTACCAAATAATGTTAGAGTACCCATTGTGAAGTTATGTGCATTTCTCAATGCAATCTCTCAGAAGATAATCAATCCTGAAGATCTACCACGGTTACAGAATGATGTGATCCAATGTCTTGTCAGTTTTGAGTTGGTGTTCCCACCATCCTTCTTCAATATTATGACGCACCTGCTGGTTCACCTAGTCGAAGAGATTTCCATTCTCGGTCCTGTATTTCTACACAATATGTTTCCCTTCGAGAGGTTTTCTATGTGAAGGACATGTCTAGCAAACCTAGAAAAAGAAAAAATAAGAAAAATAATACATCAGACGATGAGCCAAAGCGCCACATAGTTCTTTCAGGAAAAAGAAACATCGTGGGAGTGGAGGACAAGACAGACATGTCAAAAGATTGTGATAAGTTTCATGAAATTCTGCCCTTCGCGGTGAAGGATGACCCAAGCATCATGTTAATGAATGAAGATGCTCCATGGATACGGCAGGATCAGAAAGGAACACACGCGAAGAAATGATGTTTAATAATTGTAACATTTTATGAGTGAAGATGCTCCATGTGTCCATTTTTATAGTGTTGTCTGCAAACAATCTTGAGTGCGTTAGTCCCGTCACTACAAGAAATGTGTCAACCTATGACCTTTTGATAGTGACTGTTGATTAAATCTTCATAGAGTTATGGCGATTTCACACTAGATGGTTATAAGCCATTTGAGAGATTCAAAAACCTGAATAATTAAGACGATTTGGCTTAAAAACGTCATAGTTTTAATACCTAGAATCGTCATGACCAACAAGATATAAGACATGGCAATATCGGCCATTGGATATGAACCTAATGAACGGTTGAGATAGTGATGGATGGAAAGTTTCCATGGATCAATGACCTGGCACCGATTCATCGCGTGTAGACCCTGGAAATATTTCCTGTTTCCACGCACCTCACGCCCAGTCACGCGTGATCGACCAATTTTTTTAGTTTACGTCCCACCAAAGAACCCTAGTTCTCTCCCTACCGCCGCCTTCCACTCTATTCTTCTCTCCTCCGCCGCCATCATAGATTCCTGCCGTAGACACCCCATCACCCGCCGCAGCCCACCGTCTCCCACCTCCGGCCACCACTGCCCTCACCTCTCTGCCGGGAGGAGTGGAGAGGGGTGGAGAACTACCTCCCCCTGCCTCTACTCACTCGATCTTGATCCCTAGGCCGTGCGGTGCCTTCGACTTCACTCCCCTGGCCCGACCTCGTAGTCTACGCCAAGCAAGCCCGCGCGCTCGTGCTCCTCTGCCACTATTCGAACACTACCGTCGCTGACTCCAGGTTTGTGTGAGCGAATCCTCTCCCCATCTCGTGAATCCATTGTGGGGTGGGAGATTTATTTTTGTCTAGTTTATTAATGGCGGGTGGGGTGGTGAGGTAGGTTTGATCGATCTCCATTGGCGCCGCGCGGGGTTGGGGGCTTGGGCCTCGGATGAGCTTCTTCGTGCTCCCTGCTCCGGGGTCGGCCGACAGAAAATCGTGCATCCCTGAAATCTCCTCCACCAAGCCCACTAGTCTTGCGCAGCTGCAGTCTAAAACGCCGCCAACACCTTAACCATGGTCTGTCAATGTAGGGGCTCCCACGGTCAATGGGTCCTCTCCTGTTACCTTGAACTTGCTCGAGATGTCCACCACAGGAGCCATGTATAACTTTTATTTCTCCTCCCTAACCCGTGTTGTTGCTTTAATATATTCAATTGATGCTCTTTTTGTCTCCTTTAACATGTAGTTCGTCTACCCGTATGAGAAGCGGTAATTAACATGTCCTTTCTATGGTTTATTGGTTCATGTGGTGCTGATATATAACTGGGATTAGAATAGTTGGTATTTCCTATATGTGTTAGTGGTATTGCCTATTGGTTTGTTGGTTCTTGTATAGCGAGTGGGATGGTTGCTGATGAATTGCTTGGATATGTGGATTAACAAATTGGATTTGTAGGTCTGTAGTCCGGCAGAGTTGCAGACATAGATCATGGAAGTGAAATGGAGACAGAGACCTGATGAAGTGAAAATTTTCATTTTAACAAAAACAGAAGGGACCTTTCTGTTTCTAATTTGTCTGCACTAGCATCTAGTTTATTGCAGTCAAGCTGCAATTATGGACAACTGGATGTAACATAATATTCAAACTTGTTATATTTTTGGATGGTATTTATAAGTTAATCATCTGTTTGGTTTGGAAATGAGCAGGAGATTGAGTTGTATGCTGGGAGATTTCGGAGCTGCCTGAGGGAGATCAAGAAGTGGGCTCGTGATGTCGAGGATGAGAAAAAGGGGATCAAGATCAAGAAATAGGACTAGGAGAAGTTGTATGTGCACATAGCATTGTACAATAACTTCCCAACCGCTGCTGGTTTGGCCTCTTCGGCTGCTAGATTTGCTTGTCTTGGTAAGTTTCCTAGCTGATATCATGGCTATAATAAGTTAGTAAAAATGTATTATTCTCCTAGCTCTTATATCATGGTTATAAGTCAATAAGAACAGATGTATAATTAGGGAATATTTTTTGTGTTAAACTAGTATTTCCTTTTATTTTGTATAGAGCATAGAGCCAAATTTACCTATGTTTAGAAGCAGAGGCAGTGTTTCTCACTTCTCGTAACATTGTTCTCTAACCAATGCAATATGAAAGCATTCATTCTTAAGGGGGATATGTTTTTAGAAGTGGTCTGTTATCCTCTAGAAGGCTATCGAATACACCTTGTTGTGCTATCTATATGTTCTTATAAAGTAGAACCGCGCTAAGAGTAATTTTTGTTTGTCTATCTAAGCATGCAGGCCATCCACATCATCGTCTCCTCTTAGCCATACTATCTGAATAATCTCACTATCTATCTCCATTGTTACAAAGTATGAACCATACTGCACTATTACAATGTATGGCACATGCATGTCTAGCTCACCGTTTCAAAACAAAAACATAATGTACCATTACAATGTCTGACCCACTGGTGCTGATGTATATGATTTAGAGTGTGTTGTACTGTGTAGTACCAGCAATCTAACTAGAGCACTAGATTAGTGGAACTTGTAAGTTGAGACAAAACTATTGAGATCAACTTTTTATGTGTTGTGGGAATGTCCTTGTGTTGCATAGTAGGCTCAAAATTGTACATGTTGTTGCCGATGAGCAATGCTTGTTTATTGTAGTCCACTATGCACCTCTACATTTATGTGGTTGTGTCTGCATCCCACTTTATTTAGTTTTGACATGCTGACCATCACAGTGTATATATCTTGGGTTGTTGGGGAGTTGAGCATCTCATACATGATGACAAAACAGTAGAAGTAGCAGTAAACTAAATGACCTCTAGCTTGGTAAGGAGCAATGTAGTGTGTAGTTAGCAATGACATGTACCAAATGTTAGATGTTCTGCTTGTCTATTTTGTTAAGGTTTAAGAGTCATTTGTAGATCTTTACTAAAACAATTACCTAGTTATACCTCATGATACCTTTACCTACCTTTCTATCCCTCATATGTTGTTCTACTATTTCTGTGTTAACCATTGTTGCATTAATGGATGATCTGTTTGATGGATATGATCCTCCGACGTGTTTTCTTTTGCATCTGTTGTATGCGGATATTGTCATCTTCGCCTGCGCCAAGCAGTTCCAGGAGCTGGCTAGCAACTACCATTGTCGTAGTAATACCTACCATTGTGTTACGTGTGTGGTGCATTCTAGACAGGGAAAGGCAGGTCACGGGATCATGGGAGGGCGCCCCCAAATCCCATGTCTGGCTATCATATCCCTATTAATTTTTGTTTCTTTTTATATTTTGTACACATTGCTTCTGGTATTTCTCTGATCAATGAAACTAGCGTTAATACAAGATTGATCTAGTTGTTGTGATAAAAGTGACTGAGCATGTAGTAAATATAGTACTTCTCAGAGTGCCAACATCTGTAGAATTTGTGCGCTAAATAGGATCCCTCGGGAGGAAAAATAGCTTACATTTCTGCCTGAATGTTGTGCTCAAATTCTTGGTGTACTATTCTCACATGACCATTGGTAATACCATAGCTGTTTGCACATGAGCATGGTGTAACCAGAAAGTAGCCAAGACTGTGGTTCTTGCATAATACCATAGTTGTTTGCACATGAGCATGGTGTAACCAGAAACCAGCCAAGCCAGTGATTCTTGCATAAGAAGCTAGCCGAGTTATATGAATTGTTTTTATTTGACAATATACTTGTGTAGACTTGGAGTATGCCACCCTCATCCAGTAACAGGAGTGTGTTTCCCAGCTATGAACTTCTATTGTATATGTAGTGTAGCCTTTTCCTGGGGAAACATATGTTGTCTGATATAATTTTGACCGTTAACCCCAACCAATAGAGCTATTTCTGCTTGTCGTTTACTATATACCATCTGTTTGCCATTTACTATGAACTTTCTATTGTGCTATTGGTGCTTATTCACTGACTTGTTAGCTACGATTGTGTTATTCTACAACATACTGTTATGCCGTGGAGCCATGGTGTTTGTGCAATTTGGTTGTATATAGGTGGTATCCTGGATCCGGGATTTGTACCATGTGTGTGGTACAGAGGATATGGTGTACTAATACTGTAATTTGTAGAGTTCAACTTCTAGTTCCTGTTCTGGTAATAATCATGTGGTAATGTTGCTGGTCTTAAATGAGTGAATAAATAAATAGTTCCTGGTGATATCTTGATCACTCAGGAGTGTGGTACTTGTTCTGGTTGGTTATAGCTGCTACTGTGTTGTAGATTAGGTGGTCTAGTAGATGCATATGGAGTTATTATGTATAACTAGAGCATACTCATGTTTTTTTAGTAAATTGAAATGTATATGATGTGTTGGAGTGTAAGTAAGCTCATCTAGGCATACTGAATTCCATATGCAAGGCACTAGCAGGTGATTTAGATGATAGATTTATGAAATCTGTGAAAACAATGGGTAATATCTGCTGTTGAGAATATGTTAGATCCATATGTGATTTTTGAATATGCTGGCCTTTTGCTAGTTAGTCTGAGTTCACCTGCTGCTACTATGATTCAAAATCATTTAATAACCCTGCAATGTATTAGTTTGACGTGCAGGAGTAGCATTCTTGATGCTTAATGACCCAAACTATTGTTCTCGCAGACACAAAGGAGCTAGCCCTGCTGCTTGTGTGCTGAAGCGCATCATCCTTTGCCATGTTACCACATTTGCAGCGTCAAGATCAGCACGCTGCAACCGTAGGGGTGTTCCCTTCTATGGATTAGATAAGTCTCACATCTCTCCCATCCTCTTCCTTTATTACTCGGTTGAAGGCCAAGGTGCCATGATATATTATTTTGTCGAGTTCCTATGTGATATGGAAAGGTATTTCCTGAATAGCGTTTTAGTAGGTTCCCATTTTTGTTGCCCGCTTAACCTGTGGATTATTTCCTGGAGCTTAATTTTCTTGCCGCTGCTCTTTTCGTATACATGGAGCATTTCTTGGAGCTTAATGTGTTCTAGTACATTTGTTCTATCTAGTACTTGTAGTGTCCCGATTGTGCATTTGATGAACTACATGTGTATATTTTAGTGCTAGTAGCAATTAGTTTGTGAACTATAATCTATTGATTTGGAGTTGGGTTCTTGTAAATGTATTATTTATCGTGTTTCTAATTTTCTTTGTTATTGTTAGAAGTGAAGGGAATATGCCCTTAGAGGCAATAATAAAGTGTTTATTATGTGTATTCCAATTATATGATAGATGTTTATTTTGCATGCTATAATTTTATTAATACGGAAACGTTAATACATGTGTGTTTAATAAACAAACAGAAAGTTCCTAGTTATGCCTCTCTCATAAACTAGTTCGTTGATTAACAAGATGATCACAGTTTCCTGATCATAGACATTGGATGTTGTTAATAACGAGATCACAACATTAGTGTAATGGTGTGATGAACATTCATCCGAAGTATAGCATTACGATCAAAGTCATTGAGTTTATATTGCTATAACAACTTACGAAGTGATCCTAATCCTTAGACCATGAGATCATGTCAATCACTAACACCGGAAGAGTTTCTTGATAACATCAAACGTCACACCGTAACAGGGTGATTATAAAGATGGATTCAGAACTAACAAAGTGTTATGTTGAGGCCCATGGATCGAGAGTGGAATTTGTTCATCCCGATGACGGATAGATATACTCTGGGCCCTCTCGGTGATATCACATTGATTAGCTTGCAAGCAAGTGATTTGATCACTAGAATGTTATATCACGGGAACGAGAAAAAGAGTGCATGTCAGTAACGAGATCAAACTAGGCATGGAGATATCGATGATCGAATCTCGGACATGTAATATATCGTGAAACAAAGGGATTAAGATACTAGCGTAAAAGGTTCCGACGATCACAAGAAAGTCATCGTTGAATGTGTGGGAGTCAGTATGGGTCTCGGATCCGCTTCGATTATTGATCCGAGAGGGGTCTCGATCATGTCCGCATTATTCACGAACCGTAGGGTGACACACTTAAGAGACACCGACATCCAATTGGAGCAAAAGTTTCATGCCGAAAGAATGAACAAGCGCAGGAATTTATTTCACTAGATACCGAAACAGGTTTTCGGGTGAAATTGCATAAAGAGGTTATGCATGTGAAATAGAATTCTAGCAAGGGGTTATTTGTGAATGTTTGTCATTAAAGTAATTGACAAAATTCTGAATAAATAAAATGAGTTATATTTAATGAGAGTTTGCATTAATTTTGGTGGAAATTTAATGGGAATTTGAGTGGGATTTTGAGTGGAGAAAATTGAAGGGGCATTTTGTGAGTGGAGTGTCCACCCACATGAATGTGGAAGAGGTGGGGGCAGCCCCATGGCTGGGCGCATGGCCCCTTGGGTGCCCCCCTCTCCCTATAAAAGGAGCCCCCCTCCCTCTCTCTCACTCACACACCTCCTCGTGAAGGATCTCTCTCCCCCTCTAGAATTTATCCCCCATGGTCTCGGACTAGCGAGATACATGTTCCCGGTGGCTATTCGGCAAGAAAGAGTTGTGCTTCCGCTGCATCGCTGGAGCGAGGAGGCGGAGGTTGCTCGGTGCCTCGAACGTGTGTCGAAACGGATCTGTTGCTGTTTTGCGGCGCTAGGACTTCCTCTCGATCTTGAGATCGGCAAGAGATCGTCTACATCAACCACGAGTCGAACTCGTTAAGCTTTGTCGGTCTTCAAGGGTATGTTCTCTACGGATATACATCCGCCCGTTGTTTGTATATAATAGATAGATCTTGGTACTTAGTTCCCATCGTAGGAAATTTTTTGTTTTCTATGCTGCGAACCCTACAGTGGTATCAGAGCCGGATCTATGCGTAGATGCTTTACACGGGTAGTACACATATGAGTATGTGGGCGATGATGATCATGTTGTTGCTCCTTAGTTGTAATTTTGGGTATTGGTGGCATAGTGGGATGAAGCGGCCCGGACAAACTTTACATGTCCTCGCACATGAGACCTGTTCCACGCTTGACATGCAACTAGTTTGCATAAGTGGCTAGCGGGTGTCTGTCTCTCCTACTATAGTCAATATCTATTTTACCTTGAGTTGTCGACAATTTGGTTATCCTCGTTGTGGTTCATGTTCGTGAGGTAAACGGTTCTATCTCGAAATCCCTAAGCCACGTAAAACTTGCAATGGATAAATTAGAGGCGTCTAGTTTAGATTGTTGCTGGGCTAGTGTTATGATATGGTGATGTTGTAAGTAGAAGTATGAGATGATACTCTTACAACACACATAGCGCGTAAACTCCATAGACCTTGGATTTACACATATAGGTATGATAGTGATCATACCACGATGCACATGATAGAGATCATCTGCGGGAACCATAACATTTCACTAATAAACATGTGATGTTTGATAGCATCTTATATTGCTTGTTTAGCGCTTTGTTAGCATAATAAGATGATCCCTCATTTAAATATCAAGATAAGAATGTGTTCTTCCTTTAGTATGCACCAATTATGTTTTCGTCGCTCCAAGACATCACGTGATGATCGGGTGTTCTTGGATCCACGACCATATTTCGGGTGTAAAACAGTTACACACGTGAATACTAAGGTTCTAACTTGGCGAGCCTAGCATGTACAGACATGGCCTCGGAACACGGAACGAAAGGTTAAGCATGAGTCATATAGTAGATATGATGCCCATTTCATGCTCGCCTTTGAAGCTATACCGACTCACGTGATGATCGGACTTGGTATAGTGGATTTGGTTCATGTAATCACCAAAAAGGCACGAGGGATGTCGTTTTTGAGTGGGAGTTCATTCGTAATATGGATTAGTTGAACTCAATCTATCATACACTTAGTCTAAACTTTACAAATTCTGTTGTAGATGGCACCACCTGCTTTTAATTTCAATGTGTTCATGGAGAAAGAGAAACTAGCAACGAACGGTAGCAACTTTACCGAATGGGCCTTGAATTTGACGATTCTCCTCTCTGCTGCACAAAAGCAATACGTGCTAGAAGCGCCACTAGGCCCCCCACCTTTTGAGGATGCCCCTGATGAGGAGAAGAATGTCTATCAGACTCGTCAGGAGGACCACAACTTAGTTCATTGCGGCATATTGTATGGGCTAGAGCCGGAACTTCGAAAGTGTTTCGAAAATGGCAATGCATTTGATACAATGGGTGAGTTGAAAATGATTTTTGACACACATGCTGTTGTAGAGAGCTACAACGCTTCAGAAAAGTTCTTTAGCTGCATGATGGAAGAGCACAACTCCGTTAGTGAGCATGTACTCAA
Source organism: Avena insularis (assembly GCA_023614405.1). Classification (NCBI taxonomy): domain Eukaryota; kingdom Viridiplantae; phylum Streptophyta; class Magnoliopsida; order Poales; family Poaceae; genus Avena; species Avena insularis. The sequence continues at coordinate 46,050,136 of CM042695.1, forward strand.
GATGTCGGTTCTGTGGATAAGGTTGTGTCCTTGGGAATAACGATTCCCATTGACTTAGGCATCCATCGTGTTCTGCAGTCTCTGCCACCTAGCTATAAGAGCTTTGTGATGAACTATAATATGCAAGGCATGAAGAAGTCTCTCCCAGAGCTTCTGTCAATGCTTAAAACTGCAGAAGTGGAGATCAAAAAGGAACATCAAGTGTTGATGATCAATAGGAACACTGGTTTCAAGAAAGACAAGAAGGGAAAACGGAAGGGAAGTAAGGGCGGCAAGCCGGTTGCCGTGCCTGAAAAGAAACCCCGAGTTGGACCTAAGTCTGATACCGAGTGCTACTATTGTAAGGGGCCATCGAAGCCTTTGGCACCCCAAGTATTTGGCAGACAAGAAGGCGGCAAGGCAAACAAAGGTATATATGATATACATGTTATTGATGTGTACTTGACTAGTGCTCGCAGTAGCTTTGGGTATTTGATACCGGTTCAGTTGCTAATATTTGTAACTCGAATCAGGGGCTGCGGAACAAGCGACCGCTAGCAAGGGGTGAGGTCAAGATGCGTGTCGGCAATGGATCAAGCGTTGATGTGATCGCCGTCGGAACGTTGCCTCTCCATTTGCCATCGGGATTAGTTATAAACTTCAATAATTGTTATCTGGTGCCTGCACTGAGCATGAACATTGTATCTGGATCGTGTTTGATGCGAAGTGGTTATTCATTTAAATCCGAGAACAATGGTTGTTCCATTTATATGAATGAAATCTTTTATGGTCATGCACCGATGATGAATGGTTTATTTCTACTAGATCTCGATGATAATATTACACATATTCATAATGTTGATGCTAAAAGGATTAAACTTAATAATGATATATCCGCATATATGTGGCACTGCCGTCTAGGTCATATTGGCGTTAAACGCATGAAAAAGCTCCATTCGGATGGACTTTTGGAATCACTTGATTTTGAATCATTTGATACATGTGAGCCATGCCTTATGGGCAAGATGACTAGAACGTCGTTTTCCGGTTCAATGGAAAGGGCGACAGATTTATTGGAAATCATACATTCTGATGTATGTGGTCCAATGAGTGTGTCGGCGCGAGGTGGATATCGTTATTTTGTTACTTTCACGGATGATTTGAGTAGGTATGGTTATATCTATTTGATGAAACACAAGTCTGAAACCTTTGAAAAGTTCAAGGAATTTCAGAATGAAGTGGAAAATCATCATAATAGAAAGATCAAATTTCTACGGTCCGACCGTGGAGGTGAGTATCTAAGTTACGAGTTTAGCACTCACATGAAAGAGTGTGGAATTGTTTCACAACTCACACCTGCCCGAACACCACAGAGAAATGGTGCGTCAGAACGTCGTAATCGTACTTTATTAGATATGGTTCGATCTATGATGTCTCTGACGGACTTGCCATTGTCATTTTGGGGTTATGCACTAGAAACTGCTGCATTCACTTTAAATCGGGCACCATCTAAATCCGTTGAGAAGACACCGTATGAATTGTGGTTTGGAAACAAACCTAAGCTGTCATTTCTTAAAGTTTGGGGTTGTGATGTTTATGTGAAGAAACTTCAACCGGATAAACTCGAACCCAAAGCGGAAAAATGCGTCTTCATAGGTTACCCTAAGGAAACTATTGGGTATTCCTTCTATCACAGATCCGAGGGCAAGGTTTTTGTTGCCAAGAATGGATCCTTTCTAGAGAAAGAGTTTCTCGCGAAAGGTGTGAGTAGTCGGAAGGTAGAACTTGAAGAGGTTATTGAACCTTCTCTTCAAAGTATGGTGAGTAGCGCAGCGCCGGAAGTTGTTCCGGAGTTGGCTTCACCTGTTGAAGATGGAACTAATGATAATGATCATGAAACTCCAAAAAGAGAATACTACCGAACCTCGCAGGTCAAGCAGGACGCGTGCAGCTCCCGAACTGTACGGAAATCCTATCATGAATTTCATGGTTGATGAAAATGATGACCCTGCGACGTATGAAGAAGCGATGATGAGCCTGGATTCCAACAAATGGTTAGAAGCCATGAAATCCAAGATGGAATCCATGTATGAAAATCAAGTTTGGAACTTGGTGGAATTACCTCACGACCGAAGGGCCGTGGAGAACAAATGAATTTTCAAAAGGAAAACTGATGCTGATGGTAATGTGACCGTCTATAAAGCTTGACTTGAAGCAAAGGGGTTTCGAAAAATTCAAGGAGTTGACTACGATGAGACTTTCTCTCCCGTAGCGATGCTAAAGTCAGTTAGGATTATGTTAGCAATTGCTGCATATTTCGATTATGAGATATGGCAGATGGATGTCAAAACCGCGTTTCTCAATGGTAATATTGAAGAAGAGTTGTATATGATACAACCAAAGGGTTTTGTCGATCCTAAGGATGCTAACAAGGTGTGCAAGCTTCAGCGATCCATCTATGGATTGAAGCAAGCATCACGAAGTTGGAATCTCCACTTTGATGAGGTGATCAAATAGTTTAGATTTGTCCAAACTTATGGAGAAGCTTGTATTTACAAGAAAGTGAGTGGGAGCAATGTGGCATTTCTGATATTATATGTGGATGACATATTATTGATCGGAAATGATATAGATCTTTTAAACAGTGTTAAAAGTTATCTAAACAGCAAATTTTCAATGAAGGACCTAGGTGAAGCGTCACACATATTAGGCATAAAGATCTATAGAGATAGATCTAGACGCCTAATAGGGCTATCGCAAAGTACATACCTTGATAAGATTTTAAAGAAGTTTAAAATGGACGGAAGTAAGAAGGGGTTCTTACCTATGTTGCAAGGCAAGACATTGAGTAAGACTCAAAGTCCGCTTCATGGAAGAAAGAGAGATAATGGACAAAGTCCCCTATGCTTCAGCCATAGGCTCTATAATGTACGCCATGCTATGTACAAGACCGGATGTGGCACATGCTATTAGTTTGACTAGTAGGTACCAATCGGATCCAGGTTCAGAACACTGGATAGCGGTCAAGAATATCCTTAAATACTTACGAAGAACTAAGGATATGTTTCTTGTATACGGAGGTGAAGAAGAGCTCGTCGCTAAGTGTTATGTTGACGCTAGCTTTGACACCGATCCTGATGACTCTAAGTCTCAATCCGGATATGTATTTCTCATGAATGGCGGAGCGGTTAGTTGGAGGAGCTCCAAACAACCTATGGTAGCGGGATCAACAACGGAGGCCGAATATGTTGCTGCTTCAGAAGCGGCTCAGGAAGCAGTTTGGATGAAGGAGTTCATATCCGAACTAGGAGTGGTTGAAAACGCGTTGGACCCAATGGTGATCTATTTTGACAACAATGGTGCCATTGCCAATGCCAAAGAGCCAAGGTCTCACAAGCATTCCAAGCATATTAAGCGCCGGTTTCACTCCATCCGCGAGCATGTCAAGGATGGAGATATAAAGATTTGTAAAGTACATACGAATCTCAATGTAGCAGACCCGTTGACTAAAACTCTCCCTAGAGCAAAACATGATCAACACCAGAACTCGATGGGTGTTAGATTTATCACTATTTAACTAGATTATTGTCTCTAGTGCAAGTGGGAGACTGAAGGGAATATGCCCTGAGAGGCAATAATAAAGTGTTTATTATGTGTATTCCAAGTATATGATAGATGTTTATTTTGCATGCTATAATTGTATTAATACGGAAACGTTAATACATGTGTGTTTAATAAACAAACAGAAAGTTCCTAGTTATGCCTCTCTCATAAACTAGTTCGTTGATTAACAAGATGATCACAGTTTCCTGATCATAGACATTGGATGTTGTTAATAACGAGATCACAACATTAGTGTAATGGTGTGATGAACATTCATCCGAAGTATAGCATTACGATCAAAGTCATTGAGTTTATATTGCTATAACAACTTACGAAGTGATCCTAATCCTTAGACCATGAGATCATGTCAATCACTAACACCGGAAGAGTTTCTTGATAACATCAAACGTCACACCTTAACAGGGTGATTATAAAGATGGATTCAGAACTAACAAAGTGTTATGTTGAGGCCCATGGATCGAGAGTGGAATTTATTCATCCCGATGACGGATAGATATACTCTAGGCCCTCTCGGTGATATCACATTGATTAGCTTGCAAGCAAGTGATTTGATCACTAGAATGTTATATCACGGGAACGAGAAAAAGAGTGCATGTCAGTAACGAGATCAAACTAGGTATGGAGATACCGATGATCGAATCTCGGACATGTAATATATCGTGAAACAAAGGGATTAAGATACTAGCGTAAAAGGTTCCGACGATCACAAGAAAGTCATCGTTGAATGTGTGGGAGTCGATGGGTCTCAGATCCCTTCGATTATTGATTCGAGAGGGGTCTCGATCATGTCCGCATTATTCACGAACCGTAGGGTGACACACTTAAGAGACACCGACATCCAATTGGAGCAAAAGTTTCATGCCGAAAGAATGAACAAGCGCAGGAATTTATTTCACTAGATACCGAAACAGGTTTTCGGGTGAAATTGCATAAAGAGGTTATGCATGTGAAATAGAATTCTAGCAAGGGGTTATTTGTGAATGTTTGTCATTAAAGTAATTGACAAAATTATGAATAAATAAAATGAGTTTTATTTAATGAGAGTTTGCATTAAATTTGGTGGAAATTTAATGGGAATTTGAGTGGGATTTTGAGTGGAGAAAATTGAAGGGGCATTTTGTGAGTGGAGTGTCCACCCACATGAATGTGGAAGAGGTGGGGGCAGCCCCATGGCTGGGCGCATGGCCCCTTGGGTGCCCCCCTCTCCCTATAAAAGGAGCCCCCCTCCCTCTCTCTCACTCACACACCTCCTAGTGAAGGATCTCTCTCCCCCTCTAGAATTTATCCCCCATGGTCTCGGACTAGCGAGATACATGTTCCCGGTGGCTATTCGGCAAGAAAGAGTTGTGCTTCCACTGCATCGCTGGAGCGAGGAGGCGGAGGTTGCTCGGTGCCTCGAACGTGTGTGCGAGCACGGATGCGCTGCTGTTTTGCGGTGCTAGGACTTCCTCTCGATCTTGAGATCGGTAAGAGATCGTCTACATCAACCACGAGTCGAACTCGTTAAGCTTTGTCGGTCTTCAAGGGTATGTTCTCTACGGATATACATCCGCCCGTTGTTTGTATCTAATAGATAGATCTTGGTACTTAGTTTCCATCATAGGAAAATTTTTGTTTTCTATGCTGTGAACCCTACAAGAAGGTATGATTTCATTCTGACTCAATGGCCATCATTTTCTGTCTTATACAGGAGCTCAAGGCTGAAGTTGGAAGAACGGAAGATTTTATTGCATACTCAACAAAGTGGAGTAGATAGTTATGTTTTCTAGCTAGTTATACATGGTCTTGGGTGGTCTGAACTATGAATGATTGTAATATACTACATAGCCCCAACTATTTTATATTCTAGGTTATGTAATACGGATTGATTGAAATATACATTATAATTTTCGATGTCATTTGTGAAAATTTATTTGATTTTGGTTCTTGACTGCTCGGTCATAGGAAATAATCCAAAAGATATTTGGGCTCATAAGAAATGATCCAAATAATGTTTGGGCTTTAAAATGGCTGTAGCCCAAACAATATTAAATTGAGCAGTGAATAATTCAAAAAAAGGCCAGGGCCTAGAAATAAAAAGGCCAATATGTTGTGCTTGACCCATGTAGCTGAACGGAATTCACTAGAAAAGCTTGTTTGAATTATTGTGCTTGGCCCACATAAACGACCGAATGGACTGGGCTAAATTCAGACTACGACGATTTTATTTCGTCACAATTTTTCCACGTTGGATCAGCCACATCGGATCTGACCTGGCCTGGCTAGATGGTCCGTGACGATATTGAATCGTCATAGAGGTTATGACGATCTAATATCCTCATATACAGTTATGACGATTTCACAAAAATCGTCCTTATAGTTCATTTGCGACGCCCAGCTTTCGACGATTTCATTTTCGTCATAAGATCGTCATAGATGAACTACTGTGACGATTTTGTGACGAAAATGGAGGGTCATAGAAGCCCAAATTCCTTGTAGTGCGTTTTGTGGCTGGACCGGGACTAAAGGGGGGCCTTTAGTCCCGATTCATACTTACCATTAAGATCTGATCTCCAAATTCGTGAGGTCACATATTAGGGAGTGCCTCTATGACCAGTTTCTTGGAGATGCCGGAGGACTGGGCTCCGGCGGCATCTCCCTGAAATTGGCCGTAGTGGTGTCCCTGCTCTCGAAAACCATCTTGCAGCTTGTAACTTTCTAACTAGATCAATACGCCTGGGAGCTAACTAATTTCACATATTAGGGAGTGCCTCTATGACCAGTTTCTTGGAGATGCCGGAGGACTGGGCTCCGGCGGCATCTCCCTGAAACTGGCCGTAGTGGTGTCCCTGCTCTCAAAAACCATCTTAGAGATGCCTCAAACTGGCTGGAGGGCTGGACTCACAAGGATGCCTATTTATAGTACAAGCAGCTTGGCATAATGTCGACACTCACCCCCTATTATTAGTGCTGACTGATGTTTTGTCCCGGTTGGTGTCTCCAACCGGGACTAAAGGTTCATCTTTAGTCCCGGTTGGTGACACCATCCGGGACAAGGTACAAGCGGCACGACATAATATCGACACTCACCACTATTATTAGTGCTGCCTGGCCCAGTCTGTCGCAATCTCTTCAGTCGCGGTTGGTTTCTCCAACCGGGACTAAAGCTGAACCCTCTTTTTATAGGCATTTCTCTCTATTTATAGGCTGCTTGATCCAGCCTGCTCTATTTCATCTATTTATAGGCTGCTCTATTTATAGGCTTCTCTTTTTATAGGGAAATATCTTTAGTCCTGGTTTGGGAATACAACCGGGACTAAATGGATATTATATTAAGATTATTTATATTTTTCTGATAATAATAGACATATTATTTGTTTTATTTGGATTTTTACAATAAAAGATATGATTTTTCAAAGTTTTATGTTTCATTTGAATTAAAAAAAGAAAATTTATAAATGATGCAAACAGATATATAGATATTATATTAAGATTCGTTATATTTTTCTAATAATAATTGACATATTATTTGTTTTATTTGGATTTTTACAATAAAAGATATGATTTTCCAAAGTTTTATATTTGATTTGAATTAAAAAAAAAATTTAGAAATGAAATAATTTGTAAATGATGCAAACAGATATATGGATATTATATTAAGATTCTTTATATTTTTCTGATAATAATTGACATATTAGTTGTTTTATTTGGATTTTTACAATAAAAGATATGATTTTCCAAAGTTTTATATTTGATTTGAATTAAAAAAATTACAAATGAAATAATTTATAAATAATGCAAACAGATATATGGATATTATATTAAGATTCCTTATATTTTTCTAATAATAATAGACATATTATTTATTTTATTTGGATTTTTACATAAAAGATATGATTTTCCAAAGTTTTATATTTGATTTGAATTAAAAAAAGAAAATTTACAAATGAAATAATTTATAAATGATGCAAACAGATATATGGATATTATATTAAGATTCTTTATATTTTTCCAATAATAATAGACATATTATTAGTTTTATTTGGATTTTTACAATAAAAGATATGATTTTCCAAATTTTTATATTTGATTTGAATTAAAAAGAAAATTTACAAAAAACAAACTAGTCGCAGGTTGTGGCTCGACCCGGGACTAGAGGGTGCCTGCGCGCGCGAAACGAAGCGGCCGAAAAAACACACTAGTCTCGGGCCGTGGCTTAACGCGCGACTAAAGGGGGGGTCTTGAGTCGCGGGTTAAGCCACGGCCCGGGACTAGAGAACCTCTAGTCGCGGGCGGTGGCTTAGCCCAGGACTAAAGGTCTGTCCCTTTATATTCTGGCGCCAGGGGAGGTGCTGCCCCAACACTTAGCATTTCTCGACGAAGATGAAGCACGCACAGACGAAGACGAAGCAGGGGAGGTGATGTCCGGCCGCCGCTCCGGTGCCGTGCTCGATCTCCGCCAGCTGGTCTCGTCTTTGCGCCTCGCATCGCCACCTCGTCTTGGCCACGCCCGCCGTGTGCCTCGATCGGTGAGATCTCGAAGGGAGCCTTGGAGGGTGTGGTTTTTTTGTAATTATTAATTAGCTAGCTAGGGTTATTAATTATTTTATAATTGTAATTATCTAGGATTAATTAGGATTATATTGTTAGTTAGGGTTATTTTAATTATAATTAACTAGGGTTATTTTTTTAATTATAATTAGCTAGGGTTATTTTTTTCAATTATTCTTTTAATTATAATTAGCTAGGATTAGGATTATATTTTTAGCTAGGGTTATTTTAATTATAATTAGCTAGGGTTATTTTTTTAATTATAATTAGCTAGGGTTATTTTTTTAATTATTGTTTTAATTATAATTAGCTAGGATTAGGATTATATTGTTAGCTAGGGTTATTTTAATTATAATTAGCTAGGGTTATTTTTTTAATTATAATTAGCTAGGGTTATTTTTTTAATTATTGTTTTAATTATAATTAGCTAGGATTAGGATTATATTGTTAGCTAGGGTTATTTTAATTATAATTAGCTAGGGTTATTTTTTTAATTATAATTAGCTAGGTTTATTGTTTTACCAAAAATAATATTAGGGTTATTAATTAGGATTATTGTTTTTTTGTTTTAGTTATTAAGATTATTGTTTTATCACAAATAATATTAGGGTTATTTTTTTTTGTATTAGTTATTAGGATTATTGTTTTACCGCAAATAATATTAGGGTTATTAATTTGTGTTATTAGGGTTATTGTTTTTTTTGTTTTAGTTATTAGGGTTATTGTTTTTTCTATCCTGTTTAACTCTCTTTTTGTTATAGATAATTAAGTCATGGATCCATCCGAAGATCCCGGTCGCATCGGTGAAGGTTATCTACAGGGCATGATAAGAGGTGAAATTCTTTTTAATATTACTACCGGCAAACATATTTTGCTCGAGGAAGAGATATCCTCATATCTGAATCCATCCGGTGATGGACTAGAGGAAAACCTAATGTATCAAGGGGAAGACCGGATGGACGAAGAGCAAACAAATAACAACAATAATGATGGCCCCTCCACAGGATCCGGCGAGGTACATACATACATATATATATATATATATAAAGCCTCGTGTTACCTCTATTCATTAACTGATCTAGATATATATTAATCACTCTCTCTTCTTCTTTTAGCCCACCGGATAGAAGCAATCGACGGCTCGAACAAAATGAGGGACAAAAAAAAGTTGGATGGTAATCAGAGGTTCACCATCGAAGAAATAGATGATGATGGTGAACCGATTGCTCAAGAGAAGCACCGAAGGATGTTTATAAATCAGTGCGGGGTGCTTGTTAGGGACAATCTACCGATCACCATCCAAGAATGGAATCAATCAAAGAAACCCGGTGAAGAATCTAACAGCTATGTCACCGATGATGCCAAATATGACCTTTGGCAGAAGCTCATAGCGCATTTCATACTACCTCCAGAGTATGAAGAATTTGAGGTAGATGGTATTACCCCAAGGCCGGGTGGGCTTGAAAATAGAGCGAAAGTCAAGGAGTGGGCTCTGAGCAAGATGGCTGAACTGTACCGGAACGACAAGAAAATTTTATATGCGAAATATGTCAAAAAAAAGAAAACTCCAGACTTCAAAGGAGTAAACGAGAAGTTGAGAGAACAGTGGCCCGATTTGTACAGTACAAGCAATCTGATAAAGCAAAGGCAAAGTCGGCAAAGAACGCGTTAAATGCTGCCCAAAAGAAATACCATCATAAAATGGGGATAGGTGGCTACAAGAGTGCCGTCCCTAAGTGGGAAACTATGGAGAAGAAAATGAGGGCTAGAGGCGTCACTCCTAGTATAGATTTATGGCCCGAGAGGACAAAACACTGGTGGTACGGGCACGGGGGATCGTTGGACCTAGAAACAGGGAAGACATTATTTCATGAAAAAATTCTAAAACCCTCCCAAGACCTTATTCAAGCAATGAACGATGCTCAATTGGGATTGTTCCGTCCTGAGAGAGAGAGAACGACGAGATGACACGCGCCCTAGGGAATCCTAAAAAGGGAGGACAAACACGAGGCAAAGGCGCCACTGTCTCATGGAAGAAAGGGTTTCCTAAGTACGATGCCAGTTACAGAAGCCGTCAGAGAAAGAAGGACCGGGAGGCAGACCTGATCTCCATGGTAGATCAGGACCTAGCTGATCTGAAAAACCTCATGCATGAAATTAGCCAAAGGCCGCCGTCGTCAACTCACCCGTGGGCTGATGATCCTGCATTGGATCTTGGCCAATGGAGAAGCAGCGTGGCTTCCACGGAGGTCCGGGCTGCTGATGATGCACCGGCTCCTCACTACCCCGTGGATGATGTCAGAGAGATGGCACAATGTGAGCTACATCAGCCAATGAACAACCTATCCTTCAAGGTGGCGATCGACACTGCTTTACCTTGTCTACCTGGAGCACTCCACCATTCACTTCCGATTCCACCAGGCTATGCTCGTGTCACGGTGGATGACATAGTGGAGGATTTTGCGGACCTAGAGATTGAAATCGCTACGCCTGAAGGCCTTACGAAACTAGGAGATGTTAAGCGCAACATGATTCTATGGAATAAGAAGTACATCAAGTTTCCAGGCTCGGCACCAAGGCCACCGACTCCGAGGAATCCAAGTCCACCCCGCATCGAATATCATCAACCTCCAAGTCCACCCCAGCCCGATTATCGCCAACCTCCAAGTCCACCCTGCCCCGCTGACGATCGCCGCAGCAGGAGTACATCAACTCAATCTCCGCCTCCGCGCAATACTCGATCTCCGCCTCCGTGCAATACCCGATCTCTGCCTCTGCCTCCGTGCAATACTACTACCTCGTTGAAGAAATGTAAGTTCGACGCTCCCCACGCCCGACATTGAAGAAAGGTCAAACGGCGAAGATAGTCGACATCTCGCCAGCTCTTCCAAAAAGACCTTATGACAAGGCCGATGAGGAAACTAACTCGGATGTGGCTGCCCAAGTAAAGGCGCATTTTGCACCCAAATAGCCTGAGTCAAAGCTGGTATATGATGAAAAAACCAAAAAGTGGGCTAAGTCCTTTCTTGAGAAACCATCCCAGATATCGATGAATCTGGAATCAGACTATGACCGGGAGATTATTAAGCAAGCACAGAAGAAAAAAAATCAAAAGTGCAAAAAGCGGGAAGCAAGTTGCCCAGCTCGAAGCACAGAAGAATCAATCGGGCGCCCCGCTCAAAGTCATTTCAGACCTCAACAAGGCCTTCAGAGTTGAAATGGATATGGACATGCAAATAATGGACCCCAGAGCCTGTAATAATGCTGCACTAATGGGAATCACTGTATCGCAGGCCAAAGCACTTGCTACCAAAGAAAAAATGTCTCTTCGTCAATATTTAGGCTATGAAGATACGCCAGTGGGTCAGATAGTATGGAAGTATGTCCAAGGGGAGCCTCTAGTCAGTAATGAGGATCTCGCGCATCTATCCACACATATGCGAAATCTGTACGAATGGTACATGTCGCAAGCAGAAAAAAGCATCAGAAAGATTGGTTTCCGGTGGACGTTAGAAAGGACCATCACTTCAAACCATACTCGATACATGTTCAAATGACCGAATTGTTTCAGTTATACAACCAGCGCTCCCTCGACAAATCTATCATTGGTTGCTACTGTCTGTAAGTGATTTATTTCTATAATTAAGTTTGTAGCTCATCTTGTTCATTGCATTTAATATATTATCCTAACTATATATCCTTTTGTATGATATTATATTCTGCAGAATGAAGATGCTTGAATGCAAAAGAGATAGAAGATACGATGTTGGGTTGATTGACCCATATATCATTAATGAATATACGTTAAAGAATCACCCCAAGGACGTGGAGGAAGACCTGTGCAGGTTCTTAATAGAGAATAATTTTGTTAAGGAAATTCTATTTCCTTACAACTTCAAGTGATTGTTTATATCTTGTACACATTTTATTTTTGCTTACTTGATGAGCTATGCATGTATGCTTATGTAAAGGTCCATAGATTCCACTAGATCTTGCTAAACATTCAAGTTGACAAATCCCTAGTTGAAGTCCACGACTCATTAAGTTGGGACCAAGAGCAGTGGAGCGACATGAAAGTAATGCTCCATAAGTAATTTCAATCATTATCGCATTATATCGTCCTCTTTCATTCATTTCCTGATATCAAGTAACTAATAACTCCTTTGTTCATATTCTTTGCCGAGAAGGTGTTGGACACGGTTCAGACAGAAAATACCAGGTCCATTCAAATAGGAGCTAACTTATAAAATGGTGAAGAGTTTACAGCAGCCACCGGGAACTCATTTATGTGGATACTACGTCTGCGAGTACATCCGCGAGTTGACCAGTGAGCGGAAAGTTGACTCATCTGATATTTATGATTTGCGGGAGAAACTAGAGCCAGACCAACGCATAAGAGCAATTCAAGAGGAGCTGGCGTGATTTATGATGAAGGAAGTCCTTGATGTACATGGAGAGCATTATGCGGATGACGTGGAACTCGATTTGCCTTTGTGATCTCCATGTAGCTAATATGATATATATATATATATATATATATATATATATATTCATCAATGACCATGTAATTTCAAAACATTTCTTCCTTTTGATATATATATCATCAATGTATGCTTGCAAGGGATCGATTAATTATATAGATGCATCAACGTGTACTGTGTATGTACTAGCGTAGAATATGTGTACTTAAATATATGTTTGAAATTATAGTGAAACACAAAACAAAAAAGGAACGAAATGGCAAAAAAAGGAAATACACAATCTCTGCCGCGACAGAGAAACACACAATTCTCTGCTGCGGCAGGAAACCTTATAGTCCCGGGTGGTGTTACGGCCCGGGACTAGAGGGTCCCCTGGCTGAAACAGCCACGGGTTATCATCGCGTCATGGGTCAGAGGAGCTGTAGAGGGGGCTCTAGTCCCGTTTTCGTAGTCCCGGGCCCAAAATTGGGACTAGGGCCCATTGCGGCCCGGGACTACAGCCCTGTTTTCCACCAGTGTGTCAATTCGAACGACGTAGTAGGCGGTAAAATTGTGCAAGTCCTTGTATGCCAGTTCGGAGTGCCCAAACGCATCATCACCAATAACGGCAACCAGTTGACCAGCAGGATGTTGAGATCTTACTGCATGGGCATCGGCACCAAGATGAGCTATGCATCTGTCTCTCACCCCCGCTGCAACGGGCAGGCAGAACAAGCAAACATGGAGGTGTTGAGGGACTCAAGACCAAGAGTTTCCGCCGCAAGCTCAAGGACTGCGGATGGGGATGGATTGATGCGCTTCCCTGAGTGCTACGGTCCATCCGCACCACCGCAACCAAACCAACGGGTGAGACTCGTTTCTTCCTCGTTTACGGAGCTGAGGATGTCATCCCTACAGAACTCAAGCATGGCTCCCCGCGGATGCTCACCTTCAATGAGACAACGCAAGAGGGACTATGTCAGGATGATCTCACTCTCCTCGAAGAAGCACACTACAAGGTCAACGTACGGGTGGCCAGGTACCATCAAGCTCTATGTCGACACCACTGCCGCAACGTACGAGCGCGCACCCTGGAGGCCAGGGACCTCGTCCTTTGGCGGGTCCTCTGTCGCGAGGGTCTACACAAGCTCTCCCTGATGTGGGATGGACCCTTCCGGGTCATGCACGTCGCAAGACCAGACACGGTCCGGCTAGAGACCAAGGAAGGAGTCCCGATCCCCAACGCCAGGAACATCCAACACCTTTGCAAGTTCTACCCGTGAGCTCCGCTCACGATAGCGGCGGTAACAAACCACCTTTCTCTCAGACCATGTGAAAACTCAAGAACGATTTTCGTTTTATGATGTTCTTCCGACGGCTTTACTGTTTGCATCTTTGTTTCTTTATGGTGTCTCTCCCTTTCACTATCAACACCCGGATTTTTAATCCCAGATGCCTGTTATGCCATACATCGCAATCCCAGGATTACCATTTTTGCGAGACATAACAGAATTGGATACCACAACACATCATCCATTACAAACCATACATAAGGTCTTACACAAATAAGGATGTCATGATCCAGTTCTTAATACAATTCAAGCAGCGGAAATACGTAATAATAAAGGTAGCGTAGGAGAAGCTCCATCTTCGGGGTCACAGGCAATGCTGACATTGGGAGATGATCCTAGTTGTCGTAACCTTCCTGGGGTCCATCATCCTAGTACTCCTCTTCATAGTCTGGCCACGGGAATAGCCTGGAACAAAGCCATGAGTACTCTTTAAGTACTCACAAACTAATACTAACAAGTGAAGGGGGTTTTTGTAGTAGGACACTAATCTCTAGGGTTGTTTTGCAAAAGCCAGATTTACATCTACTAAGTTCAGAAGCAAGAGAAAGCTAGTCATCTTTTATAACACCTAAGGGGGAATTTGTATCTCATGCCACAACTCTGTTGTGGTCACGTCAAATTCTCCATTCATTTCACAAGTCATTTTGAAAACCTCTGACGGGGGAAACAGTATGGCCACTCCAACTGTCCATAACCGCGGACGCGGCTATTCGAATAGTTTGACACTCTGCAGAGATTGTACACTTCCACCACAACATTCGATACATCCATCAGGAACAAATCCTGAAGTCACCATACTCAGTATGCGGATAATCAATCCTAACCTTTCAATTACACGACCTAGTATAAGCACCTCTCCTGTGAGTTTGGCCTCCCAACCATGACCAACTGTCATCTTGGGTACTCCACAGGTGGACAATCTTCACAAGGTAGCCTCAGCTCAGACCTTGGCCGTGAGGGAACCAGTACTAAGGTATATAAGTTTCTAGTCAAGCCCTACCCAATTTTCGGGTATTGTGGTTGTACGGTAAAATTGGAATGGTATCGCATCCAGACAACCATCAGTTTTATAAAGGGCTAAGGTCATGCCTCAACATTTTCATCACCAAAATCATCTGGTGTTCGGAAACACATGTCAAAACATCTCAGTAGAATGATCCATCATTCTAAGGTTTTCATAACCATTTTCACCAAGTATTCCCATCTAAATTTGATCAAGTTTTATGCTTAGCACTAGCATCTACAAGCGGGGGCGGGGGGGGGGGTGAGTAATAATGAGGGGTGATAAACTAGTGGAATTTTCACTAGGTTCAATCTCATGCCTTAGGATGACATCAAGATTATCTAGCTTAGGCCAAATTTTATTCTCTTTATGCAACCTTCAGTTAACTTCCTAGAATCTACAAGTCACTTAAGTAAACTCTAAAAGAAATCTTTGATAAAGACCTCAAGTAGAAAGATTGCAAGTAAAATTAGGATGGGTTTATCAAGTGGGTATAACCACATATGCTTAAGGCATATGGTTGGCATGGTAAGGCTTGCTAAAGTATAATATCTTGCAAGTATTAGCTTGCACATTCAACTAGTAGTATTAGGCTTGCCTTGTGCAGAGCAGTGGTTGAAGTTCTCCTCGGCTTCTTCTTCGTAGTATCCTCCTTCCTCCTTGTATCCTTGGTCGGTACTGGCGTCTATAAATAAATACGAGGTACACAATCACCAAATAGTACTTAACTACTTTCAATCATCACACAAAGGGGTTCTATAGATGATCTAGCATCATCACTAACATTACACGCACTTGACTTAATGATTTTATTTTTAGAAAAGTAATTTCTACTCATTGAAAAACTACTTAAGATTTAATATTCTCCAAACCAAGCATGAGATCATGTTGACACATGTCATCACCACATATTTCAGTTCATGGGAATGTGATTTAAAGTGGTGTCACAATTTAATAAGGTTTAACCTTTTTATTTTAAATAAAATAAGTGACTAGAAATGCCTATGTGGCATTCTTTTATTACTTGAACATTATTTCTATAAGTCAACCCATATATTTTTATATATTCTGAAAGGTATGATCAAATGTGATTTTTGAGAGTTGGAATCAACTCAAAAGCTATTATGGTTTAAATTTGAAAAATGTTTGAATGCAGAAAAGCTTCTGCCTTGTTATTTTTACCAAGGGTGATCTACAGATCCAAATGATTTGAATCCAACGGGCTTGGATTCAGAATTTCCAGACCTTTCTAACAAAATTAGTTTCATTCAATTTGGTTCAATGAATCGAGCTGGGTTAATTTTTGAAACTAGGTACATAACTGTGTTTGAATGAAAATGGAAAAATCCAAATTCAAACGAGTGGGCTGCGCGGGAAGAGAAAATGGGCCGGCCTGCTACGCACAGTGCTTACGCGGGCTGGTTAAGTTGCTGTCCCCATGTGTCAGTGAGACGGGGGGTGCAAAGAGGTACGGGGCAACGTGATGCGTTGGATCTAGTTCTAATCCAACGGCTCTGGTTCATCGTCCATGTCGGGCAGCGCCGACGAGACAGAACCCTAACACGGCAGGTGGGGGTCATGGGAGGCTCACCGGGGCTCAGGCGAGGGTCGATGAGGCGGGTGAACGACGATGTCGACAACGACGAACCTCCTGGTACCGGCAGCTTCTCCTGGGGAGGCTCCAATCACTGACTTCCTTCTTCTCCAGCAACGGCGGGCTCCAGCCAAATTCCGACGATGCGCTGCTCGCCTTGCTCTGGGAACGGGGTAGAACGATCAGTGAGGAGAGGGGAGTGATATGGTGTAAAGAGTTTGAGCGGGGGAGGCCTCTATTTATAGTCTCGACGACGAGACCGAACGGGATGGGCAGGCGATGGTGGCGACATGGCTACGGGCTGCTAGAGGCATGGCCGAGGGTGGCGATCGATCGGTGGTCTCCTGGCGATGCTCTATGGCTTTAATGCGTGTGTAGGGGCGGTGGTAAACGGTCTGGAATGCTCGACGTTCTGCGCGGCAGAGGCGGCGTCTTCGACGACGAGCGGTGGCTACGGGGCACGGGCGGTGAAATGGGCATGTCTGGCGGTCTCCTGGGACGGTGGGGAGCATGTTGGCGGGCGGCGAGGGCTCGAGGTGGTCTAGTTGAATGGGAACGACGCATGCTCTGCGGAGCGGGTTGGCATGGTCTACAGCGGCACGGGCGCGGTGTTCCTGGCGGTTCTGGCTGCTGTCCGCGAGGCAGGGCTGGTCGAGAGGTGGCGGTGAGGCATGGGAACCTCCCAGACAAGGTTGGCACGGCTAGTTCTTCCTCTAGCCTGCTGTCCACACTGGGGTGACATGGGTGTTCTCGGCTGTTCACCATTGATGACATTGTCAAGCTTACAGTGGTGCTAGAGATTAGTTAGGGTAGTTAGATGATGTACTAAGGCTAGTGGTGTCCAGAGAGGGAACAAGTTAGGCCCAAAACACTGCACACTATAGTGTTTTGATTTTGTTTGATTTGAATCTGCAAGGTGTTTGATGAAATGGCGCATGAATTCAAGTTTTGAATTTTGAAAAGATTTTTGGTGGGTGTCCTAGGCATGTGCTGGTGAGTCTGTGGATGCTTGGGTTTTGAAAGTTGAGCTTGTTTGAGTGGTTTTTGCAAAAGTGGGATCTTCCCATCTGATATAGATTCAATTTTGAACTGTCATTTAAACTATGCATTCAAATGTTTTTAGATGATCACAAGGTGGGCCTTGGTACTTTGTTATGAGTACTATCGAGGGGTGTAAAGATCCAAACAAGTTTTTGTTAAGTTTTGAAACTTAGAGACAACCAAAGTAGGCATGGGAGTTAAATTGGCCAAAGTGACCATTCCCTTATTTTGTTTGTTTTGATTTATTTGTCTTTGGGAAAAGTGTGGGGATTGTTTAGATGATGTATATTTCACCTAAGAATCCTTCTACAAGCAAATAAACACACAGGCAAGGTAATTCAAAAGAATCCAAATTGGAATGCATACACACATGCATGCTTTCATATTTTTATTTAGAAAAGTTTTTGTTAATCCTAAATTTTGATGATTAGAGTTTGATGATCCAAGTTTCATATTTTTGGGATGTTACAAACCTCCCCCCTTAAACAAAATCTCGTCCTGAGATTTGAAAAAGGACGAAAAAGATTACCTAGGATTTGAAGAGATCGGGAAACTCCGTCCGGATGTGATCTTCGCGCCCCCAGGTAGCTTCATCTTCCGTGTGGTTGCTCCACTGAATCTTGAGAAACTTGATGCTTCGGGTTCTGGTAGTTCCAAAAGCTTCTTCTAAAATACGGATGGGTACTTCAGGATAGGTCAGGTCATCGTTGATCTCTATGGTCCGGTGGTCGATATTCTTGAACACTTCGGTCTTCTCTGGAACTTCGAGGCACTTGCGAAGTAATGAGATATGGAACACATTGTGCACGACTGACATTTCTTCTGGTAGTTCCAATTGATACAACACTTCTCCTTGATGCTTCAGAATCTTGAAGGGTCCGATATATCTGGGGGCTAACTTTCCTTTGAGTTGGAAACGCTGCATTCCTTTTAATGGCGACACTTTCAGATATACAAAATCTCCTATGTTGAAGGCGAGGTCTCGACGTCTCTTGTCAGCGTAACTCTTCTGTCTGGACTGGGCTGTCTTGAGGTGCTCACGAATCTTGTGAACCTTCTCTTCTGCTTCTCGTAGGATGTCAGGTCCGAAAATCTGACTCTCTCCTACTTCCGACCAGTTCAAAGGGGTGTGACACTTCCTTCTGTACATGAATTCAAATGGGTCCATTTGCAAACTAGCTTGATAATTATTGTTGTATGAAAATTTTGGAAACGGCAGACAGTCTTCCAACTTAGATCCATACTCTAACACACATGCTCTCAACATGTCTTCGAGTATTTGATTTACGTCTGTCCATCGGTCTAGGGGTGATATGCGGTGTTGAAATCTAGGCGGGTTCCTAAACCTTCTTGGACTTTCTTCCAGAATCTCGAGGTAAATTGAGTTCCTCGATCAGATACGATGTTCTTGGGTACTCCATGCAAACTAACGATTCTAGCGATGTATAACTCCGCTAGCTTCGAACTCTGATATGTGGTCTTGACGGGTAAGAAATGGGCGACTTTGGACAATCTGTCCACTATGACCCAGATAGAGTCATTTCCCCTATTAGAAGTAGGCAATCCGGTGATGAAGTCCATTCCAACGGAATCCCATTTCCATTCCGGAATCTGCAATGGTTGCAACAATCCAGCGGGTCTTTGATGTCCCGCCTTGACTCGCTGACATATATCACACTTGGCGATATAGCTTCCGATTTCTCTCTTCATCTTATGCCACCAAAATTGTTCTTTCAAATCTTGATACATCTTAGTTCCTCCGGGGTGGATAGAATAAAGAGTATCATGAGCTTCCTTCAGAATCACTTCTTTCAACTCAGAATCTGCTGGTACACAAAGGCGTCCTTTGTACCACAGAACTCCTTCTTCGTCTTCGGTGAATCCGGGTACCTTGCATGTACCGATACGACGCTTGATTCCATTGATACTAGCATTTCCTTTCTGCGCCTCTTTGATCTGGCCGATCTTGGATGCATCACAATACACGTCGAAGGGCTTCGTGATATCCGACATGATTAGGATTGGGGATGAAATCAATCTCCTTTCGAATTCTTGAAAACTCGGTTCACATTTGTCGGTCTATTCAAACTTCTTGTCCTTCTTCAGCAATTGGGTCATGGGTCTGGCGATACTCGAGAATCCTTCTACGAACTTGCGGTAGTATCCCGCCAATCCAAGAAATGCACGAACTTGGGTTTGAGTGGTTAGGGATTGCCAATCTTCGACATCTTTCACCTTTGCAGGGTCAACGGCAATTCCTCCGGCTGATACAATGCGACCGAGGAATCCTACCTCCTGTAACCAGAATTCACATTTGCTAAACTTGGCATACAACTGATGCTCTCTAAGGGTTCCAAGAATGTCCCTTAGGTGTAGCTCATGTTCTTCTTCTGATTTGGAATAAATCAGAATGTCATCGATGAAAACAACAACAAACTTATCCAGGAAGTCCATAAAAATCTCATTCATGAGATTCATGAAATAAGCGGGGGCATTGGTCAATCCAAAAGACATGACAGTATACTCGTATAATCCATAACGGGTGGTAAAGGTAGTCTTTGGAATATCCTCTCCGCGAATCTTGAGTTGATGACAGCCAGTCCTAAGATCAATCTTAGAAAACACTTTGGCACCAGTCAGCTGATCAAACAAATCTTCTATCTTGGGCAACGGGTATTTGTTCTTGATGGTGACATCATTCAACTTCTGATAATCCGTACACAAACAGTTACCTCCATCTTTCTTGTTCATGAACAAAACAGGTGATCTCCATGGTGATGCACTTGGTTGAATCAATCCAATTTCCAACATGGCATCCAGTTGCTTCTTCAGTTCTGCTAGTTCAGATGGGTTCATACTATATGGTCTCTGGGCTATGGGTCTTGTTCCGGGGATTAGTTCGATGATAAACTCGATATCCTGATCTGGGGGCATACCGGGCAAAACATTTGGAAATACATCGGGGTATTCACGGACTATCCGGACTTGGTCAATGGTAGGTTGGGCTATACTCTTGTTGCACTTGAATTGACGAGGTAAGGTTTCAGATATATGCTTGACTGATATTCCTGCTGTACTGGTCATGGTTATGGATTTCTTGGCACAGTCAATCAATCCTTTATGTTTGGACATACAATCCATTCCTAGTACTGATTCCAAACCTTTAGTTCCGAGTACTATTAGATTAGCATAAAAATCTATGCCATGGATTCGGATAGGGACGACTTTGCAAATTTGCCTAGCCTTGGTGGTTGATCCGGGGATTTGAACGATCATAACATGCTTCAGTTTGGTTGGTTGAATTTTACTAGTGCATGCAAATTCTTCGGTGACAAATGAGTGCGATGCACCAGAATCAAACAACACTCTAGCAAGTACTGAATTAACAGAAAACATACCTAGCATGACGTCTGGCGCTTCCTGAGCTTCTTCATCATGCATGAGAAAAAGACGGCCGTTGCGGTTGAGCGAATTCCCTGGGGCAAATCTTCTTCCGGGCTGAACAAGACGCTGCTGCTGAGCTGGGGCATTTGCATTGGGGGCTGCGGCATTCTTCTTGTTGGGGCATTCGTTGGAGTAGTGACCCTTATTTCCACAGTCATAACAAGTTACTTGCGACTTGTCCTTTGCTGCAACAGGCACATCATTGCTTCCAGTCCTCGGGTCAGTGTTGGTGTTGGTGGTAGCATTATTATTGTTGAACTTGGGCGGGGCACGGTTGAAATTGCTAGAGTTGCCGGGGTTGTTGTGATTTCCTCCGGGCCTAGGGTTTCCACGGTTGGGATAGGTGGGATGGTTCATTGGGGGTCTGTTGGTTCTCGAGGCAAATACGGGAGATGGGTTAGGGTGATACTTTGGGGTTTGATGGGTTCCTGGCTGATGCATCATGCGACGCTTGCGGTTCTCATTGGTTGATCTTTCCTTCCATCTGGATGGCAGAGTCGACCAGGGCTTCAATATCAGCAAAGGGGATATTGACTAACACAGTATGCATCTCATCATGCAAACCATTCAGGAATCTTTCTTTCTTCTTGGCTTCGGTGTCGATCTCATCCGGGGCATACCTAGCTAATGACAAGAATTTGTCACGTTATTCCACTACGGTCATCCTTCCTTGCTTCAGTTCTCTGAACTCATCGCTCATTCTCTTGATCAAACCCGGTGGCACATGGGTTCTGCTGAACTTGACCTTGAATTCCTCCCAGGTCATCATCTGTCCTCCGGTCATTGCACGAACACTGTTCCACCATGCCCTGGCATCTCCGTCTAGATAGTGGGTGGCGAACAGAACTTTCTTGTTGGCTTCCACTCATGCGACTTCCAGGTTATTTTCCATGGTTTGTAGCCAATCGTCGGCATCTAGGGGCTCTTCTGACTTAGTGAAAACAGGCGGGTTGGTATTCTGGAAATTCTTGAGCTTAGATCCGTGGTTGTCCTGATTTCCTTGGCCTTGGTTGTTGTGGGCCAGCTAGGCTAACTGCTGAAGGGGGGCTACGTTGGCTTGACGTTCGGCTCTTCCGGCTTCGCGGTTAGAAACCAACATTTGCAGGATCTGCAACATCGGGTCCGGGGATGAACCACGTCCTCCGCGTGGCATCTAAAGATTGAGATATATCATGAGAAAATTGGGGAATTTCTAAGGTTCTGGGACTTTGAAAAGTTTTTAAAGTTTGACTCAGATTTTCTAGCAACTTGCTTTTCATTCATTCATTCACACGATACAACACACACCACAACAAAGGTAAACAGGTGGTTTTAAGAAACATTCTGGAAACTACGATATAGTGGGACCGGTGAAGAAGTGCTCAAGTGATACTACCCCTTGGAGTCGGTGTAGTCGTCATCCTCATCATCATCGTCGTCATTGATGAAGGCGAAATCATCCTCATCGGTGAAGAAGTCCATAGCCTGATCCTCTAGAAAATCATCATCATCGCTGAGATAGGAGTAAGGGTCTCCACGAAGATCCTCTCCGGCATTCTCCCTTTCCTCCAACTGCATGTCTCTCTCGTGGATGGTCTCCTCCAAGTCCGAGATACGTTGGCGAAGACGAGCAATGATGCGCTCCTTCTTGTCGAGCTGACGACGGCGAGACTTGCGATCCTTTGCTAGCATGGCGATGGTCTGATCCTTCGTCTTGATGATGGCGGACTTGTGGTTGGATTAGTCACGGTGTAACATCCCTAAAATCATGTTTTCAAAGCTTTGCATATCATCCATGCATTCATGATCATTTAGGGTTCAATTTCAAAGTCATTACAAAAACATAAGCATTTGGGTGCTTATTATTTTATGTAAACAAGCATTCATTCAATGCCACTCTCTAGTGAGGGAATATTTGTTTTAAAACCATTGTTGTGAGTTCATAGGATTGGTTGGTTGAGTTCCAAGCTTGGACAAAATTTTCCAAAACAAAATTTGATATTAAAACCATTTTCAAATCTTTATCAAATCATGTGCTAAGGCACTGTTTATTTTGAAATTTTCAAAAGGACCAAGCAAGTCTAATGAGACAACAAGGTTTTATATTCAAAAGTATGCAGGGTTCACTTTGTAAAAGTACAGAAAGATTTGGAATTCAAATGCTTTTGAAATTGTTTGAAAAGGATTCCTGAAAATCAATTTAGAAAAAGAAAAGAGATAAGAAAACAGAATTGGGCTGGCCACTTTTCAAATTTAACAGCAAAGCAGCCCACCCGGGTTTTCCCATCTCTCTCTGTTTTCATCAGCCACAAGACACACCTCACGACCATCGGGCCCCGCAACCACGCCACCATCGTCCCCAAATCACGCCATGACAGCGCCGGCCATGCGTTTCCTCCCGACGCAAATGCGCTTAAATCCCATTGATTCTCCGCGTGGATGCCGCCCCTACTCCGGCTACTTAACCCCCACCCCTCTATGACCATTTTCCCTCACTCAGCACCCCCACTCTGCCACCAGGCTGCCCACAATCCCACTTACACCGACGCAGTACCGAGCCACTCCGGCGGTGAATTCCGGTGAGCACTCCCCGCCCCTTGCCTTCTAATCTTGCCAGTATGATCACTGCAACCTTGCGCATCTTCTAACACCATTGGTTCATGCTAGGACCATACAGAGCCTCGCCAATGTCGAAGACTGCACGTACCCGACGAAGCCCGCAACTCCGGCGACCTCTCCTAGTTTGTACTGACCGCGCCTCCCCCTTTCGTTCATACTCACACACTCGCCTCGTATGCACGCATCTAACGCAACCTTTATCTTGCCTTAGCGTGACCCGTAGCGTCGCCACCGTTTTCAGCAGCACACGCCCGATGACAGAAGCGACTCCGGCGAGCAATACCCGTCAACCTCGAGCGCCCCTTTGCCAACCAAGCATACCTTGAGCATCAGCAACGCAGGGCGAACTCGGTGAGCTATCTCTCCCTCTCCCGCGTGACCTAAATCGCCGACAACGTCTCTGACAGAGCCGCCGCCGCCACTGGCGCCGCTAGACCTTGGTCGCTTGGTCCACAGCCGTTAGATCCAGATCCAACGCGTGAGATAGATCACTTAACAAATCATTTTCTTTAGATCTGAGCCGCACAGCGTCACTTAAATCCTACGGCCCGCGTCTATCAATCCGTGTGAATCGGTATCAGCCAATCAGAGCACGCCACGTAGCTAGTCTTTAGATTTAAAAACAGAATTTAGATCTATTAGTGTTTCAAACTTGTAAAATTCATAACTTTTGATCCACACGTTCAAATTTGACAAATTTTATATCATTGGAATCAGGAGAGAAAATCCTATCTGTTTATACAATGCATTTAATGTTTTGCCTCGGTAAAAATGGTTGTTTTTGCAGAAACTTGTGTAGGCTTATTTTGGATATAGAAATGATTTGAAAAATGTTTTAAAGATCAAATAAAGATTATTTTGGGTATCTTGAACTTGTTTATGTTTGAGTACTATTTACTTGTCTTGTTTGGTGTAGAAAAATCATCACATGGCATTTGCATGCATTCATATATTTTTGTTTGTATATTTTGTTATGTGATTTTTGGTGCCATTATTTTATGTGTAGATTTTGGTGCAAATAGTGATTGTGATTGTGAAGATTGTTGCTACTCCCCAAACTACCAAGGCAAGTGGAGCTTCATGATTTTATTCCTATATTTTTCACCTATGCACTAGAAATATTTTGTATAGGACCTACATGAATATTTTGATAAGTACCTATATGCTATGCTTGGGAAATCCTAGTAGTTGTAGAATTGTTAGAAATTTCTCTAAGTTAAGATGCTTACCATTGCCATGCTTAGCCTAGCTAGTAGAAACAAAGGGTGGTTACACTAGTGCAGAGAGGCCCATTGGTCCCGGTTGGTAAGGAGCTTTAGTCCCGGTTACCCAACCGGGACGGGGCAATCGGGACTAAAGCCCCAACCTTTAGTCCCGGTTGCCCCACCAACCGGGACAAATGGGGGTACATGTGGCGTCGAGGCCGAGGGGTGGAGATTAGTCCGGTTCGAATAACCTAACCGACAATAACCTTCTGCAGAGATTTGGCCCATTTCTCCTGCGCGGCGAGAATTCATTTTGGCACATTTTGTTGCTGCAGCATTTTCGCCACTTTTGTGCCAGCGTAGAATTCATTTAGGTTGTTTTATTGTTTATTTAGTGTTTTGCACTTATCAATGAAGGAACAGTTATATTACACAAGATCATCATGACAATATTACATTCGATACACGGATCGAGTTCATGCACTACATACAAAAGTTGCTCTTTTTACAATCCCTATTGTATATACACAACCGAATAGTATTCCCCTTTTGGGTTTAGGACTTCTGCATCCAAGAATCCCGCCAATTCCTCCTGAATTGCTCGTACGCTATCCTTTGGCAGAAGACCGTCCCGTAGACATTCGATCTGATTTAAAAAAGGAGTCATCCTATATGAATGAAACTAAACACAATTTGATTGTAATTAAAAACTATAGAAATTGTTTACATACGTGGAGTTGCTCTAAATTTCTGCCCTTCTCATCGCACGTCTGCCGGATGAACTCGCAAACATAGTATCCACATAGATTGTTACCTGGTCCCTGCGTCAGGCACTTTACGAGAAGAGAGTTCAATCAAAATAATAATCAAGCATGATAATAACTGTATCAAAACTAGAATCAAAGAGATGCACGGATATAGCTAGTGGTGCTTACATCTAGTGGTTGAATTGTAAGCTCCTCTTTCCAAACACCCCTAGCCTTATTGGTGAACCATTTCCAAGCGCTGCCCGGCGAAGAAAATGAATAAAAGAAGTTATTAATTACTTGATATCATAAAATTCACGAACGTTGCCGATATAGTGTCGTAATGATTAGAATTACCACTGGAGAAGCATCTGCATGTCCTTCCACGTCTCAAGTGGTTTATGTTTCGAGTCCATGACTAGTACACGCCCTTTGTCAAGT
The DNA here is from genome assembly GCA_023614405.1 of Avena insularis. NCBI lineage: Eukaryota > Viridiplantae > Streptophyta > Magnoliopsida > Poales > Poaceae > Avena > Avena insularis. The sequence continues at coordinate 46,076,153 of CM042695.1, forward strand.
TGAATGATTAACAGAATATAGTGGAAGCTACGAATGCATAACTAATCAATTATATACTTAACATCGAGTAAGCGAAATAGAAAGTGTATAGAAGACAATAACACTCACTCGAAGTTGTAAGGAAAAAGTATTTCCCTTATGGTTTCTTGAAACCTTAACGCGTGTAATATATTATCCTCCGTATCCTGGGGGCTTATTTTGAGATTAGCTTCATGAACCCAATATGGGTCAATGAAGCCAATGTCATAGATTTTTCCTCTGCTGCATTCGAGAATCTTCATTCTGCATATTACAATATGATTATATACATGCAATAAACAAGGTGAGATAGCTGGAGACTAAATTAATTACAGAATTAGTACTTACAGACAATAGGCACTGATGATCGATTTGTCCAAGGCGTCTTGATTGACTAATTGAAATAGTTCATCAAATTCAATGGATATCATGTCATCCTTTTTTTCCCATGATGCTTTTTTGTAACCCTCAGCACTATCGGCCAATTAGCCCCGGCCTTTGTGGCATGCATGTACCAGTTATGCAATCTTCGCATTTTTGTTGGAAGATTGTTTACCTCCTCAGGTTTGACGATAGGTTTGCCTTACTGGTATTTGTATGCTACTTCACTCACGGGGAAGTACTCTAACTGGGATAAGTACTGGGCAATACTCATACCTTGAGCAGCGGCAGCTTCTCCGACAGTAACTACCTTTGGATCATACTGCTCTTTGGCCCCATATTTGCTCGACCCCACATTGGTTTGGGAAATCACCTTGAGAGGGGCGCAAGACTGTTTTGCTTGTTCTCCGAGCTGCGCAACAGATTTCTCGCTTGCATCAGTACTGCTCTTCGAGGCTTTTTGTGCTGCATGTGACTTGAGAATAGAACGATCATAGTCTGATGACAGCTTTGGCTCGGGTTGATGAAGAGACTTGAGCATTTTCAACACTTTGGCTTTTTCTTCTTTGGTGCTGGGGAACTCTGGCTCTTTCTGCCGCCTCAGCTTAGCGAAAAACGCTGTCGTTTCCGCATCAATGATCGCCATGATCTCCTCTTCAAGATACCATAAGCTCTCTTGGGAGGAACCTTTGGTACTTTTGGAAGAGGCTCTTGTTTACGTTTCGGCGATTGCTTACCACGACGCAGAGTAGTGGTACGCTTACGCTTTTTATCCTCAGGCGCCGGCGATGGCTGCGCCGTAGATTGGTGAGGCGACGGAGCCGGGTGAGGCGACGAAGACGGCTGCCGCGGCGGCGACGACCTCGCTGGAGACGGGTGAGGCGGCGGCGAAGATGGCCTTGGCATGTGATTTCGAAGCACGATACATTCCTTTGGCCATAGAATGGTGACGTTTTTTGTGTCTCCTAGTACAGTCACATCCCCTTCACCTGCAGGGTAGTCAAGATCCAAAACTTCAAAGGCGGGCATGATTTCAACCACCCCGACAATAGCGTAGCCCTCTGGAACCGGACGACAGTGGTAAGTTGGTGTGGGTCCAATTGGTAAGGCATAGCCGACCGCCACCTTCATTGATATGTTCACAACTTTGACATGTAGCTCGCAATGTGTCATCTCTGTGATATCATCCACTGGGTAGCCAACAGGAGCCATCGTCGGTGCACCATCGTCATCGCCATTGTCATCACTCGGGACCTTGGTGGAAGCCACACTGCTTTTTCGATTATTCGATAGGCCGGTAGCATCGAATGCAGTGTGCTGCTGAGGCGTGTCGGTAGTACTTTGCTCTTTAAGTGCGTTAATTTCATCTTGTTGTTGCTTTCTTCGTTCTTCAATTATACGCATTCCCTCTTTCTGACTATCTGCTTCAACTTCTGCCCTGTCCTTTGTCCTCTGACGGCTTCTATTAGGATATTTCTTCCTCTCTTCGAGAAACCCAGTCCTCCATGGTTGGGAGCCTCTTGTGCCTCGTGTTCGTCCATCATGTTCCTTATTTCCAAGGGCGAGTGTGAGCTCATCATTCTCTCTATCGGGAATGAAGTCCCCATCTTTAACAGCCTTTACTGCTTTTCTCATCCTCTCGATTGGCAAGGGGTCTTCTTTATGTCGTATGTTATATATACACCTCCCTTCCGAGTCCAACGTGCCCCCATGCCCGTAAAACCAATTCCTTGCACGTTCTACCCAATCGTCTGTCTCTGGGGTGATCTTTTTAGCACGCAGTTCATTCTCAAGTTTCTCCCACTTAGGAATGCCAGCCCTGTAGCCACCTTGCCCCATAGTATGGTGATACTTCTTGTTAGCAGCATTCAGCTTATTCGTTGCAGACATTTTCTTAGATTTTTCTGATGTCTTGTATTCCACAAACTCAGCCCAGAATGGTTTTATCTTCTCAAACTGAATATTCTTGAAATCGGGAGTCTTCTCTTTCACGACATAGTCAAGGTGCAATCTTTTCTTCCAGTTGGTGAAACACTGGGCCATCTTCTTCAAAGCCCACTCCCTGACCTTAGCCTCCATGGCTCTCCCATGTTCTAAGGCGTCCTCAACTGGATCCTCCGCATTTGGATCCAGCTCTATCTTCGGTAGTTTGAAATTAACCATGAGCCTCTTCCACAGTAAATCTTTGGCGTGGTTAGGGACAAATAAACATGTTCCCTCTTCATACGCATTAGCAGGCCTATTCCAATTTCTAATGGTGATCGGGATTAAGTCCCTAACGATTACTCCGCAACTTCGGGAGCCGTCGGTTTGCCGTCTTCAGCGACATCTTCGATCCTGAACCTCTCATGGTCTTGCAACTTTTTGGTTGGGCCTCGTCTGCTCTTTTCAGTAGATTTGTTCGATCCGGAGGGCTAAAAGAAGAAAGATCGTCGTTACTATTTCTATATAGATAGCAGATGATTAATTAATGAATTAATTATATTACATGCACCTCGCCGGAGCGGTCGTCTTCTCGATTACACAAGGCATCGCCTTCTCCCTCGCGGAAGGCAACACCTTCAACCTCAAACAAGTCGTCTATTCCGGTAAAAAGAGGATCACCCTCACCGGAGTTGTTCAGAAACGTTGATACATCTAAATTTTCTTCCCCGCGGATCACACCTTGGATCAACTCTTCCTTTTCTTCGTCTCTGACGTGTGGGTCCATATTTTCTGCATAGGTGGAAAAACGAATAAGTCAAAGCGGCTAAGGGAGAAAGTTAGGTACGGTGTTGAGAGATATAAACCCTAATTAAGAGAAACCCTAATATATACATACACAATAATAAAAATGAAGAGAAACCCTAAACCCTAAACCTAGCTACAAAAAGGAAACCATGTAGTAGATAGGTAACTCTAGCTAAAATCAACTAAAATCAATATTCCGGAGTTCCGAGGGGTGTAAAACCTAGTTCGGAGAAACCTCGGATGCATATGAGAGAGGAACATGAGTATAAGGCTACAAAAGGGAAACTATCCAGCAGATAGGTAACACTAGATACAAAATACCATATTGGAATCGATTTAAGAGGGTTCGGAATGCCCTGGCGAAGGCACATCGTCGAACCCACATGCACCTAAGGGGTATTAATGATTCCTTATCTAAGATAGGGCTTTTAAGTTGCTTGACAATGTGAATCGGTCAGGGCTACCCACGGTGACCCACCGGTGGGGGAAGACCAATAATACCAAACTAATTAATAAACCTAATAATACCTAACTAATAATAATCCTAATAATCCAAACACCGAAAAGAAAGGGAAACAATCAACACATGGCATCGATGCAATGCTCAAGCAAGTATGATGATATGACAAGTTAATTTGCATTGGAATGTAACCCTAAGACATGCTCGACGATTTAATCGGGGTTCCGAGGGGTGAAAACCCTAACTTGGGGAAACTCCGGAACATATGAGAGGGGTGCATTTGTTCTTCTAATTATACTTGTCATTTAAGTTGTTGAACAATGCATGATTATAGTTTAAATAGATAGGTTTCATTTTTCTAAACAATCTGATATATTATTTCTATTTTTCTAACTTATAAACAATAAGTTATTTATTTTACAATATTAAATCATTTTCTGGAATTAAAAAAAAGGCAAATAGTTTTTACACTGGGGCGACCCCTAGCCAGTGAGACTGACAGAAGGGCCCTAGTGCCAACTCAGCCTCCACGCATACAAATCATTTTTATACCAAAGAGGAGCCTAACCACTGAGGCTGACTGATGGGCCCTAGGCCACATCAACTGCCTCGCGAGCAAGGTGACGCACGAGTGACGTTAGCACGACATCACGCTGGCGGTGAGCTCCCAGGCAGCGGCAGCAACGGTGATAGCGGGCACGCCTGGACACGTGGATGGGCGCGTTAGAGAGAGGGCGATGCAGGGAGAAAGAGAGTGGCGGCGCCGCTCCTTGTTGGTCACCGGAGCGTCGCCTCCGTCAAGCTCGAGCGGCGGCGTCGTCGGGCACACGCGGGGAGAATAGTACAGGAGGAGAGGGAGAGAAAGAAGAGCAACGTGAGGATCAGCAGCTCACCAGGAACACGACAGAGGTGGTGGTGAGGCCGGGCGAGCTCGGGAGACGCCGGAATCGACGGAGACAGACGGCGGACGGAGCTTCCAATCCAGGCGATTGAGGTCATGCGCGAGGGGGAAAAGTAGCCGGGGCGCGTGCGGACGGAGGCAGCGGTGGTGGCGGACGGAACACGTGGGTGGCGGCGAGCTCGGGAAGCCTGCCGGTGTCGGGGGTGGTTCCTGTGCGCGCGTCAGTGAGAAGCAGTGAAGTGAGATGGGGAAGAAGAAGAGGAGGCGCGTCAGTTATAAACGAAGGGCCTTTTGTCCCGGTTGGTGGCTCCAACCGGGACTAAAGGATCATACGTCCCTGTTGGAGGCACCAACCGGGACGTATACTCCAATTTTTTCAGCAGACCAAGGGTTGGCGCACGCAGGGGTCTTTAGTCCCGGTTGGTGGCTCCAACCGGGACATATGACCCTGTTTTCAAATTTTTTCAGGAATTTTCTCTCTGTTCCCGCCTTATTTTTTATTTTGGGGTTTAAATTTGTAATGTTTTTTAAATGATAATTACTTTGGAATTTAGAAAAACTTTAAACATAAAAAGTTTTTGAATTTGAATAACTAATTCGAAACCATTTTCTGTTTTTAAAAATAATTAATGTAACCATTTAAACTATGAACCATTTAAAATTAAAAATGAATTAACTTATATTTTTTTAATATTAATTTGGAATTTAGAAAAACTTTAAACATAAAAAGTGTTTGGATTTGAATAACTAATTCAAAACTATTTTCTATTTTTAAAAAATAATTAATGTAACCATTTAAAATATGAACCATTTAAAATTAAAAATTAATTAACTTATATTTTTTGAATATTAATTTGGAATTTAGAAAAACTTTAAACATAAAAAGTGTTTGAATTTGAATAAAAATTCAAAACCATTTTCTGTTTTTAAAAATAATTAATATAACCATTTAAACTATGAACCATTTAAAATTAAAAATGAATTAACTTATATTTTTTGAATATTAATTTGGAATTTAGAAAAACTTTAAACATAAAAAGTGTTTGGATTTGAATAAATAATTCAAAACCATTTTCTGTTTTAAAAAATAATTAATGTAACCATTTAAAATATGAACCATTTACAATTAAAAAGGAATTAACTTACATTTTTTTAATATTAATTTGGAATTTATAAAAACTTTAAACATAAAAAGTGTTTGGATTTGAATAAGTAATTCAAAACCATTTTCTGTTTTTAATTTGGATTTGAATTAACTTATATTTTTTATATATTAATGGACGGAAAAAAAGGACGAAAAATAATGGGCGGAAAGAAAATTTGATTAGGATAGAACTGGAATTAAAGTACATAACGCAACTAACACAACGTTACATAGAAGAACTGAAAATTAAGATACATGGCCAGATTAAGCCACAATCGGCCGAACTTGTTTTGCAATGTTGGAATGATTTAGTCATGCTCCTGCCTACACCTGTAATACTCGCCACTGTAGTCGTCGCCGCTGGCCGTCGTCATTGCCGCCGGGTCGCCGTAGTTGAACCTTAAAGGCTGAGTACGAGTGGGCTGGACTTGAGGGTAGCGCAGACGGGGGCTAGAGTCGGCGGCCGTGTCGTAGGCCATGACGCTCTGGAGAGTCCGTCCGCGCCACCACAGCCGACGACCGACCTTGTTGAAGTTCGGAGGAGGTGGGCCGTCCTCCTCGTGCCTGGCGAGCGCCCTCTCACGCCGATCCACGAAGAAGGCTTCCCAAGTCGGGAAATAGTCGGGATGCCATCTGGGATTCCTCCGCTGCTCCGGCGTGAGCTCGAAGTAGTAGTGGTTAGTGATGGCCATTCGACACGCCACACCTAGAGGGACAGGAGGAACCGGCACGCCTCCGGCGCTCAGCATCCGGCCGACGGGGACACAGTAGCCCGGCGGGCAGGGGTAGTTCGAGGCGTAAAGCGCCTCCGCCTACCTAGGAGTTAGTGCTACGGTGGAAGTCATGGGAAAGAGTGATGAGGTTGCAGATATGAGTATAGAGATGTGCAATGACAATGGAGGCCAACCCTACATATATATATAATGAGAAATGGCAGGAAGATAACTGGAGGGAAGAACTGGCGGGAAGAACCGGCAGGAAAAACTGGCGGAAGAAATGGCGGGAAAAACCGGACACACTTCCTGCTGATTCGGCAGACATTTGTCCTTTTTACCCGGGATGGACGAAAAGGTTTGAGATGTCCCGGTTGGGAGATAGTCCATGTAAGGTGATCTGGTATTTTAGGAAAATGGGACGGTAGCATTCTGAAACGGCATTTTGGTGGTTACTTCACAAAACGACCCCTTTTTTGCGCTCGGAAAATGGAAAAAGGGCTTTTCCGTGCGACAAAAAGGAAAACTTCCTCCTGCAACATTGTTCTCCATACCAATGTCCACACACATGCATAATATGGGCACAACATCACAAACTATGCCGTGATTCAGCACATAACATCGGTCATTTGGACCGAAAGCCATGAAACCTCGAACATGATAGGTCATTTTGTGAAGGTTTTTTCGAAACATAATCAATATACCAAGTCTGGTATTTTTCCTTTCAACTATGTAACATAATATGACACCACGCGAAGTATTTTCATTGTTCGGATTTTTTTGAATTTATTATGCCCGTTTTGAATTATCTGAATTTCTAACTATGGTCGAACCGGTGTGCATGAAGATAGGGGACGAGCATCGTTAGAACTTGCATTGGATCTCTGAAGAAACCATATATTGCGAGTCTAAAAATGATTTTTTCAAAAAATCACGGGCGATAGATCATGTACCTGTAGTACAAACCGGACCCACTTCCTACCGATTCGGCAGACATTTGTCCTTTTTACCCGGGATGGACGAAAAGGTTTGAGATGTCCCGGTTGGGAGATAGTCCATGTAAGGTGATCTGGTATTTTAGGAAAATGGGACGGTAGCATTCTGAAACGGCATTTTGGTGGTTACTTCACAAAACGACCCGTTTTTTGCGCTCGGAAAATGGAAAAGGGCTTTTCCGTGCGACAAAAAGGAAAACTTCCTCCTGCAACATTGTTCTCCATACCTATGTCCGCACAGATGCATAATATGGGCATAACATCACAAACTATGCCATGATTCAGCACATAACATCGGTCATTTGGACCGAAAGCCATGAAACCTCGAACATGATAGGTCATTTTGTGAAGGTTTTTTCGAAACATAATCAATATACCAAGTCTGGTATTTTTCCTTTCAACTATGTAACAGAATATGACACCACGCGAAGGATTTTCATTGTTCGGATTTTTTTGATTTTATTATGCCCGTTTTGAATTATCTGAATTTCTAACTATGGTCGAACCGGTGTGCATGAAGATAGGGGATGAGCATCATTAGAACTTGCATTGGATCTCTGAAGAAACCACATATTGCGAGTCTAAAAATGATTTTTTCAAAAAATCACGGGCGATAGATCATGTATCTGTAGAACAAACCAGACCCACTTCCTAATATTCGGCAGACATTTGTCCTTTTTACCCGGGATGGACGAAAAGGTTTGAAATGTCCCGGTTGGGAGATAGTCCATGTAAGGTGGTCTAGTATTTTATAAAAATGGGACGGTATCATTCTGAAACGGCATTTCGGTGGTTACTTCACAAAACGACCCGTTTTTTACGCTCGGAAAATGGAAAAGGGCTTTTCCGTGCGACAAAAAGGAAAACTTCCTCCTGCAACATTGTTCTCCATACCAATGTCCACACACATGCATAATATGGGCACAACATCACAAACTATGCCGTGATTCAGCACATAACATTGGTCATTTGGACCGAAAGACATGAAACCTCGAACATGATAGGTCATTTGAAGGATTTTCATTGTTCGGATTGTTCTAAAAATGGGACGGTAGCATTCTGAAACAGGATTTTCATTGTCGACACCACGCAGAGGGATTTCGGCAGGCTGGGCCAGGCAGCACTAATGATAGGGGTGAGTGTCGACATTTTGTCGTGCGGCGTGTACCTTGTCTCGGATGGTGTCACCAACCGGGACTAAAGATGAACCTGTAGTCCCGGTTGGAGACACCAACCGGGACAAAACACGAGTCAGCACTAATAATAGGGGTGAGTGTCCACATTATTTCGTAAGTGTCGACACTATGCCGAGCTGCTTGTACTATAAATAGGCATCCTTGCGAGTCCAGTCCTCCAGCCAGTTTGAGGCATCTCCAAGATGGTTTTCGTGAGCAGGGACACCACTACGGCCAGTTTTAGGGAGATGCCGACGGAGCCCAGTCCTCCGGCATCTCCGAGAAACTGGTCATAGAGGCACTCCCTAATATGTGAAATTAGTTAGCCCCGAGGCGTATTGATCTAGTTAGAGAAGTTACAAGCTGCAAGATGGTTTTCGAGAGCAGGGACACCACTACGGCCAGTTTCAGGGAGATTCCGACGGAGCCCAATCCTCCGGCATCTCCGAGAAACTGGTCATAGAGGCACTCCCTAATATGTGATTAGTTAGCTCCCAGGTGTATTGATTTAGTTAGATAAGTTACAAGCTGCAAGATGGTTTTCGAGAGCAGGGACACCACTACGACCAGTTTCAGGGAGATGCCGCCGGATCCCAGTCCTGCGGCATCTCCAAGAAACTGGTCATAGAGGCACTCCCTAATATGTGACCGCGCGCGTTTGGAGATCAGATCTTAATGGTAAGTACGAATCTGGACAACTTCTTCATAGTCCCGGTCCAGCCACAAAACGGGACTAACACTCAAGACATTTCTTAATATTAAAAACTGAGACTACAAAACCGGAACTAAAGGCCCCCCTATATATATTCCCGGTCAAGCCACAAACCACGAAAGATATCCTTCGGTCAAGCCACAAACCGCGAAAGACATGAACTAGAGTTACATAATATGAGCATGAACTTCTTAGCATATGTCCTTCCTTATGATCGCTTCAGACGTAACCATGGAGCATCTTCTTTACTTAACGGAATGCTTGGGTCAGTTTTCACTGTGAAGGGCAGAATTTCATCAAACTTATTATAATCTTCTGACATGTCTGTCTTGTCCTCGATTCCCACGATGTTTCTTTTCCCTGAAGGAACTATGTGACGCTTTGGCTCATCATATCATGTATTCGTTTGCATATTTTTTCTTTTTTTCGGTCTGGAGGACATGTCCTTCACATAGAAAACCTGAGACACATCATTGGCAAGGACGAATGGTTCATCTCTATAACCAAGATTGTTGAGATCCACTGTTGTCATTCCGTACAACTGGTCTATCTTTACCCCTTCCCCATTCAGGTTGACCCATTTGCAGCGAAACAAAGGGACCTTAAAAGAGACTCCATAGTCTAGTTCCCATATCTCCTCTATGTAACCATAATATGTGTCCTTTTGTCCATTCTCGTCTATTGCATCAAAGCGGACACCACTATTTTGGTTGGTGCTCTTTTTATCTTGGGCGATCGTGTAGAATGTATTCCCATTTATTTCGTACCCTTGGAAATTCAATATAGTAGAAGATGGTGACGCGGCCAACAAGTATAGCTGATCTCCAACAGTGGTGTCATTCAAGAGATGTGTCCGCATCCAACCACCGAAAGACTTCATGTGTTCATCTGTAATCCATGATTCAAAGCTTCCCCGGTTTTTGAGCGTACAATATTCTTGTGTTCCTCGATATACGGAGCTGCCAAGGTGGAATTATGTAGAATTGTGTTGTGCTTTAGTGAAAGAATCCCCGTACCTACGTATCATTGCTTTCTTTCCCATCGTGCCTTTTCCACTTAGTCTTCCCTCATGCCGCGAGTCAGAAACACCAATCGGCTTAAGGTCAGGAATAAAGTCAACACAAAACTCAGTGACCTCCTCATTGCATATCCCTTGGAGATGCTTCCTTCTGGTCTAGCACGGTTATGAACATATTTCTTTAAGACTCCCATGAACCTCTCAAAGGGGAACATATTGTGCAGAAATACCGGACCGAGAATGGCAATCTCTTCCACTAGGTGAACCAGGAGATGCGTCATAATATTGAAGAAGGATGGTGGGAACACCAATTCAAAACTAACAAGACATTGTACCACATCCTTCTGTAACCTTGGCAGAATATCTGGATTGATTACCTTCTGAGATATTGCATTGAGGAATGCACACAGCTTCACAATGGGTACTCGAACATTTTCCGGTAGAAGCCCCCTCAATGCAATCGGAAGAAACTGCGTCATAATCACGTGACAGTCATGAGACTTCAGGTTTTGGAACTTTTTCTCTGCCATATTTATTATCCCCTTTATATTAGATGAGAAGCCCGACGACACCTTGATACTGTAAAGGACTTCAAAAAAGATTTCCTTCTCTGCTTTGGTAAGAGCATAGCTGGCACAACTTAAGTGACGCCCTTTATCCGTCTTGTTATGTGTATGCATGTTCCTTGGGTATTTCATAATTTGTTGGTCCTCCCGTGCTTCTGGTGTATCTTTTGTCTTCCCATACACGCCTAGGAATCCTAGTAGGTTCACGCAAAGATTCTTCGTCACGTGCATCATGTCGATTGAAGAGCGGACACGCAGGACTTTCCAATATGGCAGCTCCCAAAATATAGATTTCTTCTTCCACATGGGTGCGTGTCCTGTAGCGACGTCGTTCGGAACTGATTGACCGCCAGGACCCTTTCCAAAGATTACTTCTATGTCCTTGACCATACCAAATACATCATCACCAGCAGGGAGTTTAGGTTTCTTCCGGTGATCTGCCTCACCTTTGAAATGCTTGCCTTTCTTTCTTACGGGATGATTGGTCGGAAGAAATCGTCGATTCGCCCGGTACACAAACTTCTGGCATTTATGCAAATATGTAACTTTAGTCTTATCTAAACAGTGTGTGCATGCCTTATATCCCTTGTTTGTCTGTCCTGAAAGGTTACTAAGAGCAGGCCAATCATTGATGGTTACGAATAACAACCCTCGTAGATCAAATGGCTCCTGTTTGTTCTCATCCCACGCACGTACACCTAGTTTGCCCCACAACTCTAAGAGTTCTTCAACTAATGGCCTAAGGTACACATCAATGTCGTTGCCCGGTTGCTTCGGGCCTTGGATGAGCACTGGCATCATAATGAACTTACGCTTCATGCACAACCAAGGAGGCAGGTTGTAGATACATAGAGTTACGGGCCAGGTGTTGTGACTGCAGCTCTGCTCCCCAAAAGGATTCATGCCATCCGTACTTAGACCAAACCATAAGTTCCTTGCGTCACCTGCAAAGTCTGGGAAGTCTCTCTCGATTTTTCTCCACTGACCCATCGCCAGGTGTCTCAACTTCCCGTCTTTCTTACGGTCTTCTTTGTGCCATCGCAACAACCTGGCATGCTCTTTGTTTCTGAACATGCATTTCAACCTTGGTATTATAGGAGCATACCACATAACCTTAGCAGGAACCCTCTTCCGGAGGGGCTCTCCCTCAACATCACCAGGGTCATCTCGTCTGATCTTATACCGCAACGCATTGCATACCGGGCATTTATCTAAATTCTCATACTCCTTACCGCGGTAGAGGATGCAGTCATTAATGCATGCATGTATCTTTTGCACATCTAATCCTAGAGGACAGAGAGTCTTCTTTGCTTCGTAGGTACTCTCGGGAAGTTCGTTATGTTTTGGAAACTTCGGCTTCATTATTTTCAGCATCTTTTCAAATGAGGAGTCAGTTAGACCACACTCTGCCTTCCATCGCAACAATTCCAGTGTGGTACCGAGCTTTGTGCTGCCATCTTCACAATTTGGGTACAACAATTTCTTGTGATCTTCTAACATGCCCTCTAACTTCAACTTCTCATTTTCTGTTTCACAGTCTCGCTTTGCATCAGAAATGACCCTACCATGTTCATCAGCCGGCTCATCTGATGCCCGTTCTTCGCCTCTTTCCTCTCCATTGTCTTCCATTGAAGTATCACTATATTCAGGAAACATATGATGATAGTTGTTATCATCATCTTCTTCTTCACCATCTTCCATCATAACCCCTCTTTCCCGTGCTTGGTCTAGCAATTATAGTTGGGCATGAAACCTTTCATAATCAGGTGGCCGCGAATGATTTTCGAGGAAGAGTACTCCTTGTTGTTCCGACATTGAACACATGGACAACGTATAAAAGCATTCTCTTTGTTTGCCGTAGCCACATCGATAAATTTATCCACGCCTTTCATATACCCGGCTACACGCCGGTCACTGTACATCCATTCCCGACCGTTCATCTGCATCATATAAGTAAGTTTATCAAAAAACAGGACATCATAAATAGTGAAATGACCAATTCACATCGACACATGCATTGTATCAATGACAGAGAAAAGATAAGATTGATAACCTCGATCGAGGGAAATAAAGAGGAGAAAGCTCAAGTGCGTCTCGGACACCTTCTATATTTTTGTTCTATGAGAAATTGAATGGGATTATTCACTCAAACATTTCATCAAACACCTTGAATGCATGCATAGGGGAGAAAAAACTAGCACACCCCTCACACCTTCCACCAAGAGAAAAAACAGAGTGGAGGCAGAGGGGGCTGGGGCGTTGCATTTATAGAGGGCGGGAGCATACGTCCCGGTTGGAGCCACCAACCGGGACTAAAGGTGTGTGCCACGCCACGTGGCTGTGGACAAACCTTTAGTCCCGATTGCTGGCTCCAACCGGGACGTATGACCCATTACCAACCGGGACGCATGCCTCCGGGCCCCGTGCCCGCTCGAACCAGGACGCGTGCCAGCATTAGTCCCGGTTGGTGGCGCAACCGGGACTAATGCTCTGAGGGGGCACGAACGGATGGCCTGTTTTCTGCTAGTGTTATATATTCATGCTATGTGAAATATTTCTAAGTCTTTGACTTGTGTTTTGCTTAATAAAACAACTAAGTGAATGAAACACCTGGGTGGAATGGAAAGAATGGTTTGTGTTGAGTGGTTACACAAGGCCCATTTCTATGGTTTACCTTGTGTATCTCACTTGTGGAAAGCCACCCAGGAACAAAGGGATTTGAGATGACATATGTTAAGAAGCTTCTAGTGCAGCCACATGGCATTACGGGCTCTGCCTGGATCATATAGGTTGCAATAACTTAGCCATTTGGACAGTTGGTGGTAGAGGGATGATAGGTTTGGAACGCGTCCATTTGGTCTAAGGGAAGGCTTCTGAAAGGTCCTGTCTTGGTGAAAATCAAGTCTTCTGGGGAAAGTGCACAACCTCTGCAGATGGGAGAATCTAAGTACTTAGCCATGTCCATGGTATTGGACAACTTGAGCATCAAGACATGGAAGCTATCAAGAATCTCCTCATCCCAATTTCTAAGTTAAAACTTGTGGTTGAACAAGGGTGAAGGTTCACCAATGTCTATTGATGATTCCTTGGGAAAGTTTTGTAAATGAAAAACTTAGTGTTTTCAACTAATAGGTAAAAACTATTTTGAGCAAAGCAAGCCTAAGATACACTTAGCCAAATGCATGTAGTATCTAGATTGTTAATATTCTACTAAGGTATCACTTGCCAATACTATTCCAAAAGTATTGACCCACTGTGGCTGTAACTTGTGATGTTGCAGGTTATTCTGATGATGATTAGGGGTTATGAGTCTACACTCAACATGCTTGACTGTGGCACATGAAGATGAAGACTTATTTATGTTATTCTATATTTGAACTCTTGTATTAGGCCTGTGGCCAGGGAGTTGTAAAAGACTATGTTTGTCTCTGGAATGATATGTAATAATGACCTTTGTATCTGTGTACTTCATCTTAAACTGTGGATGCTAGCATTGATCCAGGGACTAGCGTTGCAATCACAGGGATCTTTACCTTTATAAAGGTGGGATCTTACAGATGGTATCAGAGCACTGTGTTGCCTGTAGGATTATGACCCTAGGAATTGGATTAGAAACCACTAAGGAAAATTTTTCAACAATTTCCACACTTGTCTTTTTATTCTCGTAAACTTTTCTAATTCTTATTTCTCATGTCTATTTGTAGATGAACTCCATCAACGAAGCTATAAGGAAGGGACCACTCATGTGTTGGAGATATGCCCTAGAGGCAATAATAAATGTGGTTATTATTATATATCTTTGTGTTTATGATAAATGTTTACATTCATGCTATAATAGTATTAACAAGGAAACCATTAATACTTGTGTGATTTGTAAACTTAAATTGAAGTCCCTAGTATGGCCTCTATACTTCACTAGCTTGTTGGTTGATTGATGATGTGGTTTCTTTGTCATGAACATTGAGATGTTATCAACAACAAGATCATATCGTTAGGAGAATGATATGGTGGACATACTCCTATAGACAAGCGTAGCATAAAGATCAAGTCATTTCAATAGTTCAATTGCTATATGCTTTCTGATACATAGTAACCTAATTCCTTCGACCATGAGATCATGCATATTGCCTTTACTGGATGGATGCTTTGATGTCATCAAACACCACACCGTAACAGGGTGGCTATAAAAGTGGCATTGGGTGTTCGGAAAGTATTGGTTGAAACACATGGATCAAGAGTGGGATTTGTCCATCCACATGACGGATAGATATTCTCTGGGCCCTCTCGGTGAAATGTCATCCAATTAGCTTGCAAGCATGTGACTTGGTCACAAGGGATCACATATCACGGGAACGAGAAAAGAGTACTTATCGATGCGAGGATGAACTAGGTATGCGAGATACCGACGATCATAACCTCGGATAAGTAACATATCGTGAGACAAAGGGAAATTGGTATCGTATGTAAGTGGTTCATTCGATCGCAAAGTAATCGTAGAAATATGTGGAGCCATATGAATTTCCAGATTCCTCTATTGGTTATTGTTCGAGAAGTGTCTCGATCATGTCCGCATAATTCACGAACCGTAGGGAGACACACTTAAGGATTCGACGTTGTTTGAGTAGTTATGGTATTATGAGAAAGAGACCGAATGTTGTTGAGTCTCGGATGGGATCCGGATATCACGAGGTGATCCGGAATGGTCCGGAGAATAAGATTCATATAAGGAAAGTCCCATTTCGAGTTGGGGAATGGTTCCGTGTTTTCATCGGGAACATTTTAGAAGGTCCCTAATGTCCGCACTCGGGGAAGGGTACATGAATGTGTCATTGCAAGATGGAATGATTGCATCATGTACTAAGTGTTCTCGCTGTCCAAAATAAAGGGTTTATTTGATTCCTAAATTGGAAAAGTCAAACTGCCGCTTTGGTCAAACCGAGCTTTGGAAAGAGGAGAAGTTGAAACCGACTTGGGGAGGAGTCCTCCTCCCAAGCGGCGGCCAGCCCTAGGCCGAGTTGGGGAGGGACTCCTCCTCCCGGGCGCGCCAGCCCTCCCACCTATAAAGGGAGGGGCAGGGCCTCCCCTCTAGACACACACAAGTTCCTATCCTCTAAACTAGAAACTAGACCTAGACCCCGGTTTAGAGCTGTTTCGGTTTAGAGCCTTCTAATTGGTTTAGAGCCCTCTAATTGGTGTGTCTAATTACTAGACCACTAATAGCCTCTCTCATAAGCTCCACCATACTACTTGGCTTAAGGCGAAGCCTGGGATCTCCCTCTACCTCCTGTACCACGCCACAGTCTTTGGAATCGCGAGGAGTGCTACAACCTCCGCTGCTCTGGAACAAGGGAGAGGAAGGTCTTCTTCGTCGAAAATAACGCAGTGACCGACTGTGGCAGCGCTGCTGGAACGCGGCGCCGGAAGGATCGTCTACGCGATCTTGAGATCGGAAAGAGTACGACTACATCACCCACGAGAATCTGCTCTCGTTAAACACTTTGGAATCTTCGAGGGTGAGTTATTCCATCGACTCGTTGCTGCAATCTAGTAGATAGATCTTGGCTTGTTTGTTTGTATGCGATAGAAAATTTTTGTTTTCCATGCTACGAACCCCTACAGTGGTATCAGAGCCGTGTCTATATGTAGATCTGTTGCACGAGTAGAACACAATGGTCATTGTGGGCGTTGATGCTTTTATTGTAGATTGCTTTTGTGTACTTTGCATCTTGCGGTATGTTGGGATGAAGCGGCCCGGGCTAACCTTACATGACATCGTTCATGAGACTTGCTCCACGCTTAACATGCAACTTGTATTGCATAAGTGGCTTTGCGGGTGCCTGTTTCTCCTAGCATAGTTAAGATCCAATTTACAACGGTAAATCAACAATGCTAGTATCAATGTTGTGGTTATTGTTCGTAGTTAGAACGACACTTATGGAAAGCCCCAAACCACGTAAAATATGCAAAGAAAGTAGAAGCGTCTAACTTTGTTTTGCGGTGTGCGAGGATGTGATATGGCCATGATTGTGATTATATTTGATGTATGCAATGTTCCTTATTGTAAGTTGGCAACGGCGGAGCCATATGGTTGTCTTTAATTTCTTAAGACCTGCGTGTCTATTCAAAATAGTTGTAATAGTTGAAGCTGGTGGAAGACAACCATGAAGAAGCGTCATTGACCTTGATGCTATGCCGGAGATGATGGAGATCATGTTCGTGCTTGAAGATGGAGATCGGAAGCACAAAGAAGAAAGGCCATATCATATCACATATTATGAATTGCATGTGATGTTAATCCTTTATGCATCTTGTATTGCTTAGTAGACGACGGTAGCATTATAAGATGATCCCTCATGCACATAAATTTCAAGTTCTAAAGTGTTCACCCTTAGTATGCACCGTTGCCAAAGCTTGCTGCTTCGAAGCACCACGTGATGATCGGGTGTCTTTGATTCCGCGGGTGACTACAACGTAAGCAAGCCAGATTTGCTTTTCGGAAGCTAAGGTTTGTCTTTACGAGCCTAGCATGTAGACATGGCCTCAGAACACGGATCGCCGAAAGGCAAAGCATGAATCATATAGTAGATATGATGAAAATGATGATTGTTCGACATTGAAACTATATCAACTCTCGTGATGATCGGTGTTGATGTAGTGGATTTGGTTCGTGTGATCACTAAAACAATGTGAGGGATGTTGTTTTGAGTGGGAGTTCACCTAGTTTAATTTCATTAATTAATTTGAACTCAATTTGTCATAAACTTAGTCTAAACTATTGCAAATATGTTGTAGATCAATGGCAGCCCCTACCATCAATTTTAATGCGTTCCTAGAGAAAGAAAAGTTGAAAAACAATGGAAGCAACTTCGCGGATTGGTTCCGCAATTTGAGGATTGTCCTCACAGCTGGTAATTTGACCTATGTGCTGGATGCACCGCTAGGTGACCCACCTGCAGCTGATGCTACCGATGAAGTAAAGAATGTTTACCTCGCTCGGAAGAATCAGTACTCCATAGTTCAGTGTGCTATCTTGTATGGTTTAGAATCGGAGCTTCAGAAAAGGTTTGAAGAGTCAGACCCATATGATATTGTCGAGGATCTCAAATTAATCTTTGAGACTCATGCGGCAATTGAAAGTTATGAAGCTTCTGAAAAGTTCTTTAACTGCAAGATGGAAGAGGGTAGCTCCGTCAGTGAGCATGTGCTTAAGATGTCTGGGCACGCAAATAAACTTCAAAGTTTGGGTATAGTGATTCCTAATACTTTGGGGTTTACCGCATCCTCCAATCACTACCACCAAGTTACAAGAACTTTGTGATGAACTACAACATGCATAACATGAACAAAGAGTTGCCAGAACTATTTGCTATGTTAAAATCTGCAGAAGTGGAGATCAAGAAAGAGCACCAAGTGTTGATGGTCAATAAGACCACCAAATTCAAGAAAGGCAAGTCTAAGCAGAAGGGACACTTCAAGAAGGGTGGTAAGAAAGTTACCATACCGACGAAGAGGACCAAGGCTGGACCCAAGCCTGAAACTGAGTGCTTTTACTGCAAGGGAGAAGGTCACTGGAAGCGGAATTGCCCAAAGTACTTGGCAGATTTGAAGAACGGCAACATCAAGAAGAAAGGTATATCTGATATACATGTTATTGATGTGTATCTCACTAGTATTCGTAGTAGTGCCTGGGTATTTGATCGGTTCGGTTGCTCATATTTGTAACTCAAACAGAGCTACGAATAAACGGAAGCTAGTGAAGAACGAGTTGACGTTGCGAGTGGGATACGTATCAAAGGTTTATGTGATCGCTGTCGGCACACTACCTCTTCATCTACCATCGGGATTAGTTTTATACTTAAATAATTGTTATTTGGTGCCTGCGTTGAGCATGAACATTATATCGGGATCTTGTTTATTGCGAGACAGTTACTTGTTTAAATCCGAGAATAATGGTTGTTCGATTTATATGAGTAATGTGTTTTATGCACATGCACCTTTGATAGATGGTCTATTCATATTGAATCTCGATAGTAGAAATACACATATTAATAACATTGAGGCTAAACGTTTGAAATCAAGCGATAATTTGACCTATATGTGGCACTGTCGTCTTGGTCACATTGGAGTGAAGCGTATGAAGAAACTCCATTCCGATGGACTTCTTGAATCACTTGATTTTGAATCACTTGAAAGATGCGAAGCATGTCTGATGGGTAAAATGACTAAGACTCCATTTTCTGGTATGATGGAGCGAGCTACAGACTTATTGGAAATCATACATACCGATGTGTGTGGTCCAATGAGTGTAGCATCGCGCTGTGTTTATCGTTATGTTCTTACCTTCACGGATGACTTGAGTAGATATGGGTATATCTATTTCATGAAACATAAGTCCGAAACTTTCGAGAAGTTTAAGGAGTTTCAAAGTGAGGTAGAGAATCAACGTAACAAGAAGATTAAATTTCTACGTTCTGATCGTGGAGGTGAATATCTAAGTTACGAGTTTGGCGAGCATTTGAAGAAATGTGGAATACTTTCGCAGTTGACACCGCCGAACACCACAAACGTAATGGTGTGTCTCGAACGTCGTGTCGAACTCTCTTAGATATGGTTCGCTCTATGATGTAACTTACAGATTTGACACTATCAGTTTTGGGTAATCCAATACAAACAGCAGCAATCAATTTAAATAGGGCACCGACTAAATCCGATGAAACGAAACCCTATGAATTAAGGTTAGGGAAGAAAACTAAATTGTCTATCCTTAAAGTTTGGGGATGCGAAGCCTATGTAAAGAAGTTACAGCCGGACAAGCTTGAACCCAAAGCGGAAAAAATGCGTCTTCATAGGATACCCGAAGGAAACTATTGGGTATACCTTCTATCATAGATCCGAAGGCAAAATCTTTGTTGCCAAGAATGGATCCTTTCTAGAGAAGGAATTTCTCTCGAAAGAAGTGACTGGAAGGAAAGTAGAACTCGACGAGGTTGTCGAACCTTCTCTCGAAATTGCGAGTAGCGCAGCACCGGAAGAAGTTCCTGTGGTGCCTGCACCAATAAGAGAGGAAGCTAGTGATGGTGATCATGAAACTTCGGTTGAAGTTGCTACAGAGCCTCGGAGGTCAACGAGAAATCGTACCACTCCAGATTGGTATGATTCCGTTATGAATGTCATGTTGGTGGACAACACCGATGACCCCGAGACATATGAGGAAGCAATGATGAGCCCAGATTCCAATAAATGGCAAGAAGCCATGAAATCCGAGATTGGATCCATGTACGAAAACCAAGTATGGACTTTGGTGGACTTACCGGATGGCCGGAAGGCTGTCGAGAACAAATGGATTTTCAAGAAGAAAACAGATGCTGATGGTAATGTTACTGTCTATAAAGCTCGACTTGTCGCAAAAGGGTTTCGACAAATTCAAGGAGTTGACTACGATGAGACTTTCTCACCAGTAGCGAAGCTAAAGTCTGTGAGGATTATGTTAGCAATCGCTGCATATTATGATTATGAGATATGGCAGATGGATGTCAAAACAGCATTCCTCAATGGAGACATTGATGAAGAGTTGTATATGATGCAACCCAAAGGTTTTGTCGATCCTAAAGATGCTAACAAGGTATGCAAACTTCAACGGTCCATCTATGGATTGAAGCAAGCATCCCGAAGTTGGAATCAACGTTTTGATAAGGTAATCAAAAGTTTTGGTTTTATACAAACTTATGGAGAAGCTTGTATTTACAAGAAAGTGAGTGGGAGCTCTGTAGCATTCTTAATACTGTATGTGGATGACATATTGTTGATTGGGAATGATGTAGACCTTCTTAATAGTGTCAAAGAGTATTTGAATAATAGTTTTTCAATGAAGGATCTTGGCGAAGCAGCTTACATATTAGGCATAAAGATTTATAGAGATAGATCGAACGCCAAATATCATTGTCACAAAGTAGATATTTGGACAAAGTTCTAAAGAGGTTTGGAATGGAAGATAGCAAGAAAGGGTTCTTGCCCATGTTGCCCAATATGACCTTGAGTAAAACTCAAAGTCCGACATCGGCATAAGATAGAGAAAAGATGAGTAAGACTCCCTATGCCTCAGCCATAGGATCTCTAATGTATGCCATGCTATGTACTAGACCCGACATCGCATATCGTTAGTCTAACTAGCAGATATCAAAGTGATCCAGAGTGGATCATTGGACAATGATCAAAAACATCCTTAAGTACTTGAGAAGAACTAAGGATATGGTTCTTTCTTATGGAGGTGATGAACAGCTCGTTGTTAATGGTTACACCGATGCTAGTTGGAACACCGATCCGGATGATTCTAAATCACAACTGGATAATATTTATTTTGAATGGTGCAGCGATTAGCTGGAGGAGTGCAAAGCAAAGCGTTGTGGCGAGATCTTCAACTGAATCGGAATACATGGCTGCTTGAGGCTTCACAAGAAGCGATATGGATGAAAGAGTTCATTACAGAGCTGGTGTGGTTCCTAGTCGCTGGACCCAATGTCTATCTATCGTGATAACATGGCGCCATAGCCAATGCGCAAGAACCAAGGTCACACAAGAAGCTAAAGCATATCAAGCTGCGTTTTCACGCTATTCGAGAACATATCCAGGATGGGGATATAAAGATTTGCAAAGTACACACAGATCTGAATGTGGCGGATCCATTGACTAAACCTCTCCCAAGGGCAAAACATGACCAACACCAAACTGCCATGGGTGTTCGGTATATTACCATGTAATCTAGATTAGATGACTCTAGTGCAAGTGGGAGACTGTTGGAGATATGCCCTAGAGGCAATAATAAATGTGGTTATTATTATATATCTTTGTGTTTATGATAAATGTTTACATTCATGCTATAATAGTATTAACAAGGAAACCATTAATACTTGTGTGATTTGTAAACTTAAATTGAAGTCCCTAGTATGGCCTCTATACTTCACTAGCTTGTTGGTTGATTGATGATGTGGTTTCTTTGTCATGAACATTGAGATGTTATCAACAACAAGATCATATCGTTAGGAGAATGATATGGTGGACATACTCCTATAGACAAGCGTAGCATAAAGATCAAGTCATTTCAATAGTTCAATTGCTATATGCTTTCTGATACATAGTAACCTAATTCCTTCGACCATGAGATCATGCATATTGCCTTTACTGGATGGATGCTTTGATGTCATCAAACACCACACCGTAACAGGGTGGCTATAAAAGTGGCATTGGGTGTTCGGAAAGTATTGGTTGAAACACATGGATCAAGAGTGGGATTTGTCCATCCACATGACGGATAGATATTCTCTGGGCCCTCTCGGTGAAATGTCATCCAATTAGCTTGCAAGCATGTGACTTGGTCACAAGGGATCACATATCACTGGAACGAGAAAAGAGTACTTATCGAACGAGGATGAACTAGGTATGCAGAGATACCGACGATCATAACCTCGGATAAGTAACATATCGTGAGACAAAGGGAAATTGGTATCGTATGTAAGTGGTTCATTCGATCGCAAAGTAATCGTAGAAATATGTGGGAGCCATATGAATTTCCAGATTCCTCTATTGGTTATTGTTCGGAGAAGTGTCTCGATCATGTCCGCATAATTCACGAACCGTAGGGAGACACACTTAAGGATTCGACGTTGTTTGAGTAGTTATGGTATTATGAGAAAGAGACCGAATGTTGTTCGGAGTCTCGGATGGGATCCGGATATCACGAGGTGATCCGGAATGGTCCGGAGAATAAGATTCATATAAGGAAAGTCCCATTTCGGAGTTGGGGAATGGTTCCGTGTTTTCATCGGAACATTTTAGAAGGTCCCTAATGTCCGGCACTCCGGGGGGGAAGGGGGTACATGAATGTGTCATTGCAAGATGGAATGATTGCATCATGTACTAAGTGTTCTCGCTGTCCAAAATAAAGGGTTTATTTGATTCCTAAATTGGAAAAGTCAAACTGCCAGTTTTCGGTCAAACTGCCAGTTTTCGGAAAGAGGAGAAGTTGGAAACCGACTTGGGGGAGGAGTCCTCCTCCCCAAGCCGGGCCAGCCCTAGGTCGAGTTGGGAGGGACTCCTCCCTCCTGGCGCCAGCCCTCCCACCTATAAAGGGAGGCAGGGCCTCCCCTCTAGACACACACAAGTTCCTATCCTCTAAACTAGAAACTAGACCTAGACCCCGGTTTAGAGCTGTTTCGGTTTAGAGCCTTCTAATTGGTTTAGAGCCCTCTAATTGGTGTGTCTAATTACTAGACCACTAATAGCCTCTCTCATAAGCTCCACCATACTACTTGGCTTAAGGCGGCCTGGGATCTCCCTCTACCTCCGGTACCACGCCAGTTGTCTTCTTGAATCGCGAGGAGAGTGCTACAACCTCCGCTGCTGGAACAAGGAGAGGAAGGTCTTCGTCGAGTACCGAACGTGTGACCGATCATGAGGCGCTCTTGAACGCTGCGCGGAAGGATCGTCTACGCGATCTTGAGATCGGAAAGAGTACGACTACATCACCCACGAGAATCTGCTCTCGTTAAACACTTTGGAATCTTCGAGGGTGAGTTATTCCATCGACTCGTTGCTGCAATCTAGTAGATAGATCTTGGCTTGTTTGTTTGTATGCGATAGAAAATTTTTGTTTTCCATGCTACGAACCCCTACATCATGACCATGACCCTAGAGTGCGAGACTGAATTTCCAAAGGCTCTCAAGAACCTTATGGTTACTATGGGAATACATGGTGCAGCTGTGTATAAAGATTTTCCTGTGATGGATGAAGGAGAAGAATATTGGTGGGTACAACTTCACTTATACAAAAATAAGGAAGACAACCACAAAGAATCAGGATTCTGCATGGTCACCAACTCAGTGATGCACACCACATTTTTTGATTCATCAAGGGATGCATATTGGAAGTCCATCAAAGAGCTTGGTGAAAGACTCAAGTGAAGAATGCTCAACACCCAAAATGACCATAGGGAAGAAAAGAAGCATACCCAAGAGTTGGAAACCACCAACCAACAACTAAGAGAAGACATCATAGACTTGATTTGGGAATCTTGTGAACAAGATAGGCAGATGGCTACTAAGGATGCTTTGATAGCCATTTTGTCTAGTGAGTGAGAGTTGTAACGTACTTCATTAGTTGGACCACCACACTTATCATTTTATTTCCAAATTTTTTGTCTAAGTTATGTTGAACCTTGGATGCTTGTAATAGATTTATGTATGCCATGACTTGTATGTTTGTTTTGCAAATGATATGCTTGTACTACTTTATCTTGTGTATTTCTGTTGATGTTGTTTTCTAACTTTTCTCTCTTATAAAATAGATGCCTAATGTTACTATTAGCACGGCTGAAGAGTTCAAGGGAACTCGTTTTGGCACCCGTCTTATTGAGCTCACTA
Organism: Avena insularis; assembly: GCA_023614405.1. Taxonomy (NCBI): domain Eukaryota; kingdom Viridiplantae; phylum Streptophyta; class Magnoliopsida; order Poales; family Poaceae; genus Avena; species Avena insularis. The sequence goes on from CM042695.1 coordinate 46,100,382, forward strand.
GTGTGCTCAATCTTCCGCTTCCTAGCATCATGATGCTTCCCCTCACCAAGTTCGAGAGGAAGGACCTTTGGGGCTTCAAAGTTACTCAGCCAGGACGCCAGACTGAGCCAGCCACGGAGGCCATCACCTTCAAACTTATGCATGATGTCAAGGAGAGAGGCCTAGAGGTAGTCATGAAAGATTTGCTTGGACGCTTGTTAGGGAGACACTCTCGGGAGGTTAGAGGTACTCACTTCCACGCCTTCGGTAGACATGACGAGGATGGTGAGGCTATTGAGTTCGAGGATACCGCTAGAGAGACGGCGGAGCCGATTCGTCTGTACCTCCAGGACTTAGAGGTTCTTCTTAGGCACCTAGATATTGATAGGACCAACGTCATGCTTAGCAATGACGAACTCCAGGTGCAGCTTCGTGAGAAGGACAAGATCTTCGCGGAGCAAGACGAGATAGTCAAGGAAATGGAGGCCAAGTTTGAGAGTCAACATAGAAAGTTCAAGAGTCAAGAGAAAAGAGTCCAAGATAGGAACAAGAGGATTCGAGACATGACTGCAGAACTAGAGGCCAAGGACTTCGAGATCGAGCATTAGCAGGGTGTGATTGAGAGGCTTCGTGCATAGAAGAGGGCTCTCAAAGCCAAAGTAGAGGCCTTGACTACCAATGTCGAGGAATACAAGACCGCTATGGAGAATGCAGGTCTTACACTTGTTGATGAGGAGGTTGATGCAGAGGAGTAGTGATGACTACTCATTTATCTTATATTTAACATGCTTTTGTTTATTGAGTCGCAATGATCATCCAACATGTGGATGGCTTGCTATTGGTGTGTTTGCTTTTCAAACTTGTTGTTTACGTTGTTGAACTATTGTTATCTTGATGCATGTTTGGTGATTGTTTATGTGATGTATTGTGCATGTTAAACATCTATGGGTATCTCATCCTTATCCTTATTGAAAACCACAGATGCCTCCCCGACGTGCCAATCCCAACCCGAACAACAACAATGTCACCCCATAGATGCAGCAGTTGATGACAGCTCAGACGCAGCTGATGCAGATGATGACTACCTTTATGCAGAACCAGAACAACAACAACAACAACAATAACAACAACAACAATCAGAACAATCCACCAGGTTTTGACATGCTTACCAGATTCTTAAGACTGAGGCCTGCTAAGTTCTCAGGAACTACTGATCCCATGGTGGCCAATGATTGGCTACGCTCAGTGAACAAGGATTTGGTAACTCGCTATCTTGATGAGGAGAAAGTCAGGTTTGCAGCACACTTGTTGGAAGGACCAGCAGCTACATGGTGGGATAACTTCCAGATCACCACTCCCATTGAGGATGTGACATGGGCTATCTTTGAAGATGGTTTCCTTACAGCTCACATCTCATCCGGAGTGATGAGTTTGAAGAAGAAGGAATTTCATAACTTGAAGCTGCGCCACCGCAGCGTGGCAGAGTATATTCAGGAATTCAACAATCTGGCGTGTTATGCACCGGATGAAGTTGACACTGATGCTAAGAGGAAAGAGAAGTTCCTCGAAGGGCTTAACGATGAACTGAACCTGCAGCTATCTGTGGCCTATATCCCCACCTATCAATCTCTTTGTGACAAGGCTGCCATCTTGGAGAGCAAGATGAAACAGGTTGAGAGCAGGAAGAGGAAACACAACTCTGACAAGCACAGCTCGGGATCGTCTCACAAGCGTTCCCATTATGATGATAGTGGGAATTCTGGATCCCACAAGCATGGAAAGTACAACAGCCACCACAACCACAACCGTCATCATGACAACAAGCATCACTGTAGTCATGACAATGACAAGTACAAGAATCACAAGAGTGGATATAAGAGCCACCACAATGGAAGTGCAAGTGGTAGTGGAAGCCAGCCTGTCAAGAAGGATCTTAGTCAGGTTGAATGTTTCAAGTGCAAGAAGATGGTGCATTACGCAAATGAATGCCCGGAAAATAAAGTTGAAGGACCCAACAATCCCAACCCTTTCCAAAAGGGACAAGTGAACCACATCAATGTGGAAGAAATCTATGAGGAACCTGATGCTGTTGCTGGTAAGTTCAAACTCAATTCTGTACCAGCATTTGTTCTCTTTGATACTGGTGCATCTCATTCATTCATATCAAGAGCATTTGTTGAAAGAAATGAACTACCGGTAGAAACTATTGGGTGTCCTATAAAAGTAAGTTCTCCTGGCGGAGAAATGATAGTGAACTCAAGATTTCATGATCTAGTCATAGAGTTTGGGAAGTATAAGTTTCCCGTTGATCGGATAATCCTAAATTCCCAAGGATTGGATGTCATATTGGGAATGGACTGGATGACCAAGCACAAAGGAGTGCTAGATTGTGCCAACCATACTTTCACACTCACAACTCCAGAAAACAAAAGGATTAGATTCAAGACTAACTTTGAATCAAAAGGAGGTAAGCTAAATTCTCTTAAGGGGGTTAGCATGGACAGTGTGCCAATTGTGAGTGAATATCCGGATGTGTTTCTAGAAGAATTTCCAGGAATGCCACCAGATAGAGATGTGGAATTTCTGATTGATTTGCTACCAGGATCTGTACCAATAGTAAAGAGACCGTACAAGATGTCAGTTGATGAGTTGAAAGAACTCAAGAAACAACTTGGAGAACAGTTGCAGAAAGGATTTATTCAACCAAGTTCTTCATCTTGGGGAGCACCAGTTTTGTTTGTGGAAAAGAAGGATAGAAGTCAAAGGTTATGCATAGATTACCGTTCACTCAATGAAGTGACTATCAAGAACAAATACCCTTTGCCTAGAATCAATGACTTGTTTGATCAGTTAGAAGGAGCCTGTGTGTTCTCAAAGATTGATCTCCGATTAGGTTATTTTCAACTCAACATAAGATAACAAGACATACCTAAGACAACTTTCACCACTAGGTATGGATTGTATGAGTATACAGTGATGCCATTTGGTTTGACCAATGCACCAGCATACTTCATGAATATGATGAACAAGGTGTTCATGGAGTTCCTTGACAAGTTTGTTGTCGTTTTCATCGATGACATTTTGATCTACTCCAAGAGCAAGGAAGAGAATGAAGGACACTTACGTTTGATACTTGAGAAGCTTAGAGAGCATAAGCTGTATGCCAAATTAAGCAAGTGTGAATTTTGGTTAAGTGAAATTGGATTTCTTGGACACATTGTGTCAGGAGATGGTGTAGTAGTTGATCCTGCTAAAGTGTCAGTTGTAACTGAATGGGAATCTCCTAAGTCCGTAAAAGAGGTTCGTAGTTTCCTTGGCTTGGCAGGATACTACAGAAGATTTATTGAGAATTTCTCCAAAGTGGCTAAACCAATAACAGAGTTACTAAAAAAAGACAAGAAATTCGCTTGGTCTGAAGGATGTGAACTCAGTTTCCAAGAATTGAAGAAGAGACTAGTGACAGCACCGGTCTTATGTCTGCCAGATTTAGAGAAGGATTTCCAAGTGTATTGTGATACATCTCACCATGGATTAGGTGCAGTGCTAATGCAAGAAGGGAAAGTTGTGGCTTATGCCTCGAGACAACTCAAAACTCATGAGGTAAATTATCCAACTCATGATTTAGAGTTAGCCTCTGTTGTCCATGCACTCAAAACATGATTTAGAGGTGTTCACATATCACAAAAGTTTGAAGTATATCTTCACCCTGAAAGAAATCAACATGAGACAAAGAAGATGGCTAGAACTCATTGTTGAGGATATGCTATATGGGTATCCTAATAGCATGTCTCTTATCCGACTAACCCGGGTGGCCCATAGTCGGTAGCATGGCCTATGGCCTGCTGGGCGGCCCAGTTAGGTGGATCCAGAAGGGAGGCCCATGCCGGATAAAGGAAGGCTACGGTGGAGTCACCAGCGTACCGGGAGCCTTGGTGTGCAAGATACACAAGACTAGTGATAGACGGTGTAGGACTCTGTAACCTGTCCGGCTAGGACTTTTCCCTGTAACCCTAGGACCTGGCGACTATATAAGTCGGGCCTATGGGATCCTTTAGGGCATAAGCACGATAACTTAGACTCTCTAGTCACCTCGCATAGCGAACCTATCCCTGTAACTCGGCGTATTGCCCTTATAGTGATTTATAGAAGGAGTAGGATTCCGCCACCGTCGTGGGATCTGAACCTGGGTAAGCTGTGTAACCTCGTACCCGTCAACCGTCCGCCTTAGCCCACGTCTCTAAACACGCACTGTGAGGACCCCTCCATGGCGTACTCGTCGGCAATACCATGACAGTTGGCGCCCACCGTGGGGCAAGAGGCGCTTCAGGCTCTTCAGCGGGCGAGGACCAAGATCTTCGCGGGAATCGGCAAAACTGTAGCCATCGGCCGTGTTCTCTTCTCCGGCAACATTCCGATCGTCCCTCCTGATGAGTTCTGGATCCCGGCGAAGACGAACCCTACGCGGTGTTCGATCGTTCCTATCAGAGACATCCACCTCTTCATCGGCGAAACTGACTCGGGCACTAGTTCCCTGGGAGTCGGAGGAGCATCAAGACCCGCACGGACTGCCTACGGGACGGATACGTTCACGGAAGGATCGATGTCGGATCTCTCTTCGGAGTTTGCCGACAAAGACCAGAAAGAATCAAGGCCCGCACGGACCGCCTACAGGCAGGATACGTTCGCGGAAGGATCGATGTCGGATCTCTCTCCGGAGTTTGCCGGCAAAGATCGGAAAAATTCAGGACCCACCCAAACCGCCCCTGTGTAGGATATAAAGGTGGAAGATCACTACAAGTCCGCCGGCTTCGTCCGTGCGTCTGGACAGCAGAGATCCAAGTTCGTCGGCGTCGTTACCATCTTCGATCTAGCGTGATGCGTTCAGAGAGAGGGTGAAAACCCCCGCGACTACCTGGCCAGGTGGCTCCGCATACGAGCCGATCTAGCCAACTACCCCAATGATGATGCTATCTATAACTTTGTGGAAGGACTGGACCATGGCATTCTTCTCCGACATTCTCTAAGACGGCAACAGGCGTTAGGATGCTTTACCTTCGAAGGCATGGTGAACACCGTCAACAACTACGCGGAGGCCGAAGCGGCAGCTCAGACAGCGCTTGCGCTCATTGACGGAGCCCCTCCGATTCAGCCAACGCCACCACCGCCTCCGGCCGCCATCGTCGTAGCAGCACCAACACCTCCAATCATCGTCGAGGCCGCTGCACCTCCACTGCCCGTCATCGAGGAAGTCCTAGCACCCTCCGACTCTGTCATTGATGCGCTTTATGCTGATTTCAGTGCAGATTCAGAGGAGATAGACTTCAGTCCAGAAGAGCTAGACTTTGCTATGCAGGAGATGTTGGAGGAGTACTCGCGCGACGAACAAGCTATCAACACCATCACGTCTCGAGGGGTGTTCGTCACCATTGGGACAGCGATGGATGAAGATCAACCCGGGCAAGCTCCGCCTACGGCGCTAGAAAAGGGGAAGGGGCCACTTATTGCTGCTGACGATGATCGCACAAAGATCATGCCTCCTCCGCCTAACCCAGTGCAGTAGCCGCAGGAACTCGGCACAGGCCCGAGCAACAACAACACCGCAAACTTTCCGCCTCCAGCATCCACGTCGGCAGCAGCCCATGTCACTCCAGCTGATAGAGTGATGTACGACAATCTTCTCGTCGAGCCACTAACCGTTGCTCATATCCGGAACGTGACTCAGCTTGACGAAAAGCGCCAGCAGCTGCTGGAGGAGGTGCAAGCCATCGCGGAGCAAGGCGATAAACTAGATCGAGATCTGGTCAACTCGCAGAAGTCCATAGAGAAAGCTAGAGCAATGGTGGCCGAGTACAAGACTCTGCTACAGCAGCAGAAGGCTAAAAAAGCTCCGGCTCGCGTCATCAACGATCCTAGTCTACGGCGCAACCTAGGATGGGATCCCTCGAAGACGGCACAAGCCAAGCTATACATTGATAGTGAAGGCAAGCAGGTGATGCCCACCCCACTCCTTAACCTCGCCGTCGCCAAGACCCTTCTGGAGCAGGATAGATCGCCTGAGGCAGTAGAACGGGTCTATGACCTAGTGGCCAAGGCGGTAAAGCAGCAGGAAAAGGCCACCTCTCAGAGGATTGAGTCTGACCCAGCGCTCTGCCGATCTAGCCAGTACAAACCGCCAAGGGACAGATCTCCTCAGGATGTCGGGTCGCAGACGGGTTCATCAGAACGAAGACGGAGGGATGCGCGCAATAGGAAGGATGCCATCCACATATCCTCTGACCACGGAGTAAAAGCCCGACCTCGTCGCCCATCACCACCGCCCCGATCCCCCCGACGTCAGGAAGGCTACAAGGCTCACCATCGTACGGACATGCCCCCACTAAAGCAGTGCGGCATCGTCATCCGCGACAACGCGGCACAGACCCGTCATGATGAAGAGCGCCACCAAGGACACAAGAGCAAGTCATACCACGACCCTCCACGTCCGACAAGCAACCGTGACAGGCGTGAGGCATCGCAGGAGGGTAACAGCAAGAAGGCTAACCCACCACCACCTCCGCCTCCGTCTACCGCCAAGTAGTCACCATTACGGAAGAGGCCCGCGTCGTTCACGCAGCCCATCCCTTCTTGACAACAAGAAGAAGAACCTGGAGCCGTACGATGCACGTTCTCGGATCGATAAGATCCACGAGGCCCGGGAAGGACCATACCTGGGACCACGTTGCTTTGGACCTGCAATACGGTACGCAACTTACCCCAAAGGTTTCCGGATTGACAAGACCATCAAGCCCTATGACGGTACCGCCAAGCCAGCCACATGGTTGTAGGACTATGGCAACACGGTGGAAATTGCCGGAGGCAATCCCAACGTCGCCGTCAAGTACCTCCCGTTAATGTTGGCGGGCATGGCCCGTCAATGGATCGACGACTTGGCGGAGAAATCTATCTACAACTGGCTGGATATGCAAGAAGCATTCACCAAAAACTTTGAGGGTACGTACAAGCATCCCTGCACTGTGGGCGATCTACAATGGTGCGTGCAAGAAAAAGACGAGACATCTCGCGCCTTCCTCTCCCGCTGGCTGGATATGAAGAATTCCTGCGTAGGAGTGCACGCTCAGACCGCCATGGCCGCCTTCATCAATGGGTTGGAAAGGGGCACGTTTCTCCGACATAACCTGAAGCGCTTGCAGAACAATTATCGGCTTGACTTGAATAAGATGATTCAGTTAGCTAGTGAGTTCGCAGCTGCCGACGACGATGCTCGTGGCTCTTTGCCGGCAACGGACGTTCCAACCCAAGCTCGTAGGAACAGCAGTACAAAGCGGAAAACCGCTCCAGAAGAAAAACAATCTACCGACATGGTCGCTATGACTTTTGCAGGACGAGGAGAAGGCAGACAACGTGGCCGAGGAAGGGGAGATGGCCGCGGGCAACAACGAGGAAGTGAAACCACCTCAGCGCCGCTCCGCGTTCCCCAAACCTACGAGGAGTACCGCGATATGCCGTGCCTCGTACACCTCAATGCCAATGGCAAGGCCACCCATACCAATCGACACTGCAAGTTCGTTAATGACCTCAAGGAAGACCCGGAGTCCGGCTACAAGCGAAGTCGGCAGAACAGACCGCGAGGAAAGGGCAAGGGGAAGAAGAAGGAGGAGCAGTCCAAGGATTCAAATGACATGGACAAGGACGTTGACCCCAAGCACGCCGCCAAGAGCGACGACAAGGGCAAGAACCCCTTCGCAAAGAAGTCCCCAGTCTACCACACTTTCCTTGGCACCCCCACCGTCCGACAACAGAAGACCTCTCTAAGGATCCTGATGGCCACTCTCCCCCCAGTTCCCTAGTACCTGCGCTGGTCGGAGGTTCCAATAACTTGGGACAGGACGGATCACCCAGACCTTGTGCCCATGGAGAACCAGTACGCCATGGTCATCAACCCATTGATTGACGGCGTGGAGTTCACCAAGTGCATGGTGGATAGTGGAAGAAGCATCAACATCATGTACCTGGATACACTGCAGAAGATGAACTTGACGGAGGCAAACCTAAGGCGGACCAACACCGTTTTCCACGGCGTACTTCCTGGTCGGGAGGCTCGGTCCCTTGGGTGCATTACACTTCAGGTAGCCTTGGGCGATGTTAATAATTACCGCCAAAAGCGCATGACCATTGAGGTGGTTCCCTTCAAGAGCGTGTACCACGTCATATTCGGCCGCGACATATTCCACACGTTCATGGCCAAGCCATGCTTCGTCTATAATAAACTCAAGATACCCGAACCAAACGGCGTCATCACCGTATCCGGAAGCTTTACCAAGGCAAGGGACTGCAAGATAAATGAAGCAGCCGTTGCAGAAGCTGTCCTCTACAGCGAAGAATTCAAAGAGATCCAGAGCAAGGTCAATGACTCAGAGATGCCCGCGTCGAAGAAGCGGATCTCCGACTCCGCTCCTGCGTTCAAGGCCGCCATCGAAACCAAGCCGGTGGAACTTGTGGTAGGTGATGCCTCCAAGACCGTCGCCATTGGGACGAACCTGGATCCCAAATAAGAAAGTGCGCTCGTCGAGTTCCTCCGTGAGAATAGGGACATCTTTGCCTGACAACCTGCCTACATGAAAGGTGTACCTAGGGAACTTGCCGAGCACATCCTAAACATAGATCCAAAATGTAAACCAGTGAAACAACCTCTACGACGCTTCGGAGATGAGAAGAGAAGCGCCATTGGCAAAGAGATAGCTAGGTTACTTAAGGCTGGGTTTATCCGAGAAGTCCTTCACACCCGATGGGTGGCCAATCATGTACTTTTCCCTAAAAAGGGAACCAATGAACTAAGAATGTGCGTTGATTACACCGGCTTGAACAAAGCATGTCCCAAAGATCCGTTTGCTTTGCCTCGCATTGACCAAGTCATTGACTCGGCGGCTGGCTCGGAACTTTTGTGTTTTCTCGATGCATACTCAGGATACCACCAGATCAAGATGAGGAAGTAGGACCAATTGGCCACTTCGTTCACTACCCCATACGGCACGTTTTGCTATGTCACGATGCCCTTTGGGCTGAAAAACGCAGGTGCTACCTACCAGCGGACAATGCAACATTGCCTCCACGACCAAATTGGTCGGAACATTCACGCCTATGTGGACGATATCGCGGTGATGTCTAAAAAATCAAACGACTTAATCTCCGACTTAAAAGAAACCTTTGATAATCTCCGGAAATACAACATGATGCTCAACCATAAGAAGTGCGTCTTCGGGGTTCCAGCCGGCAAATTGTTGGGCTTCATCATTTCCCAGCGCGGAATCGAGGTCAACCCGGAGAAAATCGAGGCCATCTTAAACATAAACCGTCCGACATGCCTAAAGGACATCCAACGACTAACAGGTTCGTCAGCCGACTTGGAGAGAAGGCTTTGCCGATGTATAAGTTGCTGAAGAAGGCGGACAAATTCACGTGGACAGACGAAGCAGATGCAGCACTGAAGCAGCTCAAGGAGATTCTTTCCTCAGCGCCCATCCTTGCAGCACCCAAGCCTGGTGAGCCCCTGTTAATTTACATGGCGGCAACCAAACGGGTTATCAGCATCGTTGTCGTGGTAGAGCGGAAGGAACCAGGTTATGAGCACGGAGTTCAACGACCAGTTTACTATGTAAGCGAAGTCTTGACGGAGTCCAAGCAGCGTTACCCGCACTACCAAAAGATAGCTTATGGAGTATTCCTCGCTTCTCGGAAGCCGAGGCATTACTTTCAGGAGCACCCAATTACAGTGGTGAGCAAGACTCCACTGTCCGATATTATCAATAACAGCGACGCTAAAGGAAGGGTTGCGAAGTGGGGCATTGAACTTGCCGCCTTCGAGATCACCTACAAGAGGCGCGGCGCTATCAAGTCACAAGCCTTGGCGGATTTTATTGCAGATTGTACGGAGATGCCAGATGCTACTCCGTTGCCAGAACCAGAATACTGGGTGATGCACTTTGACGGATCAAAGGTGCTCAACGGCTCGGGGGCTGGTGTATTGCTACAGTCACCAAAAGGAGACAAGCTACACTATGTTCTGCAGATCCACTTCGAGGCTACAAACAACATGGCGGAGTATGAAACACTCATTCACGGACTACGTGTAGCCAAAGATATTGGCATCAAGCGCATAGTTTGCTATGGAGATTCTGACTTGGTTGCCCAGTAGGTGGCTGACACCTGGAATGCGCGGAACCCTATGATGGCAGCATATCGAGACGAAGTGGACGAGATAGCCAAGAGTTTCTGGGGCTACAAAGTCAAGTATGTGCCTAGGGAGCAAAACGAGGCGGCTTATCTGCTATCTAAGCTTGGATCAGGGCGCAAGCGAATTCCACCAGGAGTTTTCCTAGAGCATCTACGCACACCATCCATGAAGGGCGCCGACATTGACAACCCAGATAGAGCTGACTCTTTCGTCAACATGGTGACAAAGATCCCTCCGGCTTGGACAAAACCGTTCATGGAGTATATCAAACACGGAACTTTGCCCTACGACGAAGTCGAAAGACGGCAAATAGTATGACAAGCAAAGGGTTATACCATAATCAATGGGAAACTCTATAAAAGGAGCACTACGAGTGTATACTTAAAGTGTGTTTCCCTGCTAGAAGGTATGGAAATCCTGCGCGAGATCCATCTCGAAGATTGCGGGCATCACGCCGCTCCCCGATCATTGGTCGCGAAAGCCTTCCAGCAAGGATTCTACTGGCTGACCACGAAGGCGGACGCCGACAAGCTGGTTGAGACATGCACGGGATGCCAGCATTATGCCCGACAACCACATGTTCCTGCTGAAGAATTGCGAACAATACCAATAACTTGGCCGTTTGCAGTCTGGGGGCTAGACATGGTGGGGCCGTTACAGACGGCACCGTGTGGATTTACGCATATGCTTGTAGCAGTTGACAAATTCACCAAATGGATAGAAGCTAAACCCATTAGAAAGCTTGATGGGGCAACTGCCCTCAGGTTTGTCCGGGACCTAGTGGTGAGATTTGTCTCCCACATAGCATCATCATCGACAACGGAAGCAACTTGTCACTCGGAGAAGTGGAGGCCTATTGCTGGGACAAAGGCATCCGACTTGACCTTGCATCTATGGGACACCCATAATCCAATGGTCAGGTTGAGCGAGCCAATGAATTAATTCTGCAGGGAATCAAGCCACGTCTTGAGGCACCGCTACATAGAGCAGCTGGAGCCTGGGCAGAAGAATTGCCATCTGTGTTGTGGAGTTTACGAACTACACCCAACAGATCCACCGGCTACACCCCTTACTTCATGGTATACGGAGCAGAAGCCATCTTACCTTCCGACATCCTCCACGATGCACCAAGAGTTGCCGCCAAGGACGAAGATGACGCTGAAGAATCCAGACGCCTAGATGTGGACCTTCTCGAGGAGGAGCGTGTTTTGGCATGCCAAAGATCAGCCATCTACCAGCAGAAGCTATGCAGCTACCATATACCATAGTCGCCGCGTTCGGCATCGCTCGTTTAAAGAGGGGGGTTTGGTGCTCTGACTTAAGCAGAAGAAGTCACACAAATTATCCCCGCCATAGGAAGGACCGTTCATCATAAGCAAGGCGCTGCTCAATGGGTCTTACTACCTTGTTGACAATCGTGAACTCAAGGATAGACCCAACGAGGATCATAAGCGTAAGCGACGTGACCCGGATGATGACTACCCGGAGCTTGATCGGCCATGGAACATAGCATAGCTACGTCCTTTTTACACTTAGCATTTTTTATCTAATTGTGTACCTTTTATATATGATCAATGAAATAAAGCTCTTTGGTTCACTCATATTTCTGAGTCTTTTACCTCCTTTAGTATTCATTTTTGGATCATGTAAAATTATTATGCACAAGTATTGCGTTTGCACTTGTGAAAATTCCGCCTACGGGCGTTAGCTTAAGTTTTCTGGTCTACATGTTCTTTGTCGTTTTTATGTGGATTCTAGAGTAGTGACTTTCGGCACTTGTTGTCGAAGATTTTGTGTTCGGGTTATTGATGGTGCCATTGGGCATCATCACCTAAGCGCATGGTTCCGACAACGAGTGTTCCGACTCACGGAAAGTCAAGCATAAGAACTAGAGTAATGGATAAGCCAACACTTGCTTAAAAAATATATACATGCTTGGAATTAGTTCTTAAGTAGCAGGACATAACAACCATTGTTTTCCGCCTTAAGTTACATCGCCAAGTTTTCAGTGCACACACCAAAGGTGAAATAGAAATTACAAAGTGTTTTTCATTCTTTGGGTGCAGGAGACTTGGAGGCAGCATCGTCACCAGCCGAAGAATCACCCTCAACGTCGGCGCTGTGAAGAGACTCGGAGGAATCTTGGTTGACGCTGTCGATGGTGTTCCTGGGCACGAAGATGTCAACATCCACCAACTCGGCAACTCTGGTGTCATAACCCGCGAGTGATGACAATATGGCTTCATGATCAATCTCCTTGCCGTCATCATCTACGTCGGGGATGCCAGAGGTCACCGTGTCGATGTCGGCATCGTCGTAGTCTGCCTTCACCATTGACAGCGCCATCCTTGCGCCAGCCCGTGCACATGAAGCTTTCCAGCTCGTGACACGCTCGGGGGCTCGGCGCAGAATCTCCGAGTACTTCGTCATGGAGTCCGATGCCTTGATGTATATCTGTAGGGGCTTGGCAATCTCTTTGGCCTGGGTGATGGTGGTGTTGATGAAGTTGCCGGCAAGAACCATGCATTCCTTGTCCGAAGGAGGCAAGCGAGTTAAACCCATAGGAGCTACAAATTCTGACAAGGAGCGCATGAGTTCAATAGACTCTAAGTATCCAGACTACATAAATACAAGGCGGAGGATACTTACTGAAGATACTGGCCTTGGCCTGCCAGAGGGTGTCCGCCAGGTATTCCTTCTCTTGTTGGAGGAGCTTAAACGCCTCGCTATGGAAATGGTTTTGGTCATCAGCAGCTTGCTTCTGATCCTTTAAGATCGCAAGCTCCTCCTTCAAGCGATTGATTTTCGCAGTGGCGGAATCCTGCAGGGCTTTCATGGAATCCTCGTGCATCTTCAACATCTCTTCCCTCTCCTTCTTAAGGATTTTGTTCTCGCTGTCCAGCTGCTGGATGTGCTTAGACTGCTCGACAATATCCTTGGCCTTGGCAACATGTTCTGCAAGTCAGAGAAAACAAAGTACACAATGAGTACTCGGAGATTATGGGCACAAAAATAAGACGGAAATGCGCAAAAAGAAAACAGACTCTTGTTTTTGATGATTTGTTCCTTCAAGATGGCAGTTTTACCCTTTTCGGCTTCAAGATCTGCGCGCATCTTCTGGTACTTGTCGTTGTCCATGCCCCTCTGAGCATTCTCGTTCTGTGGCAACAAGTATAAAGTTAAACCGTTGTTTGGTCTGCTTGGAGCATCTAGTCGGAAGTTTTCCACCTAGAAGCTCGGGGGCTACAACAAGAGTTTTTTAACTTATCAATATGCTTAGCTTTTCTTTAAGCATCTAGTCGGAGCTAATTCAGTTCTCGATTAGAGGCTTGGGGATACAGTATAGAGTTTTTAACTCAGAATCTGCTTAGATTTTCTTTAAGCATCTAGTCGGAACTAATTCAGTTACAACTAGAGGCTTGGGGGCTACAGTATTGAAAATTATGAACACTGCGTATGGTACTCTTAAAGCATCTAGTCGGAATAGTTTGTTCCATCTAAATGCTTGGGGGCTACAGTGAGAGTTTTTTCTAACTTAGTCACTCTTAGAGCATATAGATGCAAAACCTATGGTTTTCCGTCTACATCCTCGGGGGCTATAGTGGGATACTCATATGAAATGCAAAAGGCAAAGTAAAAACTTACAAGTGCAATATTCTTGAGGTTTGTAGCACTCTCGGCTAGCAGGTTGCCGAAGGAAATGTTATTTCCTCGCAAGATATCCGCTTATCGTAGTAGCTCCTCAAGACCGCACGTCGGAGATGACGGTACTCCTCCAGGAACCAGAGTTATGTTACTCGGCGTGAGCGCCGGGTAAACTATCTTCGGAAACTCAAAGGGTTTCTGGAGAGTAGGGGCACCGCCTTCGGCAGAGGTACCATCTCCCACCACCACCTTGCCGCTACCGATGGCATCCTTAGCCGGAGCTTCAGCCATTTGTAAAGCAGCACTCTCCTGCGTCACCTGCTCGCCGACAACAACGAGTTCGGTAGAGGCGCCAGAATCCACTTCCATGGCGGAAGGGCCTGGTGCCTCCTGGGCTTGAGAGCTTGTCGGAGAAGAGGAGGGCTTGACGGTAGGAGTAGCAGGGGCGATGGCCGGGGAGGAGTCGCGATGCAGCATGTCCTTGATATTTCTAGAAGCCCCCAAAGTTTTGGAGGACTTCTTGAGGCTGGTCGTGGCTTTCTTCCTGAAACGTGCAAAGTGCATAAGTACAAGAACAAGACAAGATAAATAGACTATGTCGGAGAATTGAGAGGCTTACACTAGGGGGGCACTTTGGCAAAAATACCGGTGGCTTTTCTCTTTTCCGCCTCCAAGGCGGTGGTAGTCTTCTTGGAGGCTCCACCCTCCGTCTTCTTCTTCTTGCCTCCGTCGGCAGCGTCAGAGGTGGAGCTCTTCCGCTTTCGCACCAACGGTACATCGTCGTCGGACACAACCGTGACTTCCTTCATCTTTGGATAATAGATTTGGGCAGCCAGGTTGCCCTCATCTAGATCGCTAAGCTGTTAAGTAAGAAATCACCATGTTTGATAAGATGGTATTGGCAAGACGGAAAAACTGGAGCAATGTTGTACTCGGTAGATAAATACCTACCTTTGGGCACTTGCCGTCTACGAACATGTCGTAGGTGATGGTGAAGACACGCTTCTTATCCTTCACCTTGACGATGTCCTTTAGGCGGAGCTTGACGGATTCGCTCGAGAAGTTATCCATGGAGATCCGGAGGGTATCCCTTCGATCACTGGTGTACTCGTGCATGAACTTCGCGCGGTGCTGCAGAGGTTGGATTCGCCTGATGAACCAGCACATGGCTAGGTCCAAGCCGGTCAAACTCTTCTCTACGAACCATTTGATCCGCCTTATTGCGCGAGAAGCGTTGAGGTCGGAGGGAAGGGAGGCATGGGATTTCCATGTAGAAACTTCAGAGGCGGCTCCATCCACGAAGTCCGGGTACGTCACTTCTCGGCCCGCCAAAGGAATGTCGGGGCCGTAGAAGTACATCTGCTGCCAGTTCTTGTAGGACTCATGGCCGACAATGTCAGGGAACCGCCGGCCAGGTCGAATCTTGAAGCTTATGGTGCCGCAGTTCCTAAGCTCCTCCCTACTATGTCCGGCTTCACGTTTGACGGTGAAGAAGTACACAAACAAGTCTAACCTAGGCCTTATTCCTAGGTAACCCTCACAAAGTGTCGCGAAGTTGCTAAGCACTAAGATGCTATTGGGGGAGAGGTTGTGGGGTTGGACCTTGTAGTGGTTCAAGACGGAGAGAAAGAAGTGGAAGATGGGCAAGGAAACACCGCGTACCAGCTGAGCCTTGAGGTACACCTTTTCTCCGACTTGGGGAGAAGGTGTCACCTCGCCGGCCGGCGCCGGCCAGCGAGCCCTCTCCGTCATGGGAGGTAGCCTTCGGCGACCATCTCTTGGATGTCGCGGTCGGTGATGTCTGACCGCGCCAGTCGCCCTTGTGCGAATCTGGCTCTTCTTCCAGTGGTTCCAGCGCCACCAGATTGTGGTCGCCACCGGTGGTCTCGATCACCGCTGATGCTGGGATGACCAAGCCCTCTGGAGGCACGACGACGGAGCTCGCCGGCTTCGCCGTGGCTTCACTCGACGCCGCCATCGATGGGGAGGAGCTGCTGCTGGCCATGGGGTGTTGGAAGAGTGCGACTGATGTAGATGGAAGCTAGGGTTCTCGAGGTTTCTCGCGGGGAGCTCGAGGAGGCGTGCGGCTGGAGGAAGAAGACGATGACGCGAGAGAATGAGGTAAAAAGTGGCAAGTGTCCTAGGGTTACTATTTATCATACTCTGCGTCAAGATTCGTGCAGCTAATCGGACGGTTGCCGCGTAGATGACGTGTTCGTGAACGTGCGCGGTAATTTTTCGACGTCTCCAACCGCCGCCGCCAACAGTTCGTATTGCTCGCGCGGGAAAATCGTATATGATTGCGTTCTCTGCATGTGTGAGTTACGAGGCGTCGCTTACCTAAGCCTACATCGTCATAACTAACATGGGTAGATGAGCCGTCGCATCGACGATTCCGGCATGGACGGATTTAATCCGACTACGGAAGAGTACGATGGAAGATTCAGCATTTCTACGACTTACAAATCAAAGACGGAGAAAACCTTGCAGGGTTCTTTGGGAGGACTACAAGATGTTGCTTGACGATTTGCCGACATCCATCTAGACGGAGCATTACACGTGAAGAGGCAAGACGGTGCAAGATCTCGGAGTTCTCCGGGCTACTGTTGGGGATATGCTATATGGGTATCCTAATAGCATGTCTCTTATCCGACTAACCCGGGAGGCCCATAGTCGGTAGCATGGCCTATGGCCTGCTGGGCGTCCCAGTTAGGTGGATCCAGAAGGGAGGCCCATGCCGGATAAAGGAAGGCTACGGTGGAGTCACCAGCGTACCCGGAGCCTTGGTGGGAAAGATACACAAGATTTGTGATAGACGGTGTAGGACTCTGTAACCTGTCCGGCTAGGACTTTCCCTATAACCCTATGACCTGGCGACTATATAAGTCGGGCCTATGGGAGCCTTTAGGCCACAAGCACGATAACTTAGACTCTCTAGTCACCTCGCACAGCGAACCTATCCCTGTAACTCGGTGTATTGCACTTATAGTTATTTATAGCAGGAGTAGGATTCCGCCACCGTCGTGGGATCTGAACCTGGGTAAGCTGTGTTACCTCATACCCATCAACCGTCCATCTTACCCCACGTCTCTAAACACGCACTGTGAGGACCCCTCCATGGCGTACTCGTCGGCAATACCATGACACTCATCAAGGAATATGACTTGAGTTTGCAATACAACCCCGGTAAAGCAAATGTTGTAGCAGATGCTCTAAGCCGTAAAGTCTTTGTAAATGGCCTTACTAAGGGAGAGTTGCCAGATGATCTGTGTGCCCAATTTAGAGATCTCAGATTGGAGATTGTGCCTGACACTACTAGGAAAACGGCTATAGGTAATCCACACTTCTGTGGTGCACTTGATAGTGGTGCCCCACGAGTAAAATAGGCGTGGCAGACTGCCCATAGGTGCCCTACGGCTAACTGCCATAAGTGTGGCGCACATGGGGGTGGTGCGCCACGGCTATGTGTGGGCCAGGCCACAGGTACCCGTAGGGCACTAGGTCAAGATGCGCCACGGATGTGTCACTTAGCCGTAGGGCACCTTGACCAAGTGCGCTACGGGCATGTGTGCAGCAGCAGCTGGGTCAACTTAGCTGTAAGGCACTCTGCCCTAGTGCCCTACGGCTAAGTGGCCTGCACCAACTCCCACCCCCCCTTGTGGATCGCCTTTTTAGGTTTTGCAAAAAATAAAAGAAAATGATAAACACTTTAAAAAATAAAATACTTTGATATTTAGGTAGGTAATGTGGTATAGTTTGTAGGGAAATTACCAAACAATAATTTTGACTTTATCTGCAAAAAAGTCATGCCACGTAAAATGGCCGTAACTTTTGCATACGATATCGAAAAAAAATCGTATAATATACCAAAATGACGAGAACGAGATTTCGCATCCGCTCGCAACGACCTCCGGTCGTTTAGTGATTTTTTAGATTTTCAAAATTCGAAAAGAGTAAAACGTTACTATCAAAAGACCGTTTTTTCCTGCAGAAAACAATAAAGGGAAACTTACCCGTAGCGCACCACCACCTAGTACACTACGAGTAAGTTGGGCAGTATTCAAAATTTGAATCCCCACCCCGCCCACCTACCCCTTTTCTTTCCCCTCCCCTTCTCTCCTTTTCCTTTTCCTCCCTTTTCCTTTTCCTCCCTTCTCCTTTCCTTCTTCTTCTTCTTCTTCTTCTTCTTCTTCTTCTTCTTCTTCTTCTTCTCCTCCTCCTCCTTCTCCTTCTCATTTTCCTCCTCCTTCTCTTTCTCCTTCTCCTTCTCCTCCTCTTCCTCCTCCTTGCAGTGACGACGACGATGGCGAGCTCCTTCTTCTCCTCCCCTCCTCCTCCTCCTCCTCCTCCTCTTCCTCCTCTTCTTCTCCTCCTCCTCCTCCTTGCAGCTCCGATGACGACGAGGCCTCTCCGACGAGGCGATGACGACCACGACGAGGCGACAACGACGACGACGAGGCGACGACGACGACCTGCCCCGACGACCGGCGACACTGATAGCGAGATCCAGATCTGCAGCTTTTTTTTGAATTTTGAAAATTGTATCTGTGGCACACAACACGTAGTGCGCCACGGTTATAGTTTCATACGCGTGGCGCACCTGGACTACTTTCCGTGGCGCACTGGCATGTGCGCCACGCCTATCTCGACACAACCGTGGCGCACCAGGCAGTGCGCCACGGCTAGGAGATAGCCGTAGCGCGAGGCCCGTGGCACACTCCTAGTGAGCCACAGATGTTGTTTACAGGTGCACCACAAACGACCTATTTCCTAGTAGTTTGAAGGACATCTCATGTCATTGGTTGTTCAACCCACTTTGTTGGACAAAATCAAAGAAGCCCAAAAGACAGACAAATAAATTGAAGAGATCAAGGAAAAAATTGGCAAAGGAAAAGCCAAAGGATTCCATGAAGACGAACAAGGTACTTTATGGTATGGAAAACGTATCTGTGTTCCACAAGATCCGGAGCTTCGGAAACTGATTTTACAGGAAGCACACAACTCACCATATTCCATTCATCCGGGTAACACCAAAATGTACATGGATATGAAAGAAAGATTTTGGTGGAATAATCTCAAGAAGGACATCGCTGAACATATTGCTTTGTGTGATGTATGTAGTAGAGTGAAAGCAGAACATCAGAAACCAGTAGGATTGCTACAACCCCTACCTATTCCTGATTGGAAGTGGGACAAGATTGGCATGGATTTCATCACCGGATTGCCAAGGACCAGGTCAGGATATGATTCTATTTGGGTAGTAGTGGATCGCCTAACTAAAGTGGCTCATTTCATACCCGTGAAGACAACCTATACAAGTGCTAAGTTATCCAAGATCTATATGAGTAGGATTATATGTCTGCATGGAGTACCCAAGAGTATTGTGTCTGATAGGGGAACTCAATTCACTTCTCATTTTTGGAGGCAACTACATGAGTC
Source organism: Avena insularis (assembly GCA_023614405.1). NCBI lineage: Eukaryota > Viridiplantae > Streptophyta > Magnoliopsida > Poales > Poaceae > Avena > Avena insularis. Next base: position 46,119,676 of record CM042695.1, read on the forward strand.
ATTGGGAATGAGGTTGGAATTCAGCACTGCTTTTCATCCTCAGACTGATGGACAAACAGAAAGGACCAACCAGATACTTGAAGATATGTTAAGGGCATGTGCCTTGGACTATGGAGCCAGTTGGGATGAAATTTTGCCTTACGCAGAATTCTCTTACAATAACAGCTATCAAGCCAGTATTGAGATGGCACCATTTGAATTTCTCTATGGTAGAAAGTGTACCACCCCATTGTTATGGAGTGGTGTGGGAGAAAGAAATTTGTTCGGACCAGAACTAATCAAAGAGGCTGGAGAGAAAGTCAAGTTGGTTAAGGACAGATTGAAGATAGCACAGTCCCGACAGAAGAGCTACGCGGATCCTAAGCATAGAGAAGTCACCTATGAAGTGGGAGATAGAGCTTATCTTAGAGTGTCACCACTTCGTGGAGTGAAGAGATCTGGAGTCAAAGGAAAGTTGGCCCCAAGATATGTTGGACCATTCAAGATTCTGAGTCATAAAGGAGAAGTATCTTATGAGATTGAATTGCCAGAATCATTGTCTGCCGTTCACAATGTGTTTCATGTGAGTCAACTTAAGAAATGCCATCCAGAGATGTAAGAGACTTCTTTGAAGGATACTATGCCTTTGGAGGAGGTTCAATTGGAAAGTGATCTCACTTATGAGGAAAAACCCATCAAGATTCTTGAGACTGCAGAAAGAGTTACTCGGACTAAGACCATCAAATTCTGCAAAGTTCAATGGAACCATCATTCCGAAGAAGAAGCAACATGGGAAAGAGAAGATGATCTTCGGAAAGACCACCCTCACCTATTTGCTAGCCAATCCGAATCTCGAGGGCGAGATTCACCTTAAGGGGGTTAGATTTGTAACATCCCTAAAATCATGTTTTCAAAGCTTTGCATATCATCCATGCATTCATGATCATTTAGGGTTCAATTTCAAAGTCATTAAAAAATAGAAGCATTTGGGTGCTTATTATTTTATGTAAACAAGCATTGATTCAATGCCACTCTCTAGTGAGGGAATATTTGTTGTAAAACCATTGTTGTGAGTTCATAGGATTGGTTGGTTGAGTTCCAAGCTTGGACAAAATTTTCCAAAACAAAATTTGATCTTAAAACCATTTTCAAATCTTTATCAAATCATGTGCTAAGGCACTATTTATTTTGAAATTTTCAAAAGGACCAAGCAAGTCTAATGAGACAGCATGGTTTTATATTCAAAAGTATGCAGGGTTCACTTTGTAAAAGTCCAGAAAGATTTGGAATTCAAATGCTTTTGAAATTGTTTGAAAAGGATTCCTGCAAATCAATTTAGAAAAAGAAAAGAGATAAGAAAATAGAATTGGGCCTGGCGCTAGACTTTCAGCCCAACAGCCACAGCAGCCCACCCGGGTTTTCCCCTCTCTCTCTGTTTCTCACCGCGCTCGCGCACACCCCCTTGCTGACCACTAGGCCCCGCAGCCACGTCAGCTCATCGGACCCAAATCACGCATGCGACCAGCGCCGCCGCGGCCGTTTCCTCCCGACACAAATGCGCTTAAATCCCATTGATTCGCCGCGTGAATGTCGCCCCTTCTCTGGCTACTTAACCACCACCCCTCTGCGACCATTTCCCCTCACTCAGCACCCCCACTCCGCCACCAGGCTGCCCACAATCCCACTTACATCGCCGCAGTACCGAGCCAGTCTGGTGGTGAATTCCGGTGAGCACTCCCCGCCCCTTGCCTTCTAATCTTGCCAGTATGATCACTGCAACCTTGCGCATCTTCTAACACCATTGGTTCATGCTAGGACCATCCAGAGCCTCGCCAACATTGACGACTGCACGTACCCGTCGAAGCCCGCAACTCCGGCGACCTCTCCTGGTTTGTACTGACCGCGCCTCCCCCTCTCGTTCATACTCACACACTCGCCTCGTCTGCACTGTAAGATCCCTCCTTTGTAAAGGAAAGGATCCCTATGATTGCAATGCTAGTCCCTGGATCAATGCTAACATCCACAGTTTAAGATGAAGTACACAGATACAAAGGTCGTTTATTACATTCATTCCAGAGATAAAATATAGTCTTTTACAACTCAGGGCCAAAGGCCTAATACAAGAGTTTTTGGAATAAGTAAATAAACATAAGTCTTCATCTTCATGTGCCACAGGCAAGCATGTTGAGTGTAGACTCATGACTCCTACTCATCATCGGAGTAACCTGCAACATCACAAGTTACAGCCACAGTGGGTCAATACTTTGGAATAGTATTGGCAAGTGATACCTTAGTAAATTTTAAGTGGACTATTTTACTATATGCATTTTGGCTAAGTGTAGCTTGGCTTGCTTTGCTGGAAAATAAGTTTTCCCTATTAGTTGAAATCAACTGAGTTTCCTTTGTCAAAAACTTTCCCAAGAAACCACCAATAGACATTGGGGTCTTTTACCCTTGTTCACCCACAAGTTTTACTTAGAAGTTGGAGTGATGAGATTCTTGTAGCTTCCATGTCTTGATGCTCAAATTGTCCATTGCCTTGGACTTGGCTAAGTACTTAGATTTTCCATCTGCAGAGGTTGTGCACTTTCCCCACCAGACTTGGTTTCCCAAGACAGGACCTTTCAGAAGCCTTTCCTTAGTCAAATGGACGCGCTCCATCCTATCATCTCACTACCACCAACCGTCCAAATGACTAAGTTCTAGCAACCTATATGATCATGGCAGAGCCCATAATGCCAAGTGGTTGCACTGTAAGCTTTCTCAACACTTGGCCTCCAAATCCCTTTGTGCCTGGGTGGCATACCACAAGTAAGATACACAAGCCAAGACCATGGCCTTGTGTAACCACTCAACACAAATCCACCATTCAAGTCCCATTCCACCCAGGAGGTTCATTGTTTTAGTTGTTTTATTAAGAAAAGCATAAGTCCAAAAGACTTAGAATTATTTTCAACATAGCATGATTATACTTTACCAACCCTTGTTTTCTATTAGCTAGGCTAGGCATGGCATAGTAACTTAACTTAGGAAAATTCCCTAGCAATTCTACAATTCTACACTACATAGGTTTTCCCAACTTAGCATTTTGGCAAAGGTAGCATGCAAAACTTAGCAAAATAATTCTAATGCTTATTCAAAATAAAGGAGTGGAAATATCATGTAGCATCACTTGCCTTGGTAATGGGGAGAGCAACACTCTTCACAATCACAGTCACTAGCAAAGTCTACACAAAATTTGTAACACAAACATCACACACAATTCATATACCAACAAAAATATTATGAATGCACGTATGCAAGAAATTTTTATGTGATGATTTTTGAAGATTCCACCAAGCAAGTGCAGAATACAGAAACAAAACAAGTCAACAAGTTTTCTAACTGAACTTATTCAGCCCTAAAACAATTTGCTAAACTAAAACTATATACAAAATGGACCTAAACATGTTTCAGCACACAAAGTCATTTTAACAGAAACTTTTTGTTAAACACATTGCAGATTCAGAAAGGTCTTGATTCACTGATTCCAACGGTATAAAATTTGCAAAAATCTAACGTGTGGATCAAAAGTTATAGCTATTTCAAAATTGGATCTAAATCTGATTCAAATTCTGTTTTTAAACTAAACCTCAGCACGCCATGCTCGATTAAATGGTGTAACCGCCGTGGTCAAGGATCGACTAGCGTGGCCGTCAGATCTAACTAATGCGCACGGCTCAGATTGTCACTTACCCCTTCGATGCAGATCTAATCTAGAGCGCTGGATCTAGATCCTACGGCTGCTAAGCGTGTGACCATGGGTGGGCGGCGCAAATGGTTGCTGGCGGCGGCGGCTCTGCCGGCGATGGATCGGCGACTCTAGTGAGGGGTAGGGATAGGGGTATGGCTTACCAGCGTCGCAAGGTCGCGAGGAAGCTTAAGGTGTTGCTGGCGTGGACAGGGGCGTGCTGGTACGGCCGGAAATCCTCGTCGGAGTTGAGCACGGCGTCGGGTGGTTGCTGTTGAGTTGGTTGCCGAGGTATCGCGTTGCCCTAGCACGAACCAGAGGCATTAGAAGACGCACAGGATGAAAGCGAACAACCTAGTATGCAAGAGGGGGCAAGGGGCGCACTCTGCTTACCGTAATTGGTCGCCGGAGTTCGTGCAGAGGACGGTGGCGGCCAGTCGTCAACGTTGCTGGAGCTATGGATCATGCGAGGCCAATTGAGAAGTGTCAGTAGGTGCGCAAGGACTCTCTGATCTTGATAGCATGAGCGAGAGGCAGAAGGGAGCACGGAACTCACCGGAATCGGTCGCCGGAGTCGTCGGTACTGCGGGGTTCCGAGGTCAAATGCGCAAGAGCTGGCGGAGTGAGCGAGGAGAGGGGGAAATGACTCAGCGGAGAGGGGTTTTGTAGGCGAGAGGAGCAGCGATTAAGCGGAATCAAGGGCAATTAAGCGAGAATCAATCATGGCAGCGGAGGAAAGCGGAAGCGGACGGGTCGGGCGTGGTTTGGGGAAGATGAGGGTGACGTGGACAGGGCCCGCGGGTCAGCGAAATAAACAGAGTGGGAGTGGGGTCCATGTCGGCCGATGAGTGGGCGTGCTCACAAGTGGGAAGGAAAGAAATGGCCTGTGGGCTAGCTGGGCCAGTTCAATGGGGCTAGATTCTGGCCGGCCCTTTTCTTTTGTTTGCTTCTTTTCTTTTTCTATTTCAATTTTCAGGAATGGTTTTGAAATGAATTCAAACTCTTTTTGAATTCAAATCTTTCTGGGGTTTTTGCAGGGTGCAATGGTCTCCAACATAGGCACAAGGTCAGGTGGTTTGCTAAGTAATGGCTTGGTCAAGCTTGGGAATCAAAATAACAAAGACTTGGCTCTGGTTTGCAGAATTTGAAAAACCATTTCAAATTTGTAAAATTTTGTTTTAAAACCACTAGCAACCCACTCTATGAGGAAGATAACTAAGTAGGTTTAAAATCATTCAACTTTCAAATGGTGATGGCCATTTGATTTAAATCTGCTCACATAAAACCATAGCACTATGTGCTTCTGTTTTCCTGAAATGAGTTTGAATATGATCTCAAATCTATATGCATGCATGAGTGATATGCAAACTTTGAAATCATGAATTTAGGGATGTTACAAATCTAACCCCCTTAAGGTGAATCTCGCCCTCGAGATTCGGATTGGCTAGCAAATAGGTGAGGGTGGTCTTTCCGAAGATCATCTTCTCTTTCCCATGTTGCTTCCTCTTCGGAATGGTGATTCCATTGTACTTTGCAGAACTTGATAGTCTTCGTTCTCGTGACTCTTTCTGCAGTCTCAAGACTCTTGATAGGCTTTTCTTCATAAGTGAGATCACTTTCTAGTTGAACTTCTTCCAAAGGTATGGTATCCTTCAAAGAAGATTCTTCCATTTCTGGGTGACATTTCTTTAGCTGACTCACATGAAATACACTATGGACTGCTGATAGAGATGCTGGCAGTTCAATTTCATAAGCAACTTCTCCTTTGCGACTCAGAATCTTGAATGGTCCAACATATCTCGGTGCCAATTTTCCTTTGACTCCGAATCGTTTCACCCCACGGAGTGGTGATACTCTAAGATAGGCTCTATCACCAACTTCGTAGGTGACTTCTCTACGCTTAGGATCTGCGTAGCTTTTCTGTCGGGACTGCGCTATTTTTAATCTGTCTTTGACCAGTTTGACTTTCTCTTCGGCTTCTTTGATAAGTTCTGGCCCGAATAAACTTCTTTCTCCCACACCATTCCACAACAACAGGGTGGTACATTTTCTTCCGTAAAGAAACTCAAATGGTGCCATTCCAATGCTAGCTTGATAGCTGTTGTTATAAGAAAATTCTGCGTAAGGCAGACTTTCATCCCAACTTGCTCCATAGTCTAGGGCACATGCCCTCAACATATCTTCAAGGATTTGGTTAGTCCTTTCCGTTTGTCCATCGGTTTGAGGATGAAAAGCAGTACTGAATTCCAACCTCGTCCCTAATGATTCATGTAGCTATTTCCAAAAATGGGAAGTGAATTGGGTTCCCCTATCGGACACAATACTCTTAGGCACACCGTGGAGGCATACAATTCTACTCATGTAGATTTTAGCTAACTTGGCACTTGTATAGGTTGTCTTCACGGGTATGAAATGTGCCACTTTAGTTAAGCGATCCACGACTACCCAAATGGAATCATATCCTGATCTGGTCCTTGGTAATCCGGTGATGAAATCCATACCAATTTTGTCCCATTTCCAATCAGGAATTGGTAGTGGTTGAAGCAAACCGGCTGGTTTCTGATGCTCTGCTTTTACTCTACTACACACATCACATAACGCAATATGTTCGGCGATGTCTCTCTTGAGATTGTTCCACCAAAATCTTTCTTTCATGTCCATGTACATTTTGGTATTACCTGGGTAGATAGAATACGGAGAGTTGTGCGCTTCTTGTAAAATCAGTTTCCGTAATTCCGGATCTTGTGGAACACAGATACGTTTCCCATGCCATAAGGTACCCTGTTCGTCTTCATGGAAATTTTTAGCTCTCCCTTGACCAATATTTTCCTTAATCCTATCAATTTCCTTATCGGACTTTTGAGCTTCCCGAATCTTGTCCAACAAAGTGGGTCGAACATCCAAAGACATGAGATGTCCTTCTGGCACAATCTCTAATCTGAGTTCTCTGAATACACAAATCATCTGGCAATTCTCCTTTGTTAAGGCCATTCACAAATACTTTACGACTTAGAGCATCTGCTACAACATTTGCTTTACCGGGGTGGTATTGCAAACTCAGGTCATAATCCTTGATAATTTCTAACCATCTTCTTTGTCTCATATTGATTTCCTTTTGGGTGAAGATGTACTTCAAACTCTTGTGGTCAGTGAACACTTCACAACGCTTGCCCAAAAGGTAATGTCTCCATGTTTTGAGCGCATGGACTACAGAGGCTAACTCCAAATCATGAGTAGGATAGTTTACTTCATGAGTTTTGAGTTGTCTCGAGGCATAGGCCACAACTTTACCGTCTTGCATAAGTACGGCACCCAAACCTTGATGAGACGCATCACAATATACTTGGAAATCCTTTTCTAAATCTGGCAGACATAGAACTGGTGCTGTCACAAGTCTCTTCTTTAATTCCTGAAAGCTGACTTCACAACCTTCAGTCCAAGCAAACTTCCTGTCCTTTTTTAGCAATTCAGTCATGGGCTTAGCAACCTTTGAGAAATTCTCAATGAATCTTCTGTAGTAACCTGCTAAGCCTAGAAAACTACAAACTTCTTTCACATTCTTGGGAGATTCCCATTCTGTCACGGCTGAAACCTTAGCAGGATCAACTGCTACACCATCTTTTGTCATAACATGACCAAGAAAACCAACTTCCTCTAACCAAAACTCACACTTGCTGAATTTGGCATAAAGTTTATGCTCTCTTAACTTCTCAAGTATCAAGCGTAAGTGCCCTTCATGTTCTTCTTTGCTCTTGGAATAGACTAACATGTCATCGATGAAAACGACAACAAACTTGTCAAGGAATTCCATGAACACTTTGTTCATCATATTCATGAAGTAGGCTGGAGCATTGGTTAAGCCAAAAGGCATCACGGTATACTCATACAATCCATACCTTGTGGTGAATGCTGTTTTTGGTATGTCTTGCTCTCTTATCTTGAGTTGAAAATAGCCTGACCGGAGATCAATCTTTGAGAACACACATGCTCCCTCTAGTTGATCAAACAAGTCATTGATTCTTGGCAAAGGATATTTGTTTTTGATAGTTACTTCGTTGAGTGAATGGTAATCTATGCATAACCTTTGGCTTCTATCTTTCTTCTCTACGAACAATACTGGGGCTCCCCAAGATGAAGAACTTGGTTGGATAAATCCTTTCTGCAATTGTTCTCCTAGTTGCTTCTTGAGCTCTTTCAGTTCATCAACTGACATTTTGTATGGTCTCTTAGCTATTGGTCCAGAACCTGGTACCAAATCTATCAGAAACTCCACATCTCTATCCGGTGGCATTCCTGGTAATTCTTCCGGAAATACGTCCTGATACTCACACACAATTGGCACACTATCCATGCTAACCCCCTTAAGAGAATTCAGCTTACTTCCTTTGGATTCAAAGTTTGATCTGAATTTTATTCTTTTTCCTTCTGGGGTTGTGAGTGTAACAGTACGATTAGCACAATCTAGTATTCCTTCATACTTAGCCATCCAATCCATTCCCAATATTACGTCTAGTCCTTGGGAATCTAGGATTATCAGGCTCACTGGAAACTTATGTTTTCCAAACTCTATGACAAGTTCCCGGCATCCAAGACTTACTATCATATCTCCCCCAGGAGAACTAACTTTTATTGGACACCCAATGTTTTCAGATGCAAACCCGTTTCTATCAACAAATGCTTTTGATATGAATGAATGTGATGCTCCAGTATCAAAAAGAACAAATGCTAGAATAGAATTGAGTCTGAACTTACCAGCAACAGCGTCAGGTTCCTCATAGACCTCCTCCACACTGATGTGGTTCACCTGTCCTTTCTGGAAAGGATTGGGCTTGACAGGTCCTTCAACTTTCTTTTTGGGGCACTCATTTGCATAGTGTCCCAACTTCTTGCATTTGAAGCATTCAACCTGACTGATGTCTCTCTTAACAGGCTGACTTCCACTTCCACTACCATTACCACTGTGGTGGCTCTTATGTCCACTCTTGTGGTTCTTGTACTTGTCATTGTCATGACTGCGGTGATGCTTGTTGTCATGACGGTTGTGGTTGTGGTGCTTGTTGAATTTCCCATGCTTATGGGATCCTGAGCTTCCACTGTCATCATAGTGAGATCGTTTGTGAGACGACCCCGAGCTGTGCTTGTCGGAGTGTTTCCTCTTCCTACTCTCGACTTGTTTCATTTTATTCTCCAAAATAGCAGCCTTGTCACACAGAAACTGATATGTTGGGACATATGCCACAGACAACTGTAAGTTTAGCTCATCATTCAAGCCTTCCAGAAACTTTTCCTTTCTTTTGGCATCAGTGTCAACCTCATCCGGTGCATAGCGCGCCAGATTGTTGAACTCTTCTATGTATTCAGCCACGCTGCGGTGGCGCTGCCTCAAGTTGTGAAACTCCTTCTTTTTCAGACTCATCATTCCTGATGAGATGTGAGCAGTGCGAAAACCATCTTCAAAGATATCCCAAGTCACCTCATCTAAAGGAGTGGTGATTTGGAAGTTGTCCCACCATGTGGCGGCTGGTCCTTCCAACAGATGTGCTGCGAACCTGACTTTTTCCGCATCTGTGCAGCCCATGGTCACTAAGTCCTTGTTCACAGAACGCAGCCAGTCATTGGCCACCATGGGATCAGTTGTCCCCGAAAACTTAGCTGGCCTCAGACGCAGAAATCTGGTGAGCATATCAAAACCCGGAGGGTTGTTGTTGTTATTGGGGTTGTTGTTATTATTGTTATTCTGGTTCTGGATGAATGTTGTCATCATCTGCATAAGCTGTGTTTGTGCATTCATCATTTGCTGCATTTCCGGGGTGATGTTGTTGGGGTTGGGGTTTGCGCGACGGGGAGGCATCTGTGGTTTGTTCAAATAGAGATAAGAATGAGATACCCATAGATGTTTTATGCACAATACATCACAAGCAATCACATAGCATGCAATTCAAGTATAAAAGCTCAACGACAGTATAATAAGGTTCTTGAAATAAAACACACACAAGTGGCAAGCCATCCACATGTCGGATGGTCCAATAACAAGTTCAAGAATAACAAGTATGATAACGAAAGATAATCGAGTAGTCAAGTCTACTCATCAGCATCAATCTCCTCCTCGACGAAGGTAAGACCTGCGTTCTCCATCGCGGTCTTGTTCTCCTCGATCGTAGTGGTCAAGGAATCGATCTTGGCCTTGAGAGCCCTCTTCTGGGAGCGAAGCCTCTCGATCACCATCTGCTGCTGCTCTAGCTCGAAATCCTTGGACTTCAGTTCCTCGGTCATGTCCTGGATCTTCTTGTTCCTATCCTAGACGCGTTTCTCCTAACTCTTGAACTTGCGGTCCTGGGCCTCGAACTTCGTCTCCATTTCCTTGACTATCTCGTCCTGCTGTGCGAAAAGTTTGTCCTTCTCACGAAGCTGCACCTGGAGCTCGTCATTGCTGAGCATGACATTGGTCCTGTCCGTGTCCACGTGCCTAATGAGAGACTCTAAGTCCTGGAGATAGAGACATATCGGCTCTGCTGTGTCCCTAGAGTCGTCCTCGAAGTCGATGGACTCTCCGTCCTCATCACGTCTTCCAAAGACGTGGAAGTGGGTGCCTCTAACCTGTCGGGAGTGACGGCCTAACAGACGTCCTATCAGGTCCTGCATGACTACCTCCATGCCTCTCTCCCTGTCATCGTGCATCAGCTTGAAGATAATGGCCTCTGTAGTAGGCTCTGTCTGGCTTCCAGGCTGGTTCACCTTGAAGCCCCAGAGGTCCTTCCTCTCGAACTTGGTGAGTGGATGCACCGTGATGGTGGGAAGAGGGAGATCGAGCAAGGTAGTAAGTTCAACGATACGAGGACCAAAACGGGTAACCTGGAACTCCTCAACAGTGCTGATGGTAATAGGCATCTATTTATAAGATAGAAAAGTTAGAACGGCATTATATACGATAACCAAGACAAACGTCACATACACATCTTTGGAACACAAAATCACACAAGTCATGCATACATGAATCCACTACATCAATCAAGGTCCAAACTTATTTAAGGTATCCTTTTTGGAAAATAAGGTGACAAGTGGTGGTCCATCTAACGAAATGTGTTTAAAATCCTATCTCACTGGATCTAGTGGTTAACACAATGTTCCTAGAGACAATCCACCTATCTTGTTCACATGATTCCATCACTAAGTCTATAATATCTCCCCTTAACTCTTGGTTGGTGGCTTCCAACTCTTGGGTGAGCTCCTTCTCTTTCTCTAAGTCTTTTTGGAGGTTGAGCATTCTGCACTTGACTCTAGCACTTAGTTCTTTGATTGTCCTCCAAGCTGCTTCTCTTGCTGACTCAAAGAATGTGGTGTGCATCACAGTGTTGGTATACATGCAGAACCCTCTTTCTTTGTGGTTGTCCTCCTTGTTTTTGTACAAGTGAAGTTGCACCCACCAATACTCCACTCCTTCATCCATCACCGGAAAGCCTTTGTAAACAGCTGCACCATGTGCTTCCATTGCCACCATGAGGTCCTTGAGAATTTTGGGAAACTCAGTTTCACACTCCAAGGTCATGGTCATGAGTGGTCCTTTCTTCACGGCTTCGTTGATGGAGTTCATCTACAAATAGAGGCGAGAATGAGAAGATTAGAAAAGTTTACGAGAAGAATAGACAAGTGTAGAAATAGTTGAAAGAATTTCCTTAGTGGTTTTCCATTCCTAGGGTCATAATCCTACAGGCAACACAGTGCTCTGATACCATCTGTAAGATCCCTCCTTTGTAAAGGAAAGGATCCCTGTGATTGCAATGCTAGTCCCTGGATCAATGCTAGCATCCACAGTTTAAGATGAAGTACACAGATACAAAGGTCGTTTATTACATTCATTCCAGAGATAAAATATAGTCTTTTACAACTCAGGGCCAAAGGCCTAATACAAGAGTTTTTGGAATAAGTAAATAAACATAAGTCTTCATCTTCATGTGCCACAGGCAAGCATGTTGAGTGTAGACTCATGACTCGTACTCATCATCGGAGTAACCTGCAACATCACAAGTTACAGCCACAGTGGGTCAATACATTGGAATAGTATTGGCAAGTGATACCTTAGTAAATTTTAAGTGGACTATTTTACTATATGCATTTTGGCTAAGTGTAGCTTGGCTTGCTTTGCTGGAAAATAAGTTTTCCCTATTAGTTGAAATCACTGAGTTTTCTTTGTCAAAAACTTTCCCAAGAAACCACCAATAGACATTGGGGTCTTTCACCCTTGTTCACCCACAAGTTTTACTTAGAAGTTGGAGTGATGAGATTCTTGTAGCTTCCGTGTCTTGATGCTCAAATTGTCCATTGCCTTGGACTTGGCTAAGTACTTAGATTTTCCATCTGCAGAGGTTGTGCACTTTCCCCACCAGACTTGGTTTCCCAAGACAGGACCTTTCAGAAGCCTTTCCTTAGTCAAATGGACGCGCTCCATCCTATCATCTCACTACCACCAACTGTCCAAATGACTAAGTTCTAGCAACCTATATCATCATGGTAGAGCCCATAATGCCAAGTGGTTGCACTGTAAGCTTTCTCAACACTTGGCCTCCAAATCCCTTTGTGCCTGGGTGGCATACCTCAAGTAAGATACACAAGCCAAGTCCATGGCCTTGTGTAACCACTCAACACAAATCCACCATTCAAGTCCCATTCCACCCAGGAGGTTCATTGTTTTAGTTGTTTTATTAAGAAAAGCATAAGTCCAAAAGACTTAGAATTATTTTCAACATAGCATGATTATACTTTACCAACCCTTGTTTTCTATTAGCTAGGCTAGGCATGGCATAGTAACTTAACTTAGGAAAATTCCCTAGCAATTCTACAATTCTACACTACATAGGTTTTCCCAACTTAGCATTTTGGCAAAGGTAGCATGCAAAACTTAGCAAAATAATTCTAATGCTTATTCAAAATAAAGGAGTGGAAATATCATGTAGCATCACTTGCCTTGGTAATGGGGAGAGCAGCACTCTTCACAATCACAGTCACTAGCAAAGTCTACACAAAATTTGTAACACAAACATCACACACAATTCATATACCAACAAAAATATTATGAATGCACGTATGCAAGAAATTGTTATGTGATGATTTTTGAAGATTCCACCAAGCAAGTGCAGAATACAGAAACAAAACAAGTCAACAAGTTTTCTAACTGAACTTATTCAGCCCTAAAACAATTTGCTAAACTAAAACTATATACAAAATGGACCTAAACATGTTTCAGCACACAAAGTCATTTTAACAGAAACTTTTTGTTAAACACATTGCAGATTCAGAAAGGTCTTGATTCACTGATTCCAACGGTATAAAATTTGCAAAAATCTAACGTGTGGATCAAAAGTTATAGCTATTTCAAAATTGGATCTAAATCTGATTCAAATTCTGTTTTTAAACTAAACCCTAGCCACGCGTCATGCTCTGATTCGTCGGTACCGCTTCGCGTGGATCGACTAGCGTGGCCGTCAGATCTAACTAACGCGCACGGCTCAGATTGTCACTTACCCCTTCGATGCAGATCTAATCTAGAGCGCTGGATCTAGATCCTACGGCTGCTAAGCGTGTGACCATGGGTGCGCGGCGCAAATGGTTGCTGGCGGCGGCGGCTCTGCCGGCGATGGATCGGCGACTCTAGTGAGGGCTAGGGACAGGGGTATGGCTTACCAGCGTCGCAAGGTCGCGAGGAAGCTTAAGGTGTTGCTGGCGTGGACAGGGGCGTGCTGGTACGGCCGGAAATCCTCGTCGGAGTTGAGCACGGCGTCGGGTGGTTGCTGTCGAGTTGGTTGCCGAGGTATCGCGTTGCCCTAGCACGAACCAGAGGCATTAGAAGACGCACAGGATGAAAGCGAACAACCTAGTATGCAAGAGGGGGCAAGGGGCGCCCTCTGCTTACCGTAATTGGTCGCCGGAGTTCGTGCAGAGGACGGTGGCGGCCAGTCGTCAACGTTGCTGGAGCTATGGATCATGCGAGGCCAATTGAGAAGTGTCAGTAGGTGCGCAAGGACTCTCTGATCTTGATAGCATGAGCGAGAGGCAGAAGGGAGCACCGAACTCACCGGAATCGGTCGCCGGAGTCGTCGGTACTGCGGGGTTCCGAGGTCAAATGCGCGCAGCCTGGCGGCGGAGTGAGCGAGGAGAGAGGGGGAAAATGACCGCGGTGCAGAGGGGGTTTTGTAGGCGAGAGGGGAGCAGCGATTAAGCGCGGAATCAAGGGCAATTAAGCGAGAATCAATCGCGGCAGTGACGGGCGGAGGAAACGGCCGGCGACGGGGTCGGGCGTGGTTTGGGGAAGATGAGGGTGACGTGGACAGGGCCCGCGGGTCAGCGAAATAAACAGAGTGGGAGTGGGGTCTGGCTGTCAGCGACTGAGTGGGCGTGCTCGCGCGTGTGGAAGGAAAAGAAATGGCCCGGGTGGGCTAGCTGGGCCTGTTCCCAATGCTGGGCTAGATTCCTGGCGCCTGGCCCTTTTCTTTTGTTTGCTTCTTTTCTTTTTCTATTTCAATTTTTAGGAATGGTTTTGAAATGAATTCAAACTCTTTTTGAATTCAAATCTTTCTGGGGTTTTTGCAGGGTGCAATGGTCTCCAACATAGGCACAAGGTCAGGTGGTTTGCTAAGTAATGGCTTGGTCAAGCTTGGGAATCAAAATAACAGAGACTTGGCTCTGGTTTGCAGAATTTGAAAAACCATTTCAAATTTGTAAAATTTTGTTTTAAAACCACTAGCAACCCACTCTATGAGGAAGATAACTAAGTAGGTTTAAAATCATTAAACTTTCAAATGGTGATGGCCATTTGATTTAAATCTGCTCACATAAAACCATAGCACTATGTGCTTCTGTTTTCCTGAAATGAGTTTGAATATGATCTCAAATCTATATGCATGCATGAGTGATATGCAAACTTTGAAATCATGAATTTAGGGATGTTACATGCACGCATCTCGCGAAAGCAATACCCGTCAACCTCGAGCGCCCCTTCGCCAACCAAGCATACCTTGAGCATCAACAACGCACGGCGAACTCGGTGAACTATCTCTCCCTCTCCCACGCGACCTAAATCGCCGGCAACGTCTCTGACAGAGCCGCCGCCGCCACTCGTCGCCGCTGGCGCCGCCAGACCTTGGTCGCTTGGTCCACAGCCGTTAGATCCAGATCCAACACGTGAGATAGATCACATAACGAATCGTTTTCTTTAGATCTGAGCCGCACAACGTCACTTAAATCCTACGGCCCGCATCTATCGATCTGTGCGAATCGGTATCAGCTAATCAGAGCACGCCGCATGGCTAGGCTTTAGATTTAAAAACAGAATTTAGATCTATTAGTGTTTCAAACTTGTAAAATTCATAACTTTTGAGCCATACGTTCAAATTTGACAAATGTTATATCATTGGAATCAGGAGAGAAAATTCTATCTGTTTATGAAATGTGTTTAATGTTTTGCCTCTGTAAAAATGGTTGTTTTTGCAGAAACTTGTGTAGGCTTATTTTGGATATAGAAATGATTTGAAAAATGTTTTAAAGATCAAATAAAGATTATTTTGGGTATCTTGAACTTGTTTATGTTTGAGTATTGTTTACTTGCCTTGTTTGGTGTAGAAAAATCATCACATGGCATTTGCATGCATTCATATATTTTTGTTTGTATATTTTGATATGTGATTTTTGGTGCTATTATTTTATGTGTAGATTTTGGTGCAAATAGTGATTGTGATTGTGAAGATTGTTGCTACTCCCCAAACTACCAAGGCAAGTGGTGCTTCATGAATATATTCCTATATTTTTCACCTATGCACTAGAAATATTTTGTATAGGACATGCATGAATATTTTGATAAGTACCTATATGCTATGCTTGGGAAATCCTAGTAGTTGTAGAATTGTTAGAAATTTATCTAAGTGAAGATGCTTACCATTGCCATGCTTAGCCTAGCTAGTAGAAACCAAGGGTGGTTATATATTCATGCTATGTGAAATATTTCTAAGTCTTTGACTTGTGTTTTGCTTAATAAAACAACTAAGTGAATGAAACACCTGGGTGAAATGGAAAGAATGGTTTGTGTTGAGTGGTTACACAAGGCCCATTTCTATGGTTTACCTTGTGTATCTCACTTGTGGAAAGCCACCCAGGAACAAAGGGATTTGAGATGCCATATGTTAAGAAGCTTCTAGTGCAGCCACATGGCTTTATGGGCTCTACCTGGATCATATAGGTTGCAATAACTTAGCCATTTGGACAGTTGGTGGTAGAGGTATGATAGGTTTGGAACGCGTCCATTTGGTCTAAGGGAAGGCTTCTGAAAGGTCCTGTCTTGGTGAAAATCAAGTCTTGTGGGGAAAGTGCACAACCTCTGCAGATGGAAGAATCTAAATACTTAGCCATGTCTATGGTATTGGACAACTTGAGCATCAAGACATGGAAGCTATCAAGAATCTCCTCATCCCAATTTCTAAGTTAAAACTTGTGGTTGAACAAGGGTGAAGGTTCACCAATGTCTATTGGTGATTCCTTGGGAAAGTTTTGTAAATGAAAAACTTAGTGTTTTCAACTAATAGGTAAAACCTATTTTGAGCAAACCAAGCCTAAGCTACACTTTGCCAAATGCATGTAGTATATAGATTGTTAATATTCTACTACGGTATCACTTGCCAATACTATTCCAAAAGTATTGACCCACTGTGGCTGTAACTTGTGATGTTGCAGGTTATTCTGATGATGATTAGGGGTTATGAGTCTACACTCAACATGCTTGCCTGTGGCACATGAAGATGAAGACTTATTTATGTTATTCTATATTTGAACTCTTGTATTAGGCCTGTGGCCAGGGAGTTGTAAAAGACTATGTTTGTCTCTGGAATGATATGTAATAATGACCTTTGTATCTGTGTACTTCATCTTAAACTATGGATGCTAGCATTGATCCAGGGACTAGCATTGCAATCACAGGGATCTTTACCTTGATAAAGGTGGGATCTTACACACGGCAATTGTCCAATTCCTGCTGACGATTGTACATCATGAAGCTAAGGTGGTCCAATTGAGTCTTCAACTCGGGGTGGTAT
The DNA here is from genome assembly GCA_023614405.1 of Avena insularis. Lineage (NCBI taxonomy): Eukaryota > Viridiplantae > Streptophyta > Magnoliopsida > Poales > Poaceae > Avena > Avena insularis. The sequence goes on from CM042695.1 coordinate 46,136,461, forward strand.
GGGGCTTCCAGTGGTTGTCCATTAGCATCACGCCTTGGTCAAAACTCAAAGCGGGTATCCTTGATCTGGTTGATACTCTGCCCACACAGACGGGCAAGAGCTTCTTGTATGGCCCTGGCAAGTTCATCGAGCCAGTTGTTCTCTCTTCAGGTAAACTGAATTCCCTCAGCAGTGGGAGCTTCAATTTTTACTCGGAGACTTGCAACAATTAGCCACTGTAGATCTTCTCCTCCTTGATCATTGAGCTGAGCTCCGAAGAACTCGGGGTGTGGACGCTCCAGAAGTTCCGAAAGCTGGTCCAAATCCCTCTCAAAGATAAGGTCTCCTCCATTCCCCAACTGCAAACCTTGCTGTACTTCACGTCCATCTATAAGAATATAGGATGGGTAAGTTAGTAGATTGATCAAGTGTGTCAAATTTTATGTATTTTGCAAGAGTTTTTGAGGGACATGAATTTTCATGAAAGAATCAAAGTGATAAGAATTGGAATAAGTTTTTGTAAATATTTTCTTCCTTTGGTTTTGAAACTAAGTTTTTGATTCAAACGTCCAGTCTAACTAGGGTCTCCTATGGTCAGGATGGCTCTGATACCAACTTGTCAACACCCGGATTTTTAATCCCAGATGCCTGTTATGCCATACATCGCAATCCCAGGATTACCATTTTTGCGAGACATAACAGAATTGGATACCACGGTACATCATCCATTACAAACCATACATAAGGTCTTACATAAATAAGGATCTCATGATCCAGTTCTTAATACAATTCAAGTAGAAGAAATACGTAATAATAAAGGTAGCGTAGGCGAAGCTCCATCTTCGGGGTCACAGGCAATGCTGATGATGGGAGATGATCCTAGTTGTCGTAACCTTCCTGGGGTCCATCATCCTGGTACTCCTCTTCATAGTCTGGCCATGGGAATAGCTAGGGACAAAGCCATGAGTAATCTTTAAGTACTCGCAAACTAATACTAACAAGTGAAGGGTTTTTTGTAGTAGGACACTAAGCTCTAGGGTTGTTTTGCAAAATCCAGATTTACATCTACTAAGTTCTGAAGAAAGAGAAAGCTAGTCAAATTTTATAACACCTAAGGGGGAATTTGTATCTCATGCCACAACTCTGTTGTGGTCACGTCAAATTCTCCATTCATTTCACAAGTCATTTTGAAAACATCTGACGGGGGAAACAGTATGGCCACTCCAACTATCCATAACCGCGGACGCGGCTATTCGAAATAGTTTGACACTCTGCAGAGATTGTACACTTTCACCACAACATTCGATACATCCTTCAGGAACAAATCCTGAAGTCACCATACTCAGTATGCGGATAATCAATCCTAACCTTTCAATTACACGCCCTAGTATAAGCACCTCTCCTGTGAGTTTGGCCTCCCAACCATGACCAACTGTCATCTTGGGTATTGCATAGGTGGACAATCTTCACAAGGTAGCCTCAGCTCAGACCTTGGCCGTGAGGGAACCAGTACTAAGGTATATAAGTTTCTAGTCAAGCCCTACCCAATTTTCGGGTATTGTGGTTGTACGGTGAAATTGGAATGGTATCGCATCCAGACAACCATCAGTTTTATAAAGGGCTAAGGCTCATGCCTCAACATTTTCATCACCAAAATCATCTGATGTTCGGAAACACATGTCAAAACATCTCAGTAGAATGATCCATCATTCTAAGGTTTTCATAACCATTTTCACCAAGTATTCCCATCTAAAGTTGATCAAGTTTTATGCTTAGCACTAGCATCTACAAGCGGGGGGGGGTGAGTACTAATGAGTGGTGATAAACTAGTGGAATTTTCACTAGGTTCAATCTCATGCCTTAGGATGACATCAAGATTATCTAGCTTAGTCCAAAATTATGCTCTTTATGCAACCTTGAGTTAACTTCCTAGAATCTACAAGTCACTTAAGTAAATTCTAAAAGAAATCTTTGATAAAGACCTAAATTAGAAAGCTTGCAAGTAAAATTAGGATGGGTTTATCAAGTGGGTATAACCACATATGCTTAAGGCATATGGTTGGCATGGTAAGGCTTGCTAAAGTATAATATATTGCAAGTGTTCGCTTGCACATTCAACTATTAGTATTAGGCTTGCCTTGTGCAGAGCAGTGGTTGAAGTTCTCCTCGGCTTCTTCTTCGTAGTATCCTCCTTCCTCCTCGTATCCTTGGTCGGTACTAGCGTCTATAAATAAATACGAGGTACACAATCACCAAACAATACTTAACTACTTTCAATCATCACACAAAGGGGTTCTATAGATGATCTAGCATCATCACTAACATTACAAGCACTTGACTTAATGATTTTATTTTTAGAAAAGTAATTTCTACTCATTGAAAAACTACTTAAGATTTAATATTCTCCAAACCAAGCATGAGATCATGTTGACACATGTCATCACCACATATTTCAGTTCATGGGAATGTGATTTAAAGTGGTGTCACAATTTAATAAGGTTTAACCTTTTTATTTTAAATAAAATAAGTGACTAGAAATGCCTATGTGGCATTCTTTTATTACTTGAACATTATTTCTGTAAGTAAACACATGTATTTTTATATATTCTGAAAGGTATGATGAAATGTGATTTTTGAGAGTTGGAATCAACTCAAAAGTTATTATGGTTTAAATTTGAAAAATGTTTGAATGCAGAAAAGCTTCTGCCTTGTTATTTTTACCAAGGGTGATCTACAGATCCAAATGATTTGAATCCAACGGGCTTGGATTCAGCATTTCCAGACCTTTCTAACAAAATTGGTTTCATTCAATTTGGTTCAATGAATCGAGCTGGGTTGATTTTTTAAACTAGGTACAAACTGTGTTTGAATGAAAATGGAAAAATCCAAATTCAAACGAGTGGGCTACGCGGGAAGAGAAAATGGGCCGGCCTGCTACGCACAGCGCTTATGCGGGCTGGTTAAGTTGCTGTCCCCACGCGTCAATGAGATGGGGGGTGCGAAGCGGTACGGGGCAACGTGGTGCATTGGATCTAGTTCTAATCCAACGGCTCTGGTTCATCGTCCACGTCGGGCAGCGTCGGCGAGACAGAACCCTAACGCGGCAGGTGGGGGTCGTGGGAGGCTCACCAGGGCTCAGGCGAGGGTCGGCGAGGCGGGTGAATGACGAAGTCGACGACAGCGAACCTCCTGGTACCGGCAGCTTCTCCTAGGGCGGCTCCAATCACTGGCTTCCTTCTTCTCCAGCAGCGGCGGGCTCTGACCAAATTCCGGCGATGCACTGCTCGCCTTGCTCTGGGAACGGGGTAGAACGATCAGTGAGGCGAGGGGAGTGAGATGCTGTGAAGAGTTTGAGCGGGGGAGGCCTCTATTTATAGTCTCGATGATGAGACCGAACGGGATAGGCAGGCGACGGTGGCGACATGGCTACGGGCTGGTAGAGGCATGGCCGAGGGTGGCGATAGCGATCGGTGGTCTCCTGGCGATGCTCTATGGCTTTAATGCGCGTGTAGGGGCGGTGGTAAACGGTCTGGAACGCTCGATGTTCTGCGCGGCAGAGGCGGCATCTTCGACGGCGAGCGGTGGCTACGGGGTACGGGCGGTGAAATGGGCATGTCTGGCGGTCTCCTGGGACGGTGGGTAGCATGTTGGCGGGCGGCGAGGGCTCGAGGTGGTCTGGTTGAATGGGAACGGCGTCTTTGTCTTGGCAAGCATGGTCGACGGCAATGCATGGGCGTTCCTGGAGGTTCTGGCTGCTGTCCGGGAGGCAGGGCTGGTCGAGAGGGGGCGGTGAGGCATGGGCTATTCCCAGACAAGGTTGGCATGGCTAGTTCTTCCTCTAGCGTGTTGTCCACACTGGGGTGACATGGGTGTTCTCGGCTGTTCACCATTTATGACATTTTCAAGCTTATAGTGGTGCTAGAGATTAGTTAGGGTAGTTAGATGATCTATTAAGGCTAGTGGTGTCCAGAGAGGGAACAAGTTAGGCCCAAAACACTACACACTATAGTGTTTTGATTTTGTTTGATTTGAATCTGCAAGGTGTTTGATGAAATGGCCGCATGAATTCAAGTTTTGAATTTTGAAAAGATTATTTGTGGGTGTGCTAGGCATGTGCTGGTGAGTCTGTGGATTCTTGGGTTTTGAAAGTTGAGCTTGTTTGAGTGGTTTTTGCAGAAGTGGGATCTTCCCATATGATATAGATTCAATTTTGAACTGTCATTTAAACTATGCATTCAAAGGTTTTTGGATGATCACAAGATAGGCCTTGGTACTTTGTTATGAGTAATATCAAGGGGTGTAAAGATCCAAACAAGTTTCTATTAAGTTTTAAAAGTTAGAGACAGCCAAAGTAGGCATGGGAGTTAAATTGGCCAAAGTGACCATTCCCTTATTTTGTTTGTTTTGATTTATTTGTCTTTGGGTAAAGTGTGGGGATTGTTTAGATGATGTTTATTTCACCTAAGAATCCTTTTACAAGCAAAGAAACACACAAGCAAGGTAATTAAAAAGAATCCAAATTGGAATGCATACACACATGCATGCTTTCATATTTTTATTTAGAAAAGTTTTTGTTAATCCTAAATTTTGATGATTAGAGTTTGATGATCCAAGTTTCATATTTTTGGGATGTTACATTCACGCACCGCGTGAGCGGGGGATAGGCACGGGGTCTAGCACTAGAGTCACCCTCGGTCAACATTGGGGCCTAAAGTGTCAAACTCTGAACTTGTGGACTAGCTTCAGCGATAATTCACCTCACCCACGGTTCTCGGTGCTTGATAATCCTCACAAGGCACACAAAGGGAAAGCATACACCGTACGGAACCTACAGTTACCTCTCTGAGGGACTATACAGGGAAAGTACACGTCCTACGGTCACCTCCTCAAGGGACTTATGGGGTGGAATTGAATGTGCAGAGCCTATGGCCACCTCCCTGAGGGACCTACGGGACAAGTACAAGCCTCGTGGCCCTCTCATCGAGATGCAAGCAAGGTAGCCCACGGGGAAACCCTCCTCAAGTGACCCCATCAACGCAAAATTCTAAGACCACATCCTCGAGGGGTCGACAGGCTAGCGCGCGGCCACTCCCTTAGAGGACCGAAAAAGTAAAGCAAGAACCAGCAGTTAAGGCACCGTTGTAGGGAAAGTACCCTTACAAGTCCTAACAGAAAAATAGCAGGTCCCAAAGCGCCCCACAGGTGTTACATGGACGAGGATCATACCGCCCTAGCTGCACCATCGGAGCTCGCCTCGTTGAGGCCTTCTTCTTCCTCAGTAGTAGAGTCACCTGAATCATCATCCTTAGCCTCCTCCTCATCGTCCACCTTGCACAGAAATGCCTTGATAAACAGGTCGACGAGAGGGGCAACACTCGCCTCTAGAGCTAGTACGACCTCCGCCCGCCGCACGGCTCGGGGATAGTCGAGATCAAGCGACAGCTCCAGGAGGTTGGTGAAGAGGGCCCTTCCTACAGTAGTCAGCATCGCCTGGCACTCCGCGGAGATTAAGTCGTCCAGGAACCGTGCTGCCGCACATAAAGGATCCAGGACCCTACGCGTGAGCTCAAGGGATGCCTCGACTTCATGGTCGGCGCGGCGCTCTGGTAGAATGAATCCCTCAACCCCTAGGACGGGGAGGACAGACACCCTGTTCCGCAAGAGAGGAGAAGGAATTACGCTGGGCGTCCAGCGCCTCATGAGCATGCCGCTCGCACTCTTCATAAGCCTGGGAGCAGTGGCGGTGGTGTCCTTCAGGGTCTTGATCTCTCCTCGAAGGTCCATATCCTCACGAAGTGAGCCGTGATCGGGTTCACAGAAGAAAACAAAAAAAATTCTAGCTAGACGAACCTGACAACCAAGATCTATACTATATAAACATAAGTAATGGAGAGGGAGGACGGTTTTCATACCCTTGAAGACCGTGGCACACCTTATGTAGGAAGGTGTATAGAGATGAAGACATCACCCCAAGTGTTGCGCCTCGAAGCTCTACACACGTCCGGTGTAGGACGTCTCTCGGGCTCCGATCGAGCCGAGCAGCGGAAGAAGATGGAAGCCGGACCGTCCTATGCACAACGGTAGTGCGGAGGTGGATATCTAATCCTAATAGCTAGATCCAATCTAATGGAGAGAGCTTTGCGGTTTAGAGGGACAGGAGAGAACTTGTTGTTTTG